>OV277870.1:20618242-21818242 GCA_922989275.2 Gari tellinella | reverse complement strand
GTAATTATTACAAATACATACAGTAGACCTTCGCTGTTACGACCACTCTAAAGAAAGCTGATTTCTAATCGGAAGACCTGTTTCTGCTTAAAGCAAAATGAAAGTTAAGCAGAAAGCTCCGTTAGGAGCTTTCTGCTTTACTTTAATCTTGCTTTAAGCTTCACGCGTCTTTTCGGTGATTAAGAAGTCTGATTTTGGGTGGTCAAAATGGTTGAACATTACTGTAGCAGAATTCGAATTAAAGTTGATATTGCGGCTTAAGTCTGGTATAACCATTTCCTGTTGTAATCGAGGTATATGATGGCAGCCTGTTCTAAGACTATCTCAATTTCCTGTCAATTTTCACCCGCTCACTAACCGCCTCCCTGTCTTAACATGTAAAACGCATATTCTTCACATTCAGAATTAATAATTAATGCTTTAAAACTGATTTGAAATTTAGCAAAAATGGTATTTGATTAGGAATAAAACTTGAGCAATTTCCGTGTTTTAGACTTAAGTTTGTCACGACGACAGATCTAGGTTCAAACTGTTGGCAATGTAAGGTAGTGTTTGAATAAGAAGACAGGATAAGGGCTAAAACCGCCAGGTCTATAAAGTCATAGTTTAAAGCATCATGAGTCAATTGTTGAAGTGTCTATAAGTTGTAAAAGTAAATAAAGTCCCCGCTATCATTTTCACAACAGTCGTAAATCCGGACCCCTCGCCTTAGTAAACAATCCTTGTATGTAAATCGCCAGGGCCAACTAATTACTGCGTTAATATCCCCGAAGAACACACCTTCAAAAGTGCCCGGATAAAAGGAAGGCACCTAGAGACAAACCCGTGTCATACTCATAATTCATCCTGTCCCCGACACGGGCTTTCGAGTAAAGAAAGGGGCTCTTGAAGTAATTTGTGATTTTGACTTGCAAATGTGTTTGTTTAAAAGTTTAAATCAGGAAACGCACTTTATCTGTTAGAAGGTTTTATCGTGTTATTTCTTTTTGAAATGCTTAATGGACTACATGTAAAGTGACATATAGTTTTACTTGTTCATAAGACTACGTTTTATTCGAACTATCCTTTACTTCGAATAATCGTTTAACTTGAATTGATATTTAAGTCGAATGATACTACAGGAGGGATATAGAACTTATACACAAACTGGGTGTCATTGTAGTGCAAGTAATCGAGACTATCTTGTTATAACTGTTAAAGGCGAGAAATCTGAGACCAGCTAGTAAATCTGAGACCTGTTTGTTGATAAAAGCTGTCGGGAGGAAAAATGCCCAAATCGTTCTTAGTTAGCAGGGGAGAAAAAATTCTACGAAGGAGTTCACCTACTGAAGGTAAGCCACAACACGTTAGTACTAAGCGGTTCTGTAAAATTGGCATTGGAAAAGCAGTGTAGACCCATATGAGATGCCGCAAAAATGCGGCATCTCATAAGGGTACACAATGTTTGATTTGAGATAAACAACCTTACCAATAAATGTAGCCAGTACACTATTTATGCTAAGAACACATCAACTTCAATGAAGGTCTGTTTAAAGTTTTGTATTTTCTTTAAAAATATAGTGTTCCGCATTATACTTTGAATGACGCTTTCTATGAGTTTTGGTCTTTTAACAATGATAATGTATTGTCCTAAGTTCAACGTGTTTTTAGTTCATGACTCCCAGGGGAAGGATGTTGATAAACGCACCTAATGTACATAAATGCATCTCTAAATAACATATGCCATCCCCTGCATTACCATGTCGTCATATGCGTTAAACAAGTGTCACCAATTTGTATTTCTCAAATTAAAACTTTACTTAGGCTGACTAAAATAATATTGCAAAGGGTGTCAAACAGTTTGGATCCTGATTAGACGCCGCTTTACGCGGCGTCTAATCAGGATCCAAACTGTTTGTAAATGACAATTCTAACCAAGGTTAAGTAGAGAAAAGATTCTTTGTAATTGTTTTATCAAAACGCGTGATGCCAATGAAACGGAAAACATGGATCCGTATCGTTATCTTATATGACTTTTATTATATAATGGTCAAGTATCGTAGAAACAATTGAAATAAATTTGATATGTTCCAGGATAATTGGAGAAACATTTATGTGGTTTGTAGTTATAAATAGTACACACACATAATGATAATATTTTCTGATTATAGATAACTACATAATTATAGTACATTTTACATGTATACTGATATAACTTATTGTGCTATAAAAACTTTAAATTAATGGAGAACAATTCCCTAAACAGTTTCAATGTTTTTAGTAATCAGTTGGTCAATGCGCCTGCAAATTTGATTTTGGCAAACAGTGTAGATCAATATTAAGTTTCGTTAATGTGGTGTCTTATAAGCCTCTTTATTAGTTTCTATTACATTTGTGTATTCAAAACACTACAAACTTATCTAAACATGCACAGTACATGTAACATGACTCAAACAGAATATTCAAGATCGGTTGAAAAATATTAAGGAGTATACGTTTATTAATCTAAGAAAAATCATTGACTAAATTAATCATTCGAACCCTAGTCTCATCAATGAACCCCTGTAACGACAAGCTAACTTTTGACGGGTGCCGTCCTCAGGACAGCGCCTGAAGTCTAGAAATAGCTCGCTGTCTCTCACTGTACACAGAGTGGACTATTCGAACCCTAGAAACACTTGTAAGGTACACGTTCTTTTCGAAAATAGCATTCTGATCAAGTTCTGCACTGGTTTACAATTTGCGATACATTGCACAATTCTACAATAAATAGTCAAACATTTATCAAACCGAATTAGAAATTGGAAAATTAATTTGAAGTTTTAGAGAGGAAAGGGTTGAATACTACTTTATAATACAGTGATTATAACTGATTATCTTTGCAAACAGTTTTTCTACTGATCATCAGTATCCCGACTGTTTGACACTCTAGACCAGACTGTCTTGAAC
Source organism: Gari tellinella (assembly GCA_922989275.2). Taxonomy (NCBI): domain Eukaryota; kingdom Metazoa; phylum Mollusca; class Bivalvia; order Cardiida; family Psammobiidae; genus Gari; species Gari tellinella. The sequence goes on along the minus strand of OV277870.1, from coordinate 21,815,314 downwards.
AATCTATTTTTAAATCAGTCATGAGCTGACGTCAAGTGTTGCATACGAAAACAATACTAAGCATGCAGAGTTAACATCGTAAATAAATGTTTTGCTGAGTTGTACTTTACTATAGTTGAACTTCGATATCTCGAACTCGTTTAGGTCGAACATACCGGTATTTCAAAATTAAAACGTGGCTTAGCCACGTTTTAACTTAAAAATACGAGTATGTTTGTCTTCACCGAGCATGAAATAATGCACCCCATCTGTCGACAAATCGGATAGGTCGATTTAAGCGAGTCCGAGATATCGAGCATCGGCTGTATCTTTGCTATTCTACTATGCTATTTACGACTTTGGTCATTACCTTGCACCTTAAAATGTGTGACGTATTCTTTTAGGGTTTTGGGTTTAGGGTAGCTGCTCGTGAGGTTACCCAGGGTGGTCTGGCTGTTGAAAATGCTTTGACAAAATATTTAAACAGTCTTACCACAGAATGACCATAAAATTGTAACCGCGAACAAGTACGCATAACTCAAATTTATTAACAAGCCCTACTGTAGAATATGGCGTAATCGGGTGACGCAAAGACACTGACCTTTCAATAATGTAGTCTGTGGTTCGACACCTAGTCCCTCTGAGAAGTCTTTTAGATGGTGTATTTTTTCTACGTGCTTGGGTCTTCAATTATTTTGCTGTTTTTAAAGAGAACATGTTTCCATCGGCATAACATAGAAATTGCCGTAGAAAACAATAATGGGACTAGGATTAGGCAGGAATAAAAGTAATGCAGAAGGTTCCTATTCGGCCTTTCTGTATATTACATTTATACAGTATGAAGCTGACACATTTCTTAAAATTCCAATTAGATCTAATCTTCTTTTAAGTGGACGTTGAGCACACTTAAGGCGGGATAGTGGAAAAGAGGAATTTCTTTCCCGTTTAAACTAGGTTAAAAGCAAGCGCTATAAGCAATAAAATGTAGAAAATAACGGATTATTGTGAAGAGTAGACGATTTGTTTTGATTCTCAGTTGAAAACTTTTTGGAGCCCGATCAGACGCCGGATAATCCGGCGTCTGATCTAGCTCCAAATTGTTTGCAATTGAAACTCTTATTTTAGCACAAACGCGTTTATTGGGAAAGAATAACGTCTTCTCCTCTGTAGTTGGGTGATAACCCCTGGCCCCTTACTACTCCACGACACTGTTCCCTAGACGCCCCCGAGTTGGGCAATAAAATAAAACATCATAAAACACTCAAGACCTTTTATAGAGGGTTTTGCATAGAGCAAATAGAGCCGATAGTTAACCTAAATGTATAAACGACAAGTAGAACTTGACACTTGGATGCTACCAGCAGACACAATTTAATGTCTAATTCACCACATCATTGTATCGTCCGCTTCAGAATTGTCGTCGGCGAAAAGATTCTCTTAACCCATAACTCCATAAATACGCCTCTTTTCACCTTTAAATATTCCTTCACTTCAGACAATAGTTCCAATTAATAAAGTTATGATTGTGTACTATAAATAAAACTTTCTTTATCCTTGTAATTGATAACTTAAAACAGGCTGAAGTAAAGCAGAATGCGCATTAAGGCGCGTTCTGCTTTACTTTCGACATGCTGTAAGTGGTCACCTATTTTTCAAATCTAGAAACAGACTATAGCGTAATGGGTTAAAAAAGACTCCAACCGTCATACAATATAATATTATATCGGCAAGTAACATCCTAAATCAGAACGAAGTAAAGCAGAAAGCTTCCGTAGGAGCCTTCTGTTTCACGTATACATACATGTAGATTTTTTAAACTGCCATCTGTGACGGGGCACAGGGCCCTAGGTTATAAAACTTTTGAGTTGAGTCTGAGATCGTTTTCAAACATTTTGTTAGTCAGATTTGAGTTGTTGGTCAGCACAACCCCAAGTCTGACCAATCAAATGCTTGAGAACGGTCTCAGTCTCAGTCTCAAAAGCTGTATTACCTTGGGACCAGATATAATGGAAGATGCTAACACACACATGAAGGGATTCATGGGATTTATAAGTAAAATGATCGATATAAATATCAGGCCATAAGACTGAATGCAACCGGAAATCAACACAATATTCTTATTTTACAAGGCAATAAACTTGACCACTGTTTCCCAGAGGCGCATTTAACTTACATGTACATGTAGATACAGCACTCCCTCTCTACAACGACAGCCAATGGGATACACCAATTTTGTATGCTGTTCGGAGGGAGTCGTTATAGGGAGGGAAACTGCGGCGTCTGATCTGGATTCAAGCCGTTTGTCACTCGTCAGGAAGTTGTTTCTGTCAAAATGTTCATTATACAATTTTGAGAAAAACAGCATACATGTAAGACAATTTTAAGCAGACTATATTGCAGCAGTAAAAGCGTAAGATACAATTGTCCTGTTTAGGGAACTGCGGAAAGAGTCGTTGTAAGGAGGTGGTCGTTGTTGGGAGAGCCTCTGTAGGGAGGGAACGTGACACTTATATAAAACTCAGCATGAAAGAAATATGAAGCATAGTTTTGTCTAACATACAGACAAACATAAGGGTATGCCATCTCTAAGTTTGCAGAGCTTGTGGCCGAACCTTATTTCCTATTTTACATAGTACATGAAGTGGATATATCCGAATTAAAATAAAAACAAAGCTATGTTTTAATCTCCACGGCCTAACAAACTTCACAATTCAGATTCGGACAATGGATCGAGTTGCGGTTGAACCAGGGGCAGTGTTGCTTTTCTAAATACGCGCTATATCAGTGATAATTTCCAGTTATCGGGGCGTTTAATTAGCCAGACTCACTTCACTAACGACTTGGTCTCGTATCCCACATTAATAGTCGACACGTCACATAAATTCGACTCTCGTCCAGTGAAACCTAGCGGCTAAAGCGCAGCGAATCAAACCGCACCCGCGGGATCGGTTTCGGTTTCTTCGGAACTAATTTTATGCGCGGAATAATATCCGTTTCGACCCCCGTTCTTTGAAACTCTTCATTTGGGAGACATAAAGTTAAATGCACGTTTGATCTACCTACACTGAAAAGAGACAACGTGAAATAAGAATATTAATGGCATTAAATCAGTTGTAATTTGTTTTAAATTTGAATCTTATTGACTTTAAACGGCGACCAAGTGACACCCGCGGAGGACACGTAAAAAGATAACAGGTGCTTGTCACAAAGTCCCGTCGGAGTTTTAATGAAGCGAATGGTATTAAAATTACAAAAAAGTAAACTTTCAGTTAAAAGAAAACATTTAAACGCCTACTTACTCTGGGTTCAGTCTTGCAGTTTAAAGTTTTATTATTTTTGAGTAAATGCTGCCTTACAATATAACAATGGAAGTTAAACCAATAAACTGGAAAATGACATTGCAGACTAAATGAAATGTCTCGGTATTTTGTGACTGCTTCAGTTTAAAGTTGTAATCGAAAACAATAATGTGTAAAACGATAACTAAAATGAAGATGCACTTTTTTAAAACTAGTTGCAATTCAATGTAGAGTAAAATTAATGCAGAATGCTCATAACGGAGATCTCTGTCGTACATTTGTCTTGTCACATGATTTTCAGCATGTAGACATTATACATTTCTGTTTTGTTTCTTTATGTTCTTGAAAGTCGTATTGAAAGGGTTTATTGTAACATAAAAGTTTAGAGAAAAAGGGACATTTACGTAAAACCTTTATTCGTTTGTTCAGAGTTTATTAACTGGCAATCTACGTCTGTGTGTTGCACAGTGGAGAAGACGTTATTAATTCCCAATAAACGTGTTTATGGGAAAACAATTATTTGGCATCACGCTTAAACAGTTTTTCATTGCCGTGAAACAGTTTGGAACCAGATCAGTCGCCGAGAACACTGTATAAACGTTCATCTACTTCCATTACCATAAATCACAAAACACCTACATGTATATATAGTTTAGTAATCAGTGGAATGATAAACATTTAGAAAATAATTAAAGTTTCTACAGTCAGATATTAAAACTAAATTGGTAAAGACAAACAACGTTTCAAGTGCTCGCGACTTCGGGTTTAGTTATTTTTTAGCTCAAATTTACAGGGCATTGAACTTGCGGAAACTGGCAGTTTCCTTATCCATTAATGCCTGTCAGCCACAGAAGAAAAAACTTCAGCAAAATTTTTAAAGTGCAGTTTACCGGCTCATGCTTTAAAGTAAGACAGCCGTTTTCTTACCTTAAACCAATTAATGATAAGTTAATTCATAGACAGGACCTGTTTGCCTTTCCTTATAGATAACAAGGCATGCAAGCATACCAAATGCGTGAAATCATCAAAAAACCCGTTTCAGTATTTTACATGTAATGGGCGTATCTTGCTGAATTATCTAGCGGGTTTTAATCGACGTCTTTCCTGTTAGCCAATGCTATTGTAGCGACTGCTAGATACTCATGGCTAAAATTACAATAAAATCCCCAATAAAAATTGAGGTTATAATTAAGCGTTTAAGATAGGTAAACGTTCTGATTTAATTCCACCTTGTTTTGAAATTTGACTACATGTACTTGTCATTTTGCAATATTTTGTAAACAAGAACCTTAAAAAAGAGTAAATAATGGACTATACGTAATAACTGGAATCTTAATATATCCATTTAACCCTTTCCCTCATAGAATCGCCTTTTAGCACATTTAATTTATTCATCCACTGAAGAAAATAGTTCCAATTTATACAGTCATGAATAGGTATTATAAGAAATATTTTCTATATTCTAGCAGATATTAGCTTAAAGCAGGCTAAAAGTAAAGCAGAATGTGCCTTAAGGCACATTCTGCTTTACTTTCAACCTGCGTTAAGTAGTCACATAGTTTCAAAACTAGAAACAGGCTATGGGGTAAAGGGTTAAAGTTTTTAGATCATTTATTTAATTAGACATACAATAAGTACTGCAAATGCATTCCACTTTGTTCACCTTAATTAGTATTAAATTCTGACAACATTCTTAACTTTTGAAGTATATATATTTTATCGTATGTGATAGGTGGGAAGTGAATAAAAATGCGCAAATTGACAGTCAATGTTTTAGACAGGCAGTCCATTTTTCTGCCAGTTAAGTCAGCAGCGACGGGCCGCAGAAGCACGAGCTGATGGTCCAGGAATTTGCCGTGCATTGTTTAAATCCTTACCCCCTCACTGCCGTGACGTCACTTGGTTAAACTATTTGCCGTCTGCTTTTATTTGTTCAAATTAAATTATTAGACAAAAATTGTAATATCGTAATGAGTTTCAAACATTTTGGATCCTGATCTGACGCGGCGTCTGCTCAGGATCCAAACTGTTTGCAAATAATAATTGTTTACAGAGTAAGACAGTGAAGAGATTAAGCAATGAATATGTCGAATGTTGTCAAATTGTCATCTAGCCTTCTGCTCATTTTCGAATACTATATAACAGTTTCGAATAGTTTCAGTTATTATATTAAACTTGGACACAGTTTGGATCCTGATCGGACGACGCAATATGCGGCGTCTAATCTGGATCAACTCTGTTTGCAAAATGTAAACGTTAGCAGTGTACGAGTTGAGGGCAGGGATTGTTCGCAAATAAACGAATAAAATCTGACACTCGCTGATTAAAACGCGTAGGGATATCTCGGTATAGATAAAGTTTAACCAGACTACCAATCAGCACTGACCGCTTTACCGCCTAATCAAACAAGTGTCCCTACGTAGTATAAAATAGTACCCGTAGACCCATTAGAAACGGTTAAACAGTGCTGTAATTTCATTTTGAGTTAAACCTCTGTTTATGGATTGTTAAAAAATAGCTGAAGATTGTAAGTATAATAGACTTTAGCTTAAGTTAAGTTTTATTAAATCATTTAACAGTTTTGTTTTACAATTATTCAAGTAAATATATGAAATAAATTTCAGCTCAAAGCGGTGCCCAGTAAAGAAGTTTAGTATAAGTAGTTATACTGTTAATAGTTAAATTAATGTCGTCTCCTACGAAATGCTATCTTAGTAAGTTGACAGTTGACTTACATATCTGTTACATGTACATAATTTATGTAAGACTTTAATTTACCAATAATAAAAACAAGTGACAAACAGTTTGTATCCAGACTAGTCAAGAAGCGTCAGATACGGATCCAAGTACAGTTTGGAAATACGTGCGTCACAAGTTATTCTTTCCCGTGTTGATGAAATGAAACGCATACGTAATTCAATCAAAGGAAAGAATTACATGTGCTTTTAAAATATTGCCTTTTTATTTTACACTGAGTGGCAAACACTTTGGAGCCTGATCAGGCGCCGGGTTACCCGGCGTCTGATCTGGCTCCAAAGTGTTTTCAATGGACGAAATATCGTTTTGAGCATAAACTCGTGAATCGGGAAAGAATAAAGTCATCTCAACTATAAACATATACATGTACCAGTCAAGTTAGGCCACTAAATGCGAACAGCATGCCAAGTTTTGTTATTTACCACAAAACTGGATAAAATAGTTCTTAATGTATTTTGCATGTACAAATCATTATTATAGATGTGGCACCATTATGTATATATAATACATGTACAGTAGAGACGACGCTGTTCGTTCCCGTTTAAACTATATTTGATGCAAACGCAATGCAATAAATGTAGAAAATAGTTGTTTTTTTAGAAATGATAACCATTAGTCTTAATCTGAACAGCAAACAGTTTGGTGCATGATCAGACGCCGGTTTTCCCGGCATCCGATCTTGCTCCAAACAGTTTATATACATATTTATTAACAATTAACATAAACACGTGTATCTGACTAGAATAACGCCTTCTCTACAATATCTAAAGAAAAGAGATATGGAATACAACACGAGACTGCGGCAATATATTAAATATGTGACAACCTTGCAATACTTTATGACAGGGCCTAAGTAGATTTAAGTGCCTTAAACAGTTTTCTTTAAAATATTATTTAACGTTCAGAAGTGATGTGTTGTCTGATTTGAATCGTATAGTCTATATATGTACGGCAAAATGAAAGTGATCGGTTTATTTCCCCAAACTACGGAGTTACCTAGAATAACAAACACATATAGCTCAGGAGCTTACTGCTTTACTTAAATCTTGCTTGAAGCTGCACCCGCTATTAATTCACTAACACTTATTGAGATTAACATGCGTCGTTTTACAAACAGTGTACCTTTGACGGGAGTATTTGCGCTATACATACAATGTAGACTTGAGTTTAGATTGCTTCTATAGGATCCGTCTGACCAGGGTCTGCAATGTTTGTCATTTTGCAATATATTGCAAAGTCAACTTTTACATGTACCACTAGACAAGACTAAATTGGAAACACGAATCAATTTATCCGTTTGAAGTTTTAGGGATCAATAATTTAACCCATTACCCCATAGCCTGTTTTCTAGTATTGAAGGAAGGTGACCACTTAAAACAGGTTGAAAGTAAAGCAGAATGCGCCTGAAGGCGCATTCTGCTTTACTTTCAACCTGCTTTAAGCTAACATTTGCTTGGATTTAGATACTATTTCTTATGCTACATATTCATGACAGTATAAAGTGGACCTATGTTCTTCAGTCGAGTAATCAATTTAAGGAAGGCGTATTATGGCGTTATGGGTTAAATGTCGAAAACTAGTAATTCTTTTTGTGGTCATGACAACGGGTTGTCTCTGTGGTGACGTAAGTTTCGGTGTCACAATATTTGACATATAAATAAAGTATTTGTATTTGAATTATTGTAGTGATTCGATCTACTTATAAATTATATTTTTGTTTAACTCTTTTCACGCTCGCGACGCAGTTAGGATTAGCTTTTCAAATAGACTTAACAAGTTGGATCCAGATAAGAGGGCGCGTTCAAATTGTTCTGCTGTAAACAAACACTGCAGCATCTTTAGCCCTTTCAATCCTAATATTTTTTTGTGTGTATATATAATCCTTTTGGACTCATTCTAGTAGAATTATTTTGAACCATTTGTGCATGACAACAAAAACCAATGGAACTACAAAACAGCGTAGACCCTGATCAGAGGGCTCCTAAAGGAGCCCTCTGATTAGGGTTTACACTGTTTGCATTTGTAATCAGTAATCTCTATAGAGAGCTGTATGATTGAAAGGGTTAAATCAACGATGTACAGATTAGTTTTATATTTTATTGAAACATAATTAAAGATGTATATATTGAGAAAGTTCTAGCTAAAGGTTTAACTTTCACCCAGACAGTTTCACAAAGACTGTAAGTCTAGGTCACTTGTATAAGTATAAAGATGTATATACTACTTATATTGGACTGTTCCAGCAAGCAAGGACTGTTTACTGCAATACTGAGTAATAAATGGATTAATCAGGATTCAGGCTATGAACTGTTCAATTAATTTTCATCATCTGTTAATTTTTTTTATCCATTTTCTAGTAAAATGAAGTAAAAATCTAATAAACTGCAGCTAACAAGTAGAACATGGAAGTCAAAATAAAAGTTGTTGGAAATAAAAGTAAAGAATGATTACTTGTATATGAAAGTACTTCACAGTTAAAAAGTCAGATTTACAAAAAATGGCCCTTTTAAAACTTCAAAGTAGAAATATCCTATATGACTGTCATAAGTTGCTCATGAAAATTCAAAGATTTCCAAATATTTAACATTGATTTTAATATTCGTACCTTTTGACCATTTCGCTGTCATATTCTATACAACACTAACATACATGTAAGTATGCAAACAGTTTAGAACCAAATCAGACGCCGTGTCACGCGACACTGATCAGGACTTTAAACTGTTTGAAACGCGTATTTAAACTGTTTGAATTTCCTAAGTAAAACGCATAGAATAAATTCCAAAATTTAAAAGTTAAAGCAGAAATCCGAAGATTTCGAAAGAAAATCCGTAGGTCCGGAGAAATTAAGGAAACTTTAAAAAATTCCGGAGAAATGGCAGCCCTGGGCCTATTGAGTACTGGGTTAAAGCAAGCAGAACACATTGCAGTTGATTTAAAGTTTTATAGCTTTCTCTACAGTGTGTATTTAAACATAAAAGAAAATTAGTTATATAACATTTAGTTTGAAACTATTTGTAAATATCACATTTCAGCACAATGTTGCGACACCATAAAACACTATGTTTCTATCGTCAGAAATAAAATCATGGGACACATAAGTCTATGATTACTTTAGAAATGAATACAGTTAAACCTCCCTATTACGAACATTAAATTATGTTAAATATTTTGTCAAAAGTAGATGGCTGCTTACACTCAGATGAAAGCAACACAGAAAGCTCCTCTTGTGCCAAAAAGCGATGCTACAAACAGTTAGGCAATCGTAAAACGAAGTTTTTTCAGCCAAAACAGCGCTAAAGCTGACCTTAAAATTTTTATAGACCAATACAGACTATGCAGATTCTTTAAGATAACAATGCAGACCCTGATCAGACGGCTCCTCAAGGAGCTGCCTGATCAGGGTCTACAGTGTTTTCAAAAACACCAATATAGGAGGCTGAAATGTTGAATATATTATCTTGGATCCAGACCAGTCGATGGATGCTATCGTTTTATGGTTTTAACGTTACTCAGTTAATTAAACGGAAAAATCTTCTTTTTAATACAGGGAACCCAACAAAATGATAGCATTTTAAGGGTTAATTAAAGGAGCTAATGACTGGACAGATTATAAGGAGCTGTTAGATAGCCATATCATATTTATGGCCAGTTTGTTTGTGTAAAGGGAGATAAATCTGTTGTGATCTGTTTTTGATGTCCGGATGTGAACTATTGAAGGGGCCATTATATTGATTTGGAATATTGCAATTAAAGGGCTGGGCGCTTGACAAGATCCTTATGCATGCCCCATATGACATTTGATGGAGCTTGAAATTATCAAGAGTTCCTTCAGATGGCCATTATATGAACATTTTCATTTGTAAACATAGCATAAAACTACTTAATTATTATAGATATTGCAAGATCTACAACTACATCAAAGTAACATTATTCAGCTACTACTACTGCCACTACTGCCAATACTACTACTACAACAACTACTACTACTACTACTACCACGACTACTACTACTACTACTACTTCTACTACTTCTACTACTTCTACTACTACTATCATTACTACTTTACTACGACAACTACTACTTTTGCCACTACTATTACTACTTCTACTACTGCTACTGCTACTACAGTTACTGTTGATACTGCTGCAACATAAACAACAACAACAGCAACAACAGCTACTACTACTACTATTACTATTACTACATTTCATTCTTCTTCTTCTACTACTACTTCTACTACAACTACTACTTATTAGTCTGCTACTACATTAATCTTTATAAAATTATCATATTCTCTGCTATTGTAGAACAAACAGCAATCGCTAGATTTAGCCTTCTTTTAACCCATTACCCCATGTCCTGTTTCTTGTTTGGAAAATAAGTGACCATTTAAAGCAGGTTGCAAATTAAGCAGAATGTGCCTTAAGGCACATTCTGCTTTATTTTCAACCAGCTTTAAGCTTACTTATGCTAGGATATAGAAAATGTGTTATGGTGCATACTCATGACTGTATAAATTGGAGTTATATTCCCCAGAGGAGGAATAATTAAAATGTGTAAAAAGGCGTATTGATGGGGAAATGGAACTAAAAACATCTCTATTACGACCACTGAAAAGAATGTTTTTACTGACTATATTAAAGTCAGAGACAGCCAAAACAAAGGTGAACGTCATTCAAGAGCTTTCTGTTCAACAAAAAGTTTACTTTAATACCGGTATTGCTTCAAGCAATAAGCTGTCGTAAACATTTAATAAGTAATAACTGTATATCACAATGTAGTGGTCGTAATAGAAATGTTTAACACACAAAACAGTGATAGTTAATAATGAGTAGATGCAGAAAGTAGAAGTGTGTTGCATATTTCAAACGGTAGACAAAAACAATTGGTTAGTTTGATGAGTAGCCAGAAGCTGTTGACTGATGCCTAGTGCACTGCTTTGTACGCGCATTTTTACCATGCAGGGGGTGCATCCCGTTGGTCTTGGCCTTAAATTATCTTTCACCAACATTGAAATGGTACTGTTACTGAATTCCACAAGGACATGTGTCTCAAAGTGCACTGTATTAAGTTATTAACACTCCCTTATGGGCTGTTTTCAGTGTTTAAGATGGATGCTTTAAGCAGACTGTAAGTAAAGCAGAAATCCCCTCTGGGTAGGTCTCTGGATTACTTTAAAGCCATTTGTGTCATAAGAGGAACATAGGCAAACAGTGTAGACTCTTATCAGACGCCGCATAATGCGGCGTCTGGTCAGAGTATACACTGTTTGCTGATAGGATTTGTAATATAAAATAGAATTAAAACAAAATGAAAATAAAAACAGTCTACACTATAAACTGTTAGGAATTTCAATATAAAACTGAACAAAAACAAAATGAAAATAAAACCAGATACCCCTTACTTAAAATATGGACTTATCCAATATAAAAGCATGGAAGAATCCACCTGACATAGATATCTAAATGGGTTAACAACACTTTCTCCGGGCACGGTTGTAGTTTTTCGATTTGGGTACATGTACATGAGTTCAAAAGCTTTTCCCTTGGGATGGGGACGTTACTCATTTTAGACATTTAGATCTAATTTATTTCCCAACTGAAGAAAATATTTCCAAATAGTCATAAATCTATACCATAAGAACAATTTTCTTTATTGGTGCATTATGCTTTACTTCCAACATGTTTTAGCGGTCACCTGTCTTTGAAACTAGAAACGGGTTCTGGGGTAATAGTTGTTTCGTTGAATCATACAGAGAATGTGAAATATTGTTTTAACGATAAAAACGAAAACAATCCGAAGTTCAAACCATTTCCGGTGCTTTTGACGTGTTTCAATAATTTACGAGCAATATACTTGAACGTGATGACAATAACATTTAGCAATGTTGATAACCATATAGAGACTATTTTGAAAAGAAAACAATATGAATTGCAATTAGATTAGTTTTATTTTCACTTGCTTTTTGTACATGCACATATAAACACTTACAGTTTGAATGAGTTCAGATTTTTTACCCATTTACGCCAAGCGGATTCTTCCATGTTTATATATTGGATTAGTCCACTTTTTATCAAAGGGGTGTCTGGTCAAAAATTTCATTTTCATTTTGTTTTATATTGAAATTCCTATCAGCAAACTGTGTAGACTCTGATCAGACGCCGCATTATGAGATCGAGGGCGCAAATGGGTTATGTTCGGCAATCTACGTTTAGTGATCGGCGATTCTCGTCAACTGTCGGTCCGTTCTGAACTATGCAAACTTGGCAAGATTGGCCGATCGCTCGCTGTAAAGTACCGATATTGGCCAACATTGGCCCGATCTCATTAGGGGTCCTAAACCTTAAAAACGACTTTTGTAAAGCAAATATCATGCACCTTGTCGGTAAGAGCCTGCTGATAGTCATACATATTTATAGCGTTTGTTCTAAAATACATGTACATAATTATTTTCATAAAAGGTCACGAGTCTTTTATTTCTTTTTCAGGACCAATTGACCTTTCCATGTACGAAAACATATACAAGATGGCGAGCGTGTCCGGTTTACCGCTACCAGTCTACCCGCAAGCAACACTCCCGGTTGACCTACATTACAGAATGCCATATACGACAGAAACACACGAGAACCAGTTTCCGGCGCACATGTCAATGAACGCTATGGCTTTGAATCAGTGGAATTACTACGCTAGCTTGTCGCCACAGAGCCTTATGGCGACCATGTATCAACTCTCGGTGAACAACGCGAGATTATCGCCGAAGTCACGAACCAGCGGTACATTGGATTTGTCCCCCAAAAGATGTATAAAACAAGGTAAATATCCAACGAATACTAGTACTATGATGCAATATAAAGTGAATAAAATGTACTAGTATGATAGTATCATACCTTTTACTCACTTTATAATGCTGCTTTAACAACTCCTCTAGATATTAGAGTACTAAAACATATAAAATAAACTTTTAGTTTCTTATGCCTCCCCGTAATATTCTTTAAACCATTCTAATGAGATTTTAAAACAAAATGATTAGTTGACACAACACAACTTAATTTTATAAGCAGCATTGTTATTTCTCTGACAATAGAAAGAAATAGTGTTGCCAATGCTATAAAAATTGCAGTTTCTGGTTATCCGTGTAATACTTACAATATTAGCAAAAGTATATGTATGTATATTTCTAAAAAGTCAGATATAAATGCTATTAAGAAATTTGAACCCTGTAAGATGGTATCTTCGAATTCGGAAACATATAAAAAATAACTACCATTGTAGAAATCACTTAGTTGAATGTGTTTATATTTCAGACATACTGACACAAACTAAAACCAAATCAAGATTCGATTTTGCAAATTTGGCAAAAGCTGCAACAGAAGACACCCACTCAGAATTGAGTACACACTCTACAGCCAATCAGGATGCTCAGATATTTAGTCACGTGATGGTGAATACAGGACCGCTGAGGTGAGGTTCTATAATAATGTGTCTTGGTGTTTGGCAACCAGCGGTGGCCGGTTTCATAAATATTCGTACGACGAAAACGGTAGTAAGTTAAAACTTTAAAATACATTTAATTTCTGATTTCTATATCTACATGTAATCCTGTCTTGTGACATCTGTTTGGAATTGTCTTTTCAAGACGATTCCAAAGCGATGCCACAAGACATGATTAGACGGAGAAATAAAAAATAACTGAGGCTTTTATAATCTGACTTACGACCGTTTTTGTCGTACGAAGTTTTATGAAACGGACCCAGACCTCCTGGCCCATGCTTATAAAACGTTTAAGATGAGTCTGAAATCGGTCTCTCAAACTTTTGATTAATCGAAGTTGAGCATTCTGTCCATATAGGCTTTAAATGAATTCAAGTTTTCGTTATCGCTTGATACAGGTGTGAAGGTACCTTTGGCGACGGATGGATAGTACCATGATACATAAATAAATAAATGTGTGTTCTGACAAGAAAGTGAAACTTGTTTGATTATGTTCACGCGTCGGCGCCGGGAAACACCAATTTTGCAGTTTAAAAAACTTGAACAAGTTTGTGGAATTGTAACCACTATTTTCGCACATATTATAATGTTATAAGTAAATGAATTTAATAATCTAGATATTATTGATGTTCATCACTAAGAAGTTTGGGAACGCAAAGTCTGAAGACGAGCCTTGTTTTGGGTGACCATGATTTAGAAACCCTAACATAAACAAACAAAAAAGAACAACAAAAACACCCCCCCCCCCCCAAAAAAAAAACACCCCCAAACAAACAACAAATTCACAAAAAAGCAAAACAATAACAACAACAAACGACAAACGAAACAAACAAAACCAAACAAAAAAGACGAAGAACAACAAAAAACACAAAAATCCCGAAATAAACGAAACTCAACAAAACTATAATTACATAATTATGTTCAGTTTAACAATATTCTCATATTCGTCTGCAGGTATAATCCGCTTACAAGCAGTTTCCGACCAATTACCTCAACCACAGCACCAGCAAAGCACCCGGAAATAGCAAAGCGCCCTCGTGGTAGAGGACCTGCAAGGTAAGAACAATGATTATACATATAAAACCTCTGTACAGTGAAAAAAGGCGTTATCTAGCATTTAAAAGCATTTATGCTAAACCAACCTTGTTCATCGCAAACAGATTGGAGCTAGATCAGACGCCGGATAATCCGGCGTCTGATCAGGCTCCAAACTATTTGCAACTCTAGTTGTGCAAAATCCGCCAACCTTTTTAAAAACATTGTAATGTTTTACATTTCACCGCTTTGCATTGCATTTTGTTATGTTATATAACTCTTTCACTGCTAAGTTTGATCGTCATTTTTAACCTCTTGTCGATAAAATATCGACTACATTGGTTATGTCGTCTGAAATATTTTTAAATGTCAAATGCGTTTTTAAAAGGAAAAGTAGTCTATCCGATTAATTTATTCCTAAAACAGAAGTGACAGTTTGTGATTATGTCGCCGTCGAATTTAATTCTCAATCAGGAAAGTAGTTTGCTTGTCGATTGGCAGAAAATTAAACAAAAATAAATTACTAGTCATGAAAGCAATTACTATTGGCGGTGACCCCGCGAGAACTACTTGTTTATCGGCGGCCGTGATAATTGGTAAAACGTAATATATACACTACTGAAATCAAACTAACCTATATCGATGTAGGTAAAAGTTTGAGGGGAAAAACATGCCTTAAAAGTAGGCTCTCTCGAGCTCAATTCAAAGGCTATAATATTTAAGGCGTTTTTCATCATTTTTTAAAACAAAACCAAATAAAACATACAACAATTACGGTATACAGTTTACAAAATGCGATTGATGAAGTGGAGAAGACATTGTTTTTTACCGTCCACACAAAATTAAATGCAAACGTAGTATTAAATTCAGAAAAAGGCAATTCCTTGAAACTGTTAAAATTATAAACATTTTAAATCCCAATAAGACACCAAGTTACCCCTCCCCCAAAAAATTAAAAAAATCCAAATTGTTTAGACCATTTTTAAAAACCAATTTCCATTACTCGTATAGTGCAGTTGTAACTAGTGTTACAACTAGCAAACGTTGCTAAACGATATTGAAATAAACAGCATTTGACAAAAGAATTACGATTCTCCAAAGAATCCTCTGGGTCGCATTTGAGTTGAGTCTTGCTTCGTTGTCAAGCCTTTGATTGTTCATAGTATGCTAACATCTGACCAATCAAAGGATTGAGAAGATCTCAAACAGAACTCAAACGCATTAAAATATTGCGACCATGTGGCCGTGTTCCAACCAATACAACATTGCTCTTATGACAAGGCTCCAGATAAGAAGGGGTAAACTGAACAAATCCAACATTTTCTCACTGATTTCAGCATCAAATCCTATGGTGTTACTACCCATTAGAATCGTCTCTTCGAGACGATTCTAATGAGTAGTGACACCATAGGGTTTAATCCAGAAATAAAATGTTTAGTTTTTGAAATACTCCCCTTATCTGGAGCTCTGTTATGACTTGGTTTATATTATTTTGCAGGGCGAAGAAAGAGTTTATATGCAAATACTGCGGCAGACACTTTACTAAGAGCTACAACCTGTTGATACATGAACGCACACACACGGACGAACGGCCGTATAGCTGTGAGATTTGTGGCAAAGCTTTCCGTAGACAGGACCATTTGAGAGACCACAGGTAAATACTGTGTGCCATAACCATGTGTTTCTTTAAAAAAAACCAGTTCTCCCTCAACAACACCCAAGTAGAGACACATATTGTGTTTTGTTCGGAGGAAGTTATGGGGAGGGAAGGGTAATGCCCTTAGCATGCTGAGCATGACGTGACTTACATTTGCAACAAGTTTGAACCCGAATCAGACGCCGCGTCACGCGGCGTCTGACCTCGGTTCAAATTGTTTGTCACTCGTCTTTTTATTTCTTCTATCAAAATGTCCAATAAATAACGTTGAGAAAGACAGTAAACGACCATTATAAGCAGACGATATTGCTGCAGTGAAAGCCTTAGACATACACTGAAGTTGTCTTATCTTCTTTGGGGAATAGGGGCCCCGTCTTGCGAAATATCGTAGGACAAGTTTTGTCGTGAGTTAGATAATCAAAGTCTCTATTATTGTTTATTTCTCCATCTTATACATTTTTTGTGACATCTTTTTTTAATCATGTTTTCAAGAGAGATGTCACAAGACATGATTAAATGGAGAAATAAGGAAATAAATGTATATAGATATATTTTTTGCAATTTGACTTACGACCGTTTTTGTCGTATATCACGTTTCGTACGACGGGTCCCAGAGGAGCATTGTGCCGGTTAAATCATTGAAACTCCTCCCACTCCTTGAAGCTCTTAACAAACGTTGTACTTTTGAATAGTACCCTGTCCAATGTAAACAAGGTATAACCAGATCAGAAGGTTCCTCAAGGACCCTCTGGTCTAGATCTGCACGGTTTATCATTGTTCAAACTATGGTGTAAAGCGCCCATAGTAAACGAGGGACACTTGGAATTGTTCATTGCAGTTTCAGGGTTGAATGAGTTAAAGTCATGCTTGAAGAAACGATTCGCAATGTTAAACAATGTTTGTTTGAAACTGTAGCATCGTCCACTTCCAGATAGTGTATGTTTTATTGTCCAGGGGCCTGTCTTACGAAACGTCGTAAGACAACTATTGTCGTAAGTCAGATTTTAGAATGATCAATCATTGTTTATGATCCTGTCTTGTGATATCATTTTGGAATCGTCTTGAAAAGACCATTCCAACGAGATATCACGAGACGTGATAAGACGGTAAAATCAGATATTAAATGTACATGTATTTTAAAATTTTGACTTACGACTGTTGTTTTTCGTACGGCATTTCGTAAGACGGGCTTCGGGTTTCTGCTTTAGAACCATTCACACTGTTCATTTAAATTGTTTATGTTGCAGATACATCCATTCGAAGGAGAAGCCGTTCAAATGTATGGAGTGTGGAAAGGGATTCTGTCAATCTCGAACACTGGCCGTTCACAAAACACTACACCAGGTTAGTTGAACGTAACCACGAACATTTATTTTTCCTTCACAAACAGCTTTTTGCAAAGAGTACACATGTCATATGCAAACAGAGAAGAACGTGATAAGAGGACCCTCTAACCTGTAGCGCGTTCAAGTACCGTATCAGCGAACAGCAACGTTAACCGATGCAAACAACCCATATAGTACGACATCTAACGTTCACCAATACTCTTCAATAATAACTCATTGCGCCCCCATGTTATTAACTTTTCAAGGGTACGAACGATTTATGTACGAATCGGAATAACACATGCAAAAGTGTACTAATCAACTGAACTGCATCAATTTTACCGCATATAAAAATAAGATTTAGCTGCTAAGATGTAAGCTGCTTTGTTTGATACATTAAGTATCGGAAAATGTTGGTTTATTGATGAGAAATTAAGTCGGGACTGTTCGCTGGTTTTATTGAATACATTTGGTCGCCATTTTGTTTTCCTTTGTTGGCAATGGCTAACTATCTCTGAGGCCGTTCGTGCCGTTCGCAATCGGTAACAGCCAAACGGTCGTTAAAGTTAAATTGTTACCGTTTTTCTGATGCAATCGATACGGTACTTGAACGCGCTACAGTGCTCGTTTGTCCTTTGCAATGAATTTCAAAAACAATAACCCAAACTAGTAAAAAATGGGTTAGTTTTATTGGAAACTGGAATTTTCCACTTGAAGTTTTAGCGATGAATAAATTAACGACGCTGGTCAAGCATGTTGTGCAGAACCATTACGTTAAAACTATTTTATTTCCACTGCGAACGGTTTGGAGACGGTCCCCTAATTTAAACGGCTACCGTACGAATAACTGTCTTATCCACTGTATCAAAAGTTATACAATGCGAAACCTTGATCAAAACTGCTTCTGAAAATCTGACAAGTAAGTTTTAGATGTTTTTGAAAACGTTAACTTTTAATTTGTATTAAAATAAAAGCTTGAATCAACGATTGGATTTTGTTCAATTTTCAGGCCTCTGCTGATGGATCCAGTGCAATGAAAATTCGACTCCAGCGCCAGTCAAAGTACACACCGGTCAAACCAAGAACTCAAGTGATATATGAACAGAACAAACCTCCACAGTGTGATATTACATATCCAGAAAACACAAACAATAATGTACTCAAAACAGAGGTAAAACAAGAGGCCATGTCGTAATTCCAAATTGAGGCATGTCAAACCGGAAACATACATTGTAAGTGCTGCCACCTGCCGCAGAAAAGTGTTGTGAACAGAGACAAACCTCGGATTATCGACCGGTCAATGGCAACCGCTACAGATGGAGAGTGTTAAGAACAGGACGAACATAATAGGAGCTTTCTGCGTTGTAGTTTTCTGTGTAAAGTTGCCATAATATTTCCATGTGTCATTTTATTCAAATGATCGCTTTACCCTTTCACTGCGAAGGCCGACGACAAATACATTTGCAAACAGTTTAGATTCTGATCTGACGTCGCGTGACGCGACGTCTGATCAGAATCCAAACTGTTCGACGCTTATATCAATGTTTCTTAAATCAAAAATATCTAAAATCGAGATTTTAACAGTAAAAGCAGACGAAAAATAAAAGCAGACGATAATATGCACGCGACTGTGTTAGACGGCTGATTACGTCATAATGGCAGTGGATAGGATTAACATACATCTGGGTCCAAGGTTCTAAAGCGTTTGAGCTGAGTCTGAATGTGTTTTCAAGCAAGCATTTGATTGGTCAGATTTGAGCTCAGGCTCAGATTTGACCAATCAAATGCTTGAGAACGACTTTAGACAAAACTTAAAAGGTTTATAACCTTGGACCTTGAATTTATAAATGTTGCAAATCATACCGTGCAATATTAAGATTTAGGATTTGGATTTAGGAACGAAACCTCAGCGCCTCCATTCATTCATTTCTAAAAATTCAAATAAACAAATCCGGATTTTAATCTAGTTTAATCAAGATTTTGCTATTTTAGGAATATGTTTTCGCCCTATACATGTTTCGAGAATGGTTAATGGTCAAATATTTTATCAGGCCATGTGGATGTAATTTGGTCAAAGTATAATTTCACATACATGTATCTTTGAACGTTATTCGTTCTCATTTATAAACGAATTTAAATCCAATAAAATAAGAAATATATCAATAACAATGATAATAACACGAAGTACTAAGTGAACGATAAGTTCGTCATGATAATAATAACGACTTTATATCATGTGGATTACATATTTGGTATCAAGGACCAAATTTCAACATGGTCCAAAAACAACCTTAACATAATGCTGTCACCATATATGTATAATTACCAACAGAGAGTGATACGCTTGTGGACTGATATATTTCTATATTGCACGAATATTCACTAGAGCATGTAATTGGAACATGTATATAGATTATAATTCTAAGGGGTTAGATGGTGACATGCAGCTTGTTACATAAATTATTATTGCATCCTACCGCATACAATAATAAATTATGTAACAACCTGAACATTTAAAGCATGAATCAAATGAGCAGCGGAAAAAATCATCAATCAGTATTTTTTATATACAGTAGAACCTCTCTATTACGACCACTAAAATGAAGGCTAATTGTCTGTATAAAAGACAGGTGACAGCTTAACGCAATGTGAAATTGAAACAGAAAGCTCCTGTAGGAGCTTTCTGTTTCATTGTCACATTGCTTTAAGCAGTCACCTGTCATAAACGACTAATATTTGACATAATTTAGTGGTCGTAATAGAGAGGTTCTACTGTATTTGCATATATTTTTTAAAACATTGATGATTCTTTCGTTTTTAGTGGCAAAGAGTTTGGAGTAATTCCATTTCGCAAGCGTTTAGTTTATTTCAAACGGGAAAATAGTATCATCTCACCCTTTAGCATCTTGTAAATTCGCGGGTGATTTCACATGGTGTGCCTTATTTTAATAGGTAGTTTTACTGTGCCATAAAACATATCTCACACCAAAACAAAGATACACACGACGCAAAGTTACATTCGAGTTGCAAATAATTGAGAAAATATTGGATATGGTGTCCTTACATATTCTTATTTGAAGCGCAGTGTCCAAGGATTTAAAGCGTTTGAGTTGCATCCGAGATCGTTCTCAGGTATCTGATTGGTAAAATTTGAGTATAAGCTCAAATCTGACCAATCAAATGCTTGATAACAACATCAGACCAAACTCTTTATAACATGTTTATCAAATCAGATACTTACTTAAAACAGATAAGCAATCATGTTTCCTTTAACAATTCATAGCTATGTGTTTATAAAACTTGTTTTCGTAAACTTGATGAAGAATGATTTAAAGACCATCGACAAATCAGTTTAAAAAACAAACACCAAAGAACTTGACATTTCACGTCGAAATATTATGTTTTTTAATTGAAAACCTATTTGGTGCATCGTTTTATCCAGCTACATTCCACTCTGTAAATAGTGTACATTTTCATATTATTTATTTGTATATACTGAATGCGCTCTATTTTGCTATAAAAAGTTATACCTCTTTTGCAATGATCATACTCATTTACATGTTAAATAATACTGTTTGTTAAATATACCATTATCTTTTAACTCTTTCACTGCGAACGGCACCAAACGGCGACTTCGCAAACAGTTTGGATCCAGATCAGACGCCGCGTAGCGCGGCGTCTGATCAGGATTCAAACTGTTTGACACTCGTGTCGATATGTTTTAAGTCATACTACATTGAATATATTACTTTCAAACGATCTTGAAAAAAACAGATAAAGCAGACGACAGTTTGTAAAGACGGTGAATAGGTAAAAATCTCACGAATAATTTTGCAGCGAAAGGGTTAAAGTTGCTTACAACTCGTTCCATTGGCAAAGAGAAAGACAATTCAAGTATTCTCCCTGATTGTTATAATTTCTTTAACCCATTTGTGCCCACGATCCCATAAATGGGACATGGGCAAACAGTTTATACTCTAGACAGATTGTCACATAATGCGGCTTCTTATCAGAGTCTACACTGTTTGCTGACTGGAATTTTAATAAAAAAAGCAAAAAGGAAAGTTTAGTAAAAAACGGGCACCCCTTACATAAGAAATGGAAGTATCCAATATATCAGCATGGAAGAATCAAATGGGCGCAAATGGGTTAAATATCTTTGTTTGGCAAATATTTGTGCTAAATATAGTGAAAACCCCGTTTACAATGATCACTTGCGAGTATACTTTTGACTACGGGTGATTTAACAATATATCTAGTGATGAAAAATAGTGCAGACTCTGATTAGAGGGCTCCTTTAGAAGCCCTCTGATCAGGGTCTTTTCTTTTGCATAGGACAATCGTACTCTTCAAAGGTACACTGTGTGTAAAGAATAAGTATACTCGTCACAGTGGTTAATTTGGTGCACGTGTGTCTAAACATTGTGCTAAACAAGTGCTGTAAAGTCCGAAAGAATGCAAACAAGTGTCTTCATTTTCTGTTAAGAAATTATGCTGCTGTCTTTTGACAAGTGTATGATATTATTTTATTTTTGTCTTTATGCCCGTTTCATAAACTAACTTACAATGTCCTTGAAAGTGTTCATTGTGTTGGTAAATCCATAATTAGAATACTTTTTTCATCAATCACAACACTTACTATTTTTCTTATTGCTGACTGTTTCGCCAATCTACGGAAGATTGGCGGAGAGTCCCGAGGTTCAAAGCCGCGAGTGAGAAGTCGTCACGTCGCCAGTAGCTTTGAGGATGTCCACAGTAGTGGACGAAACAGTCAGCAATAAGAAAAATAGTAAGTGTTGTGATTGATGAAAAAAGTATTCTAATAACTTACAATGGATACTACCACAGGTACTTGACACATGGATCTAGATCTATTACCAAAATAAACAAATAAAAAAACTTTTTTTACTAGACTTCAATTATAGAAGTCTTGTAAAAAACAAAAATTGTTTTGGTTAATAGATCTAGATCTATGTGTCAAGTACCTGTGGGAGACTACATAGAAGAAGGCTAATTTTATAAAAGATGGATGATAACATAAAGCAAGGTGGCAGTATAACAGAAACTCATATAGAGCTTTCTGTTTTACTGTCACCTTGCTTGAAGTAGTCACCTGCCTTAAACACCTGCTAATTAACATAATTTAGCGGTCTTAACCCATTACCCCATAAATTATACGCATTTTTCGCCATTAACATATTCCTACACTGATGAAAACACTTTTAATTTATAAAGTCATGGATATGATCACAATAAATATTTTCTATATTCTTACAGATAGTACATGTAGATTAAAGCAGGCTGAAAGTAAAGCAGAATGTGCCTTATGACACATTCTGCTTTTCTTTCAACCAGCTTTAAGTAGTCGTCTGTTTTTAAAACTGAAAACAACTTATGGAGTAATGGGTTAATAGAGAAGTTATACTGTATAAACCAATGTGCTAAAATATAGCAAAGCCCAAGCTATTGCGACCCTTCTAAAAGATGACTTGTGGGAATTAGACAAGGATGGCAACTCAATTGACAAATTTTAAAGCTTAATTACAGAAGCTTCCTGGTTAACACATTAAACGCCTAGTGTCTATTATAAGGGGATATTGGCAAACAGTGTAAACCCTGACGAGATGCCGTGTAACCCGGCGTCCTATCAGGGTCTTCATTATTTAATCGAAAACGAAACTCAAATCGCTAAATTGTAGGAAATTATCATTTTTGACATTTCTAATTATCTTTTTTTTTTTAATTTGAGTGGCAAACATTTTGGAGACTGATCAGACGCCGGGTAACCCGGTGTCTGATTTGGCTCCAAACTGTTTGCAATGGAAATCATAGTTTTAGCGTAAACGTGTTTATTGGGAAAGAATAACGTTTTCTCTATTGTAATAGCAAGTTTCACTGTAAACTCCTTATTTCGTATTGTCTATAAAACGGGTCCACGAATCATATATTTTCCACGAATCATAATATTTTCAATCCATTTATTACCAGTATTTATGCAAACTCATTTTATACTCAAATGAATAAAAAACGTGAAAAATGATAATGTGTTGTTGTTTCTTTGTCATACTGATAAAGTAATGAGTGTTCATGATAACTCTGCTGCAGTAGACGGAACGATTTTCCCAATGAATAAATAGGGGATACTCAATTCCTTTGGATTGGTATGAAAACTATTATCATGAGAATGGGTTATTATCATGTCAAAAAACGAGTGCGTAGCTGAATTGTTTTTACCAGATAACGGCCCATTCGATTGATATATATTTCAAATCCATCCAAAGGAATTGATAATTCTTCCTATTACATGTATATACATTTTAATGACCTTTTACAGAGAAAACACACCAGTTATTTGTTTATGCACGACGTCAAAAAAGATATTGTGACGTGACGTCACAAAATGACAATTATCGTCACTGCAAAAGTGATATATTCACTAGTGATGATATCAACTGTGACACATATGAAATTTATCTAACTTAAAAACCTCTATAAATCATCGATATGTTTTCAACCAGATAACAACCCATTCGAGTGATATGTTTTTATATCCATCCAAAGGAATTGATTATTCTATTTATTACATACAGTTTAATGATGTTTTTACAGAGAAAGCACACAAAATGTATTGTTGATGCGCGACATCATAAAACATTTTGTGACGTGACGTCACAAAACTGATATCGTCACTGAAAAAGTGATATCATTTTATAACTGAGAAATCTCTATAAATCATCGATAAGTATATGATAAAGTGCGTTCATGATAACTCTGCTATACAGAGGACGCAACGATAATCTAAAAACAACATACCCCAACAACATTAATGTTATGCTTAAAACAAGTACAGCGGGGAAGATGATTATGTTGAAACAATTATTTCCATTGCAAACTGTTTGCCATAAACATAAAAACGAATTGTAAGACATGTGTAAATATTGTAATTTATTACTTTTATTACATTGCGTTGCGGTTCTTTGCGTTTAACCCATTACCCCACAACTACGCCTTTGTACATTAAATTTACATCGTATTTATTCATACATCAAAGAAAATGGTGGCGAGATATCTTAACCCTTTTGTGCTCACGATCCCATATATGCGGCGTCTGATCAAAGTCTACACTGTTTGCTGATAGAAATTTCAATATCAAACAAAATGAAAATGAAAATTTGCACCAGGCATCCCTTTGACTCATGACGTTGTCCTACATTTTTCAAAAAAGTCATTGTTTAGCACGTGACGTTTTGCATGTCCCGATTTACAAACGTACATGTTACAGTTCGAAGTGTGCCAATACTCATAAGACTAAATCAACCCATTATCCAAATAATACGCATTTTTAAGGCTTAAATTAAATTTTGCACTGAAGAAAACGGTTCCAGTTTATACAGACATTTAATGTGCACCATCAACAGTATTTTCTTTATCTTAGCAGATGGTAACTTAAAACAGCCTGAAAATAAATCCGTTTGTGCCGTAGGGTTTTGTTGATTTGTATCAAGAAAACATGTATGTATAATCTATAGAATTGACGCTTAACCCAGTACCACATATCATATTTCTAATGTTGTAGACGGGAACCACTTAAAGCATGTTGAAAGTAAATAATAATTTTGCACCTCTAGCTCATTCTTCTTTACTTCCAGCCTGTTTTAAGTTACCATAATCTACGCATCGTTACCATAATCTACGCATCGTAGTATGAAAAATATATTTGATATGGTGTATATACTATATACTATGCTTACGCTGCTATTGTTTGCTATACTAAACTATACGGTGCTATAGTGTACTATATTTTACTGCGCTGTACTGTGAAACACTTCTCTATTATGTTATTTGTTGTGTTGTGCTGTACAGTAATATGATAAATATTGCTATACTAAGCCTTAAAAAACTATACATTATACCCGAATACAATCTCAAGTGAAATTTAAAAACGCCCCCGTTAAGCATATTTTGCAGAAATCTTCTTGAAACGGGTTTTTATGAAAACTTTATTTTCGAAACTGATATACATGTACATGTATATGGTGTTCTGGCAAAGTATGATTTGATACATGCACATTTACCGTCGGCAAAAGGCCATAGGTGTATGGGCCTGTCTCTCCCGTATCCAAAACAGATTACGATAATAAATCATATTTTGAACCTCGAGAAATTGGTTCATTCTTGAAAAACTACATACGTAGTCCAAAAGTATTCTGCCAAACGCCATCTTGCCATACCGTTTTACCTGATATGTGTTTATTGTTGCTATGCTCATGGCTCATGGCTCATGTTAGAGTTATTGCATAATAAAGATTCTATTCTATATTAAAGCCTGTTTAAAATGGAACTATTTTCTTCAGTAGAGGAATAAATTAAAGTCGTATAAAGGCGTTAAAATGCGCATTTATTGAGAAGTGGGTTATAATAAATTGACCGCATACTACACACATGCAAAAATTTAATCACAAACTGTTTAGATACAGTTGATGGTAATTACGGAAATCGAACCGAAGTGCCATGGAAATAATGATGATATGACGATGACAACTCAACATAATAGATATATGCTATTCTTTTCCCGTTAAACCCATTTATACCATTTCTAAGAAGAAACCATCAAATTGTAAAAAGGTTTGAGCCTTCTCTACAAGCATCTTTTTCAGCAAACAGTGTATACCAGATCAGGAGACTCTTATATAAGCCCTCTGATCAATTCTGCCAATGTCCATTTTAAGGATAATAGACCGAAATGGGCTTAAGAGACTTAAAACCAAATTGCATATGTCCAGAACATACTCCAATACAAGCAAAGTTTACAATGATTCCTTACTTTAACAATTGGAGACAAAGAGTGCGTGTGAGTTGTTATAGGGAGGGAAATTGGCATATACAGTGGAGAAAACGTTATTCTTTCCCAATAAACGCGTTTACGCTATAGCTATTATTTCTCGTACAAGCGGTTTGGGGCCAGATCAGACGCCGGGTAACCCGTCGTCTGATCAGGCTCCAAATTGTTTGCCACTAAGATAAATATAAATTGTCAGAAGTGTCAAAAAAGTTGTTCTTTTCTTCGTTTAAGTGCAATGCGTTTGCGTTTTGTTTGCGTTTAAACGGGAAAGAATAACGTTTTCTCCACTGTATTTGCAAACAGCTTGAACCCATATCAGACGCCGCGTAATAGAGGGTTTTACTGTAAATTGTTTAAAGCAACACTAGATAATTATGTTAAGATTTACTTAGAAACTGTCCGTTTTAATTATCGGGATGAATGAGCTGATGTAAAAAGAAGGACAGTAGGTTTTTTAAAAGATAGGTGACAGTTAAAAGCAAGGTGCCACTTAAACAGAAATCTCCTTTCTGTCATCTTGCTTTAAACAGGCACCTATCTTAAACATCTAAAGACTAACACATTGTAGTTGTTGTTATAGAGAGGTTTGATGTATAATTAAAAGTATAAGCATTGCAGATCTCAGCTATATGTCCTCTGATCAGGGTCCACACTGCTTGCATAGGACAAGTGTACTCATCACGGACTGCTACACTATTACTGACGCATGTGGAGAAAACGTTATTCTTTCCCAATAAACGCGTTTAAGCTAAAACTATTATTTCATTTGCAAACAGTTTTGAGCCAGATCAGACGCCGGAAAACCCGGCGTCTGATATGGCCCCAAACTGTTTGCCACTCAGATTAAAATAAAAAGTCAGAATTGTCAAAATGTTTCCTTTTCTACATTTTAATGTTTTGCGTTTGCCTTTCGATTGCGTTGAAAGGTAAAGAATAACGTTTTATCCACTGTGACAGATTAAATAGCAGTCTTGTCCTCTGTAGCAGAGGTCGTTTTCTTACTGTTTCGACACCATGTAGATATGCAAACTAAATACACCCGGTTTCTTTAATCTCCCAAATTTAGTGTGACTTATGATTTGAGAGTCGTCAAACAATTAACACTTCTGACCTGGAACAAAGTGAAACATCATATCAATTTTATTTAAATTAATTTTGTGGTCAAGAATACCACAGTTTTATGGAATTATCAAAGAACGGTGTCGTCTTTGATGTCCCACGAAAGCTCGTGCACTGGTAAAAATCTTTCACCGTAACTTTTATGAGTCACATAAGAATTTTTACTTGAACTCTTTCATTGCTATATATCTACTTGGCCACATAGATCTACTATCGTTTACATGAAAATTGTCGACTGCAATTTGTTTAACTCTTTCCTCCCTGAAACTTTTAATGGACAATTCCAGTTTCCATTTAAGTCTAGTCCATTTCTGACTTTAAAGGGTTGTTTTTGTCAATGTTTGGCATTATGACAAACAGTGAGGACCCTGATCAGAGGGCTCCTTAGGAGCCATCTGATCTGGGTATTCACTGTTTGCATAGGACAAGAGTACTATTTACATGTTCACTGTTTGCAAAGGACGCCAATATGCGGGACTAGGGTTCAAAGGGTTAAAATTTTGATTTCTTGATATTTTGATTTTGAAACTATTATAATGATTGTCAAACAGTGTGGACTGAGCTGACACCGTGTAACGCGGTGTCTGAGCTGGATAATAACTCTTTGCAAAACAAAGATTGTTGCGTTGTTTGACTTTAAAGAGTTAAATTTGAATTGTAAAATAGACTACTCTATATATTCCGTCAAGAGTCCAGGCAATAGAGTTGTAAGTTGTGTAGGCCCAGATCAGAAAACACGTTTTGTCCAACATGACGTCTTATCAATGATCTACAGTGGAGAAAACGTTATTCTTTCCCAATAAATGCGTTTACGCTAAAACTATTATTTCCTAGTCAAACAGTTTGGAGCCAGATCAGACGCCGGGTAACCCGGCGTCTGATCAGGCTCCAACCTGTTTGTCACCAAGATAAAAATGAATTGTCCAAAAGTTGTACTTTTCTGCGTTTTAGTGCTTTGCGTAGGCGTTTCGTTTGAGTTTAAACGGGAAAGAATAACGTTTTCTCCGCTGTATATTGTTTGCAACAAAGCTCTACCTTTGGAATACAATGATCTGGAAAGTAACGCTAACCTTTTTCCCACTAATGGCCATAATACATTGTAAATGACCCGGTTAGTGTCACAGGAGATGGTCAGGTTAATGATTTTCAATTGACCAGGTATGTTGGCCATATAAGTACTGATTCGTGTGCATTACGGACGGACATACAGACGGACGGACGCATGGAATTATTCCAGTATATCCTCACCCTCACCACTGATTGAGGGTTATACCTTCTAACAATTTATTCAATGTCGCTTAACCCTTTCACTCTCAATGGCGTCATAAAGCGCATTTGCAAACAGTTTTGATTCTGATCAGACGCCGAATGCGTTTTGTTTGCCACTTGTTTTGAAATTACATTGTACGTCAGTTATAATGCCTTAAATATAACTTTGAAACGATATTGCTGACAACAATATTGAAGCAGACGACAATATGGCGGTGAAGGGGTAAAAACCTCACGACAAATTTGATCATGAAAGGGTTAATAAAGTTGTTACTGCATGCACTTCTGAAAACCACAACTACAGAGGAGAAAACTTTATTCTTTCCCAATAAACGCGTTTTACGCTAAAACTATTAATTCCAATTCAAACACTTTGTAGCCAGATCAGACGCCGGGTAACCCGGCGTCTGATCAGGCTCCAAACGTTTGCTACTCAGATTAAAAGGAATAATAAGAATAATCAAAATGTTGTCATTTTCTCAATTTTAGTGTGTTGCGTTTGCGTTTTGGTTGTGCATATACGGGAATGACTAACGTTCTCTCCACTGTAAACAAATTCCCCGTTTTTTCACTTCTCTCATTTGAGTCCCTGTTTTTCCCATACCTGTCGTGTCTACCTAGGGAGCCCTAGCGATAACGGGGTCGCGCCCCCGAGATATCTGGAAATAGTTCTGGTGAAACAATGTGTCGTTAATACCGGCGAGGGAGATAATTTAGATATATTAAGTGGCCGCCCCGCTTACCGAAATTCTTCCCATAACGGAGAGTGACATTTATTTATGACAAAAAATATGCGACTGTCTTGTGGGGCGAATGGGCAAAATTTCTCTGCCATAGCGTCATCGTTTTCAAAACGATTACAGTAAAGAATATATTATTTTTTCCAGTTCAAGTTAACACATTACCCCATATCCTGTTTCTAGCTTTGAGGACAGGTGACCACTTAAAAAGCAGGTTGAACATAAGGCGCATTCTGTTTTTCTTTCAGCCTGCTCTAAGTTACATTAACTATAGGATATAGAAAGTAGGTCGTATGTTTAATATTCATATCTGTATAAATTTGAACTTTTTTCTTCAGTGGGCGTATTAATTAAATGCGTTTGAAAGTTGTATCAATGGCGTAAAGAGTTATACGAAACGCAAACGCTCTTCAATAAAATGTAGAAACCAACATTTTAAAAAACATAAGGAACAAAATTATTCTTTTTCGTAATAAAAAATCAAACCCAAATGCCAAGAAATTGGAAAGGGAGAAAATATTGACGAGCAGTACTATTTGAGCATAATTTATTGGTCAGAATAACAACTCCAATGTGTAAAGTCGTTTACCAAATTATCCCTTAAATACGCCTTTTTAACATCTTTAAGTTATTCCTCCACTGAAGAAAATACTCTCATGAAAACATGTATGTACATTGTACCGTAAGAAGTATTTTCTATGTAAAAGTAGATGGTAGTTTAAAGCAGGCTGAAAGTAAAGCAGAATGCGCTATAAGGCACATTCTGCTTTGCTTAAGTGGGGACGTGTCTTCAAAACTGCAAACAGTCAAATGGGAGGTAATGGGTTAAACCTTCTTTTGTCAAAATTAACAGTTAAAAAAAGACAAAGTATCATCAGGTTCTGTAATAAAATTGTCATCTGTACACCTTTTTAAAAAAAGCAAAATATTGATATGCGTGCGACAACAGTACACTTTACTCTTTCAAATTTATAATGAGATGTTTACCCCTTAACTGCCATATTGTTTTCTACATATACTTCAATATTGTTGTCTGCAATTTCGTTTCAAAGTTAGATTTCAGGCAGTATGACTGATGAAATATCGAAATGAGTGGCAATTAGTTTTGATCCTGATTAGACGCCGCGTTACGCGGCGTCTGATCAGGATCAAAACTGTTTGCAAATACGCTCTATGACGTCAGGGTAAGCTTTTGTAAGGGATAAACTTTGACGACAGGCCGTTTGACGTTATCCGGAAGGAAGATCTGATATTAAAGTACATAACGAAAATAAGATAAGTTTCTATTGGAAAAAATAATATTCTATATCAAGTGCAAAGACATAAATATCCAGTTTTAACCGGATGTAAATAAACTGAGGTCGAACCTCGTTTAAGTCCAGCTGACCCATATGTCTGATAAATCCAGATGGTTTCGCTTGTTTTCATGGTGTCAAGTTGCGTGTATACTAAATAGATTTGCGTCATAGGAAATCAAAACTAATAGAATTTAATACTTTATATCATTATTATAATTAAAAAGGTACCAACGTGACGTAAACACTATATAGTCGTTTTTTCGTCGGCGAAAATGTCGTCTGCAGCAAAAATCATAGTTAATTTATCATGTCCATGTTAAGCAAATATATTCGAGTGTCGAACAGTTTATTTCAGTCACCCATATTTACTCGGAGTCTCATCAGGGCGCATGCTGCTATCAACAACTAAATATTAATTAACACCTTCACTGGCTTTTCCCGAGTAAACTAGTTATTTGCAAATTATTTGACAATAATTTCATTATTTGGCGGTTTAGATTACGTTATTTTCCCCCGTTTTACACGCAAACGAAACGCAAACGCAATGCAATAAAGTGTAGCAAAATACATCTGTTCAACTATTCTGACTATTCATGTCAATCTAAGTGGCAAACAGTTTGGAGCCTGGTCTGAAGCCGGGTAACCCGGCGCCTGAACAGGCTCCAAACTGTTTTTGCAATGGACAGTATAGTTTTAGCGTAAACGCGTTTAATTTGAAAGAATAACGTGTTCTCAACTGTACAATCTACAGTGGAGAATCTGTTATTCTTTCCCAATAAACGCGTTTACGCTAAAATTATTTTTTCTTTTACAAACAGTTTGGAGCCAGAT
Organism: Gari tellinella; assembly: GCA_922989275.2. Classification (NCBI taxonomy): domain Eukaryota; kingdom Metazoa; phylum Mollusca; class Bivalvia; order Cardiida; family Psammobiidae; genus Gari; species Gari tellinella. The sequence continues at coordinate 21,783,671 of OV277870.1, read as the reverse complement.
CAGACGCCGGGTAACCCGGCGTCTGATCAGGCTCCAAACTGTTTGCCACCAAGATAAACATGAAATATCAGAATTTTGTCCAAAAGTTGTTCTTTTCTACGTTTTATTGTTTTGCGTTTGCGTATGTTTGCGTTTAAACGGGAAAGAATAACGTTTTCTCCACTGTAGGGGTAACTGTATATCCTTTCCACGCCCATAACGTATTAAAACGTTTTGACGTTTATGGCACATTTTGGCTTCCGTAGAATGAAAAGTTATGATTCGCACATCGCGTTGGAAGACTTTTCTGAAAGGCCAGGTTCGGCACTGCCTATTTCTAGAATATCAATGGTCTCCTGCAAAATGTGACTCTTTCAGGCAGCATCCAAAATGGATCCACACACAAATTTGCAAGATTGGAAAAAGGCGAATGCCAGAGGGGCCGAAACGGTCCATCTTTCTACTTTCGGTTTAAAATGTACTCGACCTTTTTGTCAAAACCCGTTATAATAGCACTCATGCTGGAATTCAGTAACACTGACATGTCAACACAAAGCTCACAAAGCTTAAACTGAGCTCAGGATCCACTTTTTTTTTTAACTAATTCGCGCATTGCGTGAACGCGACTTAAATATAGCGCCTCTAAAAATAGAATGTCACTTTCAGTTTCGTTTTGACACGTCAGAGTAGTTTTGAGATGTCGGAGTGTAGTGTTTATTCAGAAAATGAGCTCCAAACTAGTCCAGTAGTGTCTGTGTTATGTGTACAAAATCGGCCGGGCTTGCTAAGGATATATTTGCTTTTCATCGGCTTGGCTTTCAAAGTATATCCACAAGTTTTTCAATTATTTATCCCTGTGTAGTAGTAGTACTTGAGGTATCTTTTACAATTAGAGAAAACAGACTTTGAGAAAAAGCCAGTAGTTATATAGTATACTTAATTATGTTTTCAAGCGTTGTTTCTATCAATATGTTACTGTCTTTATTTTCTAACAAAGAGAAGCAGAGAGAGAGAGAGAGAGAGGGCGAGAGAGAGAGAGAGAGAGGGTGAGAGATAGATAGATAGATAGAGAGAGAGAGAGAGAGTGGGAGAGAACGTCTGCTATCTTTGGGCTAATTTTATTTTGACGTACCAGAGATAGAGAGAGAGAGTGTGAGAGAGAGAGAGTGAGAGAGAGAGAGAGAGAGACAGAGACAGAGAGCGAGAGAGAGAGAGTTTTGGGTAAATAATGTTAATTTGAAATTAATTTCTTTAATAAATGTTAGTTTTGGGTATTTGAAATTAGTTTTGGGTCTCTAAATTAAGTTTTGGGTATTTAAAGATAGTTTTGAGTAATTAATGTTAGTTTTGGGTATTCAAAATTAGTTTTGGGTATATAATGTTTGTTTTGGGTATTTAAATTTATTTTGGGTCTTTAAAATTAATTTCGGTAATTTATATTAGTTTTGGGTATTGAAAATTAGTTTTGGGTATTTAAAGTTAGTTTTGGGTAAATAATGTTTGTTTTGAGTATTAAAATTTGTTTTGGGTCTTTAAAACTGATTTCGGTAATTTATGATAGTTTTGGGTATTCAAAATTAGTTCTGGGTATTTATAGTTAGTTTTGGGTATATAAAGTTAGTTTTGGGTAATCTATGTTAGTTTTGGGTATTCAAAATTATTTTTGGGTAAATAATGTTAGTTTTGGGTATTTAAAATTGATTTCGGTAATTTATGTTAGTTTTGGGTATTCAAAGTTAGTTTAGGGTAAATGATGTTAGTTTTGGGTATTTAAATATGTTTTGGTTATACAAAGTTTGTTTTGGGAATTTAAATTTGTTTTGGGTATTTAAAATTAATTTCGGTAATTTATGTTAGTTTTGGGTATTCATAATAAGTTTTGGGTATCTAAAATTAGGTTTGGGTAAAAACTGTTAGTTTTGGGTATTCTTAATTAGTTTCGGGTATACAATGTTTGTTTTTGGTAATCAAAATTAGTTTTGGGTATACAATGTTTGTTTTGGGTATTTAAAATTAGTTTTGGGTATATAAAATTAGTTTTGGGTAATTGATGTAAGTTTTGGGTATTCAAAATTAGTTTTGGGTATAAAATGTTTGTTTTGGGTATTTAAATTTGTTTTGGGTATTCAAAATTAGTTTTGGGTATATAAAGTTAGTTTCGGGTAATCTATGTTAGTTTTGGGTATTCAAAATTAGTTTTGGGTATTAAAAGTTAGTTTTGGGTAAATAATGTTAGTTTTGGGTATTTAAAATAAGTTTTGGGTATATTAAGTTAGTTTTGGGTAATTGATGTAAGTTTTGGGTATTCCAAATTAGTTTTGTGTATACAATGTTTGTTTTTGGTATTTAAATTTGTTTTGGGTCTTTAAAATTGATTTCAGTAGTTTATGTTAGTTTTGGGTATTCAAAGTTAGTTTTGGGTAAATAATGTTAGTTTTGGGTAAATAAGATTAGTTTTGTGTATTTAAAATTAGTTTTGGGTATATAAAATTAGTTTTGGGTAATTGATGTAAGTTTTGGTTATTCAAAATTAGTTTTGTGTATAAAATGTTTGTTTTGGGTATTTAAATTTGTTTTGGTATTTAAAATTAGTTTTGGGTATATAAAGTTAGTTTCGGGTAATCTATGTTAGTTTTGGGTATTCAAAATTAGTTTTGTGTATACAATGTTTGTTTTCGGTATTTAAATATGTTTTGGGTCTTTCAAATTGATTTCGGTAGTTTATGTTAGTTTTGGGTATTCAAAGTTAGTTTTGGGTAAATAATGTTAGTTTTGGGTAAATAAGATTAGTTTTGGGTATAAAATGTTTGTTTTGGGTCTTTAAAATTAGTTTTGGGTATATAAACTTAGTTTTGGGTAAATGATGTAAGTTTTGCGTATTCAAAATTAGTTTTGGGTATACAATGTTTGTTTTGGGTATTTAAATTTGTTTTGGGTATTTAAAATTAGTTTTGGGTATATAAAGTTAGTTTTGGGTAATCTATGTTAGTTTTGGGCATTCAAAATTAGTTTTGGGTATCAAAAGTTAGTTTTGGGTAAATAATGTTAGTTTTGGGTATTTAAAATAAGTTTTGGGTATATAAAGTTAGTTTTAGGTAATTGATGTAAGTTTTGGGTATTCAAAATTAGTTTTGGGTATAGAATGTTTGTTTTTGGTATTTAAATTTGTTTTGGGTCTTTAAAATTGATTTCGGTAATTTATTTTAGTTTTTGGTATTCAAAGTTAGTTTTGGGTAAATAATGTTAGTTTTGGGTTATTTAAAATTAGTTTTTGGTATACAATGTTTGTTTTTGGTCTTTAAAATTAATTTCGGTAATTTATGTTAGTTTTGGGTATTCATTATAAGTTTTGGGTATCTAAAATTAGTTTTGGGTAAAAAATGTTAGTTTTGGGTATTCAAAATTAGTTTTGGGTATACATTGTTTGTTTTGGGTATTTAAAATTAGTTTTGGGTATATAAAGTTAGTTTTGGGTAAATGATGTAAGTTTTGGGTATTCAAAATTAGTTTTGGGTATACAATGTTTGTTTTGGGTATTTAAATTTGTTTTGGGTCTTTAAAATTAATTTCGATAATTTATGTTAGTTTTTGGTATTCAAAATTAGTTTTGGGTATTAAAGTTAGTTTTGGGTAAATAATGTTAGTTTTGGGTATTTAAAATTAATTTCGGTAATAAATGTTAGTTTTTGGTATTCAAAATTAGTTTTGGGTATACATTGTTTGTTTTGGGTATTTAAAATTAGTTTTGGGTATATAAAGTTAGTTTTGGGTTAATGATGTAAGTTTTGGGTATTCAAAATTAGTTTTGGGTATACAATGTTTGTTTTGGGTATTTAAATTTGTTTTGTGTCTTTAAAATTAATTTCGATAATTTATGTTAGTTTTGGGTATTCAAAATTAGTTTTGGGTATTAAAGTTAGTTTTGGGTAAATAATGTTAGTTTTGGGTATTTAAAATTAATTTCGGTAATAAATGTTAGTTTTTGGTATTCAAAATTAGTTTTGGGTATACAATGTTTGTTTTGGGTATTTAAAATTAGTTTTGTGTATATAAAGTTAGTTTTGGGTAAATTATGTAAGTTTTGGATATTCAAAATTAGTTTTGGGTATAAAATGTTTGTTTTGGGTATTTAAATTTCTTTTGGGTATTTAAAATTAGTTTTGGGTATATAAAGTTAGTTTGGGTAATCTATGTTAGTTTTGGGTATTCAAAATTAGTTTTGGGTATTTAAAGTTAGTTTTGGGTAAATACTGTTAGTCTTGGGTATTTAAAATTAGTTTTGGGTATACAATGTTTGTTTTGGGTATTTAAAATTAGTTTTGGGTCTTAAATTTAGTTTTGGGTATTTAAAGTTAGTTTAGGGTAATTAATTTTAGTTTTGGGTATTTAAATTTAGTTTTGGGTATTTAAAGTTAGTTTTGGGTATTAAAAATTAGTTTAGGGTATTTAAAATTAGTTTTGGGACTTTTAAAATTAATTTCGGTAATTAATTTTAGTTTAGGGTATTTACATTTATTTTGGGTAATTGATGTTAGTTTAGAGAGAAAGAAATATAAACGACAGACAGAGATGCACATAAAGAGAGACAGAAACACACAGCGAGACAAAAAGAGACAAAGAGACAGGCATATATATAGAGAGACTGACAGAGAGTCAGATCGAAAGAGAGAGAGAGAGGGAGATAGAGAGAGAGAGCGAGAAGGAGAGAGATACAGACAGGGATATACAGACAGAAACACAGACAGAAACAGACAAGACAGAGAGACAGACATACAGACATACAGAGGGACATACAAAGAAAGAGAGAAAAACAGAGATAGACAGACTTAGACAAAAAATTAAGAGAGACACACAAACAGAGAGAGAGAGAGTGACAGAGAGAGATAAAGCGACAGTCAGAGACAGACAAAGAGAGAAAGAGAGATACAGAAACAGAAATACACAGAGAGAGAGAAACAAAGATAAAGAGACAGAGAGAGACATAGAGAGAAACAAACATACATGCAGAGAGAGAGAGAGGGAGACAGAATGACAGACAGGCAGCGCTAGAGACAGATAGAGAGACAAAGGCAGAGAGACAGAAATAAGAGAAACACATAGAGAGACAGAGAGACAGTCAGTCAAACAGAGACGGAGACATACAGAGCCAAGAGAGACAACAGAGAGAGAGACACACAGACAGAGAGACAGAGACAGAAACAAACAGAGAGACAGAGAGAGAGACACACACACACACATAGCGACAGAGAAAGAGGTTGAGAGAGAGAGAGAGAGAGAGTCAGAGACAGAGATAGAGACACAGAAATAAAGAGACAGAAATAGAGAGACACACAGAGAGAGACAGACATTGACAGACATTCAGGCAGACAGAGAGAGATAGAAATACAGAGAAACACATAGAGAGACACATAGACATCGAACCAGAGGGAGACAAAGTGAGAGAGACAGATATAGTGTCGTTATCGGGTTATTGTAGCGTCGTAGGTTACTTAATGTTAGTGTTCGGTTGTTGGTATTGTTTTCGGGTGGTTTGAAGAGTTATGGGGGTATTTACTGTTAGTGTTCAGTATTTAGCGTTTTAACAGACAAAATTGTTCGAATTGAAAGAAAAGTAAAGCGAGTTGTTCGAATCGTCACTTTTTATTTTGCAAGAAAAATACTAATCATAAAGATTTCATAACATCTCCAAGTAGGTATATTTCCGGACGGCCACCATGAACGTGACATCTTTGGTTTTATGAAATACGAATCGGATAAAAAAGATGTTTGGTAAGATTTCTCGAGTAGTCCAGTGGTTACATCACAGGTAAGGACACATACACATTGTTTTGCCTTCTCCGCACGGGTTCGATTCCCGACCGAGCTTAAATATTTTTCTTTCTTAACATTATTAATATATATAATATATACATGAATTTACGATGAAAATTAAAAGTTTCCAAATAAAAAGGAATCAAAAGAAAAGTATTGAAAATATGAAATTATTAAATTAGTATTGTCTAATATTAGAGATGAGCAATTATATACCTGTTTGTATATAGGCGTTTAACATCCATTTAAGAAAACATTTTCTCTGGCCAAATCAAGGGAACATAGGAGATATTCGATATTTATCAGATAATTTATCTGTCAAATACTGTGCTTAAAAAGTTACGATTGAAAGGTCACAAGGGAGATTAGTTGCTTGTTTGTTCAAATTGTGTTACCTTCTTGAACTACATGTAGTCTTCTTCAGCATGTGTCATTGATGTGCGCAGATACGCTGTGAAATGTTTTCTCATTAAATGATTTTCAATCATCATAATATTATATCTATTCAACGGTTTACATTATACAAAAGTAAATTCCTTTTTTAAGAGAGAGAGAATGAGAGATAGAGAGAGAGAGAGAGAGAGATATATAGAGAGAATGAGAGAGAGAGTGAGATACAGAGAGACGGAGAGACAGAGAGACGGAAAGACAGAGAAACAGAGACAAAGAAACAGTGACAGAGAGAGAGAATATGAGAAACAGAGACAGGGACAGAGAGAGACAGACAGACAGATAGACAGACAGAGACAGACAGAGACATAGAGAGACAGAGAGAGAGACAGAAACATAGTGAACGAGAGGGACAGATAGACGGAGACAGACAGAGAGAGAGAGAGAAACAGAGGCATACAGACAGAGTGACGGACAGAGACAGAGAGAAAGTGACAGCAATAGAAACAGAGAGACAGAGACAGACAGAGACAGACAGGAACAGAAACAGAGACAAACAGACAGACATACAGAGAGACATACAGAGAGTGACAGACAAAGACAGACACAGACAGACAGAGACAGAGACAGAGGCAGAGAGAGAGAGAGAGAGAGAGAGAGACATAGACACACAGAGACAGACAGAAAGAGCCAGATACAGAGACAAAGAGAGACAGAGAGACATAGACAAATATAGAGAGAGACATCAACAGAGAGAGACAGAGGCAGAGACAACGTGAGGCAGAGACAGAGACAGAGAGAGACAGAGAGAGACAAAGACAGACACAAACAGAGACAGAGATAGAGAGAGAGACAGGGAGACATAAATATACAGAGAAGCAGAGAGAGACAGAGATAGAGAGAGACAGAGAAGAGAGAGATGAAGAAAGAGACAGAGACAGAGAAAAGGACAGAGACAAACAGAGACAGAGACAGAAACAGAACTGATGAAGACAGACACAGAGAGACAGAGATAGATAGAGAGAGGCGGAAACAGAGGGAGATAGAGACAGAGAAAGAGACAGAGGCAGAGATAAACAGAGACATATACAGGTACAGAGGGAGAAGAAGATAGAGAGACAGACAGAGAAAGAGAGAGAGAGACATAGAGAGGGTCAAAGGGAGACAGAGAGAGAGACAGGGAGAGACAGAGAGATATAGAGAGAGACAGACAGACAGGGAGACACACAGATAGAAAACAGACAGTCAGAGAGAGGGAAAGAGAGAGAGAGAGAGAGAGAAAGAGAGAGACAGAGCGACACACAGACAGTGAGACACACATAGAAAGACAGATAGACAGACAGTCAGAGAGAGAGAGAGAGAGAGAAATAGAGATATATAGACAGACAGACAGAGAAACAGACAGAGACAGACATAAATACAGCCAGACAGACATACAGCCAGACAGAGAGAGAGACAGTGAGAGATAGAGAGAGAGAGAGACAGAGAGAGGCAGAAAGACGGAGACAGACAGACAGAGACAGACAGACATACAAACAGAAAGAGAGACAGATAGAGATACAGAGAGAGAAAGACAGGGATAAGAATAGAGAAAGAGAGAGAAAGAGAAAGAGAGGGACATACATACAGACAGAGAGTGAAAGAGATCGAAAGATCGACAAAGATAGAGAGAGAATGAGAGACAGAGAGACAGAAAGAGAGAGAGAGACAAACGGACAGGCAGATATGCAAAGAAAGGGGGATAGACAGACATACATAGAGACAGACAGACAGACAAAGACAGACAGACAGAGAGTGACAGAGAGAGACAGATACAGACAGACAGAGCCAGAGACATAAAGAGACAGAGACAGGTACAGAGACAGAGAGACAGACATAGACAGACAGAAAGAGACAGAGACAGATGCAAAGTGAGACAGAAAGAGACAGAGACAAAGATAGAGAGGGACATAGACAGGCAGACAGGGTCGGAGAGAAACGGAAATAGACAGAGACAGAGCGAGACAGAGACATCATGAGACAGATACAGAGACAGAGCGAGACAGAGCGAGACAGCGACAGACAGAGACAGCTATACATAGATAGAGAGAGACAGGGAGAGAGAGAAAAAAAGAGCAGAAACATAGGAAGAGACAGAGACAAACAGGGACAATTAGAGACATAGCCACAGACAGACAGAGACAGAAACAGAAACAGAGGGAGACAGACACGGAGAGACGGAGACAGAGAGAGAAATATACAGAGACAGGAAGTGAGGAATACAGACAGAGAGATTGAGAGAGAGAGACAGAGAAAGAGAGAGTAACAGAGAGAGACAGATACAGACAGACAGAGCCAGAGACATAAAGAGACAGAGACAGGTACAGAGACAGAGAGACAGACATAGACAGACAGAAAGAGACAGAGACAGATGCAAAGTGAGACAGAAAGAGACAGAGACAAAGATAGAGAGGGACATAGACAGGCAGACAGGGTCGGAGAGAAACGGAAATAGACAGAGACAGAGCGAGACAGAGACATCATGAGACAGATACAGAGACAGAGCGAGACAGAGCGAGACAGAGAGAGACAAAGACAGAGACAGACAGCGACAGACAGAGACAGCTATACATAGATAGAGAGAGACAGGGAGAGAGAGAAAAAAAGAGCAGAAACATAGGAAGAGACAGAGACAAACAGAGACAATTAGAGACATAGCCACAGACAGACAGAGACAGAAACAGAAACAGAGGGAGACAGACACGGAGAGACGGAGACAGAGAGAGACATACACAGAGACAGGAAGTGAGGAATACAGACAGAGAGATTGAGAGAGAGAGACAGAGAAAGAGAGAGGGACAGAGAAAGACAGATAGACAGAGACAGGGAGAGTCAGCTATAGAGAGAGACAGAGAAAAGAGACATAAAGAAAGAGACAGAGAAAGAGATAGAGACAAACAAAGACAATTAGAGACATATCCAGAGACATGCAGAGACAGAGACAGAAACAGAGGGATACAGACACAGAGAGACAGAGAAAGAGAGACAGAAACACAGAGAGATACATACAGAGACAGAGACAAACAGAGACATATACACAGGCACAGAGAGAGGAAGAGAGAGAGAGAGAGAGGGCGTGAGAGAGAGAGACAGAGAGAGAGATAGAGAGAGATAGACAGAGAGAGAGAGAGACAGAGACCGACAGAGAGAGAGAGAGATAGACAGAGACAGAGAGACAGACAGACAGAGATAAACAGATACAGAGAGACAGAGTCAGAGAGAAACAGACAGAGACAAATACAGAGAGAGACAGAGAGAGACAGAGAGAGAGAGAGAGAAACAGAGAGATACCGGGAGAGACAGATACAGAGAGAGACAGGGAAAAAGAGAGAGAGAGAGAAATAGAAAGAGACAGATACATACAGAGAGAGACAGATAGACAGAGACTGAGAGAGACATAGAGACAGAGACAGATATAGAAACTGAGAAACAAAGAAAGACAGATACAGAGATGAACAGAAACATAGAGAGAGAGACAGATAGAGAGACAGAGAGAGACAGAGAGACAGAGACAGACAAACAGATAGAGACGGAGGGACAGAGAGAGAGACAGCCAGACAGACGACCAGACAGAGAGAGATAGAGAGAGAGAGAGGGACAGACAGACAGACAGACAGACAGACTGAGACAGAGAGAGACAGAGAGAGAGAGACAGAAATAGAGAGAGAGAGAGAGAAAGAAAGAGAGAGGGAGAAAGAGATAAAGAGAGAGAGGGAGAGAGAGACAGAAAGAGACAGACAGACAGACAGTCAGAGAAAAAAAGAAGGAGAGAGAGAGAGAAAAAGAGAGAGAGAAAAAGAAAGAGAGACAGACAGAAAGACACAGAGAGAGAGAGACAAACACAGAGAGAGAAAGACACAGAGAAACAGAAAGAGACAGAGACAGACAGAGACAGACAGAAAGAGAGACAGATACAGAGAGATAGATAGAGATAGGCACAGAGAGACAGACAGAGACGGAGAGAGAGAGAGAGAGAAAGAGAGAGAGAGAGAGACATACAGAATAATACAGATGGATAGAGACTGAGAGAGACACAGAGACAGAGACAGAAATAGGAACCGAGAAACTGAGAAAGACAGAGACAAACATGAACAGAAATAGAGAGAGGGAGAGAGAGAGAGAGACAGAAAGAGCGAGAGTGACAGAGACAAAGACATATATGAACAAAAATAGAGAGAGGGAATGAAGAAGAGGGAGAGAGAGAGAAAGAGACAGAGACAGATGCAAAGTGAGACAGAAAGAGACAGAGACAAAGATAGAGAGGGACATAGACAGGCAGACAGGGTCGGAGAGAAACGGAAATAGACAGAGACAGAGCGAGACAGAGACATCATGAGACAGATACAGAGACAGAGCGAGACAGAGAGAGACAAAGACAGAGACAGACAGCGACAGACAGAGACAGCTATACATAGATAGAGAGAGACAGGGAGAGAGAGAAAAAAAGAGCAGAAACATAGGAAGAGACAGAGACAAACAGAGACAATTAGAGACATAGCCACAGACAGACAGAGACAGAAACAGAAACAGAGGGAGACAGACACGGAGAGACGGAGACAGAGAGAGACATACACAGAGACAGGAAGTGAGGAATACAGACAGAGAGATTGAGAGAGAGAGACAGAGAAAGAGAGAGGGACAGAGAAAGACAGATAGACAGAGACAGGGAGAGTCAGCTATAGAGAGAGACAGAGAAAAGAGACATAAAGAAAGAGACAGAGAAAGAGATAGAGACAAACAAAGACAATTAGAGACATATCCAGAGACATGCAGAGACAGAGACAGAAACAGAGGGATACAGACACAGAGAGACAGAGAAAGAGAGACAGAAACACAGAGAGATACATACAGAGACAGAGACAAACAGAGACATATACACAGGCACAGAGAGAGGAAGAGAGAGAGAGAGAGAGGGTGTGAGAGAGAGAGACAGAGAGAGAGAGATAGAGAGAGATAGACAGAAAGAGAGAGAGACAGAGACCGACAGAGAGAGAGAGAGATAGACAGAGACAGAGAGACAGACAGACAGAGATAAACAGATACAGAGAGACAGAGTCAGAGAGAAACAGACAGAGACAAATACAGAGAGAGACAGAGAGAGAGAGACAGAAACAGAGATATACCGGGAGAGACAGATACAGAGAGAGACAGGGAAAAAGAGAGAGAGAGAGAAATAGAAAGAGACAGATACATACAGAGAGAGACAGATAGACAGAGACTGAGAGAGACATAGAGACAGAGACAGATATAGAAACTGAGACACAAAGAAAGACAGATACAGAGATGAACAGAAACATAGAGAGAGAGACAGATAGAGAGACAGAGAGAGACAGAGAGACAGAGACAGACAAACAGATAGAGACGGAGGGACAGAGAGAGAGACAGCCAGACAGACAACCAGACAGAGAGAGATAGAGAGAGAGAGGGACAGACAGACAGAGACAGACAGACAGACAGACTGAGACAGAGAGAGACAGAGAGAGAGAGACAGAAATAGAGAGAGAGAGAGAGAAAGAAAGAGAGAGGGAGAAAGAGATAAAGAGAGAGAGGGAGAGAGAGACAGAAAGAGACAGACAGACAGACAGTCAGAGAAAAAAAGAAGGAGAGAGAGAGAGAAAAAGAGAGAGAGAAAAAGAAAGAGAGACAGACAGAAAGACACAGAGAGAGAGAGACAAACACAGAGAGAGAAAGACACAGAGAAACAGAAAGAGACAGAGACAGACAGAGACAGACAGAAAGAGAGACAGATACAGAGAGATAGATAGAGATAGGCACAGAGAGACAGACAGAGACGGAGAGAGAGAGAGAGAGAAAGAGAGAGAGAGAGAGAGAGAGACATACAGAATGAGACAGATGGATAGAGACTGAGAGAGACACAGAGACAGAGACAGAAATAGGAACCGAGAAACTGAGAAAGACAGAGACAAACATGAACAGAAATAGAGAGAGGGAGAGAGAGAGAGAGACAGAAAGAGCGAGAGTGACAGAGACAAAGACATATATGAACAGAAATAGAGAGAGGGAATGAAGAAGAGGGAGAGAGAGAGAAAGAGACAGAGACAGAGAAGAGACAGATATAGACAGAGACAGAGAAAGAGACAGAGACAAAAAAGACAATTAGAGACATAGCCAGAGACAAACTAAGACAGAAACAAAAACAGAGGGAGACAGACACAGAGAGAAAGAGATAGAGAGAGACAGAGAGAGATAGAGACAGAGACAGAGACAAACAGAGACATATACAGATGCAGAAAGAGAGGAATAGCGAGAGAAAGATAGATAGATAGAGAGAGAGATATAGAGAGAGACAGAGTGAGACAGAGAATGAGACAGATAGAGAGAGATAAAGAGATAGAAAAAAAGAGACAGACAGACAGACAGAAAGAAATACAGAGAGTGAGACAAACAGAGAGAGACACACACAGAGAGACAGAAAGTGACAGAGACAGAGAAAGAGACAGACAGAGACAGACAGAAAGAGAGACAGAAACAGAGATATAGATGGAGAGAGAGAGAGGTGGAGAGACAGACAGACAGACAGAGAGAGAGAGAGAGAGAAAGAGACATTGAAACATAGAAAGAAATAGAGAGAGACACTCAGACACAAGGAGAAACAGGGAGAAACAGAGACATGCCAATGACAAAGAAATAGAGAGACTATGAGAACGTCAGACAAAGAGAGGCCTTTAGCACCTTTCTTCCACACAAGTACAGATTTGGCGAACAGTTCAGACCTTGACAAGACATCGCAATTAAAGAATCTACACTGTTTGCTATTTAATATGGAATTATCTACTAAATGAACACACTCTGAAATGACAGTTATTAGAATACCCTTGTACATGTGCTAGTATTTTTTCTTGTAAAATTCTGCCAGCAAACACACAGGGATAGCTCATTACAATATCTAGGTTTAAATGGGATAAAGTTACTGTCGAAAGAGAGGTCATTTACCTTGAATGTCAGATTACAAAAAGTACTGAAATAATCAGATGACCAATCATCATCAACTTTTGGCGTTCTGTGGCCCGTTTTACTAAACAACTTACGCAAAATTTTTGCGTAAGTCAAAATCGTTTAACTCTTATTTTTCGATCATAAACGTTTGCAAATAGCAAATAGCCAGATCAGAGGACGCGCTAAAGCGCGTCCTCTGATCTGGCTATTTGCTGTTTGTAGCAAGTGATAATTAAAAATATAAATTAAAATTTAAAATTTTGACTTACGCAAATAATTTGCGTAAGTTGTTTAGTAAAACGGGCACCTGGTGTCGTACAGTAAACCACATGTTAAACAACCAATAAATTAGTTAGCGTAGCAATCTCTAAAGGCAGGCAGGGCATACATAACAAAGAATGTTCATATACTCGCATTCGACATAATTGTATCATGCATGTAGCAAACCACTTGTATTAAACACTTGTACGCAAGTCTTCTATAGAAGGGCCACTTTATGCAAGATCGACTTATTTGCCATAGGCAGAAACTAAAATTTACATGCATTGTTAGATTCATATCAAACCTGGTAGTGATAGTCCGTACAGTGGGCGTTATTTTTCCCAATAAACGCGTTTATGCTAAAACCAGTATCTCCATTTTTATCATTTTGGAGCCATATCAAATGCAGGGTAACCTACTCAAATTAAAAATAAATCGTCAAAATTAAACAAAACTCGTCATTTCCCCTATTTTAGCGCATTGCGTTTGGGTTTCGTTCGCGTTTCAGAAACGGGAAATAATAACGTTTTCTGGCAAAGCATTTTGCGAATGTGTACAAAGGAAACTTATACATGTATGTTTGCAATAGAAAAGACGTTTAAGTATTTCAAGTTTAAACACAACCCTAACATAATCGCAAAATACGATAAAATTCAGAAAATGACAACTTTTTGAAGAATCTTTTTTTAAGTTTGAAATCTGGCGTTTGATCTGGGTCCAACCTGTTTGCAACGAGGATAAGGCTTTTTTAGCATAAACGCGTTTATTGGGAAATAATTACTTCTTCTCCAATGCACGGTATACATGTACGAAGTGTCCCATCGAATATTGTTTCTGCGATTATTTAAACGGTAGCTGCTTAAAGAAAAAAAAAGCAAAGTCGAAGGTTCTCTTTGGACTTTTTTGAAGCTTTCTATTATTCTGTCTTGCTTAAGTGGTACCTTTTCATAACATTATGGATTAATCTTACATTACATGGTCGTAAGAGAGAGATTAGCTACTACAGTTGAGAAAACTTTATTCTTTCCCAATAAACGCGTTAACGCTAAAACTATTATTTCCTATGCAAACAGTTTGGAGCCCGGCGTCTGATCAGGCTCCAGCCTGTTTGCCACCAAGATAAATATGAATTATCAGAATTGTCCAAAAGTTGTACTTTTCTGCGTTTTAGTGCTTTGCGTTTGCGTTTCGTTTGCGTTTAAACGGGAAAGAATAACGTTTTCTCCGCTGTATATCTATGCTACATGTATAATCGCATACATGTACGATTTTACAAGGCCCTTGGGGTCAGATTCGTTTTGGGTAAGGTGACGGGTGATTTAACACAGGGCTACTGTTTTTAGTGTCCATAATTTTATCTTGTGCTATATCGACATATAGTTGGCTTGGGGATAACTTATTTACATTTTATCTGATCATACCCCTTCATCCTAGTTTATACTTTTCTGACCATAACCCGCCAGACCGATGAAACAGACATGTAGGAATGATAATAAAGCTATAGTACATGTACATGTATACTGAATCGTTATTTTAAAAAATAGTTTTGGACAATAATCATGAAAGTGCTAATTTCGTTGATTGGATTTTTAGCAAGCTGTCTCGGAGCTAAGGTAAACTCTCAGCCCATTGCAGAGGAGAAGACATTTTAATCTCCTTTTACACGAAATTAAACGCAAATAAAAATAGAAATTACAGCTACTTGAAAATATTGAAAATTCAGTTAATTCCGAGGCTCCAAACTGTTGCATTGGAAATAAAAGTACAGGGCTGCCATGAGTTGACATAAAAAATCCTAAGATTTCCAAATTTGCATTTTTCAAGAGCGATTTTACTGACACGTGGCTGCTTAAAGCATGCTGAAAGTAAAGCAGAATGCGCCTTTAGGCGCATTCTGCTTTACTTTCAGCCTGCTTTAAGCTTCCATCTGTTGGAATAAAAATCCGAAGATTTCGGAAAAATCCGTAGAAATGGCAGCCCTGGCGTTTATTGGGTAAAAATATCGTCTTCGCAACTGTCTGGCATCAAATCCTACGATAATGCAATGTAAGCGACATTTTTCCTGTTTAAAAGAAACGATATTAGAAAATGTGAAAAAAGAGAAATAATTGTTTTCAGAGTGCTCATAAATCATCCAAATCTGAGTGTTAAACAGATAGGAGCCTTGTCAGACGCCGAGTAATAGAATGTACAAAATAACATTTTTTTGACAACTCTGACTATTCATTTTTATACGAGTGGCAAACAGTCTGGAGCCTGATCAGACATCGGGTTACCCGGAATCTGATCTGGCTCAAAACTGTTTTCTATAGAAATAAAAGTGTTAGCGTAAACGCGTTTAAAGGGAAAGAATTTTCATTTTCACAAAGGTCTATGATTGGCGGAGAGATTGGGGCTCCGGCGTGGTTACCTTGGAGATGGCCCAGGTTCATGGCGGCGAGAGGAACATCTTCCATTCCTGTCTGGATTCTTCCGTGGACCTCAACATAGCAGCCATCAGCATGCATGACTTAAATAGGGTATCGAACAAATTTAAAAAGGTATCGTCATACGTATAGTCTGTGATGACGTCATCAATTTTAACCCTTTCAACCCTACAGCCCTCTGAAGAGATTACTGATTACATATGCAAACAGTGTAGACCGAGATCAGAGGGCTCCTATAGGAGCCCTCTGATCAGGGTCTGCACTGTTTGAAATGTTCATTCAATTTTGTTGTCATATAAAACATCGAACAGTTGCCTTAACTACAAGAGTCCAAAAGGATAATAAATACCCAAAAGAGATATTTAGGATCGAAAGGGTTAAACAATTGTGGTCTGCTTTAAATTCTCAATTCTAAATTTTAAATATTTTGACGGTACAGCGGAGCACGGAATTATTCAGTGTATAATTCTGTGAGTGGAGAATCTGTTATTCTTTCCCGATTAAGCGCAAACGTACGCAAACGCAAAGCACTAAAACGTAGAAAAAGAACAACTTGTGGACAATTCTGATAATTATTGTTTATCTTGGTGGCAAACAGTTTGGAGCCTGATCAGACGCCGGGTTACCCGGCGTCTGATCTGGCTCCAAACTGTTTGTATTGGAAATAATAGTTTTAGCGTAAACGCGTTTATTGGGAAAGAATAACACATTCTCCACTGTACTTAATGAGGGTCAAACATTTTACATCCTAATCAGACGCCGCGTTTTGTGGCGTCTGATTAGGGTACACAATGTTTGCAAATTACTATTGTACTATTATGAGTAAGGCAGTGAATAGGTTAAAATAGCGCATGAAAATACAGTCATATGGACAATGGCTTAAAGAAAGGTGACCGATCAATGCAGGACAAAAGGAGTGCATAAAGTAACTTTCGAAGCTTTCAGCATTACCTTTGTGCTGCATTTAGCAGCTAGTCATATTTCCTTATTTATTTCTACTGAAAATAGAATCGAGTATGCAATTACTATAATGGGGACTCCTAGGTTAAGGGAAATAATCATTGACAAAATAACTGCAAATTCGGTTAACATTATTTCCCTTGCCATTTTACCCGATCACTCCAATAGTCAATACAAACCATGATGTGTATAATTAAATATACAGTGTCTATTAAAGTGGACATTGACAAATAGTGTATAGACTTTGACGAGACGCCGCATTATGCCTTCTCTGCTAAATAATACACTCCTTGGGTCCGTTTAACCTAACTTCATACGACAATAATGATCGTGAGTCTAAACTTTAAAACACATATAATGTCTTCGTCACAAGACAGAATTAGATGGAGAAATGAAAAATGAATAATAAATGAAACTTTTATAATCTGACTTACGACGTTTCGTAAGACGGCACCTTTTGACGAGTTATGGCTAAAGGGTGACATAAACGAGTACTTGTCTTCCTTTAGGGTATTATTGCCATTCGACCGATACTGTCAGATGGTGTTCAAGCATGTTTTGTTGCCAAGGCAACGGAAAGCTGGTCATCTTCGTTATCCACCCTCAGAGGCAGACATAAGGTAACACTTTGCTTTCCATTATTATAAAAATAAATATGTATTTTTCTCATGACATACATGTACATATGTTTCTTCTTCATCAAAACAGAGTGTTACAATTGGTAAGCGGACATGAGCCCCCCCCCCCCCCCCGGACACGAGCCCCCCGGTCGATTTTGCGCGGGCGGACACGAGCCCCCGCCTGTTTTCCACGTGCGGTCATGAGCCCCCGAGCCACCTTATGATAAGATACATGTTTTATTGTGTAAAATTGGACATATATTATTATGCACCGTTTAAACGAAACAAAACGCAAACGCAGTTCGCAATTGAAAAACAGGTGGGCTCTTAAAGCAGGTCGAAAGTAAAACAGAATGTGCCTTAAGGCACATTCTGTTTTACTTTCAGTCTTCTGTAAGATACCATCTGATAGGATAAAGAAAATATTTCTTTTGACACAATCATGTTCATGTCGGTATACGAAATTGGAAATATTTTCTTCAGTGGAGGAATGAAATTATAAACGCTATAATAAGACTAAATAGTACGACATGACTGCTAAGGTTGCTAAAATTTTAAAAATCTTTTGCTGCCAAATGCGCAGTTGTCCTTTGCAAAGAGTATTCAGAGGAAGTGTAACTGTTTGACACTTGTACGAGGGTCGTTTTAAAAGTACCGACACTTCAAGATATTTTGTGGAAAATACATTTGTGATATTTCATTTTAAAGAGAAAATATTTGCCCACACGACGGTATAATGCACGATAAGATCAAATAAGACAATAAGCCACAACATGAACCTGAATGATCTCAACTCCTGGACAAACAGACTCAACTTTTTGTCAATGAAATCTATCATTTCGGATAATCCGTAATTCCGGAGAAATTAAGAAAGTCCGAAGAAGTCGGAAAAATCGGACAAATGACAGCCCTGAATCCAAACTTATATGAAACATCAGTTTTTGGCAAGAGTTTGATCCTGATCAGACGCCGAGTCAGAAATAATTGTTTGCTTTCGGTCTCTAAGTTTTTACGACGTGTAGATGGTTAAAGCATTCACCCTTAAATCATCAAATGGATCATTCCATTCAAAAATTAATCCAATCCATTTTTTTTATTTTTTTTTCAAAAAATTGAGCTGGCTGATTTAGCGATATATTATAAAGTGATAAACCATGTAGACCCTGATAAGAGGGTTCCTTTAGGAGCCCTCTGATCAGGGTGAACACTGTTTGCATTGGACAAGCGTACTAAGCAAAATGACGACCTGCTCGTCGCTAGGGTTGAATATGTGATATACCCCTTTACTCAATAGCCTGTTTCTTGGATTGAAGGTGACCACTAAAAGCAGGTTGAAAGTTAAGCAGAATGCGCCTTAAGGCGCACTCTGCTTTACTTTCAGCCTGTGTGAGGCAAACTATTTCTTGTGGTACATGTTCATGAATGTACCGCTATAACTATTTCCCTTTGTGGTGGAATAAACTATGTGTGCCATAATGCACTTTTTTGAGGGGAAGGCTTTAAAGGACGACATTTAAAGAAGCAGCAGACCAATAGATTATAGTAAAAGTAACTCTTTGGATATATCTTTCATGATTCTCTGGGTGGCCCTAAAAAGGGCCGTTTTGTGTTCATATTTGAACAGTCTAGAGCGGGATCTCCATGTAAACGTCTTCCATCTCCTCATCGGAAGTGACGTCATCATCGATGTCGCTTTCGTCATTTACAATAACCAGGGCTTGAATATCTGCAGCAAGGTCTCTGATGTATTCGTACAAGACATTGATGACCCCTTCCATGACACCCATTCTCAACGTATGGCTGTAAACGAAATGGGACAGGTTCTGCATACGGGCAGCATCTCGTCGCAGAACTGCATCATCTAGACGCTTTTCCAAGATAACGATCTGGTAGCAGGCTTTCACGAACTTCTTCTCAAGGTTGAAGACTTGATTCTGAATATCAGCTCTTGTTCTTGATGTTTCCATTGCGATTGTTAAGGAATTACGCTTTCTCGGTGTTAACGGTTGTATGGCTAAACTGAGAGTGACCAATATTTTCCCCAAGTTTCTAAAATTATGAACAGATGAGTGCTACTTTCTGGTTTCGTGTACTACCCACATGTCAATTAAGATGTGTCAATTGAGATATGTCCATTACAATGTCCATCGTGAAACAACGGGCCCCTAGTGACCTAGTAGTAGGTGTGAGAAGCCCCTTGATGTACCTGCACATGTAGGTGTGAAACCGGTGTTTTAACCCTTATCCTGGCCATTTTTGCTTTAAAGGGACTCGCAACCGGATGGTGTACTTGTCAAAATAAAATAAAATACTCAAATAAAAGCAAATCTGTGGCATTATTTGGCTTCTGACATTAAAAAAATATGATCAGTCCAAAAAAAGTCTCAAGAATCGTCACCGAATCTTAGATTTTTAGATATTTTCCATCGTTTTTCTATACCGACTAGTAGACGGTATAGTTGTTGTTGTTGCTTCTCTACACGGGCTCAGACATAAACCCGAGCCGAATTGTGAAGTTGTATGCTATTTTGATCGCTACACATTGAAATACGTTAACTCGATCCGAGATAAACGGATAGTTCCGTGGTCCATTGGTCTAAGCGGTTTCCCCTATTTTGCCTTCTGTCCGCCAATGCCGGGCCCCGGGTTCGAATCCCACCAGAGACCAATATTTTTTTTTATTGAAATACATTTTTTTAAACAGAATTTCTTATCTTAAACTAATTCTTTACCATTTATATAAGCGTTTGACACATATTTACAAATCACTATTTTTAATGCACCATCTGGTTGCGAGTCGCTTTAATCTATTCGTCAGTGAAAGTACTTTTCATACGTCCATTCTGTTGTAAACAGCAACCTGTCTTTAATTTAATCGAATAGAGAACCTTGAATATAGTGCGCACCAATAACAATTAAAATTATAATATCAATAGTAATGTTGATAAATCATATTGCTGTTTTTAATAATAATAATAATAATACTAACGCAAAATACTTCTGAATAATATTAACAACAAAAATAATAATAATAGTGATAATAACAGTAGTAATAAAAATAGAAATGAAAAAAATGATAGTAACAAAAATGATAATAATAATAATAATAATAATAATAATAATAATAATAATTATAATTATTTTTATTATCATAACAACAATGATAATAGATATGATAGTAACAATAATGATAATAATAATAATAATAATAATAATAATAATAATAATAATAATGATAATAATAATAATACAGCTATTATAATAATAATAGTAATAGAGATAAAACAAATCAATTACAATAATTATAATTATTTTTATATATAATAATTGATTATATATAATTCATTGATACTTCTATTCTAACTACTTCTCCTACTAAATCATAATCGGGGAGATGAATGATATTTGTGACAGAGAAAACAGGGCTGCCATTTCTCAGGATTTTTCCTAAGTTTTCGGATTTTTATACTAGCGGGTCGAAGCTTAAAACAGGCTGAAAGTAAAGCAGAAGGCGCCTAACGGCGCATTCTGCTTTTCTTTCAACCTGTTTTAAGCAGTCGTGTGTCTTCATAACAAGGAACAGACTATGGGGTAAAGGTACGGTTAGTAAAATTGCGTCTGAAAAATTGAAATCTTAGGATTTTTATGATCAACTTATGTCAGCCCTGAGAAAATGACACAGACAATGACGTCGACGTGATTTATGATGACGACAGTGATTCAGAAGCTGATGGTGAGCATGTTGGTGTAAAGAAAAGCACTTAAAAATAAAAATAAATTGTGAAAAAAAGAAAAAAGGAAACAATAATATTTGAACGAAAAGGAGAAGCGAACTAGTTCTTGGTGTTGTTTTAGTAATATACATTGCTGAGGCTTCTTGAATCAAGAGGTGTGAATTTTGACGACCCTAGTCCCTAGTTCACTGTCAATTTATGACACTACAGGGGAAGGGAACCATCTCCGAATAGAACTTATTGACACGTGTATTCCAGGGATTCTGAACAAAACTAATTGACATAGAGTAGTATGCCTGTCCATTTCTTATAAAACCACGTTTTTACTAAAATTTTGTCATATCTCAAATTGATACTACGTTAATCACTTCCACACAGCGAACCTCTAGAAAAAAAACACTCATTATGCCAGACCAAGAAGTAAATACGCTTGTTCCGGCCCTCATCTACAGGATAATGCTGCACAAGAACCTTAGCAAGGCGAAAGTCCAACTTGAATTACTGAAGAAGAAGTTACAAGGGCTGAGATGGCGATACAACCAAGCCAAGACTAGAGATGTTCGTAATCTTGAACGAAGTCTCGCCATCCAGATTGACGTCACAGAGGGCATGCGCAGTATGATCTACGAATACGCCCGAGAATGTGCGGACAAACTCAGCAACATCTACTTTCGCAACCATAACCTCATCGTCATTTTCCCAGTCGACTTTGATGACGAAGACAACGATCGTCCTGATGAAGACGATGATGATAACCTTGACGCCGCTGCTGAAGTTTTAGTCAATGTCACACGCGTCTGACGCCATTGAGACTTGAAGGAGACTCAATAACAAACGGTCCTTTTCAGGACCAACAATTTCTTTAGAAAGATATATCTCAAAGTGTTCCCCATCCCGATTTTGAAGTAATGATATACGTAGAAGTAGTAGTAGTAGTGGAAATAGTAGTATCATTAGAAAATAGTAGCAGTAGTAGCATTAATATAATTGAGGAGACGCTAGGACTATCCTCCATTTAAACCGTTACCATATAGCCAGTTTCTTGTTTTGAAGACGATGGCTACTTAAAGTGAGTTGAAAGCAAAGCAGAATGTGCCTCAAGGTGCATTCTGCTTTACCTACAACCTACTTATAGCTATTATCTGCAAGAAAATATATCTCTTGGTTCATGGTATAAGAATTGGAATAATTTTATTGAGTGAGGGAATTAAGTAAAGGGATAAGAATGCGTATTTATGGGGAAATTGGTCAAACGAAATAAAACGCAACCGTATCATGATAAAGAATGTCATTTCTTACATGTTAATGCACTGCATTAACATGTAAGAAATGATATTTTTTTATGAAAATGTTATCGAACAGTTTTCATCTGCGTAGCAATTAGCCCATATCGTGAATTAGTTTAACTCAAAACTTCTAGTTTTGAAGACAGATGACCTAAAAGCAGGTCGAAAGTTAAGCCAAATACGCCTTAGGACACATTCTGCTTAACTGTCAGCCTGCTTTCAGCTACCATATAATAATATTATGATATAGATTTTTTTTATAACGGTGCATGTTTATAACTGTATAATCTGGAACTATTTTCTTTAATGAAGAAATACGTGTATATTAAAGCACGAATGAATAACAACTTTGATATTCATTCGTGATAAAAGTCATAAAAAGGCGTTATATGTTAACCATTTTCGAAAAAGAAAGTTTCATAATTGTTTAACTCATTGAGCCCTAGTGACGCATACATATATATTTGTCCTTTACCAAATATGTACCCATGAAGAGTACACTTGTCCTATGCAAACAGTGAAGTCCCTGATCAGAGGGCTCCTGCAGGAGCCCTCTGATTAGGGACTTCACTGTTTGGAATTTTGCAGTTTATTACAAAAAAAACCAACCCTTTATATTTATATTTAGTTTCAGGGGTTAAGGAGTAAAGAGTTGATTATTTATTGTTTTACCTTCAGGCGACTGTGGCCAAGGACGCAACGGTCATGTACGAACTGACTCGGAACTTCCCCGGCAAGCTCGATCCCCTGAGTGTTCCGAGTGTGGCAGAATTCTGTGACACGGACCGGAAACACATATTCTACATGAAGGAAACAGATGATTGTAAGTATAAATTATTTTTTTTAAGTTGAAACGTGTAACATTGAACTAGCATGTGGTTTGTGAACTGCATTTATCAATCAGCCAATAAATCGACGAATGAATGAATGAATGATTGAATGAATGAATAATGAAAGAATAAATTAATGATAGAATGAATCAAACAAACAAACACACAACCAGTAAATGGATGAATGAACGAATCAATCAATCAGTCAACCAATCAAACCATCTGTCAATGAATGAATGATTATATGAATGAATGAATGAATATATCGATTGATCGATCGATCTTTCTATCAATCAATCATTCAACAATCAATCGATCTATCTATAGCGAAGATCTATAGCGAAAACACTTTCTGCGCCTACGTATACCTATAGAGGTGGCAATTAGCTGAAGGGTGGGGGTAGTGTGTGTGTGTGTGTTGGGGGGGGGGGGTGTCTTGAAGTCTTTCTAGTTTGGTTTCGATTAAGCAGGTAATGGTTTTAATTAATTCTCCATCGCTTCCGTAAAACCTCTCTATGACGACCATTAAAAAGGTAAATTAATTGTATAAATGACAGGTGAGAGCTTAAAAAAGATGACCGTAAAACAGATAGCTCCGAAAGGAGCTTCGTGTTTCACGGTCACCTTGTTTTAAGCAGTCACCTGTCGTTAACACCAAATAATTGACACAGTAAGGTGGGCGTATAAAAAGATGTGGCTGTAAAAGACGGGTGATCGCTATAGAGAGGTTTTATTGTATTTGACTTTCTTCTTTCAGTGTCATCTATTTCAACGAAAGTGAAAATCCAGGGCCTCTTTTCAAGATACTTCGTCGGTATACCCGACAAGTACGTTGACGCTGTCGTCGGTTAGTATATCTTTAAACCCTTTCTCTGCATAAACTGGTGCAAACAGTTTGGAGCCTGGTCAGTCGCCGAGTAACTCGGCGTCTGATTAGGCTCCAAACTACTTGCAATTTCCATTTTCATAAATCATCAACGATTTATTTACATCGATTTTGCGTTTAGTTTCGTTTAAACTGGAAAATGACAATGCCTTTCCTCAATGCAGAATATTCTATTTCCATCTTTTAACCCTTTCGCTTCCACAAGATGACGGAACTATCAGGGCTGCCATAAATTGATCATAAAAATCCTAAGATTTCAATTTTTCAATTTTTCAGACGCATTTTACCTAATCGTACCTTTACCCCATAACCTGTTTCTTGTTTTGAAGACACATGACTGCTTAAAGCAGGTTGAAAGTAAAGCAGAATGCGCATTAAGGCGCATTCTGCTTTACTTTCGGCCTGTTTTAAGCTACGACATGCTAGGATAAAAACCCGAATACTTAGGAAAAATTCGGAGAAATGGCAGCCCTGAAATATCCATCTTTCACAATCGCTGCCATATTATCGTTAGCTTATATTTTTCGTCGGCTTTTACCTATACAATTTGGAATTGAATGCGTTTTATTTAGAAAAAAAATGATATTAAGTTTCAAACCGTTTGGATCCTAATCTGACGCAGTGTGATCAGGATCAAAGCTGTTTGCAAATGTGTTTTCTGTAGTGGCAGTGAAGGGGTTAAGAAAGAACGATAACTCTCCTGCATTATGGTTAATCGATTACACGAGTTATATTCCTTTGACAATAACGTAGATTTTGAATGTTTCATTCAAAGTTGAAATAGTGCGTTGATAAATCCGTGTTTTCAACTGCCTGGAACTTACTCAGACACCGATGATTTGGTTCCAAAACAGTTTTCATAGACATTTGTTTATTGACACTGAAAGCTCAAACGAGCAAATCAAATTTCTATCAAGGTCTAGTCCATTTTTTATTATTCATAGTTTAAATTCAGTGCAGACTCTGATCAGAGGGCTCCTACAGGAACTCTCTTATCATGGTCTACACTGTTTGTATAGGACAAGTGTGCTCTTCACATGTTCACTGCTTGTGAAATACACAAATACGTGTCAAAATGAGATAATTTTAACCTCATGTTTATCTACTGATCGGAGTTTGTATTGCAGGGGCCATTGCGAAGAACGTTTCTGCAGAATACTATAATCATATTCCTTCATCTTTGACTGAGCACCGTTTCTTTCAGGCATATTTATCTCATATTCATGTTCATTTATCATATACATACATGTAATAATATTTATATTCCACAGGGTTATGTAGTTGTGGAAGACGTCATTTTCCACAATAAGCTACACAAATTGGTGTCAATTGCAAACAGTTTGGGGCCAGATCAGACGCCGACCAGTTCGGCGTCTGATCTGGCCCCAAACTGTTTTGCAACGATGACTAAAGTATATCGTTTATCTACATGTATATTGTAAAACAAATTGATTTGCGTTTGCTTCAAATTTTATTTATGCCAGAAATCACCTTTACATTTGTATGCAGTAAACTGTAATGCAGTAAAATGAAATTTTTTTTAACATATCTTGAAAATGTTTATGAATTTTTAGATTTGAGTGGCGATGGGTTTGGAGCATGATATGACGTCAGGTTATCAGACATCTGTTCTGGCTCCAAACTGTTTGCAATAGACATAAGGATTCTAGCATAAACGCGTTTATTCGAGAAATTAACGACTTCCGCGATGTTTATATGTGTCTTGTACCACTGTTTCATAAAGAGATGTGTCAATTGTTGTTGTTGTCTTGGTAAAATCGTTGTTGAAGACCACTGTTTCATTATACTTTGTTTTACATGCATCATAGTCCTTTATGAACTTAGATACTTTGTGCTGAACAAAATGTATACCGAAAGTCACATTTCGGCATTGACTTCTGAATGCAATAATGGCATACATGTACGTAGTTATGATGCAATATAATGGCATACAGTGGAGAATCTGTTATTCTTTCCCAATAAACGCGTTTACGCTAAAACTGTTATTTACAGTGCAAACAGTTTGGAGCCAGATCAGACGCCGGGTAGCCCGGCGTCTGATCAGGCTCCAAACTGTTTGCCACCAAGATAAACATGAATTATCAGAATTGTCCAAAAGTTGTACTTTTCTACGTTTGAGTTTTTTGCGTTAGCGTACGTTTGCGTTTAAACGGGAAAGAATAACAGATTCTCCACTGTACGTATTTATGATGCAATAATGGCATACGTAGTTATGATTTCAGATGCTTTCTTGTGTTTACCATTATTGTTTCAGGTATTTTTTCATTACAGGTACATGTATAATAAGTATGCTTTATGAATGGCTGTAAATATGTACATGCGTTCGAAGGGGGGGGGGGGGGGTACATTACTTAACTTTATTAAATTAAATTGATAATCGCAAGCGAATTGCCATTGAATTGCCATTGAATTGCAATCGAATTGCCATCGAATCGGGCGCTTCAAAAACAAATCCTATGTTTGAACATGTTTGCGAACATTTGTGAGATACACCATTCAAGAAAACTTACCCGGGGGTAAAGTTAGTATTTTGAATCGCAAGCGAATTGCCACCGAATTGCAAGCGTATTGCCATCGAATTGCAAGCGAATCGCAAAAAATGTTAATTAACTGTATACTCTTATACATTTTATACATTGAAGAAGATGTTATTTTTCCCATATAAGCGAACGAAAAGCAACTGCAAACATTTTGCGATAAAATTTACAAAATTACATCCTTTTCACAAGTCTGGCTATTTGTCTTGTTAATCTGAATGACAAACAGTTTGGAGCCTGACCAGACGCTGAGTCACCCGGCGTCTGATAATACTTCATACTACTTTCAATGGAAACAATAGTTTTAGTATAAGTGTGTTAAGAAATAATAACGTCTTTTCTACTGTACTTGGGCACGTTTTTCTATGCTAAAATCAATAACCTTCTCTGTAAATGAATACGGTGCTCCCTCTCTACAAAAATACAAAATGATAAACAAAGATTGTATGTGATGTTCGGAGGGAGTGTATTTAAAGGGAGGGAAAATTCGTACCCTCAAAATACATTTGCAACAGGTTGAACCAAAATAAGACGCCGCATAACGCGGCGTCTTATTAGGGTTCAACTGTTTGTCGCTCGACTTTACACATATGTTTCTGCTGTCAAAATGTCTAAGACATCACTTTGAATAAGAACAGCAGACGACACTATTAAGCAAACGATATTGCTGAAGAGAAAGCGTTGAACATAGTTGTCTTGTTCGGGGAACAGATAAAAAGCGATGTTGTAAGGAGGGAATCGTAAATCAGAGGGTCGTTGTATAGGGAGGGAACACTGTGTCATTAATAACTTATATGTCCTACAGTGGAGAATGTGTTATTCTTTCCCAATAAACGCGTTTACAATAAAACTATTATTTACAATACAAACAGTTTGGAGCCAGATCAGACGCCGGGTAACCCGGCGTCTGATCAGGCTCCTAACTGTTTGCCACCAAGATAAACAAGAGTTATCAGAATTGTCCAAAAGTTGTTCTTTTCTACGTTTTAGTGCTTTGCGTTTGCGTACGTTTGCGTTTAAATGTGAAAGAATAACATATTCTCCACTGTACCTATTGAATGTTCGTATACCATCTGCACTGTCTATAAATATAGCACTGTGCTACATGTACATGTTTATTGAATAAAGAATATTATGAAATGTTTTTGCCACTTGTGTATTAGTCTGGATTATCTGCCCCTGACACTACGTGATTTAATAATCGAAACTACATGTACATGTATATTAGGCAGGGAACCAGACTACTTATAGATCTATACTAAAATTTGATTACTGTTTTTTATGTAAACAAAACGTAGATACAGTCTAACCTCGAAACTATATTAGGCAGCGAACATGACTTCTAGTGTATGAAGATTTGAGTTATTGTTTTATATGTAAACAAATGTCGAAACAATTTAACCTCGACATCGCTTTGAAAACAGTTATTTCGAAATAAGCGTACATTCGACAAAAGTGAATTAGAATGATCAAAACTCAACGGATGAGTACGGGCACAAACATTGGCGTTCGACTTGAGCGAAATTGAGTTATTGAAATTCGATTGTAAACATAATGCATAAATTACTAAATTACCCTCTTCAAGATAAACGTTGAATTGGACGAAAACATACCCGAATTTACTTAAGAAATAATAAATTCATACCCGTGTTTTATCATGCAATCGAACACGGGTATAGGAGTTGAGATGCGTTGTAATTTAATCACGAGGTCGAAGGCCGAGTGGTTGAATTACACGCATCTCAACGACTACCCGTGTTCGATTGAACGATAAAACACTGGTGTTAATTTATTATTTCGATTCTTACACTTCAATTTAACCACAATTTGCCTTGCAGCAACGGCGCTACATTTCTTGGCGTACGCATTTTCGAAGCCATATGACGTCACGTTAAGACGTTACAGCGCGTGCGTGTTTTATTGAGAATTCAAACACAGATACTGTACGTTTCTTCTTTGTTTATACAGGAGCGTGCGCGAGGTGTGTTAGAATATAATTTAATCCTTCATCACTTGTACCACGCGCCCAATATATGCCCCCGTGAGGATTGGTCTCGGGATGTTTTAGCCAAGTCGGATGGTCAGTTTGTTCCTACGTTAATCAATGACATTTGTTTTGTATTTCCATTGTTAACAGTTTCATGGGACCAGATCAGACGTCGGATCAGGCTTGCTTCAAAGATTAAAATAGATAGTTTCAGTTTCTACATTTTGCTTCATTGCCCCTGCATTTCGTTTGCGTTAAAACATGGGAAAGTATAACATTTTTCTCAGTTGTATTTAGCAATCGCTGTATCTAAACGTGTTGTCTGCAATAAGTTCGACTCAGCCGAATGATAACGAAGCATTCGTGATTTCTTATCAAGGCTAAGATGATCAAGCGATTCCCGATAGTCTGCCTAACAAATCGATAATTGATCTCGTGGACCAAGGGAGATAATGGTTTACGTCTGATATACTAAAGTGAGCAAGAACTATAATCCTGTAAATATGGCCTGCATTCTTGGACATGACGTTAAATTCAAGGCAGTATGATTGAGGAAACGTTGAAAACGAGTGTCACACGGTTTGGGCAAAGTAAATAAAATGCAAAAGGTTCCTTTTAGAAGATGCTTGCATTATTGTCGTCCAGTATGCACATGTCACGTTGTCTAAAACAGCAAATGTATTTATACTATGCCAAACTTCCAACGCAACCCCCCGGATATTTCCATTACTTCGAATGTTAAACATGTCTTAAGTTAGTCTGGTCAATTCTGTTATGTGTGCATATCCTGAATAGATTTCTTCTGAACACTGGACAATACTCTTGGTAAACAAAAACAAAATGAATTGGAATTTGGTGCCAAAAATATGGAATTTTGTGAATCTCATTCCAATGCATTTTCAATGGGGATGTTAACCAGAAATTAGCGATATGTTTGGATAGATGGTTATTACTCATCAGAAGTGTCAATAAAATTCGTTGCCAATAATAACAACTTTGAGGACAGTACATCAATTTAAAAACACAAATAAAAACATTTAAAAAATTTGTGTCAACTTTTCCATCGATTTAAAATACCCGCTCTGATATGAAAATAGAAGGGAACTCGGAGGTTTGGCATAGTATACATGTAGTTAAAAATGGTATCTTGAGTTTGACTGTGAATCTATTAAGTACTCTATAAAATAAAAGATAAACAAGAAAGCACACCAAAGACATTTCAAAAGAGATATTTATTGCTGAACATATGGACATAGCAATAATAAACTTGAACAAAAACAAGATACTGTATATAGAATTGAGAGCAAAACTTGAGTAACAAGAGGTAATTATGTATAAGTGTAGGAATGGTCACTTTCATCCATGATTCATCCTAAAAGGCACATATTCAAACAGTGAAGACCAAGATCAACAGTCTGATGATAAACCAGTATAACAGTCCTTTGAAAACTACAGTGAAAACCTCTCTATTACGACCATTTGATTGTGTACGACAAATGGCTGTTAAACCCTTTTCCTCCCTGAAACCTCAAATGGACTATTCTACTTTTCAATTTAGTCTAGTCCATTTTGACTTTTTAGGGTTGATTTTGATAATACATGTCAAAATGACAAACAATGTTCCCTGATAAGAGGGCTTCTTAAGGAGCCCTCTGATCAGGTTCTACACTGTTTGCATAGGACAAGTGTACTCCTCACAGGTATGGCGGGAGGATTTTTTTCTGGACTATCTTGAAAAAATCCGGAGATCCGTTAGAAATTATGAAAAATCCGGAGATTTAGGAAAAATCCGGAGAAATGGTAGGCCTGGTATGCTGTTTACAAATGACGCATATATGCGTGACTAGGGTTCAAAGAGTTAAAGCAATGTGACAATAAAATAGAAAGTTTCTTTACGCTGTCACATGTCTTTAATAACAATTAGCTTTCGTTTTAAAGGTCGCAATGGAGAGGTTTTACTGTGTACAGTGGAGAATGTGTTATTCTTTCCCAATAAACGCGTTTACTCTAAAACTATTATTTGCAGTGCAAACAGTTTGGAACCAGATCAGACGCCGGGTAACCCGGCGTCTGATCAGGCTCCAAACTATTTGCCACCAAGATAAACAAGAATTATCAGAATTGTCCAAAAGTTGTTATTTTCTACGTTTTAGTGCTTTGCGTTTGCGTACGTTTGCGTTTAAACGGGAAAGAATAACAGATTCTCCACTGTATTAAGTAATATTTTTTAGGCATATTAATCATAAAATCTGACCAGGATTCCAACTGTTGGCAATGTCGATTGTACACGTACATGTAGTTGTTTATGTCGAGGAAAGCGTTAGCCTTCACCGAAAGGCGCGTTTACAAACAGTTTGGATCCTGTTCAGAAAATACAGACGACTCTATCAATGCCGACGATATTTTATATAAGCAGGCGATCATACATGACAGTAACAGAGTTAAACTACAGTCGAACTTCGATATCTCAAACTCGCTTAATTCCAACTATCCGATTTGTCGACACATGAATTGCATTATTTTATGCTCGGTCTAGTCGAGTATACCAGTTTTTCAAAGTTAAAACGTGGCTTAGTCACGTTTTTACTTCGAACTACGGGCATGTTCGACAAAACCGAGTTCGATATATCAAAGTTCGACTGTATTTCTTTGATGCAACATACATCACGGTATAAATGATTTGGTTTCCACAAAACAATACCAACTTGCTGTAATATAAGTTACACAGTTTTCAGGTGACCTAATATGGAATATACACAGCCAGTAAATTCCATATGGGACGAGAGCGGAGCTCGAGTCCCATATGGAATTTACTGGCAGTGTATATTCCATATTAGGTCACCTGAACACTGTGTAACGTTTTATCCTACCGACTACCTTTTATTCTTGACAAAATAGATTAAAGGCGGTCACTGTCATATAATATGAAAACATGACGTCATCAATCATTATCTTAACATTAGTGCGTGACGTAATGTTTACCGCACAAAAACTGTATACATCTTAATCAGCAACCGTTTTTATAATGACTTGTTTATTGTATACAGTGGGGTCAATGTTATTCTTTCCCGTTTAAACGCAAACGAAACGCAAACGCATCGTAATAAATGTACAAAATAACAACTTTTTGACAACTCTGACTATTCATTTTTATACAACTGGCAAACAGTTTGGAGCTTGATCAGACCGCGGATCACCCGGGCGTCTGATCTGGCTCCAAACTGTTTGCAATGGATTTTTTAGTTTAAGCGTAAACGCGTTTATTGGGAAAGAATGACGTTTTCTCCACTGTACTTGGTACAAAATTAACGAATATGTAGATTGTTTTAATGTTTACATAAGCGCGGCCGTTATAGAAACCAAATGACGCCATCTTCATTGAACGTTAGCCATTTTGAACGTTACGTTGCTAACGTTTTCACGTGCATAAGATCTGTTGCCCCCGGGCCAATATTATTAGGTTGCTGAAAGCAGTGGATGGAAAATACACGACTTTCACGTGACGCCAATTCACCAATCGGATAGCTAGAAACTTGTAGGAGGTAGGATAATAGTTAATCTTGGATACATGTATATACAGTGAAACTGGCCAGATGATGTGAATGATGAAAATATTACAAAGATTAGCACATGGCTTGGAGCTCTCGGCCAATCAGATGCCTCAAAAACCTGCGAATATATCGTTTATTTCAACAAACCTTGGAATAACTAACAGACTGTTGACTTATTCCTCGCTTCCGTCATCTCAAGGCAATTTGACGTCACAATTCTAAAAACAGCTGAGGTCAGAGGTGAACTGCACACGCTTCATGACGTTTTATTATGTACAGTGAGACCTAGACTTTAAAGACAATTACTAATGAATTGTGCTTACATACAGAGCTTCAATAAGCGTTATTTATGTTGGTGTTAAAGCATGCTTAATGTCTCAAACTTATCATTTGAAATAACCTTTCAATTTTAGTAAAATATTACAAACAAAATGACTTTTTCGTCTAAAACAGAAATCAGAAACGAATGGTTTTCTTGTTTTCCTCGAGCCCAAGCCAGTGCTAAATAGGTTAGACCATGGTTGCGCGCGAATAAACGACATAGTTCTCGGGGGCTACGCCCCCTCGAACTATATCGTTTATTCGCTTGCAACCATGGTCTAACCTATACATATGATATAGTAGGACGTACATGTATTCGGACAGAGTGGATTAGACGTTATCCTTTCCAAATATTGGCAAATAACAGCGTTTATGTCGCAATAATTATTTTCAGTGCAAACAGTTTGGAGCCAGATCAGACGCCGGGTAACCCGGCGTCTGATCATGCTCCAAACTATTTGAAATGGTTTAAACAAAAAGGTCATTATTTTCTAAATTTTCAATGATTGCAATGCGTTTGCGTTTATACTGAGAAGAATTACGTCTTCTCCACTGTGCATGCTACAGTGGAGACAACGTTACATGTATTATTTAAACGCAAATGAATTGCAAACGCATAGTAAAACAAGACTGCGCGTTCAATAAACGCTTATGCCCCCAGTGGCATCCTTGACAATATATTCTGAATCTTTTCTAAGTCCAAATTAGGTCAAGGTCAGGGTCAAACTGAGCTTGGATATTATTGGTGAGTTGGTAATGGTCCAAGGCAACAACTGTATAAGTATCAAAGCATTGTAGTCATCTGTGTTGATGCTAGGCGAAACGGTAAAATCTAGTTAACCAAGAAATAGCTCATTTTAAATTTTCTAAGTTCAAATTAGGTCAAGGTCAAGGTCAAAATCAAAGTTTGGTCATATTGGTGGATAGGGAGTGGTCCAAGGCAACAACTGTATAAGTATCCAAGCATTTGGGTAAGCGGTGTTGATGCTAGACGAAACGGTAAAATCTACTTAACCTTGTTACGGACGGACACACGCACGGACGGAAAGACGGACGGACGGACGGACAGGACGATTACTATATGCCCCGCATCTGTCGATGTTGGGGGCATAAAAATGGTGAAAATGACAAAATCTTGATTCTTCTTATTATTCATTTTGATCTGAATGGCAAACAGTTTGGAGCCTGCTCAGACGCCAGGTTACCCAGCGTCTGATCTGGCTCAAAACTGTTTGTATTGGAAATAATAGTTTTAGCGTAAATCGCGTTTATTGGGAAAGAATTACGTTTTCTCCACTGTAGATAAACATAGCCTATTCTATGTACATGTAAACATACTAGTATTATCTTTGACAAAAATATCAAATCTTCAAAAGCATCTGCTTAGAGAATTTTAACTTAACTATAGTAAGAAAATGTACAACATTAACATTATCATCAACATCATCATTAATAACAGCAACAAACACAACAAACAAGAAGCACCAGTGCAACAAAACTTTCAAAAGGGTCAAAGGTTAAAAGCGAGTTGAGTTGAGACTGATAACGTTCTCAAGCTTTTAATGGTCAAATCAGACCAATCAAATAATTGCGAGCGATCTCAGATTCATTTCAAACGTTTTATAACATTGGATCCAGAACATTCGTTATAACTCAGAAACCGCTTTCAATTGAAATTGTTCTTTAACACCAAAATTCCAAAACGAAACAATCCCAATAGCAACAACAATAACAAGTTCAATTTTTAAAGCTACACTACTGAAACATTTGTACTCATACATTTAAGAAAAAAGGTTTAAAATACTGAAAGTTCATACTTTTGCAGCATTATAACTTTTACAGCATTAACAAGGTATTTATTTATACATTGTATATATATTATATAACCGGTAAACTATTTTGCATTCTATTTATGGTTGAGCGACACTTTACTTACCTTAGAAAATAAACAGGGCGTCATAATCAGCAAAAGAAAACAACATAACGATTTTCTTATACAGTAAACACCTTTCTATTTCAACTACATGTACATAACTGTGTTAATTATTAGGTTTTCACGACAGCTGACTGCTTAACTCTTTGAACCCTAGTCCCGCATATAGGCGTGCTTTTCAAACAGTGTACATGTGAGGAGTACACTTGTCCTGTGCAAACAGTGAAGACCCAGATCAGAGGGCTCCGAAAGGAGCCCTCTGATCAGGGTCTTCACTGTTTGTCATAATGCCAAACATTGACAAAAACAACCCTTAAAAGTCAAAAATGGACTAGACTAAAATGGAAACTGGAATTGTCCATTTAAAGTTTCAGGGAGGAAAGAGTTAAAGTAATGTGACAGTAAAACAGAAAGCTCCTTTAGGAGCTTTCTGTTTTACTGCCGCATTGCTTTAAGCTGTCATCTGTCTTTTATACAATCAATTAGCATTTGTTTTAGTGGTCGTAATAGAGAGGTTTAACTGTATAAATATGTACTGTTTCATATAGGTAATATCTTAACTTCCCTATTATATTAACTAACGAGACTTAAGCAAAGTAATGACGCAAGAGAAAGGGTGAAATTGGATGCTTTTGCTATATTCTAAAACATAAAATGGCTATAAAATGTTAAAAATGAGTATACATATAGTCAAAGTTAATTTGAGCACATGCACACGCTGGTCCAGCGCGTGAACCGGGAAACAAGACTCCCACAAACACCGGAAAATAAAAAAAATAGGGAAAAGTGAAGATGGAAACAAATATTTAATGACTATGTTTATCATAAGAGAACGCCTCTATTACTTACACTAATAAGAGGACTATATTTAGTAAGGCAGGTGACAGCGTAAAGCAAGATGAAAGTAAAGCAGAAAATCTCCGTTTGATATGCCGCCTAATGGTTACAGTGGAGAAAACGTTTTTTTAAATCCAACTTATTGACAATCCTGATTATTAATATTCTAATCTGAGTTGCAACCAGTTTGGAACCTGATCGGACGCCCGTTCTCTTTAGTGGTCGTAATGGAGAGGTTGCACTGTTTGCAGTTGGGGTTTTAACTCAACTGATCTGGCTTCAAACTGTTTGCAATGAAAACTATAGTTTTAACGTACACATTGGGAAAGAATAACGTCTTCTCAACTATAACAGGGTTCCGACCAGGATAAAGTTTATGTCCATATAAGAAATAGGGAATCAACAGGGGCCAAACAGCAGTGCCACACAACAGAGGATTCTGGTTAAAAGGAGTGCCGATCGACAGAGGTAATATTGTTTTAAATAAGTGTAACATTATATTGCAACTCAATTGGGTTTAACATTATTCTTTCCCAATACACGCGTTTGTGTTAATTGTTTCTGTAAAAAGTTTGGAGCCAGATCCGGCGTCTGGTCTGGCTCCAAACTGTTTGCCACTCGGATTAAAATTTAAAATAAATCGTCAGTATTGTTAAAACGCTGTCATTTTTAACATTTTACTACATTGCGTTGAAGTTATGTTTAACGCTTTGCACGCTAGCGGCGGATTTACATGCCAGAGTGATTACCTCTGCAAACAGATTGGATCCAGATCAGACGCCGCGTAACGCGATGTCTCATCAGGTTCCAGTCTGCTTGCTATTCTGACACTGAATTTAAAAGAAAAATTGAAAATTCATATTTAAGAACGATAGCAGACGACAAATTGCTGCAGACGAAAATATTACCCAGCATGCAAAGAGTTAAAACGGAAACGAATAACTCTTTCTCCGCTGTAGACCTAGGTATGGCAACGCGACAATGGTGACATAGTATCGAGCAATGTAATAAAAACAATTACATTTACAGTGGAGAATCTGTTATTCTTTCCCGTCTAAACGCAAACGAAACGCAAACGCAAAGCACTAAAACGCAGAAAAGTACAACTTTTGGACAATTCTGATAATTCATGTTTATCTTGGTGGCAAACAGGTTGGAGCCTGATCAGACGCCGGGTTACCCGGCGTCTGATATGGCTCCAAACTGTTTGCATCGGAAATAATAGTTTTAGCGTAAACGCGTTTATTGACAAAGAATAACGTTTTCTCCATTGTACCTATTTCATTGTCAATGATGTAAAAATGCGATTTTGCTAGGCCCGATGCCGCTGAACAAAATTATTCGACACATATTCCGATATTACTTAAGTCATTTTACAAAACAAAAATAAAAAACATAATGAAATATAAGCAATCGACAATGGTTTAAAGACGGTGACGTCATTGCAGTAAAAGGGTATTCTTAAGCATGCTAGGCGAGTGTCATCTGCAACAAGTCTTAAAGTTCATCTATCTGAAGTTCATCTATCTGATTTTCGTTCATAAATTTGACCCAATCATCAGTGTCAAACAGTTTGGATTCAGATGAGACGCCGAGTTACTTGGCGTCTCATCCGGGTCAAGAATGTTTTTTAAACATTAATGGTAAAGTCAGGGCTGCCATTAGTTGCTCATAAAATTCCTAAGATTTCCAAATTTTCACGGGTGATTTTAGGAAACGAACCTTTAAACCTTTAGCTGCCAGGTTCTATAACACTATCATAATTATGCAAACCGTTAAGATCCAGATCAGACGCCGCGTAACGCGGCGTCTGTTCCGGATCTAACTATTTGACAATCAAATCCGGATAAATTAAAAAATAATTCCAAAGATTCCGGTAAAATCCGGAGATATGGCAGCCCTGTAAAGTTGTTCGTTGGGTGCAGACTCTTTCCATGCTAGTTGTTTCTGCCTGCAACACGTGTCGCCTGCTACTGTTCTTAATATATATTTGTTCTAAATTTTCTTTACAAAAAAGTGTCAGTGTGCCAAACAATTTAGATCCTGATGAAAGTCCGCGTTACGCGGCGTCGCATCAGGTTAAAAAATATATGCAAAGGCTACCATGGTTGCGCCGCTTGCGTGCAAAGGAATGAACAGCAGGACAATGACTTCCTGTTTACAAATATACACATATCAATACTAACCACTTTCGGATCTTTTCGACCATTTCCGTCAAGCTGATATATAATATCATATACATACAAACGGAAACAGTCGGAGAGGACCGAAAGTATTTTACATACAACAGATGTCGCTAAATTGAATTAGACACTTTAAGGATGGGGAGATTTCCATTAATCATGTCGGATGGACAGACAGCCATCACCGGAAATACTCCGAAATAGCGGGAAAAATAGCCTCCTGTGTGTCTGCATTGACGCATCGCATGTATAAAAAATATCACACGCATGCGCACTAATCTGTTTATGCAAATATGTAACTAATACCCACATAAAAATCACAAGATGGCATAATGATACGGAACAGAAAAAAGGTTGACAATTCCAAGGACAGACTATACTATGGTTCAGGATCAAACTTTTTAAAATCTTGCTACGAACATTGTTTGGTTTCGGTGTTACTGACAGTCATCAAGCTGTTGTCGACAGGATCAAATTGGTTAACTTCGACGTTCAATTTTCCGGGTTCTTTCGTACGAGGGGTGTTCAAATAGTTTTGATACTGGATCAATAACTTCACTATAATGAGTGCAAAATGCATGTGTGATATATCATTTTAAAGAACAATTCTTCGCCTATACGATGGTATAGTGCACGATAAGATAACATTACTCGATCAGTCACAACATGAACCTTAATGACCCCTACTCGATGATACTGGAACATAGCACTTTTCAGACATTACTTTTTCACGTAATAACTTCTTAAAGACTACAATTTCCAGATTTATTTGGTAAATATATCAGTTTATGTATTAATTTTATCATAAATAAATTTTTATTTCTATTGAAAGGGTAAACTGTCTAAAATCTCATTTTTTCAAAATCAAAATTTCTTATTTTGCTAATAAGGAAAGCGGACATGTTTTTTCGAACGCTATGAAAATGTTCTAGATCAGTATATCTACATTTTGATTTTAAAACATGAAACCATTTTTCAATGGCTTAAGTCATAGCCTTGTTTAATAATAATAAAAGAGTTTGTAGTTTCCCTAGCTACTTTTATACATAACAGGAGATAATTTTGTTTTTATATTTTCAGTACGTGTTTAGAATTAGCTCTATTTTTGATATTTTATGTAATAATAAAATTTAAAACTGTGAAGTGTTTGCTTAATTGTCTAATTATATTTGACTGAAAAATTTATAATCTTATTCAAAATAATAAAGCCGTAATAATAATTAAAGTATCAAATTGGGTTTAGAAAATGAACTCAAAATTACACTATAAAGGTCCAGTGTCCTCGAGGAGGGGTCATTTATGTACATGTTGGGGCTGATCGAGTAATGCGATCTTATCGTGCATGATATCACAGTGTCGGCAAAGAATGGATCTTTAAAATGATATATCACACCTGCATTTTGCACTTACAATAATGAAGTTATTGATCCAGTATCAAAACTTTTTGAACTACCCTCGTATCATGTTTTTCATTCAAAATAACAGTTATGAAACTTAACAGCGATCTTTGGCATTCTAAATAATCGCATCTACATGTAATTATATGTCAACCTAGATATAGACCGTAAAGCTAAAGTACTTAAATACTTCGTTCATTTACTTCAGACGGAAGTCTGAAAGTATATAATATACATATCTAGACATTTTAGGAATCGTTGCTATGATACGAATTATATTTTAAAGCTTATCGTTTAAAGTATCACAGCCTTAAGTTTCATTGATAATATTGTTATTCTGCCTATCCTTCCGATTACTTATATACAGTGGAGGAGACGATATTCTTTCCCATTAAACGCGTTTAAGCTAAACCAAATATGTCCTTTGAAAACAGTTTTGAGCCTGATCAGACGCCGGGTAACCCGGCGTCTGATCAGGACTTAAAACTGTTTTCCTCTAAAATCAAAACGAATGTCCAGAAAAAGCTAAAAATGACATTTTTCACATTTCATTGAAATGCCTTTGCATTCCGTTAGCGTCTCCACTTTATCTACTAATCACTATTGGAAACAGACAGCAACGGCTGTTGCCATTGACTCAGAATTTTCTACAATACATAGGCAGTAGACGATAACATGTTTTAACCTTATGGTATGCTAAGGATGACCTTTTGACAACCAATGCAGGTGAGATGCCGAAAAATCGGCGTCTCATCTGGATCCAGACTGTCTGACGCTATGATGATAATGTCTAAAAGAAGCTGCAGATAGATCAAATCATAGATTTCTTTTCTAACAGAGAGTTAACCCTTTACCTGGTAGCCTATTTCTAGTACTTAAGATAGGTGACTACTTAAGGCAGGTTGAAAGTAAAGCAGAATGCGCCTTAGGGCGCATTCTGCTTTACTTTCAGCCTGCTTTAAGCTATCATGTACTATAATATAGAAAATATTCCCTAAAATACATATTCATTACTGATTAAATTGGAACTATTTTCTTCAGCGGATGAATAAATCATAGCCGCTAAAAGGCGCTTCTATTGGGGAAAGGGTTAAGAGGGTAAACATCTACCATACTTAAAGTTAATCCTTTCCCACATACATGTAGAAACACCTTTTAATAGCGCATTTTATTTAATGCCCCATTGAAGAAAATAGTTCGAATTTATACCGTCATGAACATGAACGATAAAACGTATTTCCTATAATTATCACAGCTGATGGTATCATAATGCAGACTGAAAGTACTGCGCAGTCAGATGTGTTAAGAAACATGCATTATCAAGTATTTTGTTGCATTTGTTCATTCAGCAGTATGAATATTGTAAATGGAAAAAAGCAAAAGTATACATACATAAGGTATACCAGTATCAGTATTATCATTTTCTCTGCCATGGTATGATGTCATGGCATAAAAGGGGTTAATACTGTTACTGGAATAACATATAGTTTTAATCCTGGTTTCTGACAGATTATCAATAATGGTTGAATGGCCATGAAGAATTTAAAGATCTATCAAAATGTTTTATGTGGTGTATTCGATGAGCTGACAGTTGTTATGTGCATGCCTATTTAATGACCAGACGGTAATATCTTTCATGTAAATAAAGATAAACAAGCTTATAAATGGAATCCGTGTATAATTCAAGACCGGGATCATTTTTTTTCTTCAAAATTTAGAAAAAGCATGAACAAATGCATACCAATAATGGAGCATGAGTGTTTCTGAAAACGGATTATGTTTAATGCAGAACAAAATTAATTAATGTAACGTACACGCTTTCTGAATTACTTCTATCCAGCATAACATGTAAGAAGCAAGTCTACTGCCGCTTTATTTTTCTGTATGACATGTGCGCATATGTTTTAATTTGAAACTGCGTTTGTTAATACTAAATACTACCAATAGTACATATATACAGGTATATTGCGTTAAAGCTTGGAGATTTTTGGCAAATGTCTAAAACAGTATCATGCCCTATTGCATGTGCACTTTCATAACATGAGTGTGTTTAATGTTTATAGTTAACAATTCATTGCCGACTCACTATACATCGAACTGCATTGTCGGTGTACTAACTATAGAATAATATCAACATGATTGCATTCTAGATTGTAGATAATCAAATATTTGGTATTCTAGGAACAGTAATATCAAATGCCACATAAGTTCAACAAAGTTATCAATGAAATATCACTATAGGTAAACCAAGTTCGTACTGCCACTTATAAGAAACCATATCGATGTTATTACAGGCAATTGGAAACCTAAAGCAACATAACATTAAGATAGCAAACTATTCTAAGAGCTTTTCTGCTGTACCCTAATGTCGAATTAAGCTATCACTTGCTTTAAATACAAAAAAGACTTATTAGATTGCTTATAAAAGCTTTATAACATAATCAATAATTATAGATAAGTTCTAACAGGGACACTATATATATTACAGACTCTTAGTCCAATATAATATTCCAGTAGGGCGTTCAAGTACCGTATCAGCGAACAGTAACGTTAACCGATGCAAACAACCCTTATAGTACGACATCTAACGTTCACCGATACTCGTCAATAATAACTCATTGCGCCCCAATGTTTATTAACTTTTTTTTCAAGGGTACGAACGATTTATGTGCGATTCTAAGTAACACAAGCAAAAGTGCACTAATCAACTGAAATGCATCAATTTTACCGCATATAAAAATAAGATTTAGCTGCTCAGATGTAAGCTGCTTTGTTTGATACATTAAGTATCGGAAAATGTTGGTTTATTGATGAGAAATTAAGTCGGGACTGTTCGCTGGTTTTATTAAATTCATTTGGTAGCCATTTTGTTTTCCTAGTTGGGGATGGCGAACTACCTCTGAGGCCGTTCGTGTCGTTCGCAATCGGTAACAGCGTAACGGTCGTTATAGGTGAATTGTTACTGTTTTCCGTTGCAATCGATTGCATCGATACGGTACTTGAACGCGCTACTGGTGTTGTACATGTAACAACAGGAGAGAAACGCTATTTCTAAAAGATATACATTTTACTGAAAAAAACCCAAAACATAACGTATATTGCCAAGCATTTTGGATCCTGATCAGACGCCACATAATGCGGCGTCTGATCTGGATCCAAACTGTTTGTAAATAGTACATGTATTTGTGTCAAGTATGGCACTTAAAGGGTTTAATGAAGATAGTAAAGTGTCAACAAGTGACGCTAAAAGTATTGCGTAGAATGATACCAGTAAATAATAAAAATATCAAAATGTTCGTTGAAGAGTATTTATAAAAATAATGAAAATTCTGAAAAAACATTAGTCATTGAATTGAAATACTCAATTCTGACTAAATTAAATGCCCGACGTAACACTGACGCCTCTTTAGAACTAATATAACATGTAAACAGTTAACATGTTTACAGACATGTCCACTGGAATTAGAACAACTAAAACGTAGAAAAACAAACATTTATAGATCTATAAGCCCACTTGACATAGTTAATCGGTCACTAGGGGAATGCATCTTTCTAGACGTTTATAGCCTAATGTTATTTATATACATGTAGTTGATAAACATAACTATATTTAACTCTCGTTTCGTACAGTGGAGAAGACGTTATTCTTTCCAAATAAACGCGTTTACGCAAAAATTGCTATTTCCAATGCAGCAAACAGTTTGGAGCCAAATCAGACGCCGGGTTACCCGGCGTCTGATCAGGCTCTAAAGTGTTCGTCACTCAGATTAAAAACAAAAATTAGAAATTTCAAAAGAAGTTATTTCCTTCATTTTCAGCGATTTGCGTTCGCATTTCATTCGCAATTTAAAGGGAAAGAATAACGTTTTCTCTACTGTACTCTGTATTACAGAGTGAATAAAGTTCTGTTCATGATAGTAGGCTTATACTATTATATGATATTGTAACATTTCTGGTGTCAAAATATGAATCTTATATATGATTTAACTACATGATTAAGTATATGATAGTAGGCTTATATATTTAATATGTTGCTGTTCTAGTGTCAATGGGCATGTCACATAATGGCACAGATAGCAACGTTACGTCAGTTTGCAAACAA
The DNA here is from genome assembly GCA_922989275.2 of Gari tellinella. NCBI lineage: Eukaryota > Metazoa > Mollusca > Bivalvia > Cardiida > Psammobiidae > Gari > Gari tellinella. The sequence goes on along the minus strand of OV277870.1, from coordinate 21,740,623 downwards.
TAAACAAACTTGGTATATATCAAATCAACTGTGTACAAGAATATTTTTTTCTGTATTAAAAAACAATAATACAGGCTTAACAATTTTGAAATATAGTAGAACTTCGATACCTCGAGCTCGGTTAAGTCGACCATACCAGTATTTCAAAGTTAAAACGCGGCTAAGCCGCGTTCTTACTTTGAAACACGGGTATGTTCACCTAAACAAAGCTTGAAATAAGGTAAATTCATGTTTCGAAATATCGGATAATTCGAATTAAGCGAGTTCGAGATATCGAAGATCGACTGTAATGAATTAAATGATTTGTTAACAAAAGGCTATTCCAAACAATTTTACAGTGAAGAGTACGTTATTCTCTCTCGTTTAAACGAAATAAAATGCAATATAGGCCTATACAAATGTATAAAATGTCAGATTATTAAACTTTTTGACGATCTATTTATACCCGAGTGACGAACAGTTTGGAGCCTGATCACAAACCGGCTCCAAATTGTTTACAATAGACATGCGTGTAAGTTTCAGCACACACGCGCTTATTTGGGGGAAAATAACGTCTTCTCTACTGTAAACCATGTCACCTGGTTCCAAGGTAACAAAGCGCCTAGTTGAGTCTGATATCGTTCTCAAGAATTTGATTTCAGATTTGAGACTAGGCTAAAATCTGACCAATCATCAGACTCAACTCAAAAGCTTTATAACATTGGAGCCTGTTCTTCATATCGTGGGTGGATCTACTTTTAGCGCAAGGTAAATTGACAAATCCTTTAGATAACGATTCTTTGCCATTCTGGTTGGCGTGACATGACGCCACAATGCTAAATGATGTTAGGGCACATGCTTGCCATTGAAAGACGAGTATAGAACAAGTTTAGCACACAAACCATCGGACTCTATCAACCAATGTTTAATAAGGTCCTGCAAATCTTCCTTTTTTCCTTTATGACGAGCCACGTGGTCCAGTATGGCCTGTGCGCGAACACGTGGTATTTGAAGCACGGCCCCTGAAAGTCCAGTACCTATTGACCATAGTCCGGCATTGATGAGTTGTTCCGTGCTGTCGCCCTTGTATAACGACCACAGGAACCGACCTATGTAAAAAATAAATATGCGTCTAAACCATTACCCCGCACAGTTATAAGCAATTTTACACCTAAAATTTATTTAACCATTGACAAAACCCCCACTTTATACAGTCATGAATATGTACCATAAGTAAAAGGTTTTTGAATTTTAGCAAGTTGTAGCTTAAAGTAGACTGAAAGCCAAGAAGAAAGCAATCTGCTTTAATTTCAACCTGCTTACGGTGGTCACCTATCTTCAAAACTTGAAACAAGCTATGGAGTAATGGGTTTACCCACTTAAGCCTTGTTTCTTCCAAAGAAGACATTGCTAATGACAAACAGTGTAGACCCTGATGAGACGCCGCGTTAAGCGGCATCTCATCAGGGTCTTCACTGTTTCCTAATGCCTACTTTTTGGGACAGTAGGCTTAAATTGCAGGGCTGCCATAAGTTGATAAAGAAAATCCTAAGATTTCAAAATTTTCAATTTTTCAAGCGCAATTTTCCGAATTTTTCCTTAAACCCATAGTCTGTTTCTAGTTTTAAGACACGTGATGCTTGAAGTAGATTGAGAGTAAAGCAGAATGCACCTCTAGGTGCATTCTGCTTTACTTTCATCCTACTTTAAGCTTCCATATGTTGGAATAAAAATCCGAAGATTTCGGAAAAAATCCGGAGAAATGGAAGCCCTGAAATTTGTTTAGATAAAATTCCGGAGTCATATACCTGCACACACTGCTCCAATACCCAGAGACGCTCTTTGGAAAAACCTTTGGTCCGTAGATGCCTTTTGTTCAACTGCATTGGTAATGTTCTTCAACGGAGTTTCACATCTTCTAACTAATCTCCATAGATGTTCAGCTTGGGTCATAACAGATTTTGAATCCAAATGACTTAACTGAAAATCGTGTTTGTCTTTGATATGTTTCACAATCTCTACTTCCAGTTTTATCGTCAAGTGCTGCATGTTCTCTATATTGGACATCAAATCTCGCATTTTTATCTTAATCACCGGTGACGTCACAACTACAGAGTCAACCGCAACTTTACACACATCACTCGTCGCGGATAAAAACAGAGTTTCCGAAATTAGCGTTATGATATGTCTGAAAAATGATATAAGGTAATATGGGCACTGTGAGTTTTTTTGGCGGTAAAATTGATCAAGTTGCGAAATGAACTGATGCGTGCGCAAATAAAATTCTGCGTTGCCATGGTAACTGCTGTCAAGCACTTCCTTTGTGAAATCGTTGAGGAAGTCCAAAACCGGAAGGTCACCCTCAGCAAGCTGAACCAGCAGCTTGATGCCTGAAATTAAAGAAAACACAACTTGTGAATAAAAAGTTATTATTAAAACCTTTTAAATCGGTCAGCTCGGTCTCTCTTACAGTAAAGACAACGTTATTCTTTCTCAATATTATAATATGTTTAGGAGCTCTAGATAAGAGGGAGTAAACTTAACAAATCTGCCATTTTCTCACTTATTTTAGCACAAAGTCCTATGGTGTTACTACTCCTTAGGATGGTTTCTTTGAGACGATTCTAATGAGTAGTGACACCATATGGTTTAATGCCCCTTATCTGGAGCCCTGATTTTATATTGTAAATATTTATGTATTGTGACGAGAAACTGTATAATTTAAGTCAAATAAACGTTCTTCTTCTTATTCTTCTTCTTCAATAAACGCGTTATTCCCGAACGCCATATGTCAAATTTGTTTTATCATGTTCTAAACACTATATGTCGCTCAGATAAAAAACGAATCGTTAGTAATTTCTAAACTTTGAGATTTTCTGCATTTTGTTACAATGCATTTGCGTTCCGTTGCATGCCTTGCGTCCACTAGAATCCGGACAAGTTTAGGAAGGTTTGGGGAATCAAAAATGGCATTTCGGCATAGCTTCCGAGTGAAAACCCCGTCTTTTCCGCTGTAAATGAGTCAAGTTGTGGTTGGTGCGGAATCATCGATGAACATGGGCACAACCCATTAGGCCCTATATAGACGAGTATACTCGTCCATTACACATATACCACATTTGAAGAGTACATGCTCGTGGTCTGCACTGTTTGTCATTTTAACAATATATTGTATAAGCAAACCCCTAGTAGTAATAATCGTCTTAACTTTATCGGAAACTGGAATTATCTTTTCGAAGTTTTAGGGGTGAAAGAGTTAACATATATATTTAAAAAATACAGCGCTCCCTCTCTACAACGACGCGCAATGGGAGACAAAGACTGTGTGCGTTGTTCGGAGGAACTCGTTATAGGGACGGACCTTGGCTTACATTTGCAAACCGCTTGAATCCAAATCAGTCGCCGCAAACGCGGCGTCTGATCTGGATTCAAACTGTTTGTCACTCGTCATTACGTTTTTTTCTGTCAAAATGTCAATTACGTAACTTTAAGAAATACAGCAGACGACAATTTTAAGTAGACGACATTGCAGTCGTGAATAGGTTGGACGTAATTCGTCTGTTTAAAGAACTGCGACAAGAGTCGTTGTTAGATGGAAATCGTTGAATGGGGGGCCGTTGTAGGGAGGGAGCGCTGTATAGAACCACGTGTCTCCCGAGATGTAATTGAACTTTCACCTTGCGTAATTGTAATTCGATACTGTTCTGTTGTTATCCCTGCAGGCTACGCGTAACGTATGAACCGAAATGAAGCGATTGATTAACATATTACGGTTGATTTAATTAGTATAATGAAACTGTAAATTAGTGCTAGATTACGTATTAGTTTCACGGACTTACTCAGGCCGGTCAACCGAAAGCACGCTAATGCGTTTTTTTGTGATTGTGTTTAGGCAACGTGTAAAAATGGACAAGACGTTATTATTTCCCGTTTAAACGCGAACGAAATGCAATGCACTAAATTGAAGAAAAGTACACCATTTTGAACTAATAAGCTACATGTATGCGAATCTTGGTAGTAAACAGTTTGAAACTTGCTCATACAGTGGAGAAAACTTTATTCTTTCCCAATAAACGCGTTTACGCTCAAACTATTATTTCCAATACAAACAGTTTGGAGCCAGATCAGACGCCGGGTAACCCGGCGTCTGATCAGGCTCCAAACTGTTTGCCACCAAGATAAACATGAAAAGTCAGAATTTTCCAAAAGTTGTTCTTTTCTACGTTTAAGTGCTTTGCGTTTGCGTATACGTTTGCGTTTAAACGGGAAAGAATAACAGATTCTCCACTGTACACCGGGTTAACCGACTCGGGGTAAGGCAATGAAGGGGTTAAACCTTAAAAAAACCCATAACGATTGAGAAAAATGGGCCGAGTGTGTTTTTTTTTTTTTATATTTTAGTAGAATAACCAAATCAGTTCACAAAAAAATCTTGCATGCAGCATGTTGCTGAAATTCTTTCAGGTAATTTTCACAGTATCTCATAAAGATTCATGGACTCCGACACAAAGCATGATCAAAACACCGATTTACATACATCGCTCCCTCTCTACAATGACACCCAATGGTAAGTCACGCAATGAGTGCGTTGTTCGGAGGGAGTCGTTATAGGGAGGGAAATTGGTAAAAATTTGCAAACAGCTTGAATCCAGATCAGACGCCGCAATACGCGGCGTCTGATCTGGATTCAAGCTGTTTGTCACTCATCATTAAGCTTTTTCTGTCAAAATTATCATTATGTAACTATTAGAAGAACAGCAGACGACAATTTTAAGCAGACGTTACTGCAGTAGCGAAATGGTTAGAAATAATTGTCTTGTTTGGGGACAAGCGACAAGGGTCGTTGTAAGGAGGGAATCGTTGTTGGGAGGACCGTTGTAGAGAGGGAACGCTGTACTATTAAAACTCGAAACCACTCTTTCGTTATTATATTTATTGACCTATTATAGCATTTGCTACAAACTTAAGGCGCAATCTGCCTTTCTTTCAACCCGTTAATCATATGTTTTATATGAAATGCCTTTTGTTTTATGTACATGATGTATTTGTAAATATGTTGAGGGCCTCGTGGAAGGTTGATCTTTATAAAATGAGCTCTCTCGTTAAAGTCTTTATTGGTTTTATTATTATATCAAAAATAGAAACATGCTTTGGGGTAATGGGTTTAGAAAGGTTAAGGTATTCTTATTCGCGGAAATCAATATTTGCAACAAAAAAGAGATCAGGCGCATACTTTTCAAGATCTGGATTCAAATGGTTTTCGCAAAATTAATCAGTGAAGTCGCGATCAGCAGGCAAACAAGATGTTTGAAATATCTTGTAAAGTTTCGCTTAACAAGATACACATTTTATATTAAAGGACAAAATAATCTGATACGAGTTTAAAAGGTATTTCGTATGCACTACAGACCACGCGATACCCATTCAATTTCAATAATTAATCCTTATAGTCTCTTAAAGGAGACATCTATGACCTAAATTAAGATTTCCAAAAGTAATAAACTTTAGTTATAGATGATCGAATACTCTATTTTGACATTTGAGAGTATTTCGTCCCGTCATACTTCACAATTGTCGTCTGTTTCTTTTGTTTAAATATGTACAGTGGAGATTCTGTTATTCTTTCCCGTTTAAACGCAATCGTACGCAAACGCAAAGCACTAAAACGTAGAAAAGGACATTTTTTTGACAATTCTGATAATTCATGTTTATCTTGGTGGCAAACAGTTTGGAGCCTGATCAGACGCCGGGTTACCCGGCGTCTGATCTGGCTCCAAACTGTTTGCACTGCAAATAGTAGTTTTAGCGTAAACGCGTTTATTGGGAAAGAATAAAGTTTTCTCCACTGTACTTCAAAATTGTCGTCTGTTTCTTTTAAAGCTCTCTATTACTACCATTAAATTGTGCTAATTATTCGATGTTTAAGGCACGTGAGGTGAACGTAAAAGAAAGCTCCTTTAGGATCGTTCTGCTACATGTTTACGATCACATTGCTTTAAGCTATTATCTGTCCTTTATGCAGTCACTTAGCATTCTTTTTAGTGGTCGTAATAGAGAGGTTTTGCTGTGTAGTCTTTGATGGATGTTGCCTTTTGCAAATAATTTAGAAATGATGCAAGTCTGATGCAGATATGAATGTACAGGGTTTCCTCTCTACAACAACATCCAATGGGAGACAAGGATTGTGTGTGTTGTTCGGAGGGAGTAGTTATAGGAAGGGACATTAGCTTACATTTGCAAACAACTTGAATCCAGATCAGACGCCGCTGATCTGGATTCAAACTGTTTGTCACTCATACTCCTATTTTTTCTGTGAAAATGTCCAATATGTGACTGAGAAAAAAACAAACCCAGACGACAATTTTAAGCAGACGATAGTGCAGCCATCTTGTTTGGGGAACAACGACAAGGGTTGTTGTAGAGAGGGAGCGCTGTATAAAATGACCAGATGATCACAATGACACATTAATGCCGTCATTTAAAATGATTATGACGATGGTTATTGTTTTGATGTTTTGATGGCGCTTATGATTACACAACGTTGACGAAGTGGTGCTGCTGATAATGATGTTGATACTGCTGATGCTACTAATTTCAAAGATGATGATACATGTACAGCAAAACCTCTCTATAACGACAACTTAATTGCTGTAACTATAAGGTTTTTAAGGCAAGTGGCTGCTTAAAGCAAGGTGGACGTAAAACAGAGCGCTCCTCTGGGAGCTTTCTGTTTTACGTCAACCTTGCTTTTAGCCTTCGCCTGTCTTAATGGAATACTTTCAACTAACTTTGGCCTTTTTTAGTGGTCGTAATACATGTATAAAGGTTTTAATGTTATTCTTATGATACCTTCACTATACTTTCACATAATCGCATAAAATGTACCATTGCTTGGTGATATTGACAGGTTGAAGCTTTAATCATGCTCCTAAAAGATCGTTTTGATTTATCTAAGTTTTATTTGCAATCAAATGCATTAAATCTAAATTTGAGAACTAGACAGTGTAGAAGCAGGCGACTTGTTGAATCCATTTGTGCCCACGATCAATTAGTACAGTGGAGAATCTGTTATTCTTTCCCAATAAACGCGTTTAAGCTAAATCTATTATTTGCAGTGCAAACAGTTTGGAGCCAGATCAGACGCCGGGTAACCAGGCGTCTGATCAGGCTCCAAACTGTTTGCCACCAAGATAAACAAGACTTATCAGAGTTGTCCAAAAATTGTTATTTTCTACGTTTTAGTGTTTTGCGTTTGCGTACGTTTGCGTTTAAACGGGAAAGAATAACAGATTCTCCACTGTATATGACACATAGGCAAATAGTGTAGACTCTCATCAGACGCCGCATAATGCGGCGCCTGATCAGAGTCTACACTGTTTACTAATAAACATTTCAATATAAAACGAAAATGAAAATGTAAAAAAGGCACATGTATCCCTTGAGTCAGTAATAAACTTATCAAATATACATTTATAAGCTTGGACGAATCCACGGGGCAAAATTAGATTAAGCGGACTGTTAAGCGTTTTGTAACTATGTCATTGCTTACAAATGTAGGTTGCAAATTACAACGCCAGTCACACTTTAGTGTAAAATTAAATGCACTTCGATACTAAAGTCGATAGATTATTGGGCTAAACAATGGAAGGTTGCGGGTTTAATCCCTGCACGTGTCATAGAAAAAATGTTATTCTTCCCAAATAAGTGTGTTTGTGCAAAAATAACTTTTTACATTTCAAAAGGTTTGGAGCCAGATCAGACGATGGCTTACCTGGCGTGTGATCAGGTTCCAAACTGTTTTTACTCAGATTGAAACACAGAGTAAATATTTTCAAGAACCTCTCATTCTTGTGTACATTTTATTGTATAATGTTTCTGTTTAGTTTCGTTTTTACGGAAAATAATAATATTTTCTCCACTGTTAAAAGGAATCAAACCTGTTTGATACATATACTTAGCTTTGAATACATCACCATTTTTATTTTTAAAAAATCCACCGCACCTCGATTTATTTTAAGTCATTTAGTTTCATAGTAGCAGGAAATTACAAAGTTTACCCAACCGCACTGGTGCGTTGGAAAAGAATAACAGTTTGGTATTGGTCAAAAAACCTTATCCAATATAAATCAGTGTTGGTCTATGGAATTTTTATATTTACATGAACACTATTTATCGCAAAAATAGCGTTTTGTTGTGTACCCCCTTCACCGCTGTTGTGCATGTGTTTTAATATTGTGGTCCGCACTGTTGTTTGAAAGCTAGATTTAAAGCAAACTTACTGTTTAATGTTTAAATGATTGACAAACAGTTTTGGTTCTGATCAGACGCCGCGTAACGCGGCGTCTGATCAGGATCCAATCTGTTAGTTAAGTCGAATGTATGTAGATCTAGTCGATTCTTGCGCTGAAAGGGTAGCATGTAAATGTTTACTTTAGACATGCAAAGGGGATAGGTCTTTCATTTCAAACTAAAAATAAAAATCCTGTGAACTTTAAGATCTGAAGCCCAACGTGAACAGATTGGAGCCAAATTAGACCCATGAATTACATGCATGTCGAAAACATTTGATAAAACCAAGTTTAAGAACTGAAGCCCAACGTGAACAGATTGGAGCCAAATTAGACCCATGAATTACATGTATGTCGAAAACATTTGATAAAACCGATCATTTTTATACTTTCAAGAGTGACTGAATGTCACGTAATTAAAGGGGTTATGTGCACTTTTGTAAAGTTCTACAAATTTTGCATACAGAATTTTTACAGATACATGTAGTAAAATCGATTTGTATGATAAAACTAGTGAAAAACATGGGAGTAACCATATTTTTCTTTTTTCTCTAACAAGTTAAGAATATGGGTACTTTCCCTAAAACTTTAAAAAACACCTGATTTTTATGTTGCGTTTTCAACGTTTATGTAAACAACATACATTGTATTTACATATTTGGTTATTAATATTGATATAGAACAAGTACAAACCTTAAAACACCCACATCTGTCTTGAATATATTCTCAAAATCCCTATAACCGTTATCTATTTGCCTTCTGCAATATCGTCTAGTTCAACGTTTTCGTTTTTTTTCTCAAATTAATTTTAAAGCCATTTCAGTTTAAGAATCGCAAGTCCAAGGTTATAAAACGTTTGGGTTGAGTCTGAGATTGGTCTAAAGTATTTGATTGGTCAGATGTGAGCTTTTGCTCAAATCTGACCAATCAAATGCTTGAGATCGATCTCTGATGTCATATAACATCGGGGCATCACCACGAGGGACAAGCAGTTTGGATCGTTGTCGTCTGCAATTAATTTTAAAACATACGTTTAAAGCTATCTTAATTTAAGGACTATCTACCCGGGGGTCAAACAGTTTGAATCCTGATCAGACACCATTATAGCCTGGCGTCTCGTCTGGATCCGAACCCTTTGACAAATTCTTGTTATGTTACGACAAAAATTGCGAATGACTAAAACAAAAGCAAAGAACGTTTTAATAGAACAATATTCTAGTCTCTGTGGCCAATGCCATATATGAACAACGTGTGGGGCTCGATACATGTACATTGTTATTATAGATTAAACTGTTTATTCAGATATACTCTGATGAACCGAATGATTAATTCCTTCACCACCTTACCATCAGTACAATAGGAATTTGCAAACAGAATGGATCCGCGTAACGCGGCGTCTGATCAGGATCCAAACTGTTTGATTCTAAATATGATATTACTTTAATCAAGTTACATCAAATTTAAATTTGAAAAAAATATAAGAAGACGACAATTGTTTGAAGCATGGGGCGTTATGGCAGTGAAGGGGTTATACTACATGTATTTGAATTTATTTACTTGTCTTGCTAACAACTTGTTGTTACCATTCAACAAATCAACATGCTCGCTTCTTAAATTACAATTTTGATGTAATAAAGCGTTTAATCTAAAGGAACCTCTAATAGTGTTTAACCCTCTAACTACATGTACATGTAATGGCACCAACAGGTGCCGCTTTGTCAAAGAGTTTGGATCCTGATCAGATACCGCTTAACACGGCGTCTGACTAGGATCCAAACTATACGAAATTCGTAAATACATGTAGGTCCTAAATCTGACTGAGTGCGTGGTAGAAGTAATGCTATAGATGGGTGTGCTAAATGTTTGAAATTGGGGTTTTCAAAGAAATGTAATACCCGGGGCTTAAAAGCAAAAAATGCAATTACAGAAATTTGTTTGTAAAATAGAGCAAAGCTTCTAAAAGGCTATTATCTACCAAAACAATAATTTAGACCTTATCCAGCTGATCGGAGAGTTTGCATTAATACATACTGTTCTATATATCTAATTTCATGAGACAAACGGGTTAAAATGTTTGACTTTACAAATATCGAAAGGAATGACAAAGAGGTTGGACCTTGATCAGACGCAGAGATACATGTACCCGGCTTCTGATCTGGATAAAATTTATTTTCAAACTCAACTGCAATGGCATTAAGAAAAGTTCTAAGTGTTCCTATCAATTTCAAAGTCCGCCATAAATCGCATGATTTAGAATCAGCCCGGTCCATAGATGTTGGGAGTAAATTCCACTTAAAGACCAATGTCAACGCGGTTTCTCAAATTTCTATTTGTCACGATGTTAGGACGTTAGAGAAATTGATGCTATAATTTAGATTCGATTTAAAGTACCTGTATAAGGGTCTAAATGTGAACAGACTCAAAACAAAAGGTCAATTTTTATTGAGTTGATTTATCGTCTGCTTAAAAGTTGTCGTCTGAAAACTGGATCTAAATTGTGTTCTAAATGCATATAAAAACACATGAAGTATGAATCATTTCACAACTACATCATCGGCATACGCAACATTCGATTCTAAAATTAGAATCAGAAAGTCAAACAGTTTGGATCCAGACGAGACACTCGACGTCTCATCTGAATCCAAACTGTTTACAAAAGTGTCACAATCGTTAATAGAGAATTAAAGGTTACATCGAGCATGTGGATCAACTTATGCGTTCAGTGATCTGTAATACATCAAACACAGCGCCAATGCACTCTCAATTTCCAAGACAGATTTTCACTTAGTTTAATTGCGCAAGTTAACGTTCAAAGAGCCGTGCACTAAAATTGTTACGATTTATGCACATCTTAATCATGTTGTTAAAATTCAAATTAGAAACAAACAAATTTTACTGGCAGACACATAAATCGTACTCCTGGTATACGCATGCCTTAAGTAAAGTAAAAACGTCTCTATTACTAATTTATATTAACAATACAGTGTATCATGTAACAAGAAACATGTTTCTGTTTACGTTACTTAATAAAATGTTTGAATCTTGAAAAACATGTTTGTTTGAATCTATTACGACCACTAAAAAACCGCTAATTTATGGTATAAAAGCCAGGTGGCAGTTTAGAGTAAGGTGAAGTACAACAGAAAGCTCATAAAGGAGCATTATGTTAACTTTCACATTGATTTAAGCAGTCACCTGTCTAAACCACCTGATAATTAACACAATTTAATAGTCGAACTGCAGAGGTTTTACAGCTTGATTTGGTTTTTATTTATGCATACACACAAATGAAGTTAACATTTAGAATGATATGAGATCATTTGTGATATGTTTTGCAAGCTTAATTGGATACAGATGAGACTCCGAGTAATTCGGCGTCTCATCTGGATCTAAACTGTTTTGCACTCTTACCTTGTTGATAGTGATATATTACAGTGGAGAATCTGTTATTCTTTCCCGTTTAAACGCAAACGTACGCAAACGCAAAGCACTAAAACGTAGAAAAGAACAACTTTTGGACAATTCTGATAATTCTTGTTTATCTTGGTGGCAAACAGTTCGGAGCCTGATCAGACACCGGGTTACCCGGCGTCTGATCTGGCTCCAAACTGTTTGCACTGCAAATAATAGTTTTAGCGTAAACGCGTTTATTGGGAAAGAATAACAGATTCTCCACTGTAACCCATTCAACGCCATTTATATTCCATCTGGATACATACATAATTTTATGAGGCGTGCACTGAGAAAACCTGCATGGTTTGAAGCAGTGTAGATCGAGGACTTGATCTACACTCAGTGTTTTTTTTTCAACACTTTTGGAATGAGTTGGTACCTCTTCAATTTGGAAAATATGCCCTAAAACGGCGTAAAATACTTGATTTTGGGGGAAAATTGAGTCGTAAAAGGCTTATTTTGGGGAAGAGATCGTGCCGTGAAATGCTCAAATGTGGGAAAAAGTCATTGTTTTCAATTGGGAACGGGTCCCCCCCCCCCCCAAAAAAAAACCCGCTAACACTGCTTGACACTCACATACATTTATAGCATTTTCATGTCGCTGTATTATATACAGTATTTGACCACACTCAGATACAGAGCCTGTGATTACAAGGGAGTTTGTGTTGTACATGTACAGTGGAGAATCTGTTATTCTTTCCCGTTTAAACGCAAACGTACGCAAACGCAAAGTACTAAAACGTAGAAAAGTACAACTTTTGGACAATTCTGATAATTCATGTTTATCTTGGTGGCAAACAGTTTGGAGCCTGATCAGACCCGGCGTCTGATCTGGCTCCAAACTGTTTGCACTGTAAATAATAGTTTTAGCGTAAACGCGTTTATTGGGAAAGAATAACACATTCTCCACTGTACAATGTTGCAATGCAATAAGACAGGTTTTGTCATGACACGGATCAGTTGTATAAAAGTCGGGAAAATGTTACTTACAAAGGCAGCATTTCAAATAATCCTACACCTGGTTATAAATGTATATGCAAACAATTCATTAGTCCATAACTGACCTATATGCAAAGGTAACATAGTTCAATGTCAAAGCTCAAGGTCATCAAAACGCAATGCAGCATGTTGTTCAAACGAAGTCGTATAAGCATAATTAGTTGCGTTTCCCTAGGTGCATGCAAGCAGCTAAGAAATCTAAGCTACTACATGTACATGAAGTATTTGGGACGTACATGCATGTACACGCGTACGTGCGGACGCACGAGTAAGGCGATCACAATAAGTCACGCACTACTTAGCGGCATAAACACGTTGACAAAAACACATACAGTAGAACGTCGATATCTCGAACTCGCTAAATTCGAACTATCCGATATGTCGACACATGAATAGCATAATTTCATGTTCGGTTCAGTCGAACATACCCGTAGTTCAAAGTTAAAACGTGGCTAAGCCACGTTTTAACTTTGAACTACGGGTATGTTCGATACTGTAACCGAGTTCGAGATATCGGAGTTCGACTGTACTGTTATAGAGAACGAATGAAAGAATGAGTACTGTTTTACGGCCCATCGACACAAATAGTCATTGAGAGGCTATGATATATAATAATACATAGTAAATAACTAAATGAACTCACTAGAATCGTCTATCTGAGAAAATTCTTATAAATAGGCACAGCATAGGGCATGAATGCGACACAAAAAGCATGTTAGAAATGATTAGTACACATAGGGCGTGTTCGATTATCAGTTCCAGAACTGTTTGGAACGATTCCATGGAATTAGTAAATCAAATAAAAACGGAATTGAACCCTTGCTTTTATGGTAGTCTGGTTCCCTGCTTAGTATAACTTTGCTCTCGAAGCGTTGGCAAATTGTGCCGGGAACCATGATGATACGTTACAATTCTGCTCACACCTCCTTGAACAGAACTGATAGAACAGTTCTGGAATTGAATTCTGGACCATTCGATTTCGATTCCGTCAATCCCGCCAATTCCGGACTGATAATCGAACACGCCCATACTCTAATCATGTGTCGAATTCAATGTGGTACATGTACTAAGTTGTTTGTAAAAGTCTCGAACAAACTAATGTAATATTTTTGTAATGTTTCACAACTGCAGTTAAACTCTCCATAACGACCACTAAATCAAATACACGAATGTGTGTTTAAGGCGGGTGACTGCTTAAAGCAAGGTGAAACTTAAACAGAAAGCTCCTTTAGGAGCTTTCTGTTTTACTTTAACCTGACTTTAAGCTGTCACGTGTCTTTCATACAATCATTTATCATTGTTTTGGTGGTCATAATAGAATAATATTTACTATTCCTATAAATAATCACATAAATTGCATAAACAGTGTCTGAACTCTAAAGAGTTCAGTAAATGGTCTCCTGGTGAGCTATGTCTGTACCTCATGCCAACAAAGTTATAAAACCCATGATTCACATAGGAGTAGTGTAGGAGACATTAAAATTCCCGGTTAAACTCTTTCCTTCCTGAAACTTTAAATGGGCAATTGCAGTTTCCATTTAAGTCTAGTCCATTTCTGACTTTTAAGGGTTGATTTTGTCAATGTTTGGGATTATGACAAACAGTGAAGACTCTGATCTGAGTCTTCACTGTTTGCATAGGACAAGTCTACTGTTCACAAGTACACTGTTAGCAAAGGACGCCAATATGTGGGATTAGGGTTAAAAGTGTTGAACGACACGAAACGCACACACAATGCATGAATATCATGGTAGAAAAATTGAAATTATCTTGGAATACTAACAATTATTTTTACTTTGAGTGGACAACAGTTAAATGCAAACGAAATGCATGGACATTGCGATAAAAGTGTAGAAAATATCAATATTTTGATGTTTCTAGCTATTCATTTTTTCTAAGTGACAAACATGTTTTGAGCCTGATCAGACGCCGGGTTACCGGGCGTCTGATCTGGCTCAAAACTATTTGTCAAGGACATAATGTTTACAGTGGTAAATACGCTATTCCCTACCCATTTACGCGTTAATATATGCTCAAGAAACGCATAGTGAACGGTTAACGAACGGTTAACGCTTAACGATTTTAACGCGTTTAACGATTTTACATGTACCAGAGATGTTGCGATTGGTGCGTCAATTTTCCGTTTCACGCGGAGATTTCGGATTAACGCGGCTTTATCTTTTAAACGCTTAAGAAACGACTAGGAGACGCGTTTAACGAAACGGATAATAAACGCGTGAGAAACGCTTAAGAAATGCGTAAAGTGGGTACGAATAGCGTATAATACACTGTAATAGCATAAACACGTTTATTGAGAAAAAATAAAGTCCTCAACTCTATATTTGGGACAGACATACAGGTCATAGTACAGTGCTCCCTTCCTACAACGGCCCTCCCTACAACGATTCCCTCATTACAACGACCCTTGCCGCAGTTCCCTAAACAGAACAATGATTTCTAACGCTTATACTGCTGCAATATCGTCTGTTTAAAATTGTCATCTGCTGTTTTTTCTCAAAGTTTCATATAAGTCGACATTTTGATAGATAACTGTAATGACGTCGTGACAAACAGCTTAAATCCAGATCAGACGCCGCGTTACGCGGCGTCTGATCTGGATTCAAGCTGTTTGCAAATGTAAACTAACATCCCTCTCTCTAACGACTTCCTCCGAACAACGCACACAATTTTTTGTCTCCCAGTGGGAGCGCTGTAGTGCGAAAATCAGTTTCTGAACACTCTTAAGGTCATTGTTTTGTCTCCCAGTGCGATTTCCGGTTCTTTAACCTCGTTCTGACTAACAAACGGAACAAGGAGCTGCTATGTTTGGTATATTACAATTTACAGTGGAAAGTTTCTAATTCCTAAACTCGTTCATCCCAGAAACGAATTGACAATCCCACTCTGCAATAAAGTCTACTCAATGTTTGAATATTTAGTGTTTAACAACAATATTGCAAACAGTTTAGACATCCTACAAGAGCTCTCTGATCTGGGTCTATACTGTTTGCAAATTAAGGACACGTTTACTCTTCACAAGTACATTGTATTTGTAAAAGATGCAATTATGTGACCAATGAGTTAACATAAAGGTGACTTTGCACTGAGGTTTTATAGCCATTGAAAACATTTTTGAGTCTGTTCAGTCTCCAAACTGTTTATATTTTAACCAAAATTTTAAAAACTCGTCAATATAGTCATGAGTCTGTGGTTTTCCACATTTAATTGTCTTGCGATGTCACCTTGCGTATACAGTGGAGAATCTGTTATTCTTTCCCGTTTAAACGCAAACGTACGCAAACGCAAAGCGCTAAAACGTAGAAAAGAACAACTTTTGGACAATTCTGATATTTCATGTTTATCTTGGTGGTAAACAGTTTGGAGCCTGATCAGACGCCGGGTTACCCGGCGTCTGATCTGGCTCCAAACTGTTTGTATTGTAAATAATAGTTTTAGTGTAAACGCGTTTATTGGGAAAGAATAACACATTCTCCACTGTACATGTGTAGTAGTACTTGTATTTCAAAAATTAAAATTAATTGATCTCAATCAAACCTTATGCTGTTACTACTCATTAGAATCGTCTCGAAGAGACGATTCTGATGAGTAGTCACAACATAGGGTTTGTCAATGAAATGAGCGAGAACATTCCCCAAATCATTCGTTTACTCCATCCCTATATGGAGACTAGAATCCATCAAAGATTTATTGAATAATATCTCGATACACAATGTTGTTTATGTGTCTGATGGGACGTTTTATCATCGGGAATCTTCCCATAAACAATGCATCTCGATCAAATTATTCAAATAGCATGCTGTCCAGCTTAACTCTTTCACTGTCAAATTTTATCGTCTGCTTTTACCCTCTCACCTCCAAAATATCGTCTGCATTAATTCTGCCGTCTGCAATATCTTTGTAAATAAGATTTGGTATTTGTTTTTACTGAGAGTTAGTGTCAAACAGTATGGTTCCTGATCAGATGTCGCGTCACGCGACATCTGATCAGGATCCTTACTGTTTGTAAACTTGCCTTTTGGCGACATTGGCAGTGACTCGTTTACATTATTGGTTTGCCATTGCGGGTCATACAATATAAACGTTGAATATTATGGTAATATTATTTCTACCAGTTACCGATAAATTTAACTTGTTATGGCGTGTGTCAGAATCTATCCCCTGGACGATGCCATCATAGATGTCGTCCAATCAAAATGCTGTGTGTTTTAACTCCTGCACTGCCATGACGTCATCAGATTTAAAAAAATTGTCGTCTGCTTTTATTTCTAAAATTTAACTTTTAGGTATTATGATTGAAGAAATTTAAATTAAGTGTCAAAAGTTTGTATCCCGATAAGATTTCTGAACAGGACCCAAACGGTTTGCAAATAAATGTTACCATTTATTTGACGTAAGGCAAATAATTTTACAATAGTTTGTTTCAGTGTACGCCGGTCGTCTGCTTCAATATCGCTTCCTTCAATATCGTTTCGGAGGTACATGTAGATTCAAAAGACAGTATACGAAATTTGGAAACGAGAATAAAACAGTTTGGACCCGATTGGACGCCGCTATTTCACAATAGCGGATCGTATATACAGCTATACATAAGTTAGGGTTAGATAATAGCCTTAGAGAAAGATCCGCCCTTGTAAAATCTTAAGTTTGATTGACAGTCATTTTGTGTACAGCCAATTAAAGAAAGAACGGCGGACAACTATCATTACTTTTAAATTATGTCAGAATGACACGTCAATTAAGACAGGTAAACAACGGGTGTTTTGATCAAATCGCCTCGAGTATTGTTTGACTTATTCAGACACTAATACAGTGGAGAAAACGTTATTCTTTCCAGTTTAAACGCAAACGAAACGCAAACGCAAAGCACTAAAACGCAAAAAATAACAACTTTTTGACAATTCTGATAATTCATGTTTATCTTGGTGGCAAACAGATGGAGCCTGATCAGACGCCGGTTTAACCGGCGTCTGATCTGGCTCCAGACTGTTTGCATCGGAAATAATAGTTTTAGCGTAAGCGCGTTTATTGGGAAAGAATAACGTTTTCTCCACTGTAGATACGAAGGTTAGACATGCTGGGCCGGGTGGAGTTGGTTATTTAAATTAACATGTACATAACAGTTTGGATCCGGACAAGGCACCCGTTATATCACATACTACATGTATGTAATCCAGATCACATGTTATCTGATAATTCTTAAGTCAAACTAGTCTTTAGCGACTATTAGATTCAATGTCAATGTCTCTTTAAAATACTCTCTCAGTAGAACCTCTCTGTTACGACCACTAAAAAGAAGGCTAATTGTCTGTATAAAAGACAGGTGACGTCTTAAAGCAATGTGAAAGTGGAAAAGAAAGCTCTCTTTTCAGTTTCACATTGCTTTAAGCAGTCACCTGTCTTAAACGACTGATATTTGACACAATTTTGTAGTCGTACATGTAATAGAGCAGTTCAACTGTATATTGTTAAATGCAGGATACAAATAATTCAGAAAGACCCTGTAGGAGCTTTCTGCATAATTTTTATCCTGCATTTAGCATTCATATATCTCCACGTCTATTAAAAAATCCAATTTATTTTTACGTACATGTATTTGACTGTATGCACATTTAAGAGTGTACGGACATTACAATTAAGGAGTTAAGCCGTGTCTGACAAAACCTGCTTTATTGCATTGCAACATTATATACAGACCAAACACAATTGTCATCTGCGTTTGGTCTACACTGCAAAATACCGTATATATTACATTGCTTTAAATGATTGTGAGTGTCAAACAAAGTAGATCAAGCCCAGCTACCGCGTCTTTGACGGCGGCTGATCTTGGTCTACACTGTTTGCAATGTAATCAGTCAGGTTTTTATCAGTATAAGAACGGTCTCACAGAGTATTGTTTGGCAAGCTAAAGACCTAACCAGGTGTTTCAAATGGTTGTAGCGATTTGTGGCCATTATGCATAGAAAACGTCACTAATTAAGTCAACGACATGGCTTATCGTTTTCATTATGTTCTCCCCGTTGTACAGTGGAGAAAACGTTATACTTTCCCAATAAACGCGTTTACGCTAAAACTATTAATTCCGATGCAAACAGTTTGGAGCCAGATCAGACACCTAACCCGGCGTCTGTTCAGGGTCCAAACTGTTTGCCACCAAGATAAACATGAATTATCAGAATTGTCAAAAAGTTGTACTTTTCTACGTTTGAGTGTTTTGTGTTTGCGTTTCGTTTGCGTTTAAACGGGAAAGAATAACGCTTCCTCCACTGTACTTGTTTGAATGACAGTATTATGACTCATAATTAATTGTAAGGGTGTTGTGACAATGGACTTGATACTGAGATAAAGAAGGAGAGAGAGAGTAGGAGAGAAAATTAGACAGACAGAGACGGTTATAGAGACTGACACACACACAAAGAGAGGGAAAGAGATAGCGAGAGAGACAGAGGGAGAGAGGGAGAGAGAGACAGAGACAGACATATGGAGATAGATAGAGAGAGAGAGAGAGAGAGAGAGAGAGAGAGAGAGAGAGAGAGAGGGAGAGATAGGAGATAGAGACCGACAGACAGTGAGAGACATACTGAGAGGGGGTAGTGAGGGAGAGATATACAGTCTTATTTGTTTTAGTAATACATATAGAAACACTTACAGGGAAAGATAGACAGACAGAGAGTCAGCCATTTGGACGGACAGACAGATATATATGTACAGACAGAGTCACAGAGTGAGATTTACATGTTATACAATATAATTATGCTACAGCAATCTAAAATTGGTATTCACTGTTGCCAATATCGTTTAACAGGATGGTGAGCATTAACTGTTTCAATGTAAACAGTCTGTAGTAATGTTAAAGCAAAACACGCATGTGTAATTATTTGAAGCAGTATTATCAATAGGGTTTCCTCAGTTCACATACCTGTCTTCAATACATGGTTAGGAAATTAGATACCATGAAAATAGAATTTGACAGAACATTGTCAAAATAAGGATAACGTTTATATACATATGACAAGAAACATTGTAAAATTGTTTGAGCCAGTGAAATTAATATGTTATGTTATATTACAGTGGAGAATCTGTTATTCTTTCCGGTTTAAACGCAAACGTACGCAAACGCAAAGCACTAAAACATGGAAAAGAACAACTTTTGGACAATTCTGATATTTAATGTTTATCTTGGTGGTAAACAGTTTGGAGCCTGATCAGACGCCGGGTTACCCGGCGTCTGATCTGGCTCCAAACTGTTTCCACTGCAAATAATAGTTTGAGCGTAAACGCGTTTATTGGGAAAGAATAACACATTCTCCACTGTAATCATTTCGCTCTCAATGATGTCATAAATCACATTTGCAAACAGTTTTGACCCTGTCAGACGCCGCTTAACGCTGCGTCTGATCAGGATAAAAACTGTTTGACAGGCCTACTTGTTTTGAAAGCACGTGAGTTATATTGCATTTAATCTAACCTTAAAACGATATTGCAGACGGCAATATTGAAGCAGACGACAATGAAAATTATGGCGGTGAAGGGGGTAAAAACCTGACGATAAATTAGATCATGAAAGGTTTAACCGCACCATTTATAGGTAGCTGACGTATATTTACAAGCAAGCAAGCGAGTCCCATCAAAATCGATGATATACAAGGCTCGTCTGAATATATATCCAGGGCTCCAGATAAAGGGAGTATTTCGAAAACTAAAATCTTTATTTCTGCTTTAAACCCTATAATGTCACTACTCATTAGAATCGTCTCAAAGAGACGATTCTAATGAGTAGTAACACTATAGGATTTGGTGCTGAAATTAGTGAGAAAATGCTTGATTTGTTCAGTTTACTCCCTATTATCTGGAGCCCTGTATATCGACATATGACTCAAATTCAGTGCACCGCTTACCATTATGTGTCTTTTCACCAGAATCCGATAGATCGTGTTCACTTTTAGTTCTCCGCAATGTCACAAACTTTGCCATTCTATTTTAAGGACTTACACCGCTGTTCAACCCATTTTTACAAGTCCCCCAATACCACACCGATGTGAATTTTAGCCAAACCGGAAGTTGTTTACAGCTGTCAATTCAAGGTGATAGGGAGCAGTCGTTTTGTCATTATTAAAGGCGACGCATTTATTGGACACTTTATGTAGCTAATATGAAATTTAAAAGTTTAGTTAAAGCTGCAGAGGCTAAAGAGGCTGAAGAAAAATTGTTTGATAAATTATCGGGCGGGTTTTACCCACGCGATATACTGTATATAATTAATGGTTAGTCCATTTATGTACATATACGGTGTACAGGTGAGATTAACCTACTTGCGAGGGTGGCTTAACAGGTATTATTTACCACTTCACTGCTATGACGTCATCTACAAAAACTAATGTCGTCTGCTTTTATTTCCAAAGTTAAATTTGTTAGTAAATTGAAAGTAGATCTAATATCGTTATAAGTGTCAAAACAGTTTGGATGCTGATCAAGACTTGGGGGGGAAATAGACAGTAAAATGGTTAACCCTTATCATGCTAAGCGCGATTTAGCTGACACTTGCAAACAGTTTGGATCCATATCAGACGCCGCGTAACGCGGCGTCCGATCTGGCCACAAACTGTTTGACAATGGCATTAGATATTATTCAGTTTAACCCTTTCCCCAATAGAAGCGACTTTTAGCGCATTTAATTTATTCCTCCGCTGAAGAAAATAGTTCCAAACTATACAGTCATGAATATAAGTCATAAGAATTATTTTCAGTTTCCTTGCAGATTATAGCCTAAAGCAGGTTGAAAGTAAAGCAGAATGTGCCTTAAGGCACATTCTGCTTTACTTTCAACCTGCTTTAAGTAGCCACCTATCTTCAAAACTAGAAACAGGCTATGGGGTAAAGGGTTAAAAGGCATAAAAAATGATTTTGAATTTTATTTTAGCAGACGATACGTTTTAAGCAGACGACACTTCAACCTGATAAGGGCGTCTTGCAGATAGAGATGCTATGAAATGTATTATGGAGTATTCATAGATACATGTAGAGTGTATTTATGTGAAACCAACCGTTTCAGTTTTTATGTATATAATAATAATAGTTTATAGATATCTACCTCGGTATTTCTGTAACCCCTTCGCTTCCTTACCCCGAGTACAATAGTTATTTGAAAATAGTATGGATTCTGATCAGACGCCGCGTGACGCGGCGCCTGATCAGGTTCCAAACGGTTTTACAATTATTTCGATAATTCTTAAGTCAAACTTCCTAATTTTCAAATTTGATAAATAAAAGCAGACGACAATTGTTTAAAGTTGATGACACCATGGCAGTGAAGGGTTTAAAATTGTTAATACTGTACTTATATGAAATTGCTGAATAGATGACATTCATGTTTCTTTTTACCTTTCTTTTTATCTCTCTCTTTTTCTTTCATTCTTGCTTTCTTTTTTCCTTAGTTCTGTTTCCCCTTGTATCTATTTTCTTTATTGAGGCTTGACTATTTTGCTACAAAAAAGCAAAATAAAAAAGCAGAACAACCCACACGCCAACTACAAACAAACACTGTATCTTGGATTATATTTTAGAATAAAGCAAAATGGCAGACCATTTTAATTGTGTATTGTGAGAATAAGTCTACAAGTTAATTAATTTTTAATTAAGATAAAGAAAAAAAGACAGTCTACCCTTGTTAAGTTTATATACACCGTTTAATTCAAAATGGTCGCCTGTCGCTATTAATCTATTTCTTCTGAATGAAAATATAATATTTTTAAAGGGGTAGATCTAGATCATGCAAACTGTTTGCAACTGCAACCATTGGCAATGAATAGAGCAAGAGTTTTATATGAACCTGAACATTTATAATCCAATGAAATGATGGTCCGAAATCGTAAAGTTTTAGTTTGGAATGTGTTACTATCTATCTATTTGTCCGTTTACGACATTTGGCGGGGTTCGATGTCGTAAAATGGGATCTAAACCCTGATATTGCCAGTCGATGATTGACAGGTATTTGTTACCGGTTTGAATCAGGAATTGACGACAAGTGAATGAACCCTTTACTGTCGTAATATCGTCTGCTTTGAAGTTGTTGTCTGTAAAACTATTTCAATATTTTCATTTTTATAAGAACAAATGTGTGCGTTGTTCGGAGGGAGTCGTTATAGGGAGGGGAATTGGCTTCCATTTGCAAACAGTTTAAATCCTGATCAGACACCGACTAACGTGGCGTTTGGTCTGGATTCAAGCTGTTTGTCACTCGTCAATAAGCGTTTTGGGGCAAATTGTCCATCATGTAACTTTAAGAAAAACAGCAGTGAAAATTTTAAGCAGACAACATTACAGCTGTGAATAGGTTGGAAATAATTGTTCTGTTTAGGGAACTAAAACAAGCGTCATTGTTAGGAGGGAGTCGTTGTAAGGAGGACCGATGTAGGGAGGGAGCACATTATCTGCATTACTTGCATCATTTATCACGAATCCCCTACCATCGCCTTATGCGTACAGAAGTCCAAATACTCTTTGTTTTCTATCAAACCGTCTGTAATTGGTCTTTGACAAACCGTGTTGTTGGACAAGATAGAACTGACAGTGAGTAATTTTTTACCGATCACAATTTTCAGACAAAAAATAACATTCTAATGATTCTAGTTAACTACTCACCCATTCTGGAGACTCGTAATGAATGGAGTAAAACTAGGACATTTTATCAGTTCTTTTTTCGAAAAACCAAAAGTTACAGTAAAACCTCTCTCTTATGACCACACACACTTGCGTTAATTATTAGGTGTTTACCACAGACGACGGCTTAAAGGGACTCGCAACCGGATGGTGTACTTGTCAAAACAAAATAAAATACTCAAATAAAAGCAAAATGGCTTCTGACATTAAAAAAAATGATCAGTCCAAAAAAAGTCTCAAGAATCGTCACCGAATCTTAGTTTTTTTTAGATATTTTCCATCGTTTTTCTATAGCGTCAGCTGACGGTATAGTTGTTGTTGTTGCTTCTCTACACGGACTCAGACATAAACCCGAGCCGAATATGTATAAATCAATCGCTACCAGTGAAGTACGTTAATTCGCTACCATATAGATAGAGAGCCCCAGTAGCCGCGTGGGTAAGGCGTATGCCTTTGTTTTCATGTTTGTCTCCGCATGGAGGGTCACGGGTTCGAATCCCACCAGAGCTTCTTCCTTTTCTTTTTTGAAATTCATTTTTAACAGAATTTATTGTCCAAAACTAAATCTTACCAATTTATATAAGCATTTGACATATATTTACAAATTACTATTTTTAATGCTAAATCCGGTTGCGAGCCTCTTTAAAGCAAGTTGACAGTAAAACAGAAAGCTCCTTCTGTTTTACTGTCACCTTGCTTTAAGCTGCAACTTGTATTTTATACAATCAATTACAACTCGTTCTAGTGGTTTGTTTTAACCTTTGCTTATTGGTTGTTATAAAAGAGGTTTTATTGCAAATCATTTTGTGCTTACCTCGAATTTACTAGCGACTAAATCAGTTGTTTTTCTATCCAGATCGGAGGCCGAGTAACTTAGCGTCTTATCAGAATTTATGGAACGTTTTCGACATTTTAATTGTCAAATCTTTAGTGGAAATACATAAACCGTAAAGTAGAATAATAAAGACGACACTTTTGAGACAGACGCTTAAGCTATCATGAAAAGGGATAACTACAGCGCATCCTCCCAACAATGATTCCCTCCTTACAACACCGATTGTCGCCTTTTCCCGAAAATGAAAATTATCGTCCAACCTTTCCATGGCTGCATTATCGTCTGCTTAAATTGTCGTTTGCTGGTTTTTCTCAAAGTCCCGTATAGGACATTTTAACAGAAACAAATATAATTGCAGGTGACAAACAGCTTGAATCCAGATCAGACGCCGCGTTATGCGGCGTCTGATCTGATTTCAAGCTGTTTACAAATGTAAGCCAAACTCTCTCTCTATACCAACAACTCCCTCCGAACAACACACACAATATTTGTCTCCCATTTGGTGTTGTTGTAGCGAGGAATCACTGTATTTTTTTACAAGATTCTGCCGAGGACTTCCGAATACCAGTCTTGACGTCGGTTGGGTACTGATCTTGTCTGAGTAAGCTTGCATTTTTTTATTGAATGAGCAAAATTTCGTCGTTTTGTCATCTTGTCGTCTTTAAAAAGTTCAAAATTAAGAATATTTTTATCCGACCTCAGAAATATGACGACACGTGCCGCTTGGCTCTGGTAGTTTATCCTCTGCTAAACACGGAAAATAATCATGTGACCTTCAACTCCTTTAATCCTTTCACTCTCAATGACGTCATAAAACGCGTTTGCCAACAGTTCGGTTCCTTCTGATCAGGACCAAAGTTGTTTGACACTCGTTTCGAAATTCCGTCAGTCATATTGCCATCTAAATTTGAAATGATAATGCAGACAACACTATTGAAGCAGGCGGCACTATGATGTGAAGGGGTAAAAAACTCTCGACATATTTGATCATGTAGTTTAAACTTTTTATCCGTTGCATCTGGTACAGTGGAGAAAACGTTATTCTTTCCCAATAAACGCGTTTACGCTAAATCTATTATTTCCATTGCAAACAGTTTTGAGCCAGATCAGACGCCGGGTAACCCGGCGTCTGATCAGGCTCCAAACTGTTTGCCACCAAGATAAACATGAATTATCAGAATTGTCCAAAAGTTGTTCTTTTCTACGTTTTAGTGTTTTGCGTTTGCGTA
Organism: Gari tellinella; assembly: GCA_922989275.2. NCBI lineage: Eukaryota > Metazoa > Mollusca > Bivalvia > Cardiida > Psammobiidae > Gari > Gari tellinella. The sequence goes on along the minus strand of OV277870.1, from coordinate 21,715,163 downwards.
CGTTTGCGTTTAAACGGGAAAGAATAACAGATTCTCCACTGTAAGGACTGCACACAAGAGTGTGTAAGTTAAATGCGTTTGCAGGGAGAATATATAACCACAAAGCTACCTCTCAACAACGGCCCTCCAAACAACGACTGCTTCCTTACACCGACCCTTGTCTCAGTTACATAAACAGGACAATTATGTCCAACCTATTCACGGCTTCTATGTCGTCTGCTTAAAACTGTCTTCTGTGTTTCTCGAAACTACTTAATAGACATTTTGACCAATTATTTTTATGACGAGTGACGAGTGACAAACAGCTTGAACCCAGACCGGATGCCGCGTTACGCTGTACCTGGTCTAGATTCAATCTGTTTGCAAACGTAAGCCAGTTTCCCTCCATATAGATACTTCCTTCGAACAACGCACACGTTTTTGTCTCCCTTTGTATGTCGTTGTAGAGAGGGAGTGCTGTATTTTTAGTCATTCAACAAAATGAAACGCTAAAGCAATGCAACACAATTAAGAAAACACTACGGCTTCTTGAAAATATTTACTAAACTCTGAATGCATGGAGTCTGTCCGAACGCCGAGTCACACTAGTTGACACTTTAACGAGATAAGAACAAGACCGGGTGCAACGAAATTCGACCTCGACCAATAAAGCGTTTTCGTCGGAAAAAAATTCAAAGCCGACCAAAACAATTTGTAGATACCCTGGATACGGTTTATCAGAAAATTCTATTATTTGCAAACTGTGTACTTTTTTTTTTCGTGTGTTAAAATTGTCGTCTACAACTGTTATAAAATATTTTTTTCTAAAATTATTTTCTAAACAGGACCAGGCCGTGATGTCAAACAGTTTGACATCACGAGAGGGCGTCTGATCAGGATTCAAACTATTTGCAAAAGCGCTTTAAGGCGTCATGTTAATGTACACGTGCTCATTTCGCTGCCAATAGTAGGTATGGTCTGGTTTAAGAAATATCGATACGGAGTTCAAACAGTTTGGATCCAAGTCATTGATTGAGAAACAACTAAATGATGGCCTATGCCGGGGTGTGTTTTTTTATTCAAAATCATAATCATAATTAGCAATCATGATTGTGATTCGGTCGTTTTTTTATTCGAATCAAAATCATGTTCTGTAATCACGCTAATTAGAAATAATCGAGCCCAATGCTCGATTAAATTGTAATCATAATGGCACTTGTCGTTTCAACCAGCTATTTCATTTACACCTGGCAAAATAATTAAACAGTCTTTCGACACTCTTTATGCTTTATAACTTTAGTTTATTTAAAATTAACATTGAGCAATAAATTAACCCCTTTGAATAAACACGCTCGCTGCTTTTTGCAACCAGTTTCTTGAATAACGTTCGTGGTGTCTGATCAGGTCTCAATCTGTTCGGCACATCTTACATAATAACTTAAGTCAAAATTTACCCAAAAGTTATTTTTTCGACATAAATTTGTATATGAATTAACTCATCCGTTGCCTTATCCCGAGTACAAGGGTAATTTGTCAACAGTTTGGTTACTAATCATGCGCTAGCCTGCGTATGCCGGCTTCTGATCATGATACATGTACAAGCAGTTTGATTTCATAATCATTGTCTAATCACGCTGTTTTTTTTAACACTTAAATGATAATTCTGATTATAAGTTTAATCATAATCATGATTATGTAAATAAAAAACACCCTCGGTCACAGTATCAGAATATATATATATACATGTAAAAGTTTAGAACCCCACGCACTAAGGGAGATAAGTTTTCAGTAGGCGGCGCAACAACAATCTGATGGTTTGACCTTAGATCTTCCCCGAGTCGGTGTTTATTTGCAAACAGTTTGGATCCTGATCAGACGCCGCGTTACGCGGCGTCTGATCAGGATTCAACTGTTTAACTCTCAATACGATATAAAAGTTTAGTCAAATGACCTAAATTTTAAAATTTTAAAAATAACAGCAGACGGCAATTGTTTCAAGCAAATGACGTCATGACAGAGAAAGGGTTAATTAATGCAATAAAAATGTTGAATGGGCATCAATAATAAACAAGGCGCGAACAGACAAGAATCGTAGATTTATCAGCTATTAAAAGAAATTAAATGCTTTATACTTGTCTAATGGGCGCGTAAACACTTATTTCCTCTTTCGCGAGGTTTAAAAAATACTTAAAAACATTTTTGATCCAGATCAGACGTCGAATAACTCGGTGTATGGTCAGGCTCCGAAACTGTTTTCAATGTTTCCTTCAAAATTAATAAAAATGATATTTAAAAAAAAAATGAAGACGATAATTTTTGAAGCAGGCGATATTGCATTATGGTAAGGGTTATAATAAAAACTATTTCCCTGAGTTAATGTGGAATTCACCTAATATATCATTAAAACATCAAGCAAGGGAGAAGTTGTTAATTACCATCTTTTTTCGTTGTAAATAATCTAAATTAAACATTCTCCTAAACCCCTTCACTGCCGTGACGTCATCAGCTGTAAACAATTGTCGTCTGCTTTTATTTCTGAAATTTGAATTTTGGGTAATTTTGATAACCTCATGTATTCATGTGAAAACATGTACTGAGCAACATTGATCTCTTTTGAAACCAGCTGGCGGGGTCTGTGGTATAATTCTTGGACAGCTTTCACAATTTTTATAGAGTTTTTAGTTATGGTCGCACATGCTATTTTTCCTAGTTATGTTACATTAGGCGGCCTGCATTGGGCGCTCTGCTATTATTTCTATTGGTCGGCAATCTTTAGCCGGTCGGTTCATTGCTGATTGATGGGGGTAATGTGATCGCCGTTTTGGGGACTGTCTTTTGTATTTTTATTCATGTTTATTTTTAGATCTAATTATAGTTATTTGTGTTTTGTCGATGGCTTGCATTGGGCGCTCTACCATTTTATATATCAGTCGGCAATCTTTAGCCGGTCGGTTCATTGTTGATTGATGGGGGTAATGTGATCGCCGTTTTGGGGACTGTCTTTTATATGTTTATTCATGTTTTATTTCAGATCTAATTGTAGTTATTTTGTCTTTTCTCAATTTGTATAGGTACATATATGTTATTTCATGTAAAGCGCTTTTGAACGCACTATACCCTGTGTGAAAAGAGCGCTATATATAAATCTGGTATAATAATAATAATAATAATAATAATAATAATAATAACGTATCCTCTTTAGGAAACAATAAAATGGATACATGTACATGCACAAACGTAGTGTTGACGCAATGGAATTGTGTTTGGTCCAGTGGACGCAATGGAAAGAAACACGCACAAATGTATGTTTATTAGAAATCAGTAAACTGTGATTTGGTTGGTTTTTTTTTTCTTTAAAAATTCCATGGCGTGTTTTAGGCCAACCGCCTTTACAGTCAACACAATGTTTTTGCATGTATTTCGTTTATTTCTAAGAGTGGATAAGCCGTTATTCGTTCTTAATATTCTAAATCAGTCGTGTCCATTACAAACAGGCTTAAGTTTGGAATCAGATCAGACACTGACAAAGCTACACAGATAGAAACATTCGTCTAGTCTTTTAAAAGATGCAATTTTCTCTATTTAATTGCTTTGCGTTTAATGTTGTTTTAACAAGAAAAGCTTACCACCAGATTGAAATAATCATGAACATTTTCAAGAAATTGCCATTGTCTATATTTCAGTGCGTTGCGTTTCGTTTAAACGGACACCGAGAACACATTCTCCACCGTAAAACATGCAGTATTTACGTCATTCTACACATTTTGATCGACTCTGATTGGTAAAGAATAAAACAGACAGACAGACGGTCTCCAAATATAATTACAGTGGAGAATTTGTTATTTTTTCCCGTTTAAACGCAAACGTACGCAAACGCAAAGCACTAAAAAAAAAAGAACAACTTTTGGACAATTCTGATAATTCTTGTTTATCTTGGTGGCAAACAGTTAGGAGCCTGATCAGACGCCGGGTTACCCGGCGTCTGATCTGGCTCCAAACTGTTTGTATTGTAAATAATAGTTTTAGTGTAAACGCGTTTATTGGGAAAGAATATCACATTCTCCACTGTATATAAATTCGTCTTTCAAAATGTCGTATTATTTGATACATCTCAATATTTCAAAAGCTACCTTGTTTTCGATGAGAAAAGTTTTATCTTATAAAATAGGATTGTTTGTTTTGTTTGTTAACGTCCGTTTCTGCCATCGTTGGGCTAATTGGATGTCCCAGAGAGATGAGAGCGCCCCGGGGCGATGTTTTTCTGGTTCTTTCGGATACCCAGTGTAAAGCATTGATACATCGGAACTCGGTTTATAAAGCCTCACCCGAAGGACTTGGTCCGTCGGGTGATCGAACTAAGGTCTTATAGACCTTATGTACGAATGAAAATGCGTTATTTTTTCTATATAAACTCAATTATGCTAAAAGTCCTATGTCCACTGCAAACAGTTCAGGGCCAGATCAGACGCAAGGTAACCCGGTGTTTGATCAGACTCCAAACTGGATGCCACTAAAATTAAAACAAATAGTAGCAAATCATAAAACTGTATTTTTCAACATTTCATTCTAATGCGTTTGCGTTCAAACGGGAACGAATATCACATCTGTTTAATAGCGACCAGGGTACATACATGTACATTTAACGAATTTGAGTTCAGTATGATCTCATTTTTATGATTTAAATTGGTCATATTTGAGCAGAATGCTTGTATCTTACCAATCAAAAGCTTAAGAACAATATTAGACTCAACTATGTATAAGCATATATTGACATGTATAAGTTTTATAAGCTCAAATCTGCCTAAACAAATGTTTGAGAACGATCTCAGGCTCAACTCAAACAGTTTATAACCTTGGGACCAGATGACACGTTATGTAATTGTCTGACTATATATAGATACATGCATCTACAACATGAGTTGTAATGGTATTACAGCGCTCCCAATCTACAACGACACCAAATGGGAGACAACTATTGTGTGCGTTGTTAAGAGGTAGTCGTTATAGGGAGGGAAATTGGTTTACATTTGTAAACAGCTTGATCCCAGATCAGACGCCGCGTAACGCGGCGTCTGAACTGGATTCAAGCTGTTTGTCACTCGTTATTTAGTTTTGTCCTGTCAAAATGTTCAGTATGTAACTTTGAGAAAAACAGCAGACGACAGATTTTAGCTGACGATATTGCACAAGTGAAAATATTGTACATATAATTGTCTTGTTTATGGAACAGCGGCAAGGGTTTTGAAAGGAGGAAATCGTTGTTCGAAAGGCCGTTGCAGAGAGGGAGCACTGTATATGATTATAGTAAGGATATTGCTTTCGCAGTGACGATAACATTTTGGCCGGAACTACTTTTTACATATTTCCTAAGAGAAGCTGCAATGAGCAGAGATATGACATGTTTGTCTCCTAACAGCTCATTTGTATTTCAAACAGTCATTGAAAGGTACATTGTATATAATAACCGATTTCAAAGGACTGGTTTTAAATATATGCCATTTGAAAGGGTCATCAAGTAAACACGTCGTTTGGTTGAACTTGTCCTGAGGCACCCTTCCTCGCTTTTTATCCGGATAACAACCCATTCTTATGACATAATTTTAATATCTGTCTAAAGGAATTTATGATCCTCTATGTATCTAAATTGCAACTATAGAATAACCAGGACAATCACTCATACATTTCTAATATGATTTATATATATATAATTGTAAAAATGGCATTAATTCAAACCTTTAGTCTCCAATGATACCGCCTGTTTCTTATAATTTGTTTTCACAAACATGTTTTCACCTTTTCGGCACGGAGTACATTTGTCTTTACACAAAAGTTTAGCATTTTTGTCTTTCGCCAGAAAATGACAGACAACTGAATACTGAGCATTGCTGTAAACGAGAAGGTTTGCTGCCGATTTGGTGTACCATGCCCTTAATACAGCTGTAGTAAGGATATTGATTTCTCAGTGACGATAACATTTTGGCCGGAACTACTTTTTACATATTTCCTAAGAGAAACTGCAATGGACAGAGATATAGTATGCCATTCGTCTCACAGTTCATTTTCAGTCATTGAAAGATATATAATAATCGATTTCAAAGGACTGGTTTTAAATATATGCCATTTGAAAGGGTCATCAAGTAAATACCTCGTTTGGTTGAACTTGTCCTGAGGCACCCTTCCTCGCTTTTTATCCGGATAACAACCCATTCTTATGACATAATTTTAATATCTGTCTAAAGGAATTTATGATCCTCTATGTATCTAAATTGCAACTATAGAATAACCAGGACAATCACTCATACATTTCTAATATGATTTATATATATATAATTGTAAAAATGGCATTAATTCAAACCTTTAGTCTCCAATGATACCGCCTGTTTCTTATAATTTGTTTTCACAAACATGTTTTCACCTTTTCGGCACGGAGTACATTTGTCTTTACACAAAAGTTTAGCATTTTTGTCTTTCGCCAGAAAATGACAGACAACTGAATACTGAGCATTGCTGTAAACGAGAAGGTTTGCTGCCGATAGCGTGGCGCTCTAAAGTTTGTAAATTTTGATGTCATTCACTTGGATTCTTTTAAACGTTGATAATTTGGACATATATATCGTAGTTGATTATTATATTCAAGACTATTAAATGTCACGCATGTTTTCAGATCAGAATAGGAAATGCAATTAAAGTATTTGGATCACACAAATTTCGTTTCTGTATAAGTCTGTTCACTAACTTACCCCGAGTACAAATATTATTTTGCAAACAGTTTGCCACTCAAATTAAAATGACTCGTTAAACTGTTTAACAATTGTATTTTAAAACATTTTAGTGCATTGTTTTTGCGTTTCGTTTACGTTTAAAGGATAAAGCATAACGTTTTCTCCAATATGTATATAAAAGGCACATATTAAAATAAAGATAATCTAGTAAAGATAATTATATTTTCTTGCAAATGCCAGACATTGTAGCTACTCATGATATGAATCAATCTAATCGATTTAAATCCGATTCGCATGTCAATTCAAAGCATAATCTGAGTTGTCGGTTATTGCATTAAAGTTTCACGGTTATTTGGATAATGCAGTTAAAGCTAGCAAATCAAATGATCCTGAAGAGCGAAACTGATTTTAGAGATTTAACAATTGCAAGATAATGGGCCGGTTTTCAGGCTGACGGTTTTAGCGTCAATTCAAATAGATCAAAAGTAAAAAAGAAAGTGTGCATCACTTTCAACCAAAAGAAGTGCACATTTTGAATGGAAAGAAATAGCGAAAGTACAGTAAAACTTACAGTAAAACTTCCATATCTCGAACTCGGTTAAGTCGAACATACCAGTATTTCAAAGTCAAAACGTGAAAAACGGGTCTGTTCACCTAAACCGAGCTTGAAATAATGCAAATTCATGTTTCGAAATATTGGATATTTCGAGTTAAGCAAGTTTGAGATATCGAAGTTCGACTGTATGATACATGTAGTAAAGTAAAGTACCCAGTTGTAGTCTACTTTCAGTCCGAATGACCATTCAGCCGACTGTACATTCACTCTCCTGATCATTGAGCCATCCTGCCTACAGTATTAAACACTGCTAACATATAGCGCGTAGGCAGCCGCAGTACGGGCTCAGACCCTTCACAGGTACCCATTTTAACCCCTGGGTATAGAGGGGAGCAATTCGAGGTACATATCTTGCCCAAGAACATTCCTATGCATCATCGAGAATTCGGAAATATCCCCTAGTCAGGCTGCTGGTCCTGGTACCGTATTCGAATGCGTTACCGTTGGACTGCTACCGCCGATGAATAGACTTGCAACCAAAGTTTACTAGGTATAAAGATTTATGTTTTTAAGCTATTTGTTTTTGGAAAATTGCTCCATTCACACTTAAAACGTTCTAAATCGCTGTTGTGTTATAGTTCTAGTGCATGGATATCAGTTGAACACGAAATCGGCATCTCCCACAGTCATATATTTACAAAAATAACATCATGTGATCAAAGCGTTGAGCAAGCTGGTACATGTACACTTACAGTTGAATGAAGACTTCAAAACACTGACCTTACAAGAGCAATATGGTATACAGTGGAGAATCTGTTATTCTTTCCCGTTTAAACGCAAACGTACGCAAACGCAAAGCACTAAAACGTAGAAAAGTACAACTTTTGGACAATTCTGATAATTCATGTTTATCTTGGCGGCAAACAGTTAGGAGCCTGATCAGACGCCGGGTTACCCGGCGTCTGATCTGGCTCGAAACTGTTTGCACTGTAAATACATGTAATAGTTTTAGCGTAAACGCGTTTATTGGGAAAGAATAATACATTCTCCACTGTACACCTGAATGGAATTGCTCCAAAAGAGTAGTTTTATTATGATTTGCACTATTTACATAATATATAATGCTAAGATTGTTCTAACCCTTTCATTGTCAAATTACTGAGGATTTTTGTTTACCCCTTCAACACTTTATTTTCGTCTGCTTCAGTATTGTTGTCTGCAAGACACTTTTAAAAGTTTGATTTAATGTTGTATGACTAGATAAATATTGATAAGAGTGTCAAACAGTTTGGGTCCTGATCAGGACCCGAACTGTTTGCAAACGCGCTTTAAGGTGTCATTGGGAGTGAAAGGGTCAACAACAAACTATCAAAAGTCGCAAATTCCGCACTCAATAAAATGAAATCTTTGAATTGTAGATAAGACAGGTAATTGATATTTTGCACAACTCATATTTTAGTTGAGTGACAAACAGTTTGGATCCTGGTCAGACGCCGGATAACAAGCACCTGATCTGGCTAAAATAATTGCAATACAAATAATCATTTAATTACGCACACATTCGTTTATCTAGAGAGAAAAATGTCTTCTCCACCATACTTCTGTCTGAACAGTCAATGAAACTTAAGTTTTTATTTCCAGAATAATCGTTGTCATCGCTATAGATACATCATTTCTACAATGGCAATCCATGAATCTTCATACGATGTTTTAGTACTAAAACTCCTTTGACGATTTTGCATTTCGCGCTTCAATGTTGAGGGTAACTGTCATTCAACAGTATTTTTGTGAGACATCGACAACAAAAAACAAAAATGTAGAAAAATACCAAATATGTCAATAAAAACCTATTACCCATCAAAGAATACTGTCTCTTGATGATATTTTTGTCAGATTATTCAATGTTCTATAAATTCCTTCATACAGTGGAAAGACGTTCTCATTTCTCAATAAACGTGTTTATGCTAAAACAATCATTTCAATTGCAAACAATTTGGAGCCAGATCAGACGCCGGGTCACCCGGCGTCTGATCAGGCTCCAAATTGTTTGCCACACAGATAAAGATGAAATCGTTAGTCATCTATAAAATTTGTAATTTTCAAAATTTTATTGCACAATGTTTTGCGTTTAACGAGAAAGATGTAACGTAACCACTGTACACGTGTTATATTGATTGATGATTCAAGGAGATTTGTATCACGTGTGATGCCTCGTTTTCGGTGCACTTGCTAGACAGGACAGCGCCAATTTGGCGACCCAAGAGTTGTCAAGATTCTGATTCCATCTGTTAAATAATTTAATGCACTTTGCCGAAAGTTCGTGCTTCAGAACCTGCAGTGTCTGAAGTTTTTTTTACCTTTTGTAAAACAACATAGTTTAACCCCTTCGACTTGATTGGCGCCATAGTCGTTTAAAAAAACAATTGGATGCAGATTCGAAGGATTAATCAAAGTCTCTTTACCCTTTATCAAATGGCCTGTTTCTAGTCTTGAAGGTAGGTGACCACTTAAAACAGGTTGAAAGTAAAGCAGAACGCGCCTTAAGGCGCATTCAGCTTTACCTCAGACTGCTTTAAGCTACCATCTGCTAGATCTGAGATTTTGAAAAGATTTCTTATGGTATACATGTTCATGACAGTAAAAAATGGAACTAGATCTATTTTTCAATGTAGGACTATATTGATGCGTTCAAAGGCGCTTCTGCATGCGGGGAAAAGATAGTTGTTGATGTCTCACAAAAATACCGTGTCATATTGGTTGAGGATTCAAGGAGATTTGTATCACGTGTGATGCCTCGTTTTCGGTGCACTTGCTAGACAGGACAGTGCCAATCTGGCGACCCAAGAGTTGTCAAGATTCTGATTCCATCTGTTAAATAATTAAATGCACTTTGCCGAAATTTCGTGCGTCAGAACCTGACGTTTCAGAAGTTTTTTTCTTTTGTTAAAACGACAGAGTTTAATCCCTTCGACTTCATTGGCGACAAAGTCGATTGTAAAAAGAATTGGATGCAGATTCGAAGGATTAATCAAAGTCCCATACATTGTAACCCTTTATCAAAAGGCCTGTTTCTAGTTTTTAAGATATGTGACCACTTAAAGCAGGTTGAAAGTAAAGCTGAATGCTCACTGAGGCGCATTCAGCTTTACTCTCAAACTACTTTAAGCTAAGATCTGCTAGATCTGAGATTTTGAAAATATTTCTTATGGTATATGTTCATGACAGTATACATTCGAACTAGATCCATTTTCATTAGGTGAGGAATAAATTAAACGTGTTCAAATGCGCTTCAATTGGGAAATGGGTAGAGTCAAAAGCCCCATTAGTCACTTTACAAACAGTTTGATACAAAATCAGTAGCCAAGTGTCTATATCTCTTATCAGAATCCAGTGTCTATACGTCTGGTTAGAATCCAAACTGTTATTTATTCATAACGACATCTCTGTTTTGAAATTGACTTAAATGCAATTTTGATTTTTTGTGTTGAAAGTATTTTTAGACAGTTTGGTACAGGGGAGAATCTGTTATTCTTTCCCAATAAACGCGTTTACGCTAAATCTATTATTTGCAGTGCAAATCGTTTGGAGCCAGATCAGACGCCGGGTAACCCGGCGTCTGATCAGGCTCCAAACTGTTTGCCACCAAGATAAACATGAAATATCAGATTTGTCCAAAATTTGTTCTTTTCTACGTTTTAGTGCTTTGCGTTTGCGTACGTTTGCGTTTAAACGGGAAAGAATAACAGATTCTCCCCTGTACTAATACACAGTAAAACCTCTGTATTACAACCACTGAATTATGTTAATTATTATGTGTGTACCACAAGTGACTGCTTAAAGCAAGGTGGCAGTAAAACAGAAATTTTTGTTTTACTGTCACCCTGCTTTAATGGTCGTAATAGAGATGGTTTACTGTTTGCATCGACCCTCATAGAAATAATTCGTTACTACTTATAACTGTCTGTATAAATTTGTAGTTTATTGCATCCCAGTCGCTATGTAACGGTTTAACAACATGTTTTACAAACTAGTTTAATTTATCGATTTGTCATTGTTCAAATCAGTTCAATCTTCAAATAAATCCTGAAATTCCCCTAATGCGAGTCCCTTTTATGCGTGGGATATTTTACTCTAGCTAAAACATGGACTTTCAGTATAGATATATGTCACCAGATCTTGAATTAGAATTCGAATACTGGATGTACCCTGCTTAGAATCACTGACTGCAAAGAATGAGTTGAGAAAATCTAAAGATATAGCCTTGATCCACATGGCATGGATGGTCAGATTGATCATGACATGTATGTTAAGGATATGGCACAAGAGACAAGCTTTCAAGCATATCATTATCACATCAAATCAACTCTAGCTCTGAATAAAATGCAAATCTGTCGCCTATTTTCACTGCTACAATGCGTTGCTAATGCATGTCAAAACCTCAATGAAATTGAATTTTCATTATAGGAAGCTTTCAGCAAACTGAATTTATTTCTGTTTCCAATGCTGTGTTTCAAATACGCCCTGTTTCATTGGTCCAATTTCTGTACCCTAATACTGTCAAGGGCGATTTGTCTGGATTGTGTAAAATGTTTGGATCAAGATCAGACGCCGCTTTACGCGGCGTCTGATCTGGATCCAAACTGTTTGGCATTCGTCTTCAGATTTCTCGATCTTGGTTAAAATAGAAAAAAAACATTTGAATACTGTTAAACACATGATAATTCCAAAGCAAATTATATTTGTTTAGAAAAAGGGGGAAAATGATACCGCTTTTACAATTATAACAAGCTTTGGAAAATATGTTGCACTACATTTAGGACCCGTACAATTTGGAACTCAGTGCCAATATTCATTAGACCAAAGGCGACTAAGCACTCCATGCCGATACGCAATGGGTACAGTGGAGAAAACGTTATTCTTTCCCAATAAACGCGTTTACGCTAAAACTAATATAACTATAGGTAAAACCTATATACGGCCGAAACCTGATTCTACAAAGTATAAAAAATAAGGTATGGAACAGCAACTTAATTTTTCGAGGGTACGAACTGAGCAAAAAAATAGGGTGCGAAAGGCGAGGGTACGAAATGGCCCGTTGCCGTGAGAACAACAATGGCGGCCGTGTTGGAATCGCCCGCAGGTCAACTCGATTCACTAATCTGCTGCCAGCTTTTTGTTTCGGTCGTACAAAGTATAAGTGTGTTTTGATGTGATTTTCTTTGGAAAAGGTCCATAGAAGTCGAAATATTAGAAAAAAGCAGTTTATATTACTAACAAAGTATGAGAGTTAGAGCGCCGTTTTCTGGCCGCGTTTTTTACCGTATCTTGAGCTCATAAGAGTTGCCCCCCGTGCTAGAGAGCTCTTCTTTTTAAGACTCCTTTGGTATCCGGAAGTAGTTTATCATGTTCAGTAACAATGGCGGCGCCCGTTGTGCGATAATTTTTAAGCAGTATTAGATAATGAAATTTTTTTTTTTTATTCACGCAACGCATACACATTATCTAAAGGCGACCTCCGCAAAAAGCTGGCCTTAGGCCAGCTTTTTGTTTCGGCCGTATTATTTGCAGTGCAAACAGTTTGGAGCCAGATCAGACGCCGGGTAACCCTGCGTCTGATCAGGCTCCAAACTGTTTGCCACCAAGATAAACTTGAATTATCAGAATTGTCCAAAAGTTGTACTTTTCTACGTTTTAGAGCTTTGCGTTTGCGTACGTTTGCGTTTAAACGGGAAAGAATAACAGATTCTCCACTGTATACACAGAGAGCTGAACGTTATAACATGTTTTCCCTTTCAAAATGGGACTCAACTACAATGCAATAAAATCTGAGACGTTCTTGAAGGTACTGACGAATATTTGTTTAAAATTTGATTTACAAACAGTTTGGAGTCTGAATAGACACCCAATTAAATGTACAAGGCATCCGAAAGGGCTCCAAATTGTTTGCAACGGACATAATTAGTTCAGCACAAACAAGGTTGTTGGGAACAAAATGTCTCAAAACCATAATGCAAATGAGTATAATTATTATTGCTGTATGTACAGTGGAGAAAACGTTATCCTTTCCCGTTTAAACGCAAACGTACGCAAACGCAAAACACTAAAGCGTAGAAAAATACAACTTTTGGACACATCTGATAATTCATGTTTATCTTGGTGACAAACAGTATGGCGCCTGATCAGACGCCGGGTTACCCGGCGTCTGATCTGGCTCCAAACTGTATGCATTGCAAATAATAGTTTTAGCGTAAACGCGTTTATTGGGAAAGAATAACGTTTTCTCCACTGTACACCGTTTCCAAACAAAGAACTTACTTTTCGTTCCTTCAACCAGCCCGGAGAATTGTTTTTTCACGAATATATACTATCTTTACCGTATAAGAATACAAGAGATTTCTATTAAAATGTACACCAAAACAGGAGGCTACTTTAAAGTTTAAAGTAAAGCTAATTTCTCCTTTTTGTTCTTTCGAAGGTGTGGGCCTCCATGGCCTAGTGGTATAGTCACTGTGACTTACATCACTAAGCTCTTCACCGCTGTGAGTTCGAATCCCAGTTGGGTCGTTCGGATTTTTCATGTGGGAAAGCCTTCCAGCTGGCTTGCGGAAGGTCGGTGGTTCTACCCAGTTGCCGATTTGTGCCTGAAACAGTGCATAAAAGGACTTCTGGGGTCTTCCTCCACCTATAATGAGCTGGACGTCGCGATATGACTGAAATACTGTTGAAAGCGACGTAAAATAAAAAAAAATCAATCAATCTTTCGAAAGTGTTTGCTTACGTCTGCTTTGAGTAATCGCCTATATACTTTATTAAATCTTTCTTGATCAAATTGTTCTGGAGATTTTTACCTCTTACCGCTTTATTGTCGTCTGCTTCAGTATTACGTTTCAAAGTTAGATTTAAGGTTGTATGACTTAATGGATATCGATTTGAGTGTCAAACAGTTTGGGTCCTGATCAGACGCCGCGTTACTGTTTGCAAACGGTCTTTAAGGCGTCATTGAGAGTGAAAGGGTTAAAACGAAAGTACGAGCGCCAAACAATGTGGATCCTGATTATTGATCAACATTTGTCGTTTCCCTGCAGGGCTGCCATAAGTTGCTCATAAAAGTCCAAGATTTCCAAATTTTCAAGCGCGATTTTGGAATCATATCTTTAATCCTTTTGCATACCAGCAACTAGGGTCCGTCTAAAGACCCCAAACCTCCCCAAACAACGCCAAGCCTCTCCAAACCTGCCTAAAGCACTTAAAAAACAATCCAACCCACTTAAATTCCTTAATATCTAATCAAAAAGAGCTTATAAATGGCAAATTTAAGCTTAAACAATGAAAAAATGTTAATTTAAAATTAAATATTCGATGTTTTTCTTTTCAAGGGGAACTACTCGAACAAAACTTAAGATCACTTTACACAGTTACCTCTAAATATTAACTCACTATCCTAATAGCCTGTTCCTGGTTTTGAAGACAAGTATTCTTTTAAAGCAGGTTGAAAGTAAAGCAGAATGTGTCTTAAGGCGCATTCTGCTTTACTTTCAGCCTGCTTTAAGCTACAATCTGCTAGAATTATAAAAACTTGCTTTTAAAAGTGGTTTTGGGAGGTTTGGATAAGTTTGTGGAGGTTTGGGGTCTTTAGACGGACCGCCAGCAACTATTGTACCATATTAATCATGCAAACGGTTTAGATCCAGATCAGACGTCGCGTAGGAGAAAATGGTTTATCTTTGTTGACCAAATTCATTTTACCCATTTCATTTTGCTACACGTACAGCAAATTTCGTATAAGAAATACATTCGTATTCTTTCACATAAAAGCATAAAGTGTCAAACAGTTTGGACCCAGGCTTCATGCCGATTTACTGATAAAGCCTTAGCAACTATTATATATGTGTAATTTAGAAACATGTATAGTGCACACGTGAAAAGTACACTTGTCCTATGCAAGCAGTGTATAACCTAAGCAGAGGGTAGAAAACATAGACCACTGGTCAGGGTCTATACAGTTTTCATTAAGCCATATATTTTAAAGCCACTTACATGTAGCAGTAAAAACAACAGAGTTAAGTACATCTAATTGTCAATTTTAAGTTTCAAGGATGATTAAGTTTATTACTATATATAACATAACCTACGGTGCCAGCAGTGAATAACACTATTTGTTTATTACGCATATATAACTTGTAGTTCAACTTTGCAAATAAGGTTCACTTACTAAAATGTGTACTACTTCGCGCTGTCAAAATTTGTAAAAACAAATATGGCGTCACATTTATTCTGAATAAATCGTAATTAACATTGGAACTAATTTTTGCATGTTTATTCAATTGGGCATTCTTTTCATGCGTCATCGATTATTTTATAAGGAAGCTTATAATTATAAGCTAAATGTAAGTATCGAGATGGTAAATTAAAACATTGCCAGGCTATGTAATAAATAGAATCTAACTTTCGTGTTCATAATTTATTGGATTTATAAAACTTGTCTTTTAGGAAACGATAAACACTCGGAAAGCGTAGTTTTTACCGATTTCTAAAATACTCGTTTTTATAAATCCAATAAATTATGAACACTCATGTAAGATCCTATATGTATCGTCGACCAAACAATATCCAATGGCATGTTTATGGCCCAAGGTTGTTCAATTAGATTTATGTAATTATGGTTAAAAGTATAGCAACTTTTATAGACTAGATATTAAGTTAACTCGTTGCAATTTGTCAGTGCTGTTGTTGTTGTTATTGTTCTCACTAACGTTTAAGCTACATTATAGGTAATTGTTTAATTGACAGTTATTTAATTATTCTTCCACGATATGTACAAAACATAATGAAATATACCGCACCTCTTTGCTTAACTCATTTCTGTCATGACGTCATCAATTTCAAACAATTGTCGTCTGCTTTTGCTTTTTTTAGATTTTGACTAAAGTAATATTGAAATGTGTGTCAAACAGTTTGGATCCTGATCAGACGCCGCGTTACGCGGCGACTGATCAGGACTCAAACTGTTTGCAATAGCTATTTTACTCGGGGTACGGTAGTGAATTGACTAATCTCTTTAACCATTATTTTGCCCAACAGCGATTGGCGTACTTTTACGAATAACTTGAATAAAGATCAAATAACGAGTTATTCGGCTTCGGATCCATATTTAAAATGTTTGGCATCCGAATATATAGTTTTAGATATTTGAAATAAACAACAAAACAACCTACATACAAATTATTGTTGAGTTATTTCGCAGCTGAGTGTTGTTTTGTTTTATGGATGACGATAACTTTACAGTATAAGCGTTGATTTATCTTATTTTTCAGATTGTGTCCTTGAAGTCATTTTAAATTAATGCCCTCTCAACTGAAGATATTACATTGTTTCTGTCATACCATTTAGGTTTCGAAAATATCAGAAACCCGGCGCCTGATCTGCATTTAAATTGCTAGCAATTGTTATTCTGATCGTCTTTACCTATACTAAAAGATTAAATTTGAGTACTGTTAAACATGATAGTTACAAATCAAATTATCTTTGTTTAGAAAAAGGGGAAACATGATATCGCTTTTACAAGAATAACAAGCTTTTGAAAATCTGTTGAGCTACATTTAGGACCCGTGCAATTTGGAACTCAGTGCCGATACAATATCGTGAAACTCTCTATAACGGCCACCAACTTGTGTTGATTATTAGGTGTCTACGACAGGTAAAGTTCAGAAGGTTTCTTTTTTAATGTCATCTTGATATTATCTATCACCTGTCTGTTATACAATAAATTAGCTTTCGTTTAGTGGTCGTGATAGAAAGGTTTTACTGTACAATAAAGAAGGTTTAAACGAGGATCGAGTAAACCCTCTCTTTTACGGACACTAAAATGAAGGCTAATTGAGTGTATAAAAGACAGGTGACAGCTTTAAGCGAGGTGACAGTAAAACAGAAAGCTCCTATAGGAGCTTTCTGTTTACTGTCACCTTGCTTTAAGCAGTCACCTGTCAGTAACAACAAATAATTAACACAATTTAGTGGTCGTAATAGAGAGGTTTTACTGTATTTGTCAAAACGCTCCATCCCTTTTTAGCTCACCTGGCACAAAGTGCCAAGGTGAGTTATTTTGATCGTCCTGTGTCCGTCGCCCGTCGTCGTCCGTCGTTCGTTCGTCGTCCGTCGACAACAATTTCTTTAAATGACATCTCCTCCTAAACTACTGGATGGATTTTAACCAAACTTGGCAGGAATGATCCTTATATGATCCTCTTTGAAAGTTGTTCAAATATTTCCGATCCGTTATATATCTAGGTCACAGGAGCTAAAAAAAAATCGTTTCAATAAAAACTTAAAAAATCTTCTTCTCTGAAACCACTGGGGGCCTCCGTGTCCTAGTGGTATAGTCACTGTGACTTACATCACTGAGCTCCTCACCGCTGTGAGTTCGAATCCCAGTAGGGTCGTTCGGATTTTTCATGTGGGGAAGCCTTCCAGCTGGCTTGCGGAAGGTCCGTGGTTCTACCCAGTTGCCGATTTGTGCCTGAAACAGTGCATAAATGACTTCTGGGGTCTTCCTCCACCTGTAATTAGCTGGACGTCGCGATATGACTGAAATACTGTTGAAAGCGACGTAAAATCAAAACAAATCAAATCAAATCTCTGAAACCACAGTACCCTGAGCTTAGATATTTTGCACAAAGCATCATCTACAGGTCCTCTATCAAGATTGTGCAAATTATGTCCCTGGGGTAAAAAATGACCCCGCCCCAGGGGTCACAAATTTACATTGAGTTATATAGTGAAATCTTAAAACCTCTACTTCTCTAAAACTAATAAGGCTAGATCTTTGATATTTGGCATGGTGGTTTGTCTAGAGTAATTAACCAATATTGTTCAAATGGTTCCGGTCCGTTGCATATCTAGGTCACAGGAGCTAAAATAGACCTTTTCAATAAAAATCTACTTAGCAATTGGCACAATCATATTGTCATAATTTCTCAAGAAATGTTACATTTACATCAACGGTTCCAGGTGAGCGATTTAGGGCCGCATACGGCTCTTGTTATGGATATCCATGGCTCTTCTTTGGGTGGTATAAATAGCGAGGTTAACATTATTTACAATTTACCCGCGGACTTTTTCAGTTGAAACTTAATGGCTGTATGTTTTATACAATAATACGACCACTTTAGAGTTTTAAGCTGTCACCTGTCTTTTACACATCTAATTAGCATTCCTTTTATAATAATATACCAAGTTAAAGTCTACTTTCAGTCCGAATGACCGCTCAGCCGACTGTACATATACTCCCCTGATCATCGAGCCATCTTGCCTATGAGCACTGCTAACATATGGCGCAGTCAAATGCAGCCGCAGTACCGACTCAGACCCTTCACAGGTACCCATTTTAACCCCTGGGTGGAGAGGAGCAATTCGCGGTACATGTCTTGCTCAAGAACATTCCTGTACATCATCGGGGATTCAGAAAAATCCCCTCGCAGACCGCTGGTCCGGCGGGGGATCGAACTCACGACCCCTGGTACCGTAGTCCAAGGTGTTAACCATTGGGCCACTACCGTGTTCGTTATAGTGTAGGTTTACTGTATAATCCATTTACTGACAGGTAGTCTTATCATGGTACATTGACCATTCTTTATAGAACACATACTGATCTCTTAACCCATTACACTATAAATGCGCATTGTTACGCCTTCTATATATTCCCCCGCTGAAGAAAATAGTTCAGCAGCAGCGCCATACAGTGGAGAATCTGTTATTCTTTCCCGTTTAAACGCAAACGTACGCAAACGCAAAGCACTAAAAAGTAGAAAAGAACAACTTTTAGACAATTCTGATAATTCATGTTTATCTTGATGGCAAACAGTTTGGAGCCTGATCAGACGCCGGGTTACCCGGCGTCTGATCTGGCTCCAACGATTTGCACTGCAAATAATAGATTTAGCGTAAACGCGTTTATTTGGAAAGAATAACACATTCTCCACTGTATAGTGTAGGTTTACTGTATAATCCATTTACTGACAGGTAGTCTTATCATGGTACATTGACCATTCTTTATAGAACACATACTGATCTCTTAACCCATTACACTATAAATGCGCATTGTTACGCCTTCTATATATTCCCCCGCTGAAGAAAATAGTTCAGCAGCACCGCCATACGAAACAGATTCTATATCCTACAATCGTAGCAGATGATGCCTTAACTCATTGAGCCCTTGTGACGCATATATGTGTCTTTTACCAAACGTGTAAAACTGTGAAGAGTACACTTGTCCTATGCAAACAGTAAAGTCCCTGATCAGAGGGCCCTCTGATCAGGGTTTCACTGTTTGTCATTTTGTAAAATATTATAAAAAAAACAACACTAAATAGTTGAAAATGGACCAGTCTTTATTGCAAACTGGACGTGTCCATTCGAATGTTCAAGGGGTAATAAGTTAAGGCGCATTCTGCTTTACTTTCAACCTGCTTTAAGTGATCTCATTTTTTTTCTCAAAACTAAACTATGGGGTTATTGGTTTAGAATGTAGGGCAAACGTAACGCATACAATTCCTGGAGGAGCTCTCTGTGTTACGTGGTAAATACGCTATTCCTACCCATTCACGCGTTAATCTATGCGTTAGAAACGCATAGTGAACGGTTAACGAACGGTTAACGCCTAACTATTTTAACGCGTTTTAACGCGTTAATAAACGATTATACCAGAGATGTTGCGATTGGTGCGTCAGTTTTCCGTTTCACGCGGAGATTTCGGACCTTATTGATGATTGGCGTTAAACGCGTAAAGAAACGACTAGGAAACGCGTTGAACGAAACGGATAATAAACGCGTAAAGTGGGTAGGAATAACGTATTTACCACTGTACGTTTGTTCTGCATTAAAGCATCACCAGTACATGTTTATAGACTACGAAATCGAATTAGGCTACATGTAAAGTACACATGTACTTGCTGTACACCGGAATAAATCTCCAATATTACCATCAGTCAAGAAGAAACCAAATCAATTGTGTTATATACCATTGTTTATTAAAAGCAGGAGAACAGTTAAGCAGACAATTTTCTGGTTACCGTCTTTCTGCTTCAACTGTCTTTCTTTTTCAGCATACGCATGCTTTAACCAAATACAAACTAAATACGCCTTAAATTTATTCTTCCATTGAAGAAAAGAGTTCAATTTTTAAAAAAAATCATAATTATACATCTTGAAAAAATATTTCGTATATCCAACCAGAATGGTAGCTTAATTAAGCAGGTTGACGGGTCACCTGCTACATGTATATACAGTGGAGAATGTGTTTTCTTTCCCAATAAACGCGTTTACACTAAAACTATTATTTACAATACAAACAGTTTGGAGCCAGATCAGACGCCGGGTAACCCGGCGTCTGATCAGGCTCCAAACTGTTTGCCACCAAGATAAGCAAGAATTATCAGAATTGTCCAAAAGTTGTTATTTTCTACGTTTTAGTGCTTTGCGTTTGCGTACGTTTACGTTTTAACGGGAAAGAATAACAGATTCTCCACTGTACCAAACTAGAAACAGGCTATGAGTAATGGGTTAATAGTGATTGTAATAGAGAAGTTTATCTGAACAGTAAATCTTCCTTTGACGGCCACTCAATTATGTTAATTATATAAGTTTTGTTTTTTTTATAAAAGGTGACGGCTTAAAGCAATGTGACCGTAAAATAGAAAGCTCTTACATGAGCTTTCTATTTTACCATCACCTTGCTTTAAACTGTCACCTATCTTTTATACAATTAATTAGCCTTCGTTTAAGAGGTCGTAATAGGGAGGTTTAATTGTATGTACTTCCCTACTGCGGTATAAATGACCTCATTCGATCTTCAGTATGTTCGCTAAGATTGCATCTCTTTTAAGCACGTAAACCTATCATTTAGATGACATTAAAATCCATGGAATCTAGTCCGTGAAATGTTTCTTGATTTACCAGCTAGCTTTCTTGTCGTAATTGAATTCCTTTCAGTAGTCAGTCATCGATACCGGCCAGAATTATCAAGATATGTTTCAGAGATGGACCCTTTCATCCCGAGCTAACCCCTTCACTGCATTGACGTCACCAATTTTAAACAACGTCATCCGCTTTTGTTTCTCAAATTCAAATTTTAGGTATTTTAACTCTAGAAATATTAAAATGAGTGTCAAACAGTTTGGGTCCTGATCAGACGCCGCGTTACGCGGCGTCTGATCAGGATCCAAACTGTTTGCAAATAACCCTTGTACTCGGGGTAAGGCAGTCAAGGAGTTAATGCCCATTGTGCGTTTTTTTCGGTGTTAGTTATAAAGATACTAATTAGAACTGATTAAATGTGGACGCAATTAGCGAAGGTCACCGAAACTGGGTTCATGTCAACTTATATATGGTAAGATTTTTTAACAATTCATGTCCAAATATATCGGATGCGTTTCGCAATTGGTTTTCCTATAAGTGTTTTTGTTAACCAATGACGTCCCATGCAAAATGTTTGGAGCCAGATCAGACGCCGGAGTAACTCGGTGTCTAATCAGGCTCAAAACTCTTTACAACTCAGAATGGGTTGCCGACATTTGCAACACTTTCTACATATTGTATGTGAAATGGGTTTTCTTTTGTCACGTTTAATGTTAAAATGTCCCACTTCGTTAACCTTTGCAAACAGTTTGAATCCAGATGAGACGCCGCGTATTGCGGCGTCTCATCAGGATCCAAATTGTTTGACACTGTTACAAATTATTGTATTAAGAAATGAAGAAAATTATACTTTTAAAACAGTAGCAGACGACAATTATTGTCGCAGACGAAATAAATACGCGGCATGCAAAGACTTAAGCAAGAAGGTATACCATGTTTCAAACCATAGGTAATTGCAATATGGATTTCAAGACAGGCATGCTTCTAGAGTAGGTAAATAATATATCAAGTTTTGTTCAACTGTCCATAGTGGGGCCTCCGTGGCCTAGTGGTATAGTCACTGTGACTAACATCACTAAGCTCCTCACCGCTGTGAGTTCGAATCCCAGTAGGATCGGTCGGATTTTGCATGTGGGGAAGCCTTCTAGCTGGCTTGCGGAAGGTCAGTGGTTCTACCCAGTTGCCGATTTGTGCCTGAAACAGTGCATAAAGCACTTCTGGGGTCTTCCTCCACCTATAACTAGCTGGACGTCGCGATATGACTGAAATACTGTTGAAAGCGACGTAAAATCAAAACAAATCAAAATCAAATCAAAATTCAACTGTCCATCGTATTATTTTGGCTAAAACGGTCGTTACAGTGAAGAATATATTCGTCTTTCCCATATAAACGCAAAATAAACGCAAGTGCAATGCAATATGGTTTTTTTGTGTGCAAAAATGACCATTCTTTTAACCCCTTCACTGCCTTACCCCGAGTACAAGAGTAATTAGCAAACAGTTTGAATCCTGATCAGACGCCGCATAATGCGGCGTCTGATCAGGATCCAAACTGTTTGCCACTCATTTCAATATTTCTGATGTCAAAATACCAAACATTTTAATTTCAGAAACAAATGCAGACGACAATTGTTTTTAATTGATGACGTCACGGCAG
Organism: Gari tellinella; assembly: GCA_922989275.2. Lineage (NCBI taxonomy): Eukaryota > Metazoa > Mollusca > Bivalvia > Cardiida > Psammobiidae > Gari > Gari tellinella. Next base: position 21,692,338 of record OV277870.1, on the reverse strand, counting down.
TGAAGGGGTTAATGTATGGATGGCAGTCATGCAGTAATTAAATCTTTCGCTGGCAAGTTTTATCGTCTGGTTTAACCCTCTTTCCGCCAAAATATTGTCCGAATTCGCGGGGACGTCTGCTATATCTTTAAAGTCAGCTTTAGGGCTTAGTTTTGACTAAAGAAAGGTCGATACGAATGTCAAACAGTGTGTACACTAATCAGATGCCGCGTTACACCAAAATGTTTTCAGAGTCGCCTTTGGCAGTGAAAGAATTATGGTGTTTTGCAACTTACATTTCCTTAAATTATTGATATTGTCAAGAAGCTGTCATTTGCAACCTTTTCTCTTCAACACGATTGCGTTTGATTTCAATTTAACGGGGAATAGTAACGACTCGTTCACTATTATATGACTAGACTTTATTAGGAAAGAAGTGTTCTTCATTCTTGCAGTTGTCTAAATCTTTTTTAATTTACTCAATTTCCGCTAGTCCAGTTTTTTGCAGAGTCAATGAACGGACAAAAATGTCATTAACTTAACCCATTACGCCATAACTACACCTTTTTACGCCTTCAATTTATTCATCCACTGAATAAAATTGTTCAAGTTTCTACAGTCATGAATATGTACCATAAACAATATTTTCACTCCCTATCAGGTATTAGCTTAAAGCAGGCTGAAAGTAAAGCAACATGCGCCTAAAGGCGCATTCTGCTTTACTTTCAACCTGCTTAAAGTAGTCACCTATTTTCAAAACTAGAAACAGGCTATGGGGTAATGGGTTAAACTAATAGTGCTATAGGGGTAACAAAAGCGGAATCAATTCACATCCCGTACTGTTTAGAGTCAGACTAGGCGCCCTTATTTGCTTTAGAACATAAATACATTTATGACTAATCTAGAGAGTTTTTAATAAAACAAATGCATTGTAAAACAAAAGTATTTGCGTTTTATTTTCATTTAAAAATAACACCCAAAACCTTCAAGACTAGGTTTTTTTGTTTTCATGTTTTCAGTCTTCATTTAAGACATTTGATTAACAACTACATGTACATACATTTTAATGTGTTCAAATATTTGATTTTAGTTAAGGTTAAGCCGTACATACATGTACTTATCTTGAACATATTGAAAAACAGGCAGAACGCACTGAAACGCGTTATTTAACCCATTACATGTAACCAATAGCCTGTTTCTAGTATTGAACATAGTTGACCACTTAAAGCAGGTTGAAAGTAAAGCAGAATGTGCCTTAAAACAGGTTGAAAGTAAAGCAGAATGTGCCTTAAGGCACATTCTGCTTTACTTTCAGCCTGCTTTAAGCTAAAATCTGCCAGGAAAAAGAAAATATTTCTTCTTATACATATTCATGACTGTATGAGTAGGATTCTTTTTCTTCAGTGGAGGAATAGATAAAAGGCGTCAAAAGGCGTCAAAAGGCGTATTTATGGGGTAAAGGGTTAAAATAGTTTCGAAATGCTGTTGTAAATAGAGCATCGCTGCAGTTACGATGTTGCACGACCGAACACGCTGAATGTAAAAAATCACTTGGTTTTTTATACAGATTGTGAAGAAAATGTTGATAAGCCTCACTTTGTGGCTAGTTAGCTCGGTTGAATATTATATTCTGATTTTGTTGACTTAACCCCTTTACTGCCTTACCCCGAACGCTCAAATTATTTGCAAACAGTTAAGATCCTTTGAGAAATAAAAGCAGACGACAAATGTTTAAACTTGATGACGTCATGGCAGTGAAGGAGTTAACAGTAACAATAACGTGAAGGGACAAAATTTAGCGGCCGATAATTTTTTTTACAAAAACGGCCGTAAGTCAAACCTTTAAAAATCATTTAATTTCTGATTTCCCCATCTAATCCTGTCTTGTGACATTCCAAAGAGATAAACAGAACAGGATTAGATTGAGAAATAAGTAACATATTAAGACTTTTAGAATATGACTAATGACAATGTTTGTCGTACGACGTTTCGTAAAACGGGCACCTGTGGGGGCTGTTCATTTTTGGCAGCATTTTAGTTACCGCTTCGCTGCCTTACCTCGAATTCATTGTTATTTGCCTAGTAAAGAAGTGACTGATAAGAATCCAACTTATTTGATTAATTTCAAAATTTATAAAGTCAAATCCCTGAATTTAATGTGAGAAATAAAAGCAGACTATAGTTGTTCCAAATTTATGACGTCATGGAGGTGTATTGGTTAACGAATATTCAGCTTGGAAAGGAATACTATAGTATAACATATCTTGCATTTGATGATTTGAAGCAAACACTACTATATTATAGAACGCATGGGATGAATCAGTGTGGTAAAACAGGGCTATGAATTATTAAACAGACTTTTGCAATTAGAAGACCTAGATGGCCAATCGAAACCAATTGATGAAGACAAAATTCTTAAATGAGAACGGAAACTTAATTGTGAGAAAGTTTTACACATCAATATATTAAGAGTAAGACAAACCTGTATTAAGATGTGTCTCATCTAATTTCTTAATTACTGGTAGATATTACCTGAGGGGAAAACGGTTGTAAAATACGAAAAAACATAGATAAATCTTAGAGTTCAACTGTTTTGAATGAACACGGGAAAATCCTTAGGTATATATTGTTGACTTCTACATGTCTATCTAAAGAATGGCAATAGTGCATTTTTATCAATCCGCAATTGTTTGGAAATTATATAATTAAATCTAAACAGAAACCAGATACAAGGTCAATTGAATCTTGGATGACCATAGTACAGGGCTTCTGGATGTTTTTATTGTTCTTAGCAGAAGTTACAGTGGAGAAAACGTTATACTTTCCCAATGTACGTGTTTATGCTCCATTTGCAGACAGTTTTGAGCCTTATCAGACGCTGTGTAAACCAGCGTCTTACCAGACTCCAACATGTTTGCCCCTCAAATTAATATCACTTTTGGGGACTGTCAAAATGTTGTCATTGCATTGCGTTTGTGTTTCCTGTGCGTTTAAACGGGAAAGCATAACGCATTTTGTAGTAAAGACAGTGGTTCTGCATGTTGCAACTAATATACAAATATTTACATTCGTCCCATTCAATTCCATTGAAATAAATGTCTTTCTTTTTCAGCATACGCATGCTTTAACCAAATACAAACTAAATACGCCTTAAATTTATTCCTCGATTGAAGAAAAGAGTTCCATTTTTAAAAAAAATCATAATTATACATCTTGAAAAATATTTCGTATATCCAGCCAGAATGGTAGCTTAATTAAGCAGACGGGTCACCTGCTACATGTATATACAGTGGAGAATGTGTTTTTCTTTCCCAATAAACGCGTTTACACTAAAACCATTATTTACAATACAAACAGTTTGGAGCCAGATCAATTCTTTTAATGTATTGTTCGACAATATTGACCTGACGTTGGTGACCTCTATTAGCATAATTTCACACTTTGTTGCATTTCTAAATATAGCTTCGGAACACTTCGTTATCATTTATATTACGAGAAAGCACATTGTTACATGTACCGCATCGGCATCGAGAAAATATAGCATTGTCCGGTTCCACAAATATTGACAGGTATTTAGCGCAAGTGGTAAGAGAGACGACTATACATTATTTTTCTGTACAGTCAGTGGTTCGAATCCCATGCAATACTCATACATTTTTTCACTCTTTTTTTTTATAAAAATTATACTGTTTCTTTAAGTAATCATACAGCATCTATTCGATTGGAACACGATTCATTTGTTATTTTTAAAAACATTATGTCATAGCGTCTGTATGGTCTATAAAATAACATTTTATAAAATAAAAATATTTTCCCCTCTATCGGGATTCGAACCGGGAACCTCGATGTTACAAATCTCTTGCTCTAACGACACACCTATTGCAGATACGTTACATCTGGGGGTTGTAAATTAGGTATATACTGGCAAGAGTCGCAGGTGAGGACATCGATGATCTTACCTGGATTAAAACCCACTCGAAAGCGCAAAATGTTGCGTTTTAGTAGATGCGATTATACTAGGAGACTCGGGATTAATAGTTATTTGGACTTGCTCAATATGGAGTTTTAATCCACTGAGGATCACAACTGTAACAAATTCACGTAATCAGCCGAAATAACCCGAAATTGTACGTAGGCTATCGATTATTGATTTATACAGCATAATCTTATTATAATTTATTCATGCATAAAGTTCAACGTCAGGTCAATATTGTCAGACAATATGAATGGCAGTCATGCAGTAATTAAATCTTTCGCTGGCAAATTTTATCGTCTGCTTTAACCCTCTTTCCGCCAAAATATCGTCTGAGTTGGTAGGGACGTCTGCTTTATCTTTAAAGTCAGCTTTAGGGCTTAGTTTTTACTAAAAAAAAGCCAATACCAATGTCAAACAGTGTGTACACTAATCAGATGCCGCGTTACACCAAAATGTTTTCAGAGTCGCCTTTGGCAGTGAAAGAGTTATGGTGTTTTGCAACATTATTGATATTGTCAAGAAGCTGTCATTTGCAACCTTTTCTCTTCAACACGATTGCGTTTGATTTCAATTTGACGGGGAATAGTAACGACTCGTTCACTATTATATGACTAGACTTTATTAGGAAAGAAGTGTTCTTCTTTCTTGCAGTTGTCTAAATCATTTTTAGTTTACTCAATTTCCGCTAGTCCAGTTTTTTGCAGAGTCAATGAACGGACAAAAATGTCATTAACTTAACCCATTACGCCATAACTACACCTTTTTACGCCTTTAATTTATTCATCCACTGAAAAAAATAGTTCAAATTTCTACAGTCATGAATATGTACCATAAGCAATATTTTCACTCCCTAGCAGGTATTAGCTTAAAGCAGGCTCAAAGTAAAGCAACATGCGCCTTAAGGCGCATTCTGCTTTACTTTCAACCTGCTTTAAGTAGTCACCTATTTTCAAAACTAGAAACAGGCTATGGGGTAATGGGTTAAACTAATAGTACTATAGGGGTAACAAAAGCGGAATCAATTTACATCCCGTACTGTTTAGAGTCAGACTAGGCGCCCTTATTTGCTTTAGAACATAAATACATTTATGACTAATCTAGAGATTTTTTAATAAAACAAATTCATTGTAAAACAAAAGTATTTGCGTTTTATTTTCATTTAAAAAAAACACCAAAACCTTCAAGACTAGGTTTGTTTTGTTTTCATGTTTTTAGTTTTCATCTAAGACATTTGATTAACAACTACATACATTTTAATGTGTTCAAATATTTGATTTAGTTGAGTTTGAACATAAAAGAATGTCGTACATACATGTACTTATCTTGAACATATTGAAAAACAGGCAGAACGCACTGAAACGCGTTATTTAACCCATTAACCAATAGCCTGTTTCTAGTATTGAACATAGTTGACCACTTAAAGCAGGTTGAAAGTAAAGCAGAATGTGCCTTAAAACAGGTTGAAAGTAAAGCCGAATGTGCCTGAAGGCATATTCTGCTTTACTTTCAGCCTTCTTAAAGCTACAATCTGCCAGGATATAGAAAATATTTCTTCTTAAACATATTCATGACTGTATGAATAGGATTCTTTTTCTTCAGTGGATGAACAGATAAAAGGCGTCATAGGCGTATTTATGGGGTAATGGGTTAAAACAGTTTCGAAATGCTGCTGTTAATAGAACATCGCTGCAGCTACCATGTGACACGACCGAACACGCTAAATGTCAAAACTTCCTTGTTACAGTGCCAGAATGTGAAGAAAATGTTGATAAGCCACACTTTGTGACCTTTTTAGTTCGGTCGAATATTATATTCTGATTTTGTTGACTTAACACAGTAACCATAACGTGAAGGGACACGATTTTATCGGACGGTAATTATTTTACAAAAACGCGTTTATACTCGTTAAAATCGTTAGGCGTTAACCGTTCGTTAACCGTTCACTATGCGTTTCTTACGCATATATTAACGCGTAAATTGGTAGGAATAATGTATTTACAACTGTAAGTCAAACCTTTACAAAACATTTAGTTTCTTATTTCCCCATCCAACCCTGTCTTGTGTCATATAACAAAACAGGATTAAATAGAGAAATGAATAACAGTTATGAATTTTAGAATATGATTAACGACAATTTTTATGGCACGACGTTTCGTAAAAGGGGCACCTGTGTGGGCTGTTCATAGTTGGCAGCATTTTAGTTACCGCTTCGCTGCCTTACTCCGAATTCATTATTATTTGCCTAGTAAAGAAGTATCTGATAAGAATCCAACTTATTTGATTAATTTCAAAATTTATAAAGTCAAATCACTGAATTTAATGTGAGAAATAAAAGCATACCATAGTTGTTCCAAATTTATGACGTCAGGGAGGTGTATTGGTTAAAGAATATTCAGCTTGGAAAGGAATAATTACATATAGTATTACATACAGTGGAGAATCTGTTATTCTTTCCCAATAAACGCGTTTACGCTAAAACTATTATTTGCAGTGCAAACAGTTTGAAGCCAGATCAGACGCCGGGTAACCCGGCGTCTGATCAGGCTCCAAACTGTTTTCCACCAAGATAAACATGAATTATCAGAATTGTCCAAAAGTTGTACTTTTCTACGTTTTAGTGCTTTGCGTTTGCGTACGTTTGCGTTTAAACGGGAAAGAATAACAGATTCTCCACTGTATCTTGCATTTGATGATTTGAAGCAAACACTACTATATTATAGAACGCATGGGATGAATCAGTGTGGCAAAACAGGGCTATGAATTATTAAACAGACTTTTGCAATTAGAAGACCTAGATGGCCAATCGAAACCAATTGATGAAGACAAAATTCTTAAATGAGAACGGAAACTTAATTGTGAGAAAGTTTTACACATCAATATATTAAGAGTAAGACAAACCTGTATTAAGATGTGTCTCATCTAATTTCTTAATTACTGGTAGATATTACCTGAGGGGAAAACGGTTGTAAAATACGAAAAAACATAGATAAATCTTAGAGTTCAACTGTTGTAAATGAACAAGGGAATATCTTTAGGTATATATTGTTGACTACTACATGTTAATCTATAGAAATGCAATAGTGCATTTTTATCAATCCGCAACTGGTTGGAAATTATATAATTAAATCTAAACAAAAACCAGATACAAGGTCAATTGAATCTTAGATGACCATAGTACAGGGCTTCTGGATGTTTTTTATTGTTCTTAGCAGAAGTTACAGTGGAGAAAACGTTATACTTTCCCAATGTACGTGCGTATGCTCCATTTGCAGACAGTTTTGAGCCTTATCAGACACTATGTAAGCCAGCGTCTGACCAGACTCCAACATGTTTGCCCCTCAAATTAATATCACTTTTGGGAACTGTCAAAATGTTGTCATTGCATTGCGTTCGTGTTTCCTGTGCGTTTAAACGGGAAAGAATAACGCAGTTTGTAGAATAGACAGTGGTTATGCATGTTGCAACTAATATACAAACATTTACAGTCGTCCCATTCAATTCCATTTAAATAAATGCTGTTCATTTCGTATAAACACCATTTCTCGAGAGGGCGGGACTTGTTGATAAGTTTCGAAGAGGAGGCGGACATATGCACTTTTCATTCGAGAATTAATCTTTAGAACTTGGACAGCAAATATGTTGCGGATTGTTCAATATTTGTTCTTAACCGATATATGCTTTCCTATAAGTGAAAACCATGGTTCCCGAATAATATTCTTTATTAATGAGATACATTGCAAGAAAATTAACATACCTTATAGACATAAGCTTTCTGCGTTTCCTTATGACGTCACTTCTAAATGACGTCAAATCGGCATTTCGTGCCAAACTGTCAAAGTTGTTGACCTTAGAAAGTATACAATGGAACTTGTTGTTTTGCTTTCGAATGTACACATCTTCAGTAAATTGGTCATGGCTGTTCCTCATTACACATTATTCGTGTTATCAAGCTCTAATATCACACTGGTATGGAAAAACGAACGGGCTCCCGCTTAACGCTTCAGTTCCCGTTAATCCAACGCATCCGCTCCCGTTAAAATGGCGTAAGTTGTCAAATCGACACATGTGAGTATACAAATATGATGTTTGTCCTTGGGTATTGCTTGAAATGTAGACCAAGACTACTCTTACGGAGTGTCTCACACACTGATGCATGCATACGTACAATTTATTTATAGGATAATTACTTGAGGTTGATGTTAAACTTGAAACAGTTTCTACCGTTAAGGCGATTTCTGAAGAAACTGATGCTCATTGGCCATAAATTGTTCTGAATAGGCAACACATTCAGCTCTTATCGACACCAAATATTTCCGTCGAGTAGTCTGGTTACAATCGTCAACTGCATATAAAAAATAATCCGTTTAGCTATTAAACAAATAAAGATTTTGATTGTTTTTTATTACAAAGAACCACGCTCCAGTTGTGTGTACAACGAACATGCTCCAGATCAAAATCATTGTAGAGGTTTTTTTTCTAAAACTCTAGACCAATTTGAAATTAATATTTGCATCTGAAGTAGAATACCGTCTCCATTGCTATCGCCGGATTGGTCATTTCAGCAGGGGTGGGTCATTCTACTGCGTTACACCGGCAATGTTTTGTAAGTTTACTCTGTTATTTTAAAATATAAATCTCTTACTGAGACCGTTTGAATAGCCAGGCCACCCACATTTTTGGGATCCAAATTGTCAACAGACGTTATGAATGAAATTTATTTTCAAGCACAGGGCATTATCTCGTTGCAGGTATAGAAACGAAAGAGGATCTTACACCTGTGCCAGTTAAAACATTCCTTAAAAATGTATCTTTGACCAGACCAAGAACACCAAGCACGTGAAAATATAGATCTTCATTGTCCTTGAAAATTAATTACATACCCTCATACTACCTACTCCAAACAATATTCTACCTATCACTAACACTACCTACTCCTAAAACTACCACTACCTACTCCTAATACTACATTACTGAACCTTATTAAATTAAATTGATAATGGCAAGCGAATTGCCATCGAATTGCCATCGAATCGCCATCAAATCGGGCACTTCAAAAATCAAACCGTGTGCTTGAGTCTTTTTACGCAATTTTTCCGAAGCGGTTGTGACAAACATGGAATCGAAAAACATTAATGAAGGCATATTTGCGAATATTGGTGAGATACACAATTCATGCAAATTAACGCGTTAATTGCGTTGGAAAATATTCACAAGCGAATTGCCATCGAATTGCAAGGGAATTGCCATCGAATTGCAAGCAAATCGCAAAAAAATGTTAATTTAATAAGGTTCAGTACTGTACCACTACCTACTCCTAACACTACTCCTAATACTACCACTACCTACTCCTAACACTACTCCTTACACTACAACTACCTACTCCTAACACTACCACTACTACCACTACCTAATCCTAACACTACTCCTAATACTACCACTACCTACCACTACCACTACCTACTCCTAACACTACTCCTAATACTACCACTACCTACTCCTAACACTACCTACTCCTAATACTACTCCTAATACTACCACTACCTACTCCTAACAGAACAGAACAGAACAGAACAGAACTTTATTTTCTCGAATTCTACATAACATAGAATATATGAGGTACAACAAAAGAATATGAGTAATTACTGTCACGTGGTTTTTATATTTAACTAATTTTAACTAATATCTAATAAGGTGATGGGGGGGGGGGAAGGGGGCTGTGCCCGGTAATAGACTCTTCCAGACATCGGTATTCGTAAGGTGCGAACCAAAGGAGGCTCCCACCTCCCGACTACCGATATCTGTTCAGCGTAATGCGTATTAATGTATAGTATTTTGCTATCATACAGCGACATTGTCGCCTTTTTAAAATTTTATAGTTAAATCTAAATATAAATATGGCTTTGCCTTTAAAAAATCATCGTTGAGATAGGCCTATGTTATAGAGTAGAGATATACTGTTGAGAGACTGTAATTCCTATTTCTATACTTACTTGGAACCAGGGTCGAGCCTGTTCCAGACTGTTTTTGTTAATGTTTTTAGAAATCTAGATAGATCTATATCGTATATGAAGATTAATTTTAGAAACTCAAAACAAGTCAAATATTATTTTTCCAATACATGAGACGTTTGGATCATAAAACTGCATGGCTCTAAGATCGAGCCTCTTTCATGTAACCCGATCTTAGTCCAGACAGCTGACATAATTTACGGATTAAATTGCATTGAAACAGACTATAAGTTACAAACGAATGGAATGCAGCACTAGAGCATTGACAGGAATTGACCTTGAATTTGATTGGTTGGGCTAAATTACACACGGACGGACATGGTTTTTCCTACACGTGACCTAAAGAAAACATAATAGTTGAGCAGCTGAACAAGTGCATAACATTAGTGGATTATAAAGTGTTTTTGGAGTTAAACCTATTGACAAATGGATTATCACAGAAATATCCTCCTCAGTGGCAATGGCTGACAATCCGTGAGTACAGTGAATAATCTTAAATGCTTAAAGTGAAGTTTTCACTTTTAACCTAGATTTCGGCCATGCAGCCATGACACGCCAGACTCACCCCATGCACATAGTCCTATTTAAATCCAGGGACATTTCTTTAACATGTTAATGAAACGTCCTTGTTGGATCTTAGGTCAATTTAAATTAATGAGTTGACTACTGTCTCATATATGGCTTAATTATTTGGTTAACAATTCAGTTATAGATCTAGTGCATCTAAATGAATCTGTCGCTTCGCAGCTGCATGGTTCAATTGAAATAATAGAGAGTGTATGCACTTGAACATTGCTATTAATTTGCAAAGCGTCATATACATACATGTATGAGAATATGGACAATTAGGTATGATGATAAGTATCTAAACAGAGCACCAGATAAGGGGGGCAAACCAATGTTAAAATAATCATATCTGTATCAAACCCTCCTATGAGACCACTCACCAGAATCGGCTCTTTGAGTCAATTCTGATGAGTAGTTACTTACCGGGTTTGGTGCGTATAGCCATGTAAATAGTAGAGTTTTGCAATGTACTTCCGCTTATCTACTGAGTATGTGTGCATAATCTTGATATGCGGATCTACACTGAGATAATTAAGATTTTATGCATTTGAACATTACTATTCATTGACAAAGCATCATATACATACATGTATGAGAATATAGACAAGTACAGTATATTAAACATATATAGTAAAGTAAAATAAGGTAAATATCTAAACAGAACCCAGATAAGGGGAGCAAACCAGTGTTAAATTTTCTTATCTGTATCAAACCCTCCTGTGTGACCACTCACCAGAATCGGCTCTTTGAGTCAGTTCTAATGAGTAGTAACTCACCGGGTTTGGTGCATCCCGGCCCAGAGTATGTGTGCATATTCTTAATATGTGGGTCTACACTGAGATAATTAAGATTTTATGCACTTGAACATTGCTATACGTTTGCTAAGCGTCATATACATACATCTGTGAGAATATAGACAAGTTTATCAAACAAAGTAATTAAAGTAAAATAAGGTAAATATCTACACAGAGCCTCAGATAAGGGGAGCAAACCAATGTTAAAATCTTATCTGTATCAAACCCTCCTGTGTGACCACTCACCTGAATCATACCTAAGTGGGTCAATTCTAATGAGTAGTAACTCACCGGGTTTGGTTCGTATTATAAGTCATGTAAATAATGGAATTTTGCAATGTGCTCCCGCTTATCTGTAGCCCTGAGTATGTATGCATATTCTTGATATGCGGATCTACACTATTTACAGCTTGGACCCTTGTTAGTAATAAATACTTTTTGTCTCTGCACAATATGTACACATGTGTGTAAGCTTAAGTGTATATGGGTACATACAAAAAATAATACTAAGTTAAAGTTTGGGAGACTGGGCTCATGCTTACAAAGCTCCTTAGGACGAGCTCAGGCTCGGCTTAAGAACTTTTTAAGCATGTTGCCTGCACTCTTATTCAAGTTTGGTCACGTGGTGTAGATAGGAGTCTGCCAATGTCTGTGTTTTTAAGTGAATGAATTCTAACAGGGTCTATGATGTAAATATGGAAATCTAGCCCCTTTCATTCTTTATACTGCTAAGTAAAATTTTAACAAATATGCTCAATCTAATGAGCTCATCCTTTGAGGAGACATTCATAAGCTGCTGAAATTTCAATGTGTTTGGTCTTAGATAGAAGTATTCCTTTACATATTTTTTCCTGTCCTCATAGAAATGAGGGCATATTAGAAGATAGTGCATTTCATCACCAATCTCATCTGAGTTACATAATGTACATTTTCTGTCATAATGATCTATATTATTCCATCTACCTGTCTCAACGGGTAAATAGTGATTCCCTGTTCTAAATTTAATTAAACTGATATAATTTGGCTTGTTTAAATTTAGTATAAAATCTTCAAGTTTAATTTGTGATTTGAAAATTGAATAATTTCTTCCTTTACTTGAGTTTTGTAATGTTGCATGCCAGTTTTGCATGTTTTGATCAATAAGTCTTTGTTTACATATTGTTTTTAAGTATTTATTTGCATGCTGGCCTTGGATCATATGTTGATTTAACCAAAACTCGGACAAACCAGTTTCATTTAATATTGATTTTACTTTATTAATCCATTTAGAATTGAAGTTAGGCATATTGCACATATATTTATAGACTTGATAAGATAATTTATTACTGTTTTCACCTATGAGCCTGTTCCAAAAAGAGATCATCTTTGTTTTAATTATGATGTGTAATGGATATCTACCTGATTCAGCATATAACATGTATAAAGGTGTGCTTTTCCTTAGATGGTAAATTTTTCTGATTAGGTCACAGTGAACATTTTCGATGAGTTTTAAGTCTTCATAACCCCAAATTTCAGATGAGTATGTAAGGATAGGCAAAATAGTGTGATCTATTAATTTAAAAATAAGGTCAACAGGTAAGTGTAAGTTATAGATTCTTCGGTATAATAGATGTAATGCTTTTTTAGCTTGATTCACAAGATGTTTGCGTGTTGAAAGAAAGCTTCCGGATTTGTTAAAGTAAGTTCCCAGATATTTATAAGCTGTAATAATTTCAACTTCCCTGTTTTCTATTTTAAAATTTAAATTTCTGGTTGTTCTTGAACCAAACACAATAGCTTTGGTTTTTTCTACATTGACATTTAATTTCCATGTGTTGCAATAGGATGTGAAGTCATCTAAGCACTTTTGTAATTTAACGGGATCATCTGAAATTAATATAGTATCATCTGCGTATAGTAGTGATATTATGTTAATTAAGTCACTTGTAGTATTATCTATACTTGGAAGTTGGAGACCGGTGTTGCCTTTTTCTTTTAAAACTTTTTCTAAGTCATTCAAGAAGAGGGAAAATAAGATCGGTGATAAATTTTCGCCTTGTCTTACACCGCAGTTACTTGAGAAGAGCTCTGATTTAACACCGTTTAGGCTAACACAGGACTGAATGTTTGAATACATATTTTGTATAATTCTAAAGAATTTACCATTGATGTTATTATTTAATAATTTTTTCCAAAGTCCAATTCTCCAGACAGAATCAAAGGCCTTTGAAAAGTCAATGAATATACAATAGAGTTTTTTCTTTAAGTGCCTTAGTATTTCAATAATAGAATTAAGTGTGAAAATATGATCACAAGTAGAATAAGATTTCCTAAAACCAGCCTGATTTTCTAGGAGTATGTTGTTTTCTTCTAAGAAACATGTTATTCTTTTATTTAGTACAGATGTGAATAACTTACTTACACAGCTCAATAACGTTATTGGGCGATAATTGTTAGCTTCAGTAGGGTCGCCTTTATTTTTATAAATTGGAAATATAACGCCTTCTGACCATGTGTTGGGTATATGCCCGGTATCAAAAATGAAATTAAATAGTTCTGTGTATATAGGTAACATTTTGGATTTTGAAAATTTAATATATTCGTTTATTATCAGGTCATTACCTGCTGATTTATTATTTTTCAGCATTTTTATACATCTATCTATTTCAGATTGGGTAATTGGGGAATTAAGGCAATTTGTTTGATCATTTAGGTCCAGATTTTCAAGTATTTCTTCATCATTTTGATCATGGGAGTAATCATTACTAGCTTCTTTGAAATGTTGAAATAGAGAGTCTAAGTCTGGTGTTTTGTTTGGCCCTTTTTTTAGTTTCATTTTATTTAAGTACCTCCAATAGTCTTTTGGTTGTTTACTTTGTAGTTTTCTTAGTTTGATTTCATTATTTTTATTATATTTTGAAATAAATTTATTCATTGTCTTTTTATAATTTTTGCAGCAATTTTTCATATAAATCCTGTTTTCTTCGGATGGGTATTTGAAGTATCTTCGTTTAGCCTTATTATAGCTTTTTCTTAATTGTTTACATTTGGGACCATACCATGGCTTGTGTTTTTTACAGTTTGAATGAAATCTTATTTGTCCTGGAGTAATAAATGTTTTATTTGCACTTTCAATCAGTACATTTGCTAGTGTGTCAGTAATCTGGTCAATCTGGCTATGACTTTGTTGCCTTCGTGCATCAATAATGTTTTGTTCTAAATCTTGTAATTGACTGTCATTTATGTTTGTAAGAAATTCATTTTTATGTGTATAATCCCATTTCGGTCTATTTTTGTTAACTCTCTGATCAATTAATAAATAAATCACTTGTTGTAATATTTATTTTACAACTTAGTAATGCATGGCCATCACTATAGATGCTATCCATTGGCAGTATTTCAAAGTGTGTCAGAAGAGAGTATCCCTCAATAGAAGACAACATGTAATCTATAATAGACAAATTTTTAAACGTCATTTGACCCACATTTTTATCCTTACCAACTCTACCATTTACAATAAATATGTTATTGTTCTTACATAATTCAGTTAATTTATAGCCATGGTTGTTAGTTTTCTTATCTTGAGATTTTCTGGTCAGCTGAATGCCGTTTTGCAGCATTTTAGCTTTCTGATCTATAAATGAGATTGTTTCCTGATCAAAATCAAACATATTTGCCAGAAATTCATCACTATCAGTATAATCAACAAGCCCACCAGTTTGAGCGTTAAAATCTCCTAATAAGTATATCGTTTCAAATTTTGAACACATAACACTACCACTACCTACTCCTAACACTACTCCTAATACTCCACTACCTACTCCTAACACTAACTACTCCTAACACTACTCCTAATACTACCACTACCTACTCCTAACACTACCTACTCCTAATACTACTCCTAATACTCCACTACCTACTCCTAACACTACCACTACCTACTCCTAACACTACTCCTAATACTCCACTACCTACTCCTAACACTAACACTACCTACTCCTAACACTACTCTGTCTACCCCTTATATTAGCAATCTACTATATATGTACTTTATCTACTCTTAAAACTAAAGCTTGATAACTTCTACTATAACAACTTCTACAACTTCTACTACTACTACTACTATTACCCCTGTGGGACAGGAGTAGTGCACGGACAAGGCAAAAAGACACCAATGTTAACAAATACAATGGCGTCGTTGACTCCCGAATGGGTGTCAGTTCAAAGAAGGCATTGTGCCATACAGTGAAATTGACCTTAAATATATCACGGGGTTTATATACAAACACAGTTTTACGTTGGACAAGAGTTGAAAAGTTATGAGACAAAAATGGCCTTCAAACTCATTTTGGTTCATTCAAGCGGACGATTGCTTTCATGTGTGTCCTTTAAAAATAACAATCATATTTAAATATTTATTCGTTTTTATTCTCACCTCTTTAAAGAAGTTAATATTAATAAAATTCTAAATTTGCTTTCCCAAATGTATGCAATCCAAACGGTATGTCCCTGATTTGCATATGAACAAGGTGTTATACCCCCGGGCAGCCAAAACAGTTAAGACTGCCAAAGAGTTATCTTCCGTGTGTCTATTGTTGTGGTTGTTTAATCCCTTCACTGCCTTACCCCGTGTACGATAGATCTAGTTATTTGCATACAGTGTGGTTCCTGATCATACACCGCGTAACTCGGTATTTGATCAGGTTCCAAACTATTTGCAACTAAGATTAAAATATAGCGTAAGAAAACAAAAAAATGTATTTCTACATTTTGTTGCATTTCGTTTGCGTTCTGCGCTCATCTCAATAATTCAGGCCCAAAAACTACATTTGATAAATGAAACTAGACTTCGCGTATCGCTGCTTCTAATAATGGTCTACTGTTATTCAATGTCCTGCTATGTTTAAAATATACTAAATGCATTTGCAAGACCCAGTGGTCTACCCAGAATTCCAAGAAGATTGGTTCATGTTTTGGTAACTAATATGATCCACAAGGTAACTTATAACCCGCAAAGGTACTTAGTGTTGAAATAGTTAACCCCTTCACTGCCTTACCCCGAGTGCGATGGTTATTTGCAAACAGTTTGACACTCATTTCGATATGTCTTAAATCAAAATACCTAAAAATTAAATTTCAGAAATAAAAGCAGACGAAAATTGTTTAAAATTGATGACGTCACGGCAGTGAATGGGTTAAATGGGTTTAAGGTGTCGATGGTTACATTTTGACAGAACACGGACTTGTTTACCCATTGGCGATGTAAAAGTGGGCGTCGGTTAAATTCAAATTAGCTTCAGTGAAAATATTTAAGTTTTAACTCTTTTCCTACCGTAATATTGTCTGCTTTTAAATTGACGTATGCAGACACGTCCCTAACGTCTGTTAACAATTTGGATCCCAAAAATGTGGATGTCCTGAGGATATCCAAACGTTCTCAGTAAAAGATCTATATTTTTAACCGGCGATAGCAGTGGATAAGACATTTTATTTCAGATGGAAAGGTTTATTTCAAATTGGTCGTAACGGTAGAAACTTTTTCAAGTTAAACATCAACCTCAAGCATTTATCCTATGAATAAGTTTTACATATGCTTGCATCAGTGTGTGAGACACTCCGTAAGAGTAGTCTTGGTCTACATTTCAAGCAATATCCAAGGACAAACATCATATCTGTATACGCACATGTGTCGATTTGACAACTGACGCCATTTTTTAACGGGAGCCGATTCGTTAGATTAACGAGATTGAAGCGTTAAGCGGGAGCCCGCTCGTTTTGCCATACCAGTGTGAATATGGATGAAACATACATGCGTACTGACAAAATGTTAATTTAATATTAGAAATTACAGCAAATATATTGTAAATATAAGAAATGAATAGATTTTTCGGCATTTAAGCGAAATAAACGAGAGAAAATTATCGGCATATTTACCATGAATCGCTAGCGCGATTCATGGAATTTGCCGATAATTTTCTGTTGTTCATTTTGCTTGAGCGTCTGATCTGGCTCCAAGCTGTTTTCAAAGTCAACTATAGTGATTGTATTACATGTAACCCGTTTGTTGGAAAAAAGAATGTATTTTCCACTGTATGATAATTTCCAAACAATTTATTTCCTAAACAGACGCCGCGTTACATGGCATCTGACCGGGTTAAAAATGCATGACATTTAAAACGATGCTATTTTAGACAATTTACCTTAGCATAGAAATTGAGAAATAAAAGCAGACGACAACATTTTTAAAAAAAATCAGATGACGTCATAGTATTGGAGAGGTTAATGCTGATTGGACGTGTATAACTTTCATCCAATTGAAAAGTGTCGTGGCTTGGTTTCAGCGGTGCAGGACAAATGCTAGGCGATTAATTTGACTGATTTAAAATTGTCTGAATACGACAGCTTTGAAAAATTAATGGAGTTCCATGGCGATGAGATAGATTTCGCTGAAGTACCGAACTATTACGCTTATTTAGCAGAAAATGGAATAAACGAAGACAATATTGCACTCTTAATTCGTCAGTTTGCGACTTTGTGATATCTTTTCTAACAAGTCTGGAACAAGATGAGGGTCCGAATAGTTCGGCATTTCATTCGTGCACAATCTGTTAACTCGCTATTGTCGTCTGCTTCAAATGTATCGTCTCCCAGAAAAGTTGGATGTAAGTGTCTACCAGTTTGAATTCAGATCAGACGCCGCTTTACGCGGCGTTTGATCTAGATTCAAACTTTTTGCAAATGTAAGAACTAAGTCGCGTTTAATCCTTATCGTGTTTAGCGCGACTTGGCTAATATTTGCAACTTGTATTATTATTCCCCAAATTGTAAAAAAGTAAATAAACTAGGGAAGGGAACTAGAACCCAAATTGCTATTCGAATATTCGCTTAACGTATTCAAATAATTCGCCTGGAATTAACGTAATGACTGATAAACAAATAAATCGCAGACGATATTTTTAAGCATAATCCTAAGGGTAAACCTAATTAATGTTTAATGGTATTATCTTTATTTTGGTAAGATGAGTTTAGTCTGGTTTGACAGTTACAATAGTCGACAAGTTAGCTGACAAAAACTTATTCCATCTATGAGTGCTAAAAGGTTAACCTTTCAAACTGGTTGTTTCTTTGTAAGTTATTTTAATTTCTAACCCTTTCATGATCAAATTGTTCGGGAGATGTTTACCCCCTTAACCGCTTTATTGTCTTCTGCGTCAATATTGCTGTCTACAAGGTACGTTTCAAAGTTAGATTCAATGTTGTATGTCTTAATACATATCGAAAAGAGTATAAAACAGTTTGGGTCCTGATCAGACGCCGCGTCACGCGGCGTCTGATCAGGACCCAAACTGTTTGCAAACTCTCTTTAAAGCGTCACTGAAAGTGAAAGGGTTAATGTCGGTTATTCTAAACCGCCGTGTTTTCAAATATATCTAATCAACTTACGTTGAAATTACCCGTATTTTTTCCGTTGAAATTGGTATCTCATGCTGTCATATAAGTTAAAAGTGTTTGTACTTCTTCTGCTAAACTTCAATATTTCGAATTCGCTTATGTTGAAGTAAGTCGTATTTGTTATGGTGAATTTCGATCTCTGGAGTCAGGGTATTGCGACAAACTTCCCCTATGTACTTGCTGGAAGATTTCATTGTACATAAGTATATATAGTTCATCTAAATAAATATAGGATATTACATGAGTGTTCATAATTTATAGTTTATTAAACGAGTCTTTTAGAAAACGATAAAAACGAGGCTTTGCCAAGTTTTTATCGTTTTCTAAAACGACGAGTTTGATAAATCTAATAAATTATTAACACGAATGTTATATTCTTTTTATAACATAACCTAGAAAAGTTATTTATCGCAGCCTTTGATGTCAAGCGAATGCTAACCACGATATAAGTAGAGATCTATACAGGTAAAAAGTTGTTCCAAATTAACCCCGTTCACTAGCATAATGTTAATGTTGTTATATGTATTTATAATTAATAAACACATTTTTATATAGATCTATTATTGTTTAATTACACCAAAAATCTATAAATTAAATCTACATGATGGAATGAAGACGTTGGAATTTGAACGCATAGAACGCATTTTAATGACGTCACAAATAAACGACGTCGTGGCGTACCTCAATTGCATAGTTATTTAACTAGTTATATATGACATTTAAACAACAGGTGTTATTCAACGCTCACGCAGTCTGTTATGTTATAAATAGAGGATAATTGTTTTTTTCAGTATAAGATAGAAATTTAATCCATTGAGTGAACATCAGAAGTTATATTTTCACGAGTGGCGAAGCCACGAGTGAAGATATAACAGTCTGATGTTCACGTAATGGATTAAATTCGATCTTATACTGAAAAAATACAATTATTCTATTTATTTATGCTTTTAAGCCACTTTTTAAACGAAATTGTTCGACAATTGTGAAAGCGAAAGTACATGATTTACCCCGTGTTCAGCCCCAAGTTTACATCGAACACATTAACGAAACAGTTTCCGGTACGATGACGTGACTGATTTATTGATTTGACGTCATCCGAATTACGTCGTTGCTCCCGATTTTGGATTCGTGTTCTTCCGTTGAGTGGTTCGCGACAAATCGGACTGCCGGAATTTAACGCTAAGACACGATTGACTACGATTTTTGGGGAGCCCTACGGGAGAAATTCATAATAAGAGCGCGCGTGGCGATAATCCCACTGCTTAAAGCAGTGAAATTATCAAGTGGTAATCCACTGCTATTTCGTGGTAATCTACCGAAAAACATAAATAAAGTGCATTACTTGTACATACATCATTTCATGTTATACGATCATGCAAACAGTGATGTGCATACTGCAGTGTCTCAACAGGGTCTACACTGTTTGCTTATGTTTAGCATTGTAGACGATAGTCTTTATATGTAATGGATTCATATGGTCACATAATGTTTCCTGTAAAAAATTGTACATCCGTTTGGAAAAGAAAACCTATTTTGACCCTTACACTTTATTGTAATGTTAAACTTTATTGTATATTTGTGAAATACGTGTAAATAACTGAAATGAAATATATGAAATAACCAAACTAAGCCTTACATTGTCAATGCTGCCAAAACATGCAATTGCAAACAGTTTGGATCCTAATAAGACGCATCGTAATGCATCGTCTGATCCGGATATAAACTATTTCACAATAAGTTTGGTCATACAGCTTCAAATCTAACTTTGAAACTTTTAAACGATATTTTAGACAACACTATTGAAACAGTATGGCAGTTTATGAGCAAATCCCTCACGATAAATAGATATATTTATTCATCATCAAAATGTACAGTTACGTAACAATTTTTAAAAACATAAATAGTAAACAATCAGCAACAATGTGTATGCTTTAATACAACCATGTCAATGAACATTAGATGTCAAGGATGAGGCAAACATAAATGTATTTCTAAGTCTTATTTCCATTGTGTTCCTTTATTTAAGAAATAATAAATTCATAACAGTGTTTTATCGTGCAATCGAACACTGGTACATGTAGGAGTTGAGATGCGTAGTAATTTAATCACGAGGCCTTTAGGCCGAGTGGTTTAATTACAAGCATCTCAACGACTACCAGTGTTCGATTGTTAGATAAAACACTGGTATTAATTTATTATATCGATTCTAACACATAATTTAACCCTTAATTTGCACCGAAGAAACGGGGCTACATTTCTTGGCGTACGCATTTTCAAAGCCAAATGACGTCACGTTAGAACGTTTTTGCGTGTGAGAGTTCTACTGAAAATTCGAACACTAAGACGGCCCTTCTTCGCTTATATGGGGGTGTGGACGAGGTGTGTTAGAATACAAGTTTGACCATGAAAGGGTTAAACAGCAAACTGTTCGTACAGCAATTTTGTTACATATTCAGAAAACACATGTTACACAATATTAATCACCATATTCTATTGAGTAGGCGTTATTTCAGTAGACCAAACAACATAGATCACATGCGACCGATATGGTTATAATGAAGTTCGTTTGAATTATTTCGTTCTTTCAAATTTTGTTTTATATACCGTATCAAGTCCATTTATATGTTAAATAAGAGGTTGTAAATTAGATTTGTTCTGTTATAACCAATATTTCTTAACCCATTTGCGCCCACGATCTCATGTATGGGACATATGCAAACAGTGTAGACTCTGATCAGACGCCGCATTATGCGGCGTCTGATCAGTATACACTGTTTGCTGATAGGAATTTCAATGTAAAACGAAATGAAAATGAAAATTTTGACCAGGCATACCTTTGATAAAAAATGGACTAATCCAATATAAACATGGAAGAATCCACTGGGCGCAAATGGGTTAATATCCAATTTCTTTATAAGCCATATTATATTGTGTAGGCGTGGGGAGGTTACACATAAGATGTTGTTTTTCATGATGAATGGATTTCATTCAGTGTACGAGAGTGATAAACTCATGACAAGTACATTATACAGACTTTATTCCGATTATTTCAGTAGATTATACGCCAGCTTAATGACCCTTTAACGTGTGTAAACCCCTTCCATCGTCTAACCGCAGAGGCGTTTGTATTTGCAAAATAGTTGGATCCTAATTAGATGACGTGTAACCCTGTGTCCGATCGGTGTCCAAAATAGTTGACATTCTTGTAGCGTTTTCTTCAGTCAAATTGCGCAAATGTCTAAATTAGAGATATTAAACAAGATGCAATATTTTAAAACAGACGATATTTTGACAGCGAAGGGGTTAAAAGAATGATTTGAAGATCTGGAATGTTGAGAGAGGAATATATGGCGATTTTACGTGTTGTTAATGGACAAGATCTTGGTTGATACGCTAAGGTCATTATGTATTAGTACAATTGGGAGAGTGTTTTCCTTTTCCATATAAGCACTACTAAACGCAAACAATGTGCAATGAAATGTAGTAAATCAAATCTTTTGGAAAATATTTACCTGGGGTTTTCATTTCAATAGCAAATAGTTTGGAGCCTGATCAGACGCCGGGGTACCCGGCGTCTGATCTTGCTCCAAACTATTTGCAATTGACATAATATTTTGGCATAAACACGTTTATTGGGACATAATAACTTCTTCTCCACTTTATATTAGTTAGTACATCCATTGATGCCAGTATCCTTTCTTTTTGAGCATGTTAATACGGCTGGTGTACTAGAGTTTTTTAACATTATAAAAAAATAGATTAGCCCTAGATGAAAGTCCAAATTTGAAGTTTGTAGGTCTAAGCGAGATCATTTAAGTTAGAAAAGGGTATATTGTTGTATCGTTAGATTATATTTTACTGTACTTACATAAAAAAACCGGTTTAGAATAGAATACAATGCCTCACGTTATTTATCACGACCGTCCCATTAGTTGATGCAATAATGATATTACATGACACTAAATACATGAAGGCTTTGAGAAACTAAACATAGGGTGACATTCAGAAAGATGAACGTGACATAGTAAGAATAAATAAGAAATAAAGATAACATAGCAAAACAAACTATTATTGGCGCTACCTCAGCTAGAACCTTTACTTTGAAAACTTTGTCTGACCAGTGCCACGTCATATAGGATAGAAAAATACTAATTTCAATCAACATATCAACACGTTAATTAAATAAGACCCTTCTCCTCCATAAACTATTATTTATTGGTATATAACGATATGGTATATATACTAAATGTGGGACACGAGTGATATCATTTACCCAGTGCATTTCTGATTGACCATGGTAGGGATTTTTTCTGATCTCTTTGAAACCAATCGGCTACGGGTCTTTGGTATTAATTTGGGATATTGTATTTGATAAGTACTGTTGTATTTCTTTATTACATATAGGAGTGTTGATATGTAAACGTGACCTAGAATCATATCATGTACATTACGTTTTATTTTACGCTATACAGTTTGCGAAAAATTCCCTTAAATAATCAAAAATGCATTATACTTAACCCTTTACCCCATAGCCTGTTTCTAGTTTTGAAAATATGTGAATACCTAAAGCAAGTTGAAAGTAAAACAGAATGCGCCTTAAGGCGCATTCTGCTTTTCTTTCAGCCTGCTTTAAACCACCATCTTATAGAATAAAATATATTTTTTATGACACATATTCATGACTGTATCAATTGGAACTATTTTCTCCAGCGGAGGAATAAACAGAAAGGCGCTTCTATGAGGGAAAGGGTTCATTAGAAAGTAGAATACGCTCTTTGTACATTAGAAATTCCATGGGCCAATGAATGAAGAAGATCACAAGTACTTGACACGTCATAGAACTGTTTGGTCTATCTTTTCAGCCTTACTACTGTGGAGAAAACGTTATTCTTTCCCGTTTAAACGCAAACGTACGCAAACGCAAAGCACTAAAACGTAGAAAAGAACAACCTTTGGACAATTCTGATATGTCATGTTTATCTTGGTGGCAAACAGTTCGGAGCCTGATCAGACTACGGGTTACCCGGCGTCTGATCTGGCTCCAATCTATTTGCACTGCAAATAATAGATTTAGCGTAAACGCGTTTATTGGGAAAGAATAACACATTCTCCACTGTATCTCTTTCAAAGAATAAATTCTAGTGTTTAGTTTTAAATATAATTTTCATAGAAGAGCTCTGTCTTTCAGCCTTACTAGTAACCGATAATAGCACAAACAATTTAAGCCAGGCCTTTTTTTATCCAAAATACAGATTTACATTTCAATACTATAACACCTAGATACAGTGATATTTAAAACATACTTATATCTATAGTTTGTACAAAAAATTAACTCATTCTAAACTACACGGGTATTGGTATTAGCTCTTCGGCGAATCTTGGTCTAAACCGTTTCTCATTTAATTGGCAGTGTATGTTCAGGATTTTTGCTAAAAATGATAAAAGCTTATACATGTAAATAGATAAAATGTTATTTTTAAGTATTATAAATAGCCCTCAATGGTGTCATATTTAAATACTTAATTCCAAATGTAACTGTGACATTTATTTTCTGCAAATTTTCATTGACCATTTTTCTGAAAGCCAATATATTTTGTGTGTCAAAATTTAGATCAGTTCTGACGGCTATTTCAGATTTTTCGAAGCGGATGTTTTTAAACCAGAACAGTTGAAAAGTAAGCCTGATAATTAGTGTGTGCCATCCGCTAATGATGCAAACGGCAATGCGACATTGAGTAGACCTTACGTGACGTCTAATAACGACGTCAGCATTGAAACATTGTTCAATTACTGACTCTATAATGTATTTGCAAGGTCCATAAGATATTTTCTCCTAAATCCAGCCGTGCGACCATCATGGTTACTAAGAATATTATTGGACCTATCAGAGAATAGACCCGAGTCCACTACTATAAACGTAGATCTAATACTTTCCTTTATTGGTAAGGAGCTTTTCAGAGTTACTGATATTCAAAGCGAGTCATTAAAAATGGTAGAACTATTGAAAATGAAGTTATACTTATATCAAAACAATATTACTGATGGTAGCTCTCCTAGTGTAAAATGTTATAACTTATAAATAGAAAACTATCATAAACAGCACAAATACTGATGACTACGGTGAGGGGGTACAGTGGAGAATGTGTTATTCTTTCCCAATAAACACGTTTACGCTAAAACTGTTATTTGCAGTGCAAACAGTTTGGAGCCAGATCAGACGCCGGGTAACCCGGCGTCTGATCAGGCTCCAAACTGTTTGCCACTAACATAAACATGAAATATCAGAATTGTCCAAAAGTCGTTCTTTTCTACGTTTTAGTGCTTTGCGTTTGCGTACGTTTGCGTTTAAACGGGAAAGAATAACAGATTCTCCACTGTAATTAAAAACAGTATTACACCGTTGAAAAGACGTTATCATTTCCCAATACACGCGTTTATACTTTACAACTATGTCCCTTACAAACGATCTGAAACCAGATCAAATACAAAACAATTCGGATACGATCGTGACGCGGCGACTGATGGGATATCAAATCTGTCTTCGAAAAAACGTTGTTCTCCGGATAAGTACACACAAGACTTTACTCTTTCACTGCCAACAGCACCAAAAGGCGACTTTGCAAACAGTTTGAATCCTGATCAGATATCGCTTGTCAGGATTCGAACTGTTTGACACTTCTATTAACATTTCTTTAGTAAAAACAGTCCAAAAGCTGATTTTTAAAATATTGCTGACGACACGAACAATGCAGACGATACTTGCGCTGTAAGAGAGTAATTTCAGACGATAAAACTTAGCAGTGAAAGAGTTAATAAATGCTTTTCCAATGGTACATGTATTGTGTTATCAAACATTTAAACCTGTCAGTTGCACAATTAGTCTTTTTTACTATTTAAACGTTTGGACAAATGCTGGACCGTAAGTGGATTTATTATCACAAGATAATGTCGCCAATTTCTCAGAGATGTCTATTTCAACACGAGTTTCAATTTGTCACCGGCAAGCCCAGCAACTGTAGTGCAAATTGAATAATTTAAAATCTTGTACAAAAACCGCAAAATTGTCTCAAATTAAAAGGCAAATAAGCACGTCCGAACACATTTTTGTTGTCCGGGAACTATTAACCTCTATAACTCACGGTGCTTTTTCTCTGCTTAACCCATTACCCAATAGACTGTTTCTACGTTTGAAGAGTGGTGGTCACGTAAAGCAGGTTGAAAGTAAACCAGAATACTACATGTATGTATTCGCATTTCTCTTTCATATTAAGCTACCATCTTATAGAATGTATATATATTTTTTATGATACATATCAATAACTCTATAAATTGAAACTAATTTCCTCAGTGGAGGAATAAAAATTGTAAAAAATGCTTTATTTAAGTAATGGTGTAACATAACCGTTGCCATGCTCTATGACGCTAGCATAATTGTGCAAACATTTTGATCCAGACCAGACGCTTCTACCACCTGTAATGGTACTGAAAGTGTATCCAGAGCACCAGATAAGGGTAGTTTTTTCAAAAACTAAAATCTTTATTTCTGAATTAAACCCTATGGTGTCACTACTCATTAGAATCGTCTCTTCGAGACGATTCTAATGAGTAGTAACATCATAGGATTTGGTGCTAAAAATAGTGAGAAAATGTGGGATTTGTTGAAAAAACTACCTCTTATTTGGAGCCCTGTGTATCTCTATGTTTTATGTTTAGGACCTCCTAAATAAGTAAGGATCCAAACTGTTTAACACTCATATCAATGTTTATCACATAAGCGTGCAAACTATAGAGGTCTGTAAAAGTCGTACGGCCCACTGGGCATATATTTTATACTAATTTTCGAATCACCGAAATACTAGGGATATAAAACATTTCCAAGTGTCCTAAAAACGTTATATCGAGCAATCCCGCATTTTTAGGCTGCAAATCAGGCTATTTAGAGTTCTAGTATTAACAGTTACTCAGACTATTTTTCAAATTTAGACATTACAATAACAATGACGTCATGTAACATTTATTTAATGACGTTATTTTGAAAACGAAACTAGATTCTAAATGTCACATGATCATTTTTAGTCCATTTGAACAATTTTAGATTAAATATGAATTTAAAATTTAAATATGGTACCAGAGAAGTCTTTTTACAACTCAATGATGTTGGTTTTCTTTATTTTAGTTTGATAGATGTTTTTCTCTACGAATGAATAAAACCGAATAACACCTATTACAAATCGTTTACCTAAGAGCCGAGGGCAAAAATGAAAGTAAGACCGTCCGAATTTTCGTGTCATTTAGTGTTTATATGATAAATAGAACATTAAATTAGTGTGTTTTCAGTAGTGCATTTATTTAAATCGTTGGATAAAATGATATGTTGCTCGCCAAGGCTCGCAACATATTATTTAATCCAACTCGTTCAATATATTCACTACTGAAAACACACTCATTCAATATTCTTTATCTATTAAGTTCAAAACGCTGTAAACTCCCTATTTTGTATATATAAAAATACATGCGACAAATTGAAACAGACAATATCATGTCAACGAATGTGTTAGTCGGGTGGATTACGTCATAATGGCAGCGAAAGGGTTAAGTGCGCCCTCCCGTTACGTGTCTGTCTTATCCACAGTCATCAACAATCTTTGGCCAAAGGTGACAACATTATATTGTGATACTGTATTTAAGGCAGGTAGCTGTTTAAATCTGTCTGGAATAAAAAGAAAACCATGTCAGTTTGTAGAGGTTTTTTAAGGTTCTGAAATAAATTAAATGTTGAAAGCATCAAATTACAATTTTTTTCTGGACTAAATCCTTGTGCAGTCCGCATGTCTACAGTGAGCTAATATGGAGCTACTTTTTTCATTCAGCCATCTTCCTCGCCTGAGACGGCCCCTTCGCAAACTTGGCATGACGTCACAGAGGTTCGTTGATGATACTAATACTTGTGAAGCAAGTCCTTTACGGTGTATATATGACGAATACACGTGTCTTATACTAACACTATGGATTTAGATCAGAGGACTTCCAGAATTCTTCTTATGTTATGAGGGTTTGCACTGTTTTTTTAAACCCATTTGCGCCCACGACCCCGTATATGGGACATAGGCAAACGATGTAGACTCTGATCAGACGCCGCCTTATGCGGCGTCTGATCAGAGTCTACACTGTTTGCTGATAAGAATTTCAATGTAAAACAAAATGAAAATATTTTTTTGACCAAACTCCCCTTTGATAAAAGATAGACTAATCCAATATGTAAACATGGAAGAATCAACTGGGTATAATGGGTCAATATACAATAAGAACAACCTGAAGTATTCACGAATGGACTAAATTTATTTGGAAGTTGATGTCATCTATTTGAAGTTTCTGGGTTCAACGAATTGAAGAAGACACTACAGTGGAGAATCTGTTATTCTTTCCCGTTTAAACGCAAACGTACGCAAACGCAAAACACTAAAACGTAGAAAAGAACAACTTTTAGACAATTCTGATAATTCATGTTTATCTTGGTGGTAAACAGTTAGGAGACTGATCAGACGCCGGGTTACCCGGCGTCTGATCTGGCTCCAAACTGTTTGTATTGTAAATAATAGTTTTAGTGTAAACGCGTCTATTGAGAAAGAATAACAGATTCTCCACTGTATGTTGTTCGCATTTATCAAGTTTATCAAGGACATAGTTTACTTACTACCATTTGAAATATCTTATTTAGGCTTTGAAACTCTCTAGAAATTGTCATTTGACAATTCAAATGAAATTCCGAAATTGAATCTTTATGATGATAATATTTCTATTTTCCAAAGATTTTATATATTCCACATTTTCGTGATGTATTATTTAATTTCCTGTAGAACTCTGTCGGAGTAACTTTTTTAATGGAATTTTGTACAGTTTGATAGAAGAAGTGGGAATGTACGTTTACAGTTCTCCCTCTCTACAACAATACCCAATGGGAACAAAAGTGAATCAAAGTATTTTAGAATACTGATAATGGTTTCAAATGATTTACAGAGGTATGGAGTAAAAATAAAACCAGGAGTTTATTGATAGTTAAACCTTTTTTAATGAATTCTTGATAGACAGACGATACTGACAACTCATTTACTCAGATTTACAATATAATACGTGTTAACATACTTTTCTATAGCTGCAATTTTTATGAAACTACTTTGCACAGTTAAGTGGGCCTCAGTGTAATAAACTGACCAATCTTTTTGTCTGCGATCAGGATTGTGTTTCGAAAAGATGTGAAAAGTCGAATAAGATTTAGACAACATTAACATAAATCTAATATTCAAATATGTTTGTACTCAAAAACATATTCGATTCTCAAAAAAGTATTACCAACAATGTAAACGGATAAAATAGAAATCCTCGGAATCGACAACCCTCGGTGCCGCCGCATTTAGAACCAGCTTGCAGGACACTTTCTTGCTCCCAAAAATATTCCTTCACAAAAGAAATTGAAATTTGATGAATCATATTTATCTCAGATTGTTGTGTTTTTTCACTAGAAGTTTAACATTCTTAAATCGTTTATGCATTTTTTAAAATTAACCGATATTTGATTCATTCAGTCTTTGATACAGTGGAGAATGTGTTATTCTTTCCCGTTTAAACGCAAACGTACGCAAACGCATAGCACTAAAACGTAGAAAAGTACAACTTTTGGACAATTCTGATAATTCATGTTTATCTTGGTGGCAAACAGTTTGGAGCCTGATCAGACGCCGGGTTACTAATAGTTTTAGCGTAACGCGTTTATTGGGAAAGATAACACATTCTCCACTGTAATATCCGATTAAGATTGTTTTTTTTTTGAGCGGATGAGGACTGAATCAAAACTCTACTCTACCTATAGATTGTTCAAAGATTGAAACGATAAAAACGACCCTAGGATTAGCAGTCAAACACGCAACCACTATAGAACACGAGCCGCCGGTTTTGGTATTTTAATTGCAAAGGCCAAAAACATATGTGGTATGACTTATAAGTTATAATGGTTATAAGACTTTGCATATTTGGACATTGCGTCATAATTTTAAAGTGTTCATGTAATATAGCCTATAATTTGTTTAGAACTTGTAACATAGATCAAACATGGTCATTTACATACACATCTGACCTAATGTCTATGTTGGGGACAAGGGCCAATGTCCGCCGAGTGTCTGCTGACCAATTTTATTGCGTTATGTGAACGGACCTCTTGACCATCTACTTCGACGATCTCCAACACGCAGAACAAAATATTGTAAAAATAATCTCACTCGCACTGAGACGTATTTATCAATCGGAAACTCTTGCATGTAGCCAGTAGTAGTAATCTTTATTTACATCTCATCATTATACATACATGTTTGTAAATATAATCACAAATACAGTAAACTATAGACATGTATAATGCCACTCCTAGTTGGAGTTATAAGAGATGAGTAAACATTGTAACAATTATCGTTTAAGAGTACAATACTGAGCCTTATTAAATTAAATTGTTAATCGCAAGCGAATTGCCATCGAATTGCCATCGAATCGGGCGCTTCAAAAAACAAATCCTACGTTTGAAAATTTTTATGTGAATTTTCCGAAGCGGTTGTGACAAAAATGGAATTGAAAAAATTAATGAAGACATATTTGTGAACATTTGTGAGATACACCATTCAAGAAAACTTACCCGAGGGTAAAGTTAGTATTTTAAATCGCAGGCACATTGCCATCGAATTGCAAGCGAATTGCCATCGAATTGCAAGCGAATCGCAAACATTGTTAATTTAATAAGGTTCAGTACTGTAACTGTACATTTACTGTACATATCTAAGATTAAAGATAAAACTGCAATACCGATGCTAATCAGAATCTAAAATTACTGCTCTAAAACAAGTTTTAAGACACTGAAAGACAAAAACTGGCACTACTGTGCACTACTTAAAGAATGTTTATACGAAAACATATGTTCCTTTGATCAGATCAAAGTGAACAGGATTAGCAAAGATATTACAGACCACATAAAAAGATAGTCATTTCCTGAGAGTTTGCAAAAAACACAATTGACATTATTTACATTATAAAACGTTATTTAAACTGTAAACACTGCCGGTGTTGAAGAATGGCAAAACAGATTTTGGCACAAGTACGGACCATATCTGGGTTAGAAAACAGAAAGCAGAACTTATTCATATCACATAGAGAATGAAACATGGGGCTTAAAACGTGAGCTCTTGAAAGAAGGAATTGCCTTATATTAATATACATGGGACAATTCAATAATACATGTACTTCATTCTCGATGGTATTAGCCAAGTTTTAGGGTCAACACCCATTTCTCACAGTTTCACAATTCTCATAGCGGGTTTCAGGATGATCAAAATCAGCCGCCGTGTCAAAGGCGTAGATTAAACTCAGATACAGATCCTGGGATGACGACGGTGCTTGGTCTGTATAATTTTGTAATGCAATAAGGCTGGTTTTCTCGTATAATTCGCCTGTGTCGAAAAAGCCTTTATTCGAATAAAGTCAGTCTGTCACTTTTAGAATTAAGTACAGTGGAGAATGTGTTATTCTTTCCCAATAAACGCGTTTACGCTAAATCTATTATTTACAGTGCAAACAGTTTTGAGCCAGATCAGACGCCGGGTAACCCGGCGTCTGATCAGGCTCCAAACTGTTTGCCACCAAGCTAAACATGACTTATCAGAATTGTCAAAAAGTTGTACTTTTCTACGTTTTAGTGCTATGCGTTTGCGTACGTTTGCGTTTAAACGGGAAAGAATAACAGATTCTCCACTGTACATGCTATAGCTCACTTGGCGTCATTGACCATCTGTATACTGAACTGTACGTAACATATTGAAAACATTCTTGCTGCAAGTAAGACGCCGAGTAAAACGGCGTCTTGCCTAGATACAATTTTGTTTGACACTCTGATGACACTGTGTAATAATCGATCATCCCCAAGATTTTGGCGGACGACAAAATCTGCAAACAACCATAATATAACGTGCTACAGTGGAGAATGTGTTATTCTTTCCCAATAAACGCGTTTACGCTAAAACTATTATTTACAGTGCAAACAGTTTGGAGCCAGATCAGACGCCGGGTAACCCGGCGTCTGATCAGGCTCCAAACTGTTTGCCACCAAGCTAAACATGACTTATCAGAATTGTCAAAAAGTTGTACTTTTCTACGTTTTAGTGCTATGCGTTTGCGTACGTTTGCGTTTAAACGGGAAAGAATAACACATTCTCCACTGTACTTGCTATAGCTCACTTGGCGTCATTAACCTTCTGTATACTGTACTGTACGTAAATTAAGAAAACATATTGTAAACATTCTTGCTGCAAGTAAGACGCCGAGTAAAACGGCGTCTTGTCTGGATACAATTTTGTTTGACATTCTGATGACACTGTGTAATATTCGATCATCCCCAAGATTTTGGCGGACGACAAATTCTGCAGACAACCATAATATAACGTGCTAGTCGTTAATTGTTTCACTGTTAAGGTTTATCGTCTGCTTTTACACTCTTACCGCAAAAATATCGTCTGCATTGGTAGTGGCGTCTGTTATATCTTTAAAGTTAGCTATTGGGCTGTTTTGACTAAATGTTGATACAAGTCTCAAACGTTTTGGATCCTGATTGGACGCCGCGTCAGGATCAAAATTGTTTGCAAAGTCGGTTTTTGTGCCATTGGCAGTGAGAGAATTAAACAGGAATGTGGTTAATTGATTCAATAACTAGGTGCCTAATCACGACAAAAACTATTAAACACTTTGATCGTATTTCTAAAAGAGGGAAAAATCGAGTTGATTTGCCCCTTCAAATATCTGCATTACCGCACGTACATAACTATTGTGGTCCTGATGAAACGTCGCGTAACGAATGACCATGATCATGATCCAAATTGTACGATACTAACTTCAATATATCTAAAGTCAATTAAGTATGAATTTGAGAAATTAAAGCAGACAACATTTGAAAGTAGATGACGTCATTGCAGTGAATGGGTTAACATTAAATTTCAGAGCACGGCAGTTTCGAAAGATTACCATACCTTAGCATTTCAAGGGTGTGAAACTTAATGATTCATATTGTTATTAAATTTTGAATATTTACAATCGCCCCATTCAATTCCATTGACAAAAAGTGTGTTCATTTCAAATAAACACCAATTTTCGAGAGGAGGGGCTTTTGGAAAAGTATCGAAGAGGAGGCGGGGCATATGCAGTTTTCATTCGCGAATTAATCTTTGGAACTTGGGGCAGCAAACATTTGGCGGATTTTTTCAAAATTTGTTCTTAACCGATTTATGCCTTCCTACTAGTGGAAACCATGATTCCCGACTAATATTCTTCTTTATAAATGAGATAAATTGCAAGAAAATTGACATAAGAATCTACCTTATAAACAGCGACCTATATCTGCGTTTCTTTATGACAATAAAACCCCGATATATTTAACCTACTTTAAAATTACGTCACTTCTAATGACGTCATAAATCAGCATTTTTCGCGCCAAACTGTCAAGTTGTTGACAATGGAACTTATTTTTTCTGCTTTCGAATGTACACAGATTCAGTAAATCGGTCATGGCTGTTCCTTATAGGGTACACATTATTCGTGTTATCGACCTCTTATATGGATTATACATACATGCGAACTGACAAAATGTTTATTTAATGTTAGAAATTACAGCAAATATATTGTAAATATCTGTCGTTCATTTCGCTTGAACGCCGAAAAAAATCAGTTCATTTCTTAATTGAACTCCAACTTATTAACCAATTCACTGCATTATTACGTGTATACAATGAACATTTGCCAACAGTTTGAATCGTGACCAGGATTCAAAATGTTTGGCACTTGTATCGATGTTTCTGCAGAACAAATTCATGGAATTCAAATTTTAGAAATAAAAGCAGACGACAATTGTTTAAAACAGATGACGTCACGGAATTAAAGGGCGACACCTTGTGTTTCAAGCAATTATTCTAAGAGCAAATTGCCCTGTTATTTTCTATCGGAAATAATTTCAATGTTAACCCAATCGCAATGGCTTATGTTCAGTATTAAAGACAGATGGCTGCTTAAAGCATACGTTAAGTAAAACAGAATGTTCATTAACGAGCAGTCTCCTTTACTTTCAGCCTGCTTTAAAGAGGCTCGCAACCGGATTTAGCATTAAAAATAGTAATTTGTAAATATATGTCAAATGTTTATATAAATGGGTAAGATTTAGTTTAGGATAATAAATTCTGTTAAAAAATGCATTTCAAAAAAAAAGAAAAAAAACATGAAAAATGAGGAAACGCCTTTATCCCCTCGGCTACCAGCGCTCTCTATATATATGGTAGCGAATTAACGTACTTCACTGGTAGCGATTAATAGTACTTTATTCGGCTCGGGTTTATGTCTGAGCCCGTGTAGAGAAGCAACAACAACAACTATACCGTCAGCTGACGCTATAGAAAAACGATGGAAAATATCTAAAAAAAACTAAGATTCGGTGACAATTCTTGAGACTTTTTTGTAACTAATCATATTCTTTTAATGTCAGAAGCCAAATAATGCCACAAATTTGCTTTTATTTGAGTATTTTATTTTATTTTGACAAGTACACCATTCGGTTGCGAGTCCCTTTAAGCTAAGGTCTGATTGGATATAGAAAATTACTTCTTTCGGCGTATGTTCATGGCTGTATAAAGTGGTACTTAATGCTTACTTAGGAAAAATTAAAGGTAAGAAAAGGCGTATTTGTGATGCGATAGCGATTAGACGTCGAATCACGGGACATCTAGATGTGATCCAAACTGTTTGCAATAGTGATCCAAATTCGCCCACAACATGTTAACCCCTTCACTGCCTTACCCCGAGCACAGCAGCTTTTTTATCAGGAGCCAATTTGTTTGACACTCATTTCAACATTTCTTCAGTCAAAGAGCAATAATTAAAATTTAAGCTACAAAAGCAGACGACAATTTTTTAAAATTGATGACGTCACGGCAGTGAAGGGGTTAAATATTAATTCATCGAAAATGTTTTGTGTTTCTCAACATGGGGACATCCAACTATTGCTCGACAATTTATTAGAGTTGATGGAAACCACACGGCTTGCTTTGAAGCCGATAAATCTGAAGTGTGACATTTAGGTCGGATTTATGTCTATAATAAGGTTTTGTTACGTTATGTTAAATGTTAAGAAGAAGTTATTGCACTGAGGCGCTATAGAAATTCTCGTAACCATAGTGTTGTGATTTCTTGAGCATTGCTTGAATGCACCATACATACACACGGAGAAGACGATAATCTTATCCGTTTAAATGCACACGAAACGAAGACGCATTGCAAGAAAATGTAGAAAATTACAATGTTGTGAAAATATTTACGATTTATTTGAATCTGAATGGCATACAGTTTTAAGCCTAATTAGATGTCGGGCCAACCGGCGTCTGATATGGCTCGAAACTGTTTGCAATGGAAATCATGGTTTAAGCGTAAACGCGTTTATTGGGAAAGAATAACCTCTTCTTCACTGTATAATACGCTCTAGTTTATTTCGTATTCGCAGGTACAGTGGAGAATCTGTCATTCTTTCCCAATAAACGCGTTTACGCTAAAACTATTATTTTAACTGCAAACAGTGTGGAGCCAGATCAGACGCCGGGTAACCCGGCGTCTGATCAGGCTTCAAACTGTTTGCCACCAAGATAAAGATGAAATATCAGAATTGTCAAAAAGTTGAACTTTTCTACGTTTTAGTGTTTTGCGTTTGCGTACGTTTGCGTTTAAACGGGAAAGAATAACAGATTCTCCACTGTAAACACTATTTGTACTAACTTAAGAATGTCATCTCGGAATTTTTCATTTTGATAAATGGAAAAATAACGAATATGGTTTTATAAGTGGTGAAGACGTTATTCTTGTGCTAACACATTATTTGATCACACGTAGGCTAATGCTCAGAGTAACTTGCAACTCGGGACTCAAGTCATTGCCAGTTTGAAGAAAGGAAAATGTCATATTCTATATTTACTACTTTGTATATGCGTTTGTTTCGTTCACCGTCATAAGGGTTAACAACGAAAGAAGATATAGAGGATAACTGTATTTTTGGCGAAATTTCACTGAAAAAAAATACAGTTATTCTATTCATTTTAGAATATAATAATTATAATTATTAATTCACACCTCCATTTGAGTAACAATGTTAATTTCCAATAGACCAAATTGAAACATTTTGCATGTCTTTTACATCTGTACAAAAATACTGTCACTCTATATGATATTCCTTTTGTCACTCTATATGATCTTATTTTCTCTATTCTTCCTTCTTTTTGTAATGATATAAGCAATGTGACGTCGAATACGTCGACGTCATTTCCCGTCGTTTGGTATTTACAAAATATTTTATGAAATACGAACGAGATGACTCCACAGTCAGGGTTGATAAGCTCGGTGTAATAAAATAAATATTAGATAGCAGTATTTTGCGTGACATTCAAATTGGTTGACAATTTCACGCAAACTGCAATCTAATATTTATATAGTGTCGCAGACTGTAGGTTTCTGTGCGTAGACAATTTAACAAAATTGACTTCTATAATTCATCAAGAGTCGCAACTGTAGGCCCCTGTGCGTAGACAACTTAACAAAATGCAATGTAGTATACTTTTTGGTGTAAATAAAAAAGAACATAGCTAAACTAGGTTTGGCTTAAACTACTTATCTAGTAGGCTCTGTCTGCAAGTCATGTATGTCCTGTTGTTTCTTGCCATTCCAAGTGCGCACTTCTCTTTTGTTGTATGGTTTTACTATCATTTTGAAATCTATGTTTTCCCGGCTAAGACGCCAAAACAAAAACCTTAAACACTGAAACAATGGACTAGACTTATTTTGAAACCGAAGCAGTAACATTTAATTTTCAGAAAAAACAATGAGTTATACGAATGACTGTCAAATGTTTAAGCAGGCGCCCCTATGTATATACGGAATCATGGCACAAAACCGATGGTATAAGATTCACTTTGCTGGGAAAAACAGTAACTAACAGTGTTTACCCTGTAGTAATATGGCTAATGGTACAGTGGGAAAAATGTTATTCTTTCCCGTTAAAGCGCAAACGAAACGCAAATGCGTTGTAATAAAATGGATATTTTGACAACTGTTTGACAATTCTAAATGTTCATTTTAATCTGAGAGACAAACAGTTTGGAGCATGGAAATAATAGATTAAACTTAAACGCGTTTATTGGGAAAGAATAGCAGTTTTCTCCACTGTATAATGATGGAGAAATGCCCAAAGAATGTGTCGTTCAGAATTTGCTGTCTACTTGGCAGCTATTTATGCCTGGATTTTGCAATGGGCTCTCCCAATATACATTAATGGGTTTTACCCTTATGTGCCTAGTGGATTCTCCCATGATTATATATTGGATTAGTCCATCTAGATCTAAGGGGTGTCTGGTCTTAGTTTCATTTCTATTTTGTTTTATATTGAAATTGCTATCAGCAAACAATGTAAACTCTGATCAGACGCCGTTGATATAAGTCTTCACTGTTTGCCTATGTCCAATTTATTGGAACGTGGGTAAAATGGGTTCATGGGTTTAAAACTATTTGTTTTTGTTTTCTATCCTTTAACATGTATTTGAATGTATATTTGTTTGTTTATCTGTTTATTAAAATATTAATAATAACACAAATCAAATAGATACATATTGATTTGAACAGCGCCATGCTATAACGTTTTTAGTATTACTTTCGCTTGGCTCTGGATTAAAACTTTCATCAATAGCTACGTGTCTAAATCATCTGTACACACTTGAAAAACTGGTGACTACTAAATGCAAGAACAATGTAGACAAGGGTCCTCATCTTTTCTACATTCCTTTTTATCCAAAGTAAAGCTCCAGGGCACCCGTATTTGTTTTCCAGTACACCAACCCTCTTGTTTCGAGGACCGACATTACATTGATGTTTAAGGGCAGTTAAGTTAAGCCAACTAAACTAATTTGTAAATCAACCCAAATGCACTTTTTCAGAGCACCAGGACATCTTAGAAACCCAAGAACACTAAGCCTAATTGCATTTTATCTTAATTTTTAAATTAACTTGCATCTTTATATTGCTACCACAGATTAAAGCTTTTAACTACTTTTGTCCAGTACATTGTAATTTAGTGATATCTTGCTGGAAAGAAACATTCAATGCCATGATTGGTTTATGACAAAAGATTGTACCCTATAGAATAACTAGTAGTATAGATTTCTGATTAACACAAATCAATGCTTTAGGTTGCCAAAGGTTTTAAACACCATCATTTACACAATAAACAAATACCCGCATCTTACTCCGAGAAAAGAAAGCTGTTGTTGCTAGGGTAGATTACCTTTGCGCCATGTTCTCTAAATAGGATTCAAAGCGTTTGAATTGAGTCTGAGATGGTTCTCAAGCACTTAAATGGCCTGTTTGAACTCTTGCTCAAAGCTAACAAAC
Organism: Gari tellinella; assembly: GCA_922989275.2. Classification (NCBI taxonomy): domain Eukaryota; kingdom Metazoa; phylum Mollusca; class Bivalvia; order Cardiida; family Psammobiidae; genus Gari; species Gari tellinella. The sequence continues at coordinate 21,654,089 of OV277870.1, read as the reverse complement.
CAAAATGCTCCAGAACGATCACAACAACGACGCCCTCCTTACAACGACCCTTGCCGCAATTCCATAAACAGGACAATTATGTCTAACGCTTATACTGCTGCATTACCGTCTGCTTAAATTGTCTTCTGCTGTTTTTTCTCGCAGTTACATATAATTGGATATTTTGATAGAATACATAATTATTAAGACGGGTGACAAACAGCTTGAATCCAAATCAGACGCCGCGTGACGCGGCATCTGATCTGAATTCAACCTGTTTAAAATATAAGCCAAGTCCTAATTTTCCATCTCTATAACGACTCCCTCCGAACAACATACATGATCTGTGTCTCCCATTGGGTGTCGTTGTAGAGAGGGAGCACTCTATTAACATCGTTTATGAATGCATCGCTGCATAGTCCCCAATGAAAAATCAGCTGGCTGATGTAGCCCAAAGTATTAGATTAAAGGCAATCTAGTATGTAGCTTTTTTCATACATTTTGTATGTGAATTTGAAACGAATCGTGATAGAAATTAACTTTACCGCACTGTTAGTTATTCATTATTCAACTGTGACATAATTTTTATCTACTGGCAATAGTGCCACCGCTGGCATGGAAAACATTTTTAAAAATACAGTGTTCCCTCCCTACAACGGCACTCCCACCAACGACTCTCTCCTTACAACGACCCTTGCCGCAGTTCCCTAAACAGGAAAATTATGTCCAACCTTTTAAAGTCCCATTGTGTTTTCAGACCCTTTTTTAATGTGCGAAATACAATAACGGTTAATAATAATGCTTGAACATTCTAATGGGCCAAACTGATCTATGAAATGTTGAAGACAGACCTAAATCACCAAAAAAGCGATTTAAAACCATAACAAACGGAAAGTAGATCGTCTGACATAAATATTACCACACGGATTAGTGGCACGTGGAACAGCTGGGTTCAATATCACCGGGTGCGAACGATTGCTATAAAATGAGTCACATTTCGTCACAACGGTGTTTCAGCCCATTTTGCTCTCTAACACAAAGAGTTTTTATCGGATCTTCACCAAACTTGCATTAAATGTTCTTTTATATAAAATCTAGGTACAGTTAAATTTCTACTTAAATCGAATAAGGCATGTAAGACGTTTTGCCCTTTATGTATTAAAAGTTGACTGTTTCAGCATTTTTTGCTCTCTAAAACAAGCATTTTTTAGTTGATCTTCACCAAACTTACTGAAATTGTTTATTATTATGAAATCTTGGTCCAGTTTGATTACTACCAAAATCGCATGTGGCATGTTTGCGTTTTTGCCATTTTTGTATTAAAAATGAGTGATTCAGCAATTATTGCTCTCTTTCACAAATACATTTATTGGATCTTCACAAAACTTGCTGAAAATGTTCATCAGTATAAAATCTAGGTTTAGTTTGATAACTACTAAAATCGTATGAGGCATATCTAAGTTTTTTTTGCCCTTTATGTTTTAAAATGACTGTTTTCAGCCAGTTTTTATCTCTAACACAAATTCTTTTTATTGAGTTTTCACCAAACTTGCTGAAAATTTTCATTGTAATTAAATCATGGTTAAATTTGAATACTAGTAAAATCGCATAAGGAATGTCGGAGTAATTGCTCTTGAATTATTAGAAATGACTGTTTCAGCCTTTTTTGCTCTCTAACACAAAGAGTTTTCATCAGATCTTCTACAAACTTGCTGAAATTCTTTATTTATATCAAATCTAGGTCCAGTTTGATTATTACTAAAATCCCATAATTATTGTCTGAGTTATTGCCCTTAATGTATTAAAAAGGACTGTTTCACCATTTTTTGCTCTCTAACATAAATGCTTTTTATTGATTTTCACCCAATTTGCTGAAAATGTTTATTAATATAAAATCAAGGTTAAGTTTGAATATTACTAAAATCGCATAATGTATATCTGAGTATTAAAATATGACTGTTTCAGGGTTTTTTTGCACTCTAACACATACAGTTTTTATCGGATATTCACTAAACTTGCTGAACATGTTTATAAATATAAAATATATCTCCAGTTCGAATAGTACTTATATCGCATAAGGCATGTCTGAGTTTTTTGCCCTTTAGTTATTAAAAATTAATGTTTCAGCATTTTTTGCTCTCTATCACAAACATTTCTTTTCGGATCTTAACAAAACCTTGCTGAAATTCTTTATTTATACAAAATCTAGGTTCAGTTTGATTATTACTTAAATCGCATAAGGCATGTCTGAGTTATTGTCCTTTATGTATTTAGAAATACCTGTTTCACCATTTTTTGCTCTCTAACACAAATAACTTTTTTGTGATTTTCACCAAACTTGTTGAAAATGTTTATTAATATAAAATCAAGTTCATAATCTTAACTACCAAAATCGCACAAGGCATGTTGAAGTTATTGCCCTTGAATGATTAGATTATAGATTGCATACTTCAGGCTTGCCAGCTTTCTGACTCAAACGGTTTTAATAGGATCTTCACCAAATTTGCTGAAAATAATATTGGATAAAAACTTAGTCCAGTTCTATGAATACCCAAATCGCCGAAGGCATGTTGGAGTTACGGTTCTTCAATTATTAAAAATTTGCTATTTCATCCTTATTTTAGCCCTGTCAACTCTGTAACAGGAACTGTTTTTATTTGGTCAATAGTTGCATGTGCTTCATCTTGGCCGTGTTGGTAATAAGTAAAGTAATAAATGACTACTCCATACCTCCTTTACCTCTTGAAGGATTTTCAGTCAGCTGTATTCGATTTTTGTCTTGATCTATACTTAAAACAAATACACAATGCCAGCAAGTTTGGTGAAGATCCAATAAAAAGTGTTTGTGTTAGAGAGCAGAAAAGGCTGAAACAGTCATTTTTTTTAATTATTCAAGGGCAATAACTCAGACATGCCTCATGCGACTTTAATAGTTATCACAATTGAGCTAGATTCTATACTAATAAACATTTATAGCAAGTTTGGTGAAGATCCAAAAATAGGTGGTTGAGTTAGAGAGAAGACAAGGCTGAAACAGTCATTTTCAGCAAGATCCCCCGTATTGGACTGTACACGCTTACCACCGTGATTAATTATTTACACGTGGGGACCTTATCTCATAGTTTAATCCTGTGCCTACTGGTCGCAACTGTTTGACTCTAAAACAGACACCGCGTAACGCGGCGTCTCATCTGGATCCAAACTGTTTGACACTCGTCTTAAGGTTTGTTTAATCAAAAATATGCATAAATCTAAACTGAACAAATATTGCACACGACAATGTCAAAGCAGACGTCTTAGCAGCAGAATAAGGGTTAAATTCTTCATTTCATCCGGCTCCAGATAAGAGGAATAAACTGAACAAATCCAACATGTTCTCACTCATTTCAGCACCGAATGCTACGGTGTTACTACTGATTAAACCGTCTCTTCGAGACGATTCTAATGAGTATGACACCATTGGGTTTAAAAGCAGAAATAAAGAGTTTAGTAATCGAAATATTTCCGTTATCTGGAGCCCTGTATTTACAGAGTTGTCCTTCTTTCCATTCACAAGGAGGCTCTTTAAATTGTGCTAGCACAAAAAAATTATAAAAAAAATTTAAAAGCGAATTTCTTAGATAAAGCCGCTTTTTATGAAAGAATCACGTCCCATGTAGTTCTAATGGGATCCCAAACAACCGTTTTATGCAGGTTTCCCAAAAACACAATGCGGCTTTAACGGCTGCAATGCCGTCGAATCAAAATTGTCGACAGCTGTTTTTCTCAAACTGACACAATTGACATTTTTACAGAAAAAAAGTAATGACGAGTGACAAACAGCTTGAATCCAGATCAGACGCCGCGTTATTATCTGGTTTCAAGCTGTTTCCAAATTTCCCTCCCTATAACGACTCCCTCCGAACAAAGCACACAATTTGTGTCTCCTATTGGGTGTCGTTGTAGAGAGGGAACGCTGTAGATCGGATGCTGTATAACTTATCACGATTCAAGCTATTAGACAATAGTACCGACATTTTATTGACAAAATATCGAAATTCTTCATGCTAAAACAAGCGGCTTTGTCAAGTAGACGATGCAATGCTATTGTAGTAAACTGTCGTTAGTTTTTCGCCAATACAGCAAGTTTTGTTAATGCGGGTCCAGCAGAGACTTTTAAGTAGCGAGTTGGTAATTTCGGACATGCTTCGGTTTCAAGTATAATCGAATAAGATTTTGATTGATTTGAAACAAACTTAAAAAATCAACAAATTGGAGGGACTTGATTTTGATTTCCCAAACACATTTTGTAAACTGAAAAACCAAATATAAAATCAACAGACATTATGAAACAGTATTAGAAGTTTGGTAGTTTGACCCGTTCACCGCCTTTCCCCGTGCATAGTTCTTATTTGCAAAAGGTTTGGATCCTGATCAGACGCCGCGTAACGCGGCGTCTGATCAGGATCCAAACTGTATTTGACAGTCTTTACAATATTTGTAAGTTAAAATGTATTAAATTTAAATTTCAATCTAAAAGCAGACGACATTTCTAAAAAATTGATGACGTCATGGCAGTGAAGTGGTTAGTTGTATCTCTTATTAGGTTAGGTAATTCATATTTCAGCGACATAATCAACTGGTGCCAACACGTGAACCTCAAAGTTGGAAACAAAATTAGATAAACGCAGAGTGGATATTCTCTGCTGGTAGTAGAGATTTGTAACACGATATAATTGAATGGAAATTCATGCATCGGCTAAAGTCGCTTTTGGTAATTGAAGAGAACTACACGTTTCAATTTGCAATAATGTCATTTAAACATTGAAACCGATGTTGATACCACAATCATTATAACAAATCAATGGATTATCGAAACAGCGAAACCAACCGGCCTGTGGTTGGACATAAATATAACTGAATAAAAACAACGTGCATCAGGAAACAAACGGCATGGCAATATATTTTACCCAATTTGTGCCAAAGATCCCATATATGGGACATAGGCAAACAGTGAAGACTCTGATCAGACGCCGCATTATGCGGCGTCTAATCAGAGTCTTCACTGTTTGCTTATAGGAATTTCAATATAAAACAAAATGAAAATGAATATTTTGATCAGGCATCCCTTTGATAAAAATGGACTAATCCAATATAAAACATGGAATAATCCACTGGGCGCAAATGGGTTAACCCTTTTATTGCCAAATTTATTTGTAGTTTTTACCCGTTCACCGCTATATTGTATGCTTTAATATTGTTGTCTGCAACATCGTTTTAAAGTTAGATTCAAAACTTTCACAACGAGTGTCAAACAACATTGTAAGTTGATAAATTGTTCTTAATTTGACACGTTGGTGAAATACATATTCATTAGTCAAAAGTTATCGCAATGGAACGAGACACCCGTTCAAGATCCAAACTGTTTGCATATGTTAGTAAAATAATAATAATTATGATAATAATGATAATAATAATAATAATACTTACAAAGACTTTATTTCAAGAGGGTAACACAATTAGAACACACACTAATCTCACATGTGGCCCTCAAAATAATGTACAGATATTTACAGAACACATTCAATCCTATATACGAGCATATATCTACTTGTCATTTATTATCAATGTACTGGAGGAAAGTATACTTGTCGGAAACTAACAGTGCAGACCCAGACCAGAGGGCTACCACAGGAGGATGGCAGCAAAAATTTGATAATTTATTTTATCGGTGCTTTTTTTACTATTTCAGTTCACAGCTGTACAATGCAATCTATGGTACGATATGTTTTTACAAGTGCTATTTCGCTCTTTTTGAAACTTTGCAATTGTCGGCTGCAAAGAATGCTGCCTGCAAAAAAGTATTCTGTATCTATTCTGACGGTTATATTTTCCCGCAATTTGCTCACCAGACTGTCAAAATGTTTTAAACTAGATGAGTCGCAGATTTACTACACTCTTTAATACTATATTGAAACCTGGGTAAAACGAGCACATGCTATGAACCGATTTTGTTAACAATTAGACTACGTCAGATAATGGCCTAGTAAAAAAACAGTATTTCAGAATATATATATAGATTTAAGAATGAAGGAATAAGATTGTCTCAATGACCGTGTTTATGATACGCAAGTCGCAGACAGTTTGGAGTCCGGTAAGGTTCAACATTTTTGTCACTCCGATGTTCATGAATACAGTAAATATCAGGAATCAGTCGATATCCACGTTTCGTTTAACCAATAACCTAATTGTTCGTTTTCTAGTTTTGACAGTTGACTTCTTAGACAAACAGATTCAGAATAAAACTGAATGGTCCTTGAGCCGCATTCTGCTTTATTGTAAGCCTGCTTTGAGCTAACATCTGCACAGAAATAGAAACTATTTCTTACGGTGAATGTTCGTGACTATAGGGAATTGAACTATTTTCTGAGTGGAGGAATATATTAGAGACGTAAAATGTGTATCTATGGAGTGATGTGTCAACCCTTTACCTCTACCCTGTTTCTAGTTTTGAAAACAGGTAACCACTGAAAGCAGGTTGAAAGTAAAGCAGAATGTGCCTTAAGGCACATTCTGTTTTACTTTCAGCCTGCTTTAAGCTAAAATCTGCTAGGCTTTATAACATATTTATAATGGTAATTGTTCATGAGGGTATAAACTGGAACTATTTTCCTCAGCGGAGGAATAAATTAGATACGCTAAAAGTCGCTTCTATGGGGAAAGGGTTAAACGGAATATAGTAATGAGTTTCTAACTGTACTTACACTGGCACCCCATTACTTCTGCAACTGTTTTGTAAAAGCAAATAGTGCAAGTAACTTTTCAACAAACATTGGTACTATGAATTGGTTTGATGCTGGTATACCTTTTACGGTTTTATTGCACTTAGACACAATTGCCATCATAATTCCGTATGTTGTGGTTTAAGTTTGTTGTTAAATCTGCTTTCAAAGTAATATTTAGATAGTTTGATTAAAGGTCAAGCCATACAAGTGTCAAACAGTTTGGATCTTGATCATATATCAAGTCCAAACTAAAGTACCACACACCCTTGCATATAAAGGTTTTGAAATATGAACATATTTGTTTAATTATTAAACTTTATACTAGCATCGTTATGTTTGCTTTAGAGTTAATCATATTTCATTGCTGTTTACTCTCAATAATTTTTTTCCGTTTAAATATTTTGAATATATGTATATTTAACCCATGAAAATACGACATCAGCAAATAACCAAATATGTACAACTAAACAGACGCCGAGATACATGGTTTGTAATCTGGGTCTTATGTTGTTGCACATTTCAGTGACGCAGCAACATAAGGCTTAAATACACATTTCCTTATTGCTTTTAACCCCTTCACTGTGTCTTACCCGAACGCTCTAGTTATTTGCAAACATTTTCGATCCTGATCAGACGCCGCGTTACGCGGCGTCTGATCAAGATCAAAACTGTTTGACATTCGTTTCAATATTTCTTAAGTCAAAATATCTTAATTGTTCAATTTGAAAAATAAAAACAGACGACAAATATTTAGAATTGATGACGTCACGGCAGTGAAAGAGTTTAAGACAATTAGGGAAATCACTACCATCACAAAGTATGAAACCTTCTAAAAAGTGTCATCATTTTCAAGTTCTGAAGTGCTGTTTGTTTCTTAATGTCGACAGAGTAATTAGTTCTGTTCTAAAAGGCGTAAAAAGTGCCAGTTTTAAGGTAAAGAGTTCCGGATCTCAATTTTAAGAAGCCCCCATCTTACACTATGTAATATACGTTCAAGTATACTTTAATGCTGCTTTTATACTCTTGCTTGTTAACAATCTGTTAAATGATACACTTTGTCACCGCAGGACATAATTATTATACTAACCAGTTAGTAACACGAAATAAAAGGGCTTCAACAGTTTTCAAAACCAATTATACACTACCCAAATGCAAAACCCCACCAACTATCGTTTAACAGACACGACATGCAAATGCACTTCAATAAAATGTAGACATGTCACGTGATTTATGTATGCTACTAAGACATATTCATATTATAACGCCACATCGTATACTTTTTATAACACATGTGTGACTGTTGTGTTTTTGGTTAAAAATAAGCACTTAACTACTTAAACAACAAATAGGTCACCGCAAACGGTCTGAGGCTTAATCAAAGAGAGAGAGAGACAGACAGACATACACAATCACGTTGACACTAATAAACAAACACATACCCACACGCAAATTAACGTACGCGCATTATTTGCACGTATCAATTACCAATGTACTAACGATTGTGAGACATGATTTTACATTTAAATTATATCATCAACTAATTGATGCAATACAGGCTGTGTGATTGAATATTTATTTTCTATGTCTATTTCAATGCAGCTGCCGATTTAACCCATTACCCCATAGCCTGTTTTTAGTTTTGAAGACAGGTGACCACTTAAAACAGGTTGAAAGTAAAGCAGAATGTGCCTTAAGGCACATTCTGCTTTACTTTCAGCCTGCTTTAAGCTAAAATCTGCTAGGCTATATAAAATATTTGTAATGGTCATTGTTCATGAGCGTATAAACTGGAACTATTTTCTTCAGCGGAGGAATAAATTAAAAACGCTAAAAGTCGCTTCTATGGGGTAAAGGGTTAATATGTATATTGCGTTTCACACAGGAATCATAGTCTTTGAACGTTCAAAACGTTTTCGTCTGCAAAAAGAAGTTGTCTGCTACTGTTTTCAAAATTAAGTTTTCTAAAATTTCGTCTTTGCTTAGGATCAATGTGTCAAACAGTTTGTATCCTGGTGAGACGCTGAGTTACTCGGCGTCTCATCTGGATCCAAACTGATTGCAAAGGTGAACACGTTTTCGTTGTAAGCGTGAAAATACTCCTTCACTGCCTTACCCCGAGTACCATAGTTATTTGCAAACGGTTTGGATCCTGATCAGGATCAAAACTGTTTGACACCCGTTTGAATATTTTTTTTAGTCAAAATACCTAAAAATGGATTTTTAGAAATAGAAGCAGATGACAATTGTTTAAATTTGATGACGTCATGGCAGTGAAGGGATTAAACCTATTTCAAGCGTCATGCAGTTATTGTGATTGACTTTGGACACTTTGTCAGTGATATCACTTCAGGATCTCAGCAGCTACAACAATGCAATAAATTAAACCATAATGAATAGTTAATCCCTTACATGACTCTTGATAAGAGCCATTATACTGAAGTTTTCCAAATAGTATCTCAAATATTTCTATCTAACATAGAATAGAATCGGAAATGCAATTCTAATGGGAAGCCAGACCATGGCGTTTGTTGCAGAAATAAGGATTATAGCTTAGGACATGTTGCCATACTTCAGCTGCGAATATTTCTTTTTTTCTCAGAACCTGAAGACTTATTTAAAATAGAACCATGGTTTGTGATATTAGTTCGGCTTTAACCTATACCACGCGATGTCATTGCAGTCTGCAAAAACTGTCTCGTCTGCAACGTTTCTCGGAATTGATTTATTTACACGTTCTTTCTATAAATTTTAACATAACGTCAAACAGTTTGGTTCCAGATGTGACGCACCTAGATCTACACTGTTTGCAATAAGGATTACAAATTCGCCAGAAGATTGAAGACTGTTATCTCCTAACGACCACTAAAACGGAAACTAATTGAATGTATAAAAGAAAGATGATAGCTTACAGCAAAACAGAAAGCTCCTTAGGGACCTTTTTGTTTTACTGTTACCTTACTTTAATCAGTCAACTGTCTTACAAACACATACAAATTAAGGTTTTAGATTGGTAATGCTTATCGAAACGAATCCGCAAAAACTATACACCATCTCATTCAGTATCCAATTCTACATCATTTTCCAGAGTTAAAAGAATTTTCACCTCATATAACTGAAATTATGGATATTTTTGTCTTGTTACCCTACTTTTCAAAAAACGTCCTGAAATGACTACCCCTCTTTTTTCTTTCCGGGGATAAAAAATTACAAATATTAATAAAAAGATAAAAATTTATTCATGCATTTATACCTAAGACATTGTTGTATACAAATACAAGCAGAACATTTGTATATTTTGTATAAAACATTACAAAAATCTCTTATATTTCGAAAAAAATAAATTATGAGTCAATTTTTTCTCAAAAATCATTTTTTACGTTTTAGCAAAACTGAGATTTTTACAAAAATTAGGCAGGGGCATTCATACTGACTACACTTAAAATTATCAACCATGTCTCTAGAACAAAATAAAAAAAAATTAGGAGGTTTTACATCATGGAACTTGAGAAAAATGAAATTGTGTTTGAGAGGGGTCAACATTTGTGGGAAAGTAAAATCAAGGAAAATTGAAGTTTTTTTTATAAAACATGCACTGTCATTTGCAAATAGTTGTGGAATTCACAAAAATGTCAATTTAATAGCTATTGTCTGTTTTACAAATTATTTTCTGCAAGATAAACACTATTCTCCAGCAAGAAATGTGAAAAATAGAGTCAATCTTGCATAAAGCAACCACCTTGCGAATCAGTCTGCATACCTCTTCATTATGACACTAGACTAATTAACTCAGGGTAGAAATAGTGAAGCATTCTAAATTAGTTTTATCCTGCATTAAACAGACAGCTCAATACCAGACAAAATATAGGTATTCACTAGAGTGATCGCTTAATACAAGATTGACTGTAAAAGTTGACAATTATTACCAAGTTTCATAATAAACGGCTGGTATGTTGCAACCCAATATTGCAATAGATATTTAACCCTTTACTCCATGGCTTATTTTAAGTATTGAAGAGACATGGTTGCATAAAGCAGGCTGAAATTAAAGCAGGATTCATTATGCTTTACTTCCAGTCTGCTTAAACTATGTACAGTCTGCTTAGATAAAGGATTTTTATTATGCATATTCATGACTGTATAAAATTAAAATATTTACTTTCAAGAGTGAAGGAATAAATTAATTGTGTTAACATGAGTATCAATGGAGTAAAAGGTTGATTTAGAAAAACATGTTTAGCATGTACCACAGGTTTGATTTATAGTCAGACCTGTATTTAGTAGGCAGTCTGTTCCTCTACCTTTGTTGTGGTTCTAGGGCTTATTTGTCATAGGGAATGTTTTCTGTTTATTATACCGAGATGATCCCCTCTGCTACAGTGGAGAAAACGTTATTCTTTCCTGTTTACACGCAAACGTTAAACACTAAAATGCAGATAAGGACAATGTTTTGACAATTCTGACTTTTCATTGTTATCTGAGTGGCAAACAGTTAGGAGCCTGATCAGACTCCAAACTGTTTGCACTGGAAATAGTACTAAGTTTAGCGTAAAAGCGTTTACTGGGAAAGAACAGCGTTTTCCCCACTGTAAGAGCTAAAAGGAAGGCGGATTGGTGGTTTTAATCCAAACAGGCTGCTTTGGAACACATGAGATAAGCCGAAATCATCTTCATGTAATCATTATCATGTCATCTCATCATGCATCCCTCATCATTTATGGGCGCTTGTCTCGCATATCCTGGCAAATCTAGCTCTTCATTGGCAGACTCAACAATTTTACCGCCCGCACACTAGTTATGATCCACTAAAACATGTTTTTCTTTTATTTCCGCACCGGCCACTCGTCGATTTGCAAACTTTTCCACTCAGGACTCGATTTCTCACAGGGCCCCGACACGATTGCTTTTTGAGAAAAAACCGTCAGAAGTATATACCTTCTCGCGATTTTTTTCTCTAAAAATAGCAATCGTGTCGGGGCCCCTGTGCGCAGTCAAGTGCGACCTTAACACAATTTAGTGGTCGTATAGTAATACAGATGTGGTCAAAATAGGAGTGGTTGTAATACAGAGGTTTTACTGTAAATCCTGTAGCAAAAATTGCTTCAACGACAGTACTCCCTTGAAAATCTACTAAATTAATGTATTAGTAAACGTATTGTCCGTTGAAATTGGTTTATAAATCCTTTTTTAGTGTAACTGTCTAACTCGAAAAGTTATTCTGGGTAAGGACAAAGTCACTTTTTTCAAAAACATATTAAGTTCTGTGCACAGCAAACGGCCTACTGCAAGCTATTTCCCAATCACGAAAAAATCAAAATGGTAATAAGAAGTTGCATAATGAAACATGCAATGACCTTAAGCATTGATGTTTCTTGCTTTTAGGCAGGAGTTAAAATTGGATATGACAAGTGTCATTTTAGTGACATGGGAGGCAAACAACAATATTGCTGATTGTGAATGTACAATATTTCTATGAATCATAACTAAATTGTAATAAGTATTAGCTGTTTAAGGAAGATTGCTGCTTAAAGCGCGCTGAAAGCAAAACGGAATGATTCTGCATGAGATTTTGTATTTTACTTAAACTTTGCTGTAAGCTGTCACATGTTTTTCATGCAATCAGTTAGTGAGTTTTGACTGTATTTGGTACAAATCAAGAATTGATGTCATGAATAGGCAAGAACTTTATGTGAACTTCATGGAAACCGCGCATTTTAAAATATCTTTCAATGAACCGTCTATCGGCTTTTCATGTAACAGATTGCATTTATGAATGGTTTCGAGTCCGCAAATAACTTGATAGATTGTTTTTATTCCATCATCAATTTTAGTGTTAAGCATACACATTATCGTAACGTTCATCAAATAAGGAATATAATGGGAATATTTAATGATAAGTGACTGCTTATTGCGGTTAAAAAGTAAAACATTATCGATATGTCCGTGCAGCTGTCAACCGTGTTGTCAATATCGCTTATTCCATTCACTGCCATGACGTCATATGCTTTAATATTTGTGATCTACTTTTATTTCACAAAGCTAAATTTTAGATTAATTGACTAAAGAAATAAGGCACTGTGTGTCAAATACGTGTGGGATATATATGTTGGGATATACAATTATGTTGTGTGTGTTGTTCGGAGGGAGTTGTTATACGGAGGAAAATTTAAAGCTTTTACAGTTCTGAGCACGACTTGCAAACAGCTTGAATCTAGATCAGACGCCGCGTACCGCTTGCCACTCGTCTTGAGACAATTTCAAACAGACGATATTGCAGCAGTGAATAAAGATTAGTTATGATTATCTGTTTTTGGGAATATCGGCAATCGTTGTTGTAAAGAGCGACTCGTAGTTCGGAGGGCGTCTTTTTACTGTAACTGTTTTGCTTTGCGAGAAACGTCGCTACACAAAACGTTAACATTGTCGACAGTGTTAATAAATACGAAAGACTCAAGCAGGAAACGTAACACAAACAATACACCCACCTCTCAAGCAGAACACACACACACAGTCATACCACAACAAACACACACACACCCGCAATACCATTCCTTCATCTACACACTAAATAGAAAACAACACGCAAGACAAACATAAAGCTAAGTGAATATAGGAGCCCGCCTTGGTACGGTCAGTAGCAATCAATAATTAATTATAAATTAATTAATTATTAACAACCACTGGGGGTTAAACCTCATCAATCGCTCATTTCAAATTATGTAGACGACTAGGTTCCACTGTGGAAGCTATAAGATACCAAAAACATAAACTAGTCTACTTGGAACTAACAAAGGTTGTATTTTGGAATTCTTGGCAGTTTGTTACAAACTGTTTTAAATCAGCAAACAATGTAGACACTGATTAGAGGGCTCCTAATATGGATTTACACTGTTTACAAATGTAATGTGTATATTTTAAACTTGTCCATGGTGTTGAAAGAGTTCAGTTCAGAACCATACCTGCTAAACCGCTTTTTGCGACTCTGCTATGATTTGCAAACACGCGGCGTCTCAGAAGGATCCAAACTGTTTGAATCTTGCGTTAAGATTGCGTGAGCAAAATGGCTCTAAACTAACATTTACTAGGAAATTAGATTCCCTATTTAGACTACAGTACTCCCTCCCTATAACGGCCTTTCCAACAAAGATTTCTTCCTTGCAACAACGCTTGCAACCCCCTCCCCCCCGACAAGATAATAATGACCAACCTATTCACAGCTGCAATGCCGTCTGCTGAAAATAGTCATCTACTGTTTTTCTCAAAACATTCTATTTCGTTTAAGGTTGCAAAAATGGAAATGCCTTTGTATAAGTATACTTAAATTGATGAAGTCATTTCAAGATGTACAAGGAGTGGATTGGGAAGAGAAGTACGTATTGTGACTTTAACCAAAAACCCTTCCCAACATCCTATTTCCAGGTGAACCAGTCATACCATCAGTCCAAGTAATATGTGATATAAATGTACCAATTTAAACGTATGCACACCAATACTAGAAACAAACAGCCATATACCTTAAAGTCCCAATGTGTTTTCAGACCTTTTCTCAATGCCTGAAATACGATAACGGTTAATAATAATGTTTGAACATTCTTATGGGCCAAACTGATCTATGAAATGATGAAGACGGACCTAAATCACCAAAAAGGGCGATTTAAAATCATAACAAACCGAAAATAGAACGTCTGACATAAACATTTCCACATGGCTTAGTATCACGTGATACAGCCGAATACAACTTCACTGGGGACAACCGTATCTATCTCCGCTCGTCTATCCATCAGTCAGTTAGACTATCACATTTTTTTGTCCGCTCTCTAACTCAACTATTTTTTATCCGATCTTCCACAAACTTGCTGAAAATGTTCATTCATATAAAATCAAGGTTTAATATGATTACTACTAAAATCGCATAAGGTGTTTTTGAGTTATTGACTGTTTCAGTCATTTTTGCACTCTAAAACAAACAGCTTTTATCGGATATTCACCAAACATGCTGACAATATTTATTCATATAAAATTTAGGTCTAGTTTGATTATTACAAAAATCGCATGTGGCATATCTGAGTTTTTGCCCTTTATGTATAAAAAAATGACTGTTTTCAGCAAGTTTTGCTCTCTAACACAAATACGTTTTAATGGATCTTCACCAAACTTGCTGAAAATGTTTATTGATATAAAATCACGGTTCAGTTTCATAACTACTAAAATCGCATAAGGTATATCTGAGTTATTGCCTGTTTATTAATGAAAAATGACGGTTTCAGTCACTTTTTGCACTCTAACACATACAGTTTTTATCGGATATTCATTAAACTTGCTGAAAATGTTTAATTATATAAAATTTAGGTCTAGTTTGATTATTACAAAAATCGCATTTGGCATATCTGAGTTTTTGCCCTTTATGTATTTAAAAATGACTATTTCAGCATTTCTCAGCAATAACTCTGACATGCCTTATGCGATTTTGCTAGTTATTGAACCTGACCTAGATTCTATACTAATAAACATGTGTAGCAAGTTTGGTGAAGATCCAAAAAGAAATGTTTGAGTTAGAGAGCGGACAAGGCTGAAACAGTCATTTTCAGCAAGCTCAAGGTATAGATTCTCCATAGTTTATTTAAACCGTTTGCCCACGGTGAAAGATATGTACACGTTGTTAGTGAATCTCATAGTGTTTAACCCTGTGCCTACTTTACGGAGTTTACATACTATTTGAATCTAAAAAGATGCCGCGTTACGCGGCGTCTCATCTGGATCCAAACTATTTGACACTCGTCTTAAGGTTAAAACAATGCATAAATCTAAACTGAACACATTTTGCAGACGACAATGTCGAAGCAGACGTCTGTGCAGCAGAATAAGGGTTAACAGGGTCATTTTCAAGTGTTCCTGCTATAGATGTAAGCGAGAGTAATCTGAACTAATCTAACATTTTCTCACTCATTTCAGCACCGAATGCTATGGTGTTACTACTGATTAAACCGTCTCTTCGAGACACTTTTAATGAGTATGACACCATTGGGTTTAAAAGCAGAAATAAAGATTTTAGTTTTCGAAATACTTCCGTTATCTGGAGCCCTGTATTTACAGAGTTGTCCTTCTTTCCATTCACAAGGGAGGTTTTTAATTTGTGCAGCACTAAAATATTATAAATAAAATTTAAAATGCGAATTTCTTAGATAAAGCCGGTTTTTGTGAAAGAATCACGTCCTACGTAGTTCAAAAGGGACCCCAAACAACTGTTTTATGCAGGTTTCTCAAAAACACAATGCGGCTTTAACTCATTGAGCCCTAAGGACGCATATATATGCGTCCTTTACTAAAAGTCTACCTGTGAAGAGTACACTTGTCTAATGCAGGAGCCCTCTAATCAGGGACTTCACTGTTAGTCATTGTGCAATATATTATAAAAACAACCCTAAATAGTCTAAATGGACCAGCCTTTATTGTAAACTGGAATTGTCCATAAGAAGTTTCAGGGGATAATGAGTTATGTTTTCTACAATATAACAGTCAAATGACCTATTGTAATCAAGTAAGAACATTTGTATGGTCATACCTATTTGGGCCGTAGTTCGAAATCTACAGTGTGTAGCTAAAATATTCTCATCCATAAACATAATTACTTTAGCAGAGGCCGAGTTTATGTTTTATTCTCCAAAACACAAAAGTTATATGCATCATTCTGTATTATAAAAAGTATTCTGCCTTGACAATGGTTTTTTAAATAGTTTCTAAGTATCACTATTATCATAGACATAGAACAAGTTTAATCTTTATAACATAGATTAACTTTTTTTGTGAATTGCTGATGACGAATTGCAACATATCTCGCACACACGAAACTCAAAATGTGCATAATGAAACATGCAATGACCTACAACAACGTTCTTTCTTGCTGTAGGCACGAGATAAAAATTGGAAATGACGTATCGTTTAAAAGTGTCATTGGAAGCAAAAAACAAAGTGTTCACTGCTATAAAAACTTGTAACATCGGGTATAAAAATAGTGTGTCATGAACTCGCTAAAAGCTTTATTTGCAATTAATGGAATATGCGCATTAAGAAGTCACGTTCAATGAACCGTCGTTCGAATTTTCATGTAAATGATTGCATTTAAGAATCGTTTGGAATCCACAAATAACTTAATAGGTTATTTCATTTTATCACCGAAAACATCAATGTTAGTGTTAAGCATGCTCATTGCCACAAGCGTCAGCAATTAAGAAATATTTGAAATAGTTAAAAACTCGTGACAATATGAAACTATCCTTAATGTTTCCTTGTCCAGAACTCATTAGTCCTAAATCGCTAACATTTCATCTTATAACATTGTATAATGTATTTAACCCGCCTATTTCTAGTATTGAAGATAGGTGACCACTTAAAGCAGATTGAAAGTAAAGCAGAATGCGCTTTGAGGCGCATTCTGCTTTACTTTCAGCCTGCTTTAAGCTTCCATGTGCTAGAATATAGAAAATATTCCCCTATACTATTATATTCATAACTGATTAAATTAGAACTATTTTCTTCAGCGGAGGAATAAATCATATCCGCTAAATGGCGCTTCTATGGGGGAAAGGGTTAAGTGTTCTTAACCCTGTCACTGTCAGTGACGCCAAAAGGAGAGTTTGCAAACAATTTGAATACAAACTGTTTGACACTCGTTTCGAGTTAGTCCGTCATACTGCCCTAAATCAGACTTTTAAACAATATTGCAGGCAACAATATTGAATCAGGCAATACCATGTCGGTGATTTTACGATGAATTTAACCATCAAATGGTTATGCATGCAATCAAATCTATTTGACATTTTAAACCAAGTGTGCGTTTCGAACGCTCCAATTTTTGTCTAAAACAGACCGAACTATTTCATCTGGATAAGGTTTATAAAGCATCAACAACGTCGATAATCGGGGACAAAACTATGAATCGAAAATTAGAACGGACTTCTAAAAACCCTACCATTATATTAATGACAGAAATAGTTCTCCGCCCTTTTTTATTCATGTTTACAAGCTGCTATATTCTGATAGAATATGAGACATTCAGAACAAAATAACAGTAAGATCATGACATTTAGGCTACATAAGATGCTATAGATAAAACCAGTAGTAAATATTTAACTAAATGCTTGAAAATGATACCATATAAATAACACCGTTTTTATCCGCCTCTCTTCTATGATTAACTCATTTACCTCTGAAACTTGTATTGGTCAAACCTAATCATACTTAGCATTATCCATAACTGCTTGGTACAGTTGAGTGTATCATTACAAACTGTACAAACTCTTATAAGATGTGCCTTAACCCTTTCGCCCTCAGTGACGCCTTAAACTGTTTGCAAACAGTTTTGGGCCTGATCAGACGCCGTGATACGCTGCGTCTGATCAGGACCCAAACTATTTGACCCTTTTATCGATACCTATTAACTCATAAAACCCTACATATAACTTTAAAACGTGTCTTGCAAACAACAATACTGAATCAGACGATAATAAACGGTGAGGGGGTAAATATATCCCGAATAATTTGATCATGAAATTGTTAAAAAGCCCTCTAACGTGAATCTAAACTGTTTGTATAGGTCAGCTAAGAATTTTCTTAATATTTGTAGTTTGTCAAAGACGGATAGACTTTCAACTAGGTAAAATAGTTGTTTGTTACCATATCCCTTCTATTTTAAAAAATGTGTAAAGCCGGTTATTTTGCAGGACCGAAAACATTATTTAAAAAATATGGACTACAGTGAAACCCCTCTTAACTGCATATGTGTGGGGACAACCAAAGTTCCGGTTAAGATGGGTTTGTTTCTAGTTTAGAGGGTTTTTCACCCATTACCAAATAACTTGTTTCAAGTATTGAAAATAGTTGACCTCTTAAAGCAGGTTGAAAGTAAAGTAGAATGCGCCTTAAGGCGCATTCTGCTTTACTTTCAACCTGCTTAGGGAATATAACCTACTTGAATATTGAAAATATTTCTGTTGATACATATTGATGAATAAATAAAGTGCGTATCTATTGTTTAAAAAAATTTAAAAAAAGAAACGGGGTCAAATGTTTCGTCCGGTTTAGAGAGAACTCGGTATTAAGGGGTTCCAGTTTGGAAGATTTCTACTGTAGTTGCTTGTTACCTTATCCCTTCTTTTGTTGAAAATTGTGTGCAGTCGGTTGTTTTGCATGACCGAATACATGGTTTTAAAACTATGGAAAGTACTACAGTGCTCCCTCTCTACAACGGCCCCCCGAACAACGACTCCCTCCTTACAACGACATTCGCCGTTGTTCCCTAGAAAATTATGTTTTATGCTTGCACTAATACATCACCGTCTACTTAAAATTGTTGTCTGCTGTTTTTCTTACATAAATGACATTTTGCCAGAAAAAAACATAATGACAAATGACAAACAGCTTGAATCCAGATCAGACGCCGCGTTACGCGGCGTCTGATCTGGATTCAAGCTGTTTGCAAATGTAAAATAAGTTCTCTCCCTATAACGACTCCCTCCGAACAACGCACACAAGCTGTGTCTCCCATTGGATGTCGTTGTAGAGAGGGAGCGCTGTACATGTAAGCAAAAGTTTTCCACAGGGAACGGAATTGAAAATATATTGACTCGATCAAACACTATTTCTGAAAATACGGAAAATATACAGTACATTGACTCCGCAGGGAATGAAATTGACGATATATTTACAAATTAAAACCTAGAAAATATATATGCCTATTGTTTCGAGACATTAAAGACAATTATCCAAAATGCAAACAGAGTAAATAAAGTTCGTTTACATATAAATTATAAAGCGAGTGAGTTATGTCTGAGATCATTCTCAAGCATTTAATTGGTCAGATTTGACCTTTTCTGTGAATATATAAAGACTACAACCAAATGTTATAACCTTTAAACAATAAGCTGGGGTTGAAGCAGTAAATCCATTTGTGCACATGGTCCCATATATATGAGACATAGGCAAACAGTGTAGACTCTTATCAGACGCCGCCACATGCGGCGTCTGATAAGAGTCTACACTTTTTGCTGACAGTACTTCCGATACAAAACAAAACGAACATGAAAGTTTACCCCAGGAACCCCTAAGATAGAAATGACCAATCTAAAATATACAAGCAAAGAAAAACCCACTGGGCGCAAATAGGTTAGAGCTTGTTCAGAACTCAAATCACCGCCTATCACTCAAACCAATATAACTCTTCGATCTTTTCACGGAAATGAGGAACATTAGAAACAGTTTAGATACAGGCCAGACGGAAAGTGCAAACGTTGTTAGTATCCGATTGTTTGACATTCTCATTGGTGTTATGATAAATATTTGGCAACATTAGCACTTTTGATTCCTTAAAGGGGTCGGTGCACCTTTGGAAAATTATTACAAAATTCTTCAAACTTTGCCTACAGACAGTAAAATTAGTTTCAATGACAAAACTGGTGATAAAAGTGGGGGTACCGGACCTTTTTTTTTAAACAATTTGAGATTTTCAAGACTACCGCCCTAGAATTCAAGCTTCACAAAAAATCCTTTTTTTTGTAAAACGTTTTTTCAATCTTTATGTATACAAACTATTTGTACAAAACAATCCTAATTTATATACTTACGGAATTTAAAAACTGTGCATTGGGAATAGCATTATAAATAATAGGAATAACAAACCAGATATAAATTGACAGTGTTATAGTGTTATTTAAAACATCGATCTAACGTTAAATAAAAGTCATTAATGTGTGGTGTCAATAATGACTGTAATGCAATGCATTTTTGTCATTAAGGGTCAAAACCCATGTCACACAATTAATAACGCATGTGTCCTCCGTTTGCATCAAAGCGCGCACGGCATCATCGCCAAGTGGACCTCGCCAACGCTAAGGATTGTCATTCCTTACCATGACTTAATAATCAGCCAGCTGTTCCAACGTCAATGGCTGGTTCGGTAGACGTCGCAAACAACACCCAATCTCAACCCAAACGTATTCAGTTAAGGTGAGATCGGATGAGATTGTGGGTCAGTCAATGACCTCGATGTTTTTGTTCTGTATGAAATCCGTGACAACGCAAGCGAGCAACGTGTGGGTGAACAATGCCATGCTTCAAGACAATATGGCGGGTTTGACGTCTGAACGGGACGTACAGTAGGACGTCACGGACGGATTCAAAATTAGCTTAATCTTTTCAGCACTGTCCCCCGGCTGATTAGACGAACTCATCGAATGGTTCTAGCCGTAAAGTTTGAAGACTGAAAACGATCACGCACATGTGAAACGGGAAAATACGCATCTTGTCGACGTTACGTTAATAGCGGTATCACTGGTCACAGGTTCTCGCGAGCATTGCCAATTTGTCAATACGTCTCCATAATGACAACATGGTGTTACGATGAAGACCAAATCGGCCTGCGACATCATTTTTTCTTCATTCCAACCTCTACATGTAATATGCTGACTGAACGTATACGCGCATTTTCAGACAGCCATGGCATAGCCGTCATTGTTGATAAAACAAATCTTACTGGTTTTCCCGATGATTTACTGCCAAAACAACCCGTATACATTGGAAACGTGTTGCATGTACTGTGCAAATGAGTATTCTGACCAATCTATGCAAAAATAGACAAAGGTTTTTTGACACGCTTAATTAACGTAAATTTCATGAAAAGGCTATCCAATACCTTCTACACATTTTAATCATCTGTAAACCATTTTTACGTGAGCTTATTGAAAACGTGTACATTTGAAATAAAGTTTAACCATGCACAGTTTTTAAATTCCGTGAGTATATTACCATAGTAAGAATAAACCTTGAAAATAAGGTTTTGTTAAGATTCAAAATAAAAATAGCAAGGCGTAAAGTTTACCCCATCCACTTTCTATAATGAGAAATTAAGGCACAGTGAAAATTGCCCTACAAATTGTAGCAAACTAATTACAAAGTTTTTGTTGTTGTTTTTAGCCTTGCAAACATAAAGTGTTAGTAAAATAGCAAAAAAAAACAACAGGGTCCCGAATCTTATAAAAAAGATATCGACTTTTTTATTAAAGAAATCCATTTTTTCTCATTTTTTCAATTTTTGGTGTATTTTTATCAATTTTTTTTTAATTCATTTGATCTATTAAATTATCTAAAATTTATAATAAAACTGTACTTCCATGGCAATTTCATGCTTATATTCTGAGAAATTGAGATGAAACCGGTTGTAACAAAGTGCAACCTGCCTATGAAAACGGCGTATGCTGTTAACTACGAATCGGACAAAAAGTTTAACCTTCCGGTACGAAAACTCATTTCTTTTCGACGAAATTAGTGTTTTATGACTGTATGCATTCACCGAAAATGAGTGCTTAACATCTTTCGGAAAATGAGTTCAAAATGAGCAACATTATTCGGACATTTCATCATGCTCAAAAAGACAGCCCCCCCCCCCCCCCCCCTTCACACTCAATGACGCCATCAAGTGCTTTTGAAAACAGTTCAGATCCTGATAAAACGCCGTGTATGCATTGGAAATGATAGTTTCAGCGTATACTCGTTTATTGAAAAAGAATAACGTTTTTCCATTGTAGCATGAAATAAATAGAAAATGTCATTAATTCCATCTCTTCTTTTACCTAATATAATATATACTGAGGATCCAAATTGTTTGACACCCGTATCGACATTTTGTCAGTCATACTGCCTTAATATTAACTTTGCAACGGTATTGCAGACAATAAAATTGAAGCAGACGAAAATGAAATGGTGAACGGGTAAAACTCTCACGAAAAATTTGGCATTGAAAAGGTTAAAAGGTTCCAATCCTTTCAATTTTAAAGAATTCCTTGTTTAGTGTTTATAGGTCAATTGGTCTTGTTTTAAATATGCAAGTTATATGTCAAAATAATAAGTATTGCCAATACTAGCCATGTTTTATGTAAACTATCAAATTCTAGTGACAATTAAACAATACAGTACTCCCTCACTACCACGACCTCCGCAACAACGAATCCATCCTTACAAGGACCCTTGTCGCAGTTCCCTAAACATTACAATTATGGTCAACCGATTCACAGTTGCAATGTCGTCTGCTTAAAATTGTCGTTTGCTGTTTTTCTGAATGTAACATAATGGACATTTTTACAAAAACAACCTTTATAGCGAGTTTCAAACAGTCTGAATTCAGATCAGACGCCGCGTCACGCGGCGTCTGATCTGGATTCAGACTGTTTGCAAATGTCCCTCCCTATAACGGCTTCCTCCGAACAACGC
The DNA here is from genome assembly GCA_922989275.2 of Gari tellinella. NCBI lineage: Eukaryota > Metazoa > Mollusca > Bivalvia > Cardiida > Psammobiidae > Gari > Gari tellinella. Next base: position 21,631,089 of record OV277870.1, on the reverse strand, counting down.
ACATAATTATTGTCTCTCGTTGGGTGTCGTTGTAAGGAGGGAGCGTTGTACTATAAGTTTTCTTTCATCACCAATTTGCCATCTATCATCCAGACTGTTTTAATCATTTACATTGTAGTTATAGTACCAAGTATTGAATACAATATATTTACAATTGTTTTATTGTAGTAATATTTGACAAAAATAGAAGTACAATACTCCCTCTCTACAACGGCCCTCCCAACAGCGACTCTCTACTTACAACGACACTTGTCACAGTTCCTTATACAGGACAATTATGTGTAATGCTTTTACTCCCTTCCATATCGTCTGCTTAAAATTGTCGTCTGCTGTTTTTCTCAAAGTTACATAATGGACATTTTGACAGAAAAAACTAAATGCTGTTTGCAAATGTAAGCCAGCTGCCCTCCCCTAAAACGACTCCATCCGAACAAAGCACATTTTTTTGTCTCCCACTGGGTGTCATTGTAGAGTACTGTAGTACCAAGTTTTGAATACAGTGGAGAATGTGTTATTCTTTCCCAATAAACGCGTTTACGCTAAAACTATTATTTGCAGTGCAAACAGTTTGCAGCCAGATCAGACGCCGGATAACCCGGCGTCTGATCAGGCTCCAAGCTATTTGCCACCAAGATAAACATGAATTATCAGAAGTGTCCAAAAGTTGTATTTTTCTACGTTTTAGTGCTATGCGTTTGCGTACGTTTGCGTTTAAACGGGACAGAATAACAGATTCTCCACTGTACAATCTATTTTTTTTATTGTAGTAATATTTGACAAAGATAGAAGTAAATTGACAATGACTGGAGCTGCCAGGACAGAACGTAAAGCAATGTTGTTTTTCTCATTATTGAAATCAGATAGACTTCAATGACAATCAACACGTGCGTGAATGATCAATAAAATTCAATTTTGGAACGTAAATAATCAACAAAATGCAATTTTGGAATGTCTTCTTTATCATGTCAAATGTGTTTTCAGTATGTAGTGTTGCAACTCTCAATGGTAAATTCCGTTCATGACAAAGGTTGATTAAAGTGATTGTTTGAAAAAGTCCACTCACCTCAATGTAAACACACTCAATATTGTCTTTACGAAGAGACGATTCTTAAAGGTGACGACTACATATGGTGTGGTCTTGCCTGGAGCTCAAAATGTGTTCACGGTAAAACAAAATTGAAATGAGTTTATGCTAGGTAATTTACAAAAATATTCATAATAACTTGATTGATAACAAGTCTCATTGTCAAACGCATTTAAACGTAAATGCAATGGCGATTTGTGAACTAATCTCCGTCTCTACACTGAAACAAACAAAACAAAACACGGAGAGTATTGCTTTAAACATTTGTTTTACGATTTGTGAACCACTCTCCGGCTCTACACTGAAACAAACAAAACAAAACAAAACACGGAGAGTATTGTTTTAAACATGTGTTTTACGATTTGTGAACTAATCTCCGTCTCTACACTGAAACAAACAAAACAAAACACGGAGAGTATTGTTTTAAACATTCGTTTTAAGATTTGTGAACTACTCTCCGGCTCTATACTGAAAAAAAATAAATAAAAAATATGCCAATTTTGATTTTACAAGCTAAATATAACAATTTTATAATCTTGGTAATAATATTGAAAGAATGTCCATGTTTCAATATAACTCCACAATGTATCATGTTTATTGTGAATGTAGTTATTTGTCTTTTCTCACTTTGTAGGTACACTTATATAATTTCACGTGAACCTCTTTTGAACGCACAACTCTTGTGAGAAAAGACAGCTATATAAATCGGGTATGATACTAATAATAGTCTAGTGAGAATATGAATAGCTTTTGAAAAAGGTAGCCGTTTTTAAATGTAAGTGATAAACAGTTGGAAGCCTGCTTATGAGTGTCATCTAGCTACGGACTGATGACAAGGGACAAATGGTTTAACACAAACGCGTTCATGTGATCGTGACGTCCTGAATGTACCATAGAAGAGAACAATAAATGCCTTTCGCGGTGATTGAGTACAGGGGATAAAACTTAGTCATTCCGAATACAAATTCGTTTCGTACTTAACACATATATATAGATCAGACGTTAAACAACACGAGTTCATTACCCTCTGAGACCCTCTTGTTTAAAAATGTTTGTCGCAAATTTAACCCATTTGTGACCATGTTTTCACATATGGGGCATAGGCAACAGTGTAGACTTTTATCAGACGCCGCTTAATGCGGCGTCTGATAAGGTTCTACACTGTTTGCTGAGAGGAATAACGCCACCAAACAAAATTAAAATGAACATGTAGTCAAGGAAAACCTTAGATAAAACATGGACTATCCCATTTAAGCATGGGATAAATCCACTGGGCACAGATGTGTTAGCCGTCAATATTAGCCCTTTTGTAGACAAAATAACGTTTGCTAAAGTTTGCAATCTGCAATTTTATGCCAAATTCAAATTTTGTTCTTTTGACTAAAAATATTGATAAGACCACTCCTGCAACGCGTGTCTAATCGAAATACAGATTGTTTGCAGAGTCAAACTAAGTCCGTTATGGCGATGGAAATGAAAACCTTAAAATATCATTTTTGGGATAGGAATCATTTGTGTGGGTTAAAGTTAACTTACCGCAACCGGAGGAATTGTGCTTTCGGCGAATACGGAAATCACTGCTAAGAGTTTGTTAGAACGGATATTCAACTTTTAAGTTCGTACAGCGCTGTCAACAATATATTAGGAAACTCGATACGTCTTTGCACTTCACCATCTGGTTATCTCAGAAAAGGAAACAAAAGACAAACTCAAATGCAATTGTATTATACCCTGTGTAGCAATAATACAGTCTGTAATGAAATGACAGTGATAAGTACTTTGGGGGATATAGATCACTAGTACTAAATCAAATCATTCTTCAAGCGATTTAACTTCGAACATCGTCTGCACTAATATTTGCAAACGAAAATATAGTGTTTCGCGATGTCCGATCACGATCCAAACTGTTTGACAAACGTTTCAACGTTTAAAAAGAAACAAACCTATAAGTTTTACACTAAAAAATAGGCAAAAAAATATAAGCGGACGATATCAAAGTAGTGACTATGCTAAACGGGTTATTACGTGATAGTGGCAGCGAAAAGGTTAAACACAATTAAGCTGTCTTATTTATTTAATTATGCGAGTTTATTTTTACAGTCAAGTCATACAATTCTTGCTTTTGAAAAAGTACCCTAAAATATATTACTCAGCCTTTGCATATCAGACTGATGTGAAATGGCTTTATTGTACTGAGAATCTTAACCCCTTCACTGCCAAATCTTTCGTGAGAATTTTACCCCTTCACCGTTTCATTGTAGTCTGCTTCAATTTTGTTGTCTGAAATGTCGTTTCAAAGTTAAAAAGGTAATGCAGTATGACTGAAGATTTTTCAAAACAAGTGTAAAACAGTTTGGATTCTGATAAGACACCGCGTTACGTGGCGTCCGATCAGGATCCAAACTGTTTGCAATCGCGCTTTTAAGCGTCATTGAGAGTGAACGTTTTAAAGACGATTGCAAACTACCACTTACACGATGATACACACATGCTGATGTTTAAGTAACTATGAAAAGTACGGTGAATAACCTTAACAAGGAAGTCAAAGGCTTTATGACTTTTGGACCAGTCTGACTCAAACGGTTCAACAAGTAAGGTATAAGGTATATTATATAAGTTGTTTGTTCCTTTTTGGTAATACAGAAAGCACAAAATTCAACGGTAAAAACATTATATAACCTAACAAAAAGGGTTCCAGCTAATAAAGGAGTACACTGATATTTTCCTTCAGTTTCTCTCTCATTCTTTGTTGTGACTACTCATTAGAATGTTCTCAAAGATAGATTCTAGTAATTGAATATTCCCTTATCTAGAGCGCTATGTTAGTCTTTTTCACGTTGTATAGTTTTTCTTTTGTGTGGAATATTATACTGCGCCTCATGCTCTAAATAAGCTGGGGCCCGTTTCATAAAACTTCGTACGACAAATGTTGTCGTAAGTCAGATTATAAAGTCTCAATTGTTATTTCTTTCTCTATTTAACCCTGCCTTGTGGCATCTCTTTGGAATCGTCTTGAAAAGACGATTCCAAAGAGATGTCACAAGACAGAATTAGATGGAGATATAAAAAATTAAATGTATTCTGAAGTTTTGACTTACGACAACATTTGTCGTACGAAGTTTTATGAAACGCGCCCCTGTTTCCTACAGCGAGAATCGTTTGTTGTAAATCAAAGTTGGAATAATGCCTTGGGTTACATATTAAAAATATTTAAAAGATAATATTCTATTGTTCCAGTTAACAAAATCACCACCTAAATTAAAGCCAATTTAAACAATTGTGTCGCCAAAAATACCAAATATCGTCCAAGTAATATAATTGCCTTAATTGAAGAAAAAAATCAATAACATTTTAATCGAGTGACTCGGCGTCTGATCTTCATTAAAATTGTTTGAAATATAAAGAAGTTGCCTACATGGGTAAAAGAGTAACAGATGGGAATATGTTATCTTCCTCCTTTTAATGAAATGAAGTACAATAAAAAAGGAGTTGAAAGTGGTAGGTTATCCAAACTATTCATGAATTATCATATCTGATTGGCAAATAGTTTGGAGCCTGTTTAGACAATAAGATTTGGGTGTATTGTCTGGTTTCAAACTGTTTGCTATGGACATACAGTAAAACCTCTATATTACAACCACTAACATTTGCTAATGGTCAGGGGCCCGTTTCATAAAACTTCTTACGACAAATGTTGTCGTAAGTCAGATTATAAAAGTCTAAATTATTATTTATTTCTCTATCTAATCCTGTCTTGTGACATCTTTTTGGAAACGTCTTGAAAAGACGATGCCAAAAAGGTGTCACAAGACAGTATTCGATAGAGAAATCGGAAATTAAATGTATTTTTAAGATTAGACTTACGATCGTTTTTGTCCTAAGATGTTTTATGAAACGGGGCCCTGGTGTGTAAGGCAGGTGGGTGCTTAAAGCATTATGGGTGTAAAACAGAAAGCTCCTTCAGGATATTTCTGTTTTACATTCACCTTCCTTGAAGCTGTCACCTGTCTTTTATACTGTCAACTAGCCATTGTTTTAGTGGTCGTAATAGAGAGGTTTTACTGTAACTTTACTAAAATCACATATTTATTCATTCGGAAAGAATAACGAATTCTCCATTGTAAGATAACATTATGACTTTAAAAATACCACAGTACACACATATAAAACGATTAACTACTCAGCACCAAAACATTCAGAAAAGAATTTAACAAAAAGGTGATCGCCCTATAGTAACGCGACGTCTGATAAGGACTCCAACTGTCAAATGTCTCTTCACGTTAAACGCAGAGTAGTCCAATTTAAAAGCAGAAGGAAAATATAAGCAGGTACTATTATTGATTAGACTGTGTAAGATGGAAATTTCTCACATAACTACCCCTGTTTTCTATAGCGAACAACGATTACGAATATCCTTTTATCACATAAAACCGACTCTGGGAGTGTTATAAAGCCATTCAATAAACTATAGTGAAATATCAATATTTGGGCTCCGGCCCTACCTGTTCGTCCACGAGCGCTAAATGACGCCATTTGCCATGGCGTTACTGTAAACAACGTCAAGTTTTGGCGGAAAATACATATGGCGGAGAGACAGAAAACTACGGATTCAGTTCACTTAAACGGGTTTTAAAATGTTTATGTGATAAATAGGATCTAACATTCGTGCTCATTATTTATCATTCTTAATAAACTCGTTGACTAAAACAAATATAACGCTCGCCAAGGCTCGCGTCATATTGTTTTAGTCAACTCGTTTATTAAAAATGATAATTAATGAACACTCATGTAAGATCCTCTATATCTCCAACATGTGTAAGATCACTTTGATGACGTCACTATAACGGCATTATTTATTACGTAGTTTTAAGGTCACCGGGGTTCCAAAATATGCATATTGCTTAAAAAATAGCTTAAATCGTTGGTAATGAGAGAAAAGGAATCTGTCACTCGTCGATGTTTAAAACAAGTTGATCTCAAACTCGTCTAGAATAGAAAAATTAGTAAGCGAGCCAAGGCTCGCTTAATAACATTTCAATTCTAGACTCGTTTGAGATCAGCTTGTTTTAAACATCGACAAGTGACACATCCTATATTTACGTCATAATGACAGTGAAAGAGTTGAAAAAAATATGGTATATCGTCGGTGCGAAAATCTAATTGGGCTCAGATATAAACTGATTATATATAACAATAAAAATGCTCTCTAGACTGAGGTAGGCTTTGAAATTTAATTAAGTAATTAGCATTATTATGTCCGATAGCACCGTAATGACAATTACCCAACTTGATATGCAAATAATTTAGAACAAGGCCAGGGGCCCGTCTTACAAAGCGTCGTACAACAAATGTTGTCGTAAGTCAGCTTCTAAAACTCTCAATTAGGAATCAATCTTTTCTCTAAACCGGTCTTGTGACATCTGTTTGTAATTTTTTTTTTTTTCAAAAAAGATGTCACAAGACAAAGTTAGATGGATAAATAAGAAATTACATGTACATGTATATGTATTTTAAAATTTTGATTTTGATGTACGGCGTTTCGTAAGACGTATCCCAGATACTGATTTACATGGTGTTTGACCACGGTACAAACTATTATTCTATTATAGTGGTATGTCTTAAGAAGGTTACTTTACGTTTTGTCACCTACAGGGGATGAGTGTTACATTATTTCCCCCAGTTTCTGTGTTTGTGGGTGTAACAAAATTGCACTGCTCATAGTTTAGAGTCAGAGCAGTCGCGACGAAAGTCGCAGTCTGATCAGTTTCTAAACTATTATCACTAAATTATTCGTAAGCCAAGGAGAGAAACACAATTAGCTATTTTACTTTCGTTTCAATCCTGAACTTTGGTGTATGATTGTGAAATACATGTAAAATATTGAATTGAAATATGTATCAACCAAGCCGTTTCAATGTTCCATGATTTTCTACATTTTATCACAGTGATCCCACATTCGGAGACACATATTGTGTGCGTTGTTAGGAGGGAGTATTTACAGAAAGGGAAAATGAGGACTTTGCTTACATTTGCAAACAGCTTGAACCCAGAACGCGGCGTCTGATCTGGATTCAAGCTGTTTATCACTCGTCATTATATTTGTTCTATCACAATCTCCAATTACATGTAACTTTGACAAATAAAAGCATACGAAAATTTAAGCAGCCGTGAATAGGTTCGACATAATTGTCCTGTTTAGAGAACAGCTCAAGGGTCGTTGTGAGGGTGGATTCGTTGTTGGGAGGGCCGTTGTAGGGAGGGACAACCGTAAACTTTGTTAGTGTTATCATTTTCGTATAAACAAATAAGTATATGTTTGCGTATTTTGCACTGCATGAGAATACTGAGTTGCAGCAAGGAAAAGGATAATGAAATGCTCCTGCTCGGGCAATTTCTCATACGGAGCGATACGGGCGTTTTAACCCTTCTCTGTCTTATCAATAGGACAATGCTTATTTTCAAAACAATTTTGATCCTTACACGGCGTCTGATTAGAATCCGAATGGTTTGATGTAGAGAACAGTATAATTTGAGTAATTTTACCTAATATTTAAAACTGATCTATAAAACCAGTTGGTTATTGTTTAAAGCCGTTGACGGCATGACAGTGACAGGGTTTAAACGTTGAGCACATATGCATTTGTACACAGTAAACGAATTAAAATTTGATTAACAAAATTTATCGCTGAAGCTGATGATGTTTTGGTTCAATAATTTACTTGAGGCAAAACCATTAAGCAGAGAATGAATAGAGAATGATTGCTATAAGGAATATATTATTAAATCATTCTATGATTTATTTCTGCACCAGATTCGTGTAATTTGAAAAGTTTCTTAATTTTTCTCTCCGAATGACGAACGTCAATTGAATTAATTACACCAAAGTTTCTCGTTTACTATCACTCAAAAGAAGTTTTTTTTTCATTATTTGACAAAAGACATAGAAACAATAAACACGTACATGTACATTTAAAAAAGAAATTGTGTATCGTTTAAAAGTGTTTGTACTTGACTCTTTTCTTGCTCTATAGTACCAGCCGTTGTTAACACTCTAAATAAAATGATAAAACAGAACAACATTATCGCACATTTTTCTATAATTTGATTATATTCTGCAGTATATTGCATCGTTTTATCTTATTTTCCGACGTAAATGTATCGTTATAAATCTTGTGGACCGAATGGGAACATATAGGATCACACATGTATTTAGAATTTATGGTGCCATTTCATTGATTCAATTACTATAAACGCAAAACATATAATGATAATGAACCGTTACTAAAACGTACATTAAATCTAATATGACAAACTTTGCAGGTGACATGGAATTGAGAGAGAGGTTACCGCAAACATCAAACATATCATATAATATAATAATTATGTTTCTCATGTTATTCAAGACGTTGGATGGTGCTGTTCAGCATCGATAACACGAGCTATTAACACCAGAACAAGTTAACCTGTTCACTACAATGATGCCGGAATAACCATATTAACAAGGTCGCTGTCATATTAACGTTTGCTTATATTTTTCGTCTGCCTATACTTATAAAATTCAAAATGTTATTCGTTTTTATTTAAGAAACATCGATGTGAGTGTCAAACAGTTTGGATCCTGATCAGACACCGCGATATGCGGCGTCTGATCCGGATGCAAACTATTTGAAAATATTTACATTCGCTTCGCATTGTCCTTATATAACACTATTCTAAAAAGAGACTTGCATATTTCAATGAATGCTCACTTAAAATCCAGTTCTAGCCGACTGGTTTAGGGGCGGAGCTATACTGATCACTGAAAATCGATACAGAGAAGTCCGTATGGTAGGCGCGGTTAACGCGGAGTAATCAAGTTTGGCGTGTGAGTAAATCTGTTTTAAAAAACGCGACCTAAATTTAAGATGCCTATCATACAAGTATTTCGTAAATGGGTGTGTTTTTAAATATCTCAAAAGGGATTTTAAACATAACGAGAAAGTTTACCGGTTAAAAGTCTAAATTTATCCAGTAAATATAATATGTGATTGGGACTAGTTTCAGTCCATATATATAGATCGTTACTACGATAGCAATGCATAGCAACGGGCAAAGTGTCTATTAGAACGGTTATCTACATTTCTGGTTCATTTCTCAGCTCACGATGGAATATAAATATAAGAAATAAATTGCGTACTTCCGTTATTCATGAGCTGATGGCACGTCCATGCTTTTACTAGCAAAGTTAAGCGAGAAGCCCTTCGGGTTTCACGCACTTTGCTAGTAAAAGCATGGAAGTGCCATCAGCTCATGAATGCCGGAAGTACGCAATTCGTTTCTTAAATGTCAGCGTTGCCGGCCTTGGCAGTAAAGGGAATCAAGCTCGCTTATTTCGACAATGCATGTACTCGTATTTCAAAATTAGGACATAACTTGGCCACGCTCGACTCACTACCCATGCAACTTCAAATTGACAATTCCAGTTTCCAGTGAAGTCCATGTATAACTAAAACGTAATGTTACAACACATTGTAAGAAATGACAAACAGTTCAGATCCTGATTATATGACTCATTTATGGGCCCTTTGATATAGATATACACTGTTAACATGGGCCAAGTGTACTCTTCACATGTACAATGTTTGTTAATGACTCGTCACCAGGGTTGAATGTGTTTACTTTGAAATACGAATAAGTTTGGCATAAGGGAGTTTTGGATTTCGGTATTGAACTATGATTGAAAATATAAAAAAAAACGTATGTTTTATATATACATATATTTGCCGCAAATGTTTGTATAGTGAAAGAATGTACATGTGACCATGTAACTCCATAATGTATCATGTTTATTGTGAATGTAGTTATTTGTCTTTTCTCGCTTTTAAGGTACATTTATATAATTGTATGTGAAGCGCTTTTGAACGCACACCCCTTGTGTGAATTGAGCGCTATATATATCGGGTACTATAATTATAACAATTATAATAATAATGATAATAATAAAAATGAAATAATAATAATGGTATCTGCGTTCAATAAATAAGATGTGTCCTAAAGGTAAAATTGCTAACAGTTTATTCCAAAATATTTGTTACTTGTATCAATATTTCTCCACTTACAGTGCAAACAAATAACATCGAAAGTACAGCGCTCCCTCCAATTGGAGACAAAGATTATGTGCGTTGTTCGGAGGGAGTCGTTACAGAGAGGAAAATTTGCTTACATTGCAAACAGCTTGAATCCAGATCAGACGCCGCGTAACGCGGCGTCTGATCTGGATTCAAGCTCTTTGTCACTCACCGTTAAGTTTTTTTCTGTCAAAATGTCGAATATGTAACTTTGAGAAAACAGCAGACGACAGTTTTAAGCAGACGATATTGCAGAAGTGAAAGTATTAGACATATAATTGTCTTGTTTTGGGGACAGCGGCAAGAGTCGTTGTAAAGAGGGAGTCGTTGTAAGGAGGGCCGTTGTAGAGAGGAGGGAACACTGTATTGACAACAACGGTTTAACCCCTCCACTGCCTTACCTCGAGTAATAGTTATTTGCAAACTGTTTAGATCCTGATTAGACGCCGCGTCAAGCGTTGTCTGATCAGAATTCAAACTGTTTGACACACGTTTTAATATTTCTTTAAGTAAAAATACCAACATTTAAAATTTGAGAAATAAAAGCAGACGACAATTTTTTTTTAAATTGATGACGTCATGTCAGCGAAGGGGTTAAAACTGTTGGTATAATAACAATCAAACGCTTGAGAATGACCTCAGGCTCATCGCAAACGCTTTAAAACCATAAACTCAGCTCTTGCAATAAATAGGGTTTTCAAGTTGTACCCTTTACCCGATAGCCCATTTCTAGTATTGACGATAGGTGACTACTTAAAGCATGTTGAAAGTAAAGCAGAATGCGCCCAAATGCGCATTCTGCTTTACTTTCAGCCTGCTTTTGAGCTACATTGTATCATGTGCTAGAATATAGAAAATATTCCCTATAGAATAAATTTGTGACTAAATTGGAACTATTTTCTTCAGCGTAGGAATAAATCATATACGCTAAAAGGCGTTGCTATGAGGGAACGGGTTAAAAGGACGTCCTCGGTATTTCTTAACCCTTTCACTACCCAAAACTTTCGTGAGATTTCAACCCCTTCACCGTTTCATTGTCGTCTGCTTCAATTTTGTTGTCTGCAAAATTGTTTCAAAGTTAAAAGATAAGGCAGTATGACTGAAGACATTTCAAAACTAGCGTCAAACAGTCTAGACCCAGACTGTTTCAAACGCACTTTAAGGCGTCATTGAGCGTGAAAGGGTTAATCATCACAGAATACGCAAACGCAACTTTTCAAACAATACTAAAGGTGTAATTGAAAAAACATTGCATTAAACTTGAAGTTCAACGTTCTGAAAACAATCTCTGTCATTTATTTAATTTAACAGACTAAAATGAGATAGTTACGACTTAGTGGCGGTCGTTAAAACAGTTTTTTAATCAGTAAGTGACAACAATGGCTAATCCAAAACAATTTGGGAATGGACATATTTCCTTGTTTTAATCTTATTTTGGCGTTTGAATTAGTCCAGTAAGGACAACGTTTTTCTTCCCCGTACAGCTGCCTACGTGCCATATGTTACAGTGGAGAATCTGTTATTCTTTCCCGTTTAAACGCAAACGAAACGCAAACGCAAAGTACTAACACGTAGAAAAGAACAAGTTTGGGACAATTCTGATAACTCATGTTAATATTGGTGGCAAACAGTTAGGAGTCAGATCAGACGCCGGGTTACCCGGCGTCTGATCTGGCTCCAAATTGTTTGTAAAAGAAAATATAGTTTTAGCGTAAACGCGTTTATCGGTAAAGAATAACAGATTCTCCACTGTAGCGTTGGTCACTATTGTAGGCAAGTTGGCCCAATTATCAGAGGAGTGAATGTACAGTCGGCTGAACGGTCATTTGGGCTGAAAGTAGACTATGACTTGGCGTTTTACCTTTTGTCAGGATCTAAACTGTTTGCTTTTCATACTAATAAAAGGAATCAACATCTTTAAGAAAGTGCCATTTGTAAATAATGTTTTGTTAATGGCGTGTCTTGTTAACAGTTGTAATTATCTAAAACATTTACTATCCTCTCCTCATAGCTTGTTTACAGTATTGAAGACATATGACCTTTTAAAACAGACTGAAAATACTTCTTTTTGGGCATTCTGCTTAACTGATAGACTGTTTAGATAAATGATCTGCTAGAATATAGAAAATGTGTCTTTAGGAGCATATTCATGATTGTATTAGGTGTTGTTTTAAAACTATTTTCTGTAGTGAATGATTAAAATGCGTACTAGTGTGTATGTTTTGAGTAATGGGTTAGTTCTAAATTAATGTAGTCTGCAAAGAGCACTTTCTGACCATTTTGGTATGTTATATACTAACTGAAACATGATTCAAATAACAAAAGGTCTGGACACTTAACAGACATCGTACTAAATAGGCATTATCTTGAATCAAACTGTTTGCAAAAGTGTTAAATGCAAACGTCAATCATTATAGGGGCATTACGTTCAGTGTATCATAATGCGCATTTTACGCCTCTTTTTTATCCTTCCATTGAAATGTATACATCGTACTAAATGGAGCATTATATTGAATCAAAGGTGTAAAATGCAAACCTTATCATTATAGGGACATTTAGTTCATTGAACCATAATACACATTTTACGCCTCTACTTTATCCTTCCATTGACATATTAAATAGTTCCCAATTATAAAGTCATGAATATGAATCATATTAAATATACAGTCGAACTCCGATATCTCGAACATGTTTAACTCGAAATGCCTTATTTCAAGCTCGGTTTAGGCTTAGCCGCGTTTTAACTTTGAAATACGGGTATGTGCGACTTAACCGAAATCGAGATATCGAAGTTCGACTGTAGATATAAATCTAGCAGATGGTAGCTTAGAGCAGTCTGAACGCAAAGCAAAATGCGCCTTTCTGCTTTACTTTTACTTGATTTAACATGCTTACTTGATCAAACTTCTGCAATACCAGCAGTAGGCTACAGTGGAGAATGTGTTATTCTTTCCTAATACACGCGTTTACGCTAAAACTATTATTTTCAGTGCAAACAGTTTATAGCCAGATCAGACGCCGGGTAACCCGGCGTCTGATCAGGCTCCAAACTGTTTGCCACCAATATTAACATGAATTATCAGAATTGTCCAAAAGTTGTACTTTTCTACGTTTTAGTGCTATGCGTTTGCGTACGTTTGCGTTTAAACGGGAAATGAATAACAGATTCTCCACTGTATACAAATGTAACGCCAAGCCATGTGTTTCACCACCTACGCATCTTTATGACTCAGTTAACACCTACGCTGTCAAGCAAAACAGTTCTACAGTTTCCAAATAACATGGCGTGACGCGGCATCTGATAAGGATTCAAACTGTTTAAACCCATACAATAAAAATTAAAAGGTAAAACAAGAAAACAAATTTAAGCAGATGATATTACACATGTTGCTGCGACTGTGTCAGACGGATTGTTACGCCAGAATGGCAATGATATGTTTAATAAATAGAGGATATTGAATGAGTGTTTTTTCAGTAATGAATTTAGTGAACGAATTGGATAAAAATGATATTTCCATTCACAGAGAGAAAGTTTACTGCAAAAAATCCTGAATTTTTAATACAGTTACAGTACATGTAGTTGGGAGACTACTTTCTCACCATATTTAGAAACTGGAATGGCTTTTACATCAACATTACATCTATCAAACCTCTTTGACCGGTATATGATAAATTCTTATACAGAAAAACAAATCTGGCCAATAAACACATTAAATTGACAAGACAGAAAATATAAATATAAATATAAGGAATAAACAACATCTCTTTGCCGCTCATGACGGTATGACTACATTAGCTTCGGGGGGTAAATTTATCGAAAACGCCCTTCGGGCGTTTACGGAATTTACCCCCTGCGAAGCTAATGTAGTCATAGCGTCATGAACGTCAAAAATATGTTGTTTATTCCTATAATAGAGCAAAGAATAATGTAAATTTGTTTAGGATATTCTGACTAAAATATTAGTTTTTGGGGTCAATATGATACTACATGAAATAAAATGTAATCTTCCTACTTAACAAACGAAACACGTGCCTGTATTTAAAGAGTAACAGTCTCGAATTGATCGAGGAGGGCATTGAAGGAGCCCATATTAATACATGAAATATCAATGTTCTCTTCATGTTAAGTAATAAAATATATGCCAGTACCATCAAATCAACAAATTCGAAATGATCGAGAATGATGGTTTGCTTTATAATATTAAATAGCCAAATATGTAGCAAGTATATGCCTAATTTAAGAAAACGTGTGGCTTCATCTCAAGTCTGAATGTTTTAATGGACACGTTATTACGCGGAATGACTGCGTTCAGTACAGATTAATAAACAAACCAGAACAATCATTGCTGATATGAAAATATTACGATGATTAATCTTGGTTTAATATGACAAATATTTATGAAGTTCAGTACATATAGGTATTTATACAAATACAATTATTTGTATATCAGAATAACAGGAAGAAAAGGCATCTCTAGAAATGGTAGATTGAGCAGAGGATTATTAATTATCGTAGCGCATGTTTATTACCAAGATAGTTGCTTCCTTAACCAATCGTGGTGTTAACAGACATATTCCAGTCAACTACTTTTACAATGCATCTGCTTTACAATTCTTGTCGCGAGTGTTGATAAATTTGATTTTAAAGTCATTTCAGTTCGATAATGTTAACATAAGGTCAAAACAATTTATATCCTGATCTGACGCCACAAAACGCCTTCTAAGAAAATCGCGACATCGCGGAGAACGTTATTGTTTTTCTGTTTGTTCGAAACGAAACGAAATGCATGTAATTCATAGCAGATAATAATATCACTTTGGAAAGGTTTTCTTTTTATTAAATTTAATTTAAGCTTACAAACAGAACGATCCTGATCAGAAATAGTGTTTTTGAAAGTAAGAGTGTTTCCCAGCGGTACTGGTAAGACACTATTTGTTATGCTTCAAGTCTGAGAACTATTGTAGACAGATATCTGTAAAAAAAGGTTACATCCTGAAGTAGGAGTGTATACCGTCTCCTCTCTGATTTCCAATATTTAATTCCGTGGCCCGAAGTCTGGCATTGCATTGAGAAAGAAAGAACACATGTTACCAAAAAGTATGCTTGAATGTAAATACAGTAAGTGGTATAATTTTTCTGAAACATTTGACCTTTTTCAAGTCATCATGTTTAGTTGAGTAACTTGGAAAACCAATATTTTGAAAAAGACGATTATAAAACGTATCAAGCATTTATTAATAGCAATTGCGTTATTCCAAATGCGCAATATTGTTTATTTTATTGACTTTCCGCTTCAAATTCTTTGCCGATAACCTCTTTTTTGATCTGTTTACATTAATGAGTATATGTAGTATATTATATATCATACACACATGTTTTGGCCATTTATCATTTATTGTGCACGTATTAATTCCTTTGAGATGTTTTTACAACAACCTAGAGTCTGCGAATGAATCACATTAATGCTTACGTAGAATTATTAATTGATTATGATAAACATTTGAATCTTCTGCATGCTGTCGGCGAATATGTGATAGTTATTGCAAACAGTGCGGATCCAGACGAGACGCTAAGTAAGGTTGCCTTGAGGAAACGAACAAGCACCAAACAATGGCTTAGTAAACTATGAAAATAAATCCTGTAAAAAGAGACAAATATTAATATGTTAATAACGAAATACATAAAAAATGTTTTTGTGCACGTTTTCTCATAAATACGACTTTTGGAATACAAGAATATGAATAAGCACTTTTATCTACAAAACTCGTTTTTCCTTTTAATAAATGGTGTTTAGTATAGGGGTAAATATGTGTATCCTTCCCATTTGCGCTTTGTTGCTAATAATGATTGCCCTATGTACACCGCTTGGAACCTTATCAAACGCCCATTTGGTCAGCGTCTGATCTGACCTTACTCTAAACTGTTTTCCACTCAGATGCTAGTAAATCGTTTAAAGTTCCCAGAACCTGTTACTTTTTTTAACTTATTGCATTGCGATTACGTTTCTTTCATTTTAAACAGAAAATAATTGCGTTTTATTTATTTGTAGTTTCAACAATTTGTTACTACTGCTATTTGCGATTTTATTCACATCTGTGGTTCAACTGTTATTATTTTAATTCGTTGTATTCCTAAAATATAAATTGTGTCTCAGTAGACAGGATTTGCAAGCCCTTGAAATACTGTAAAATTTAGTCAAGCTACACAATTGTTGCCTGCAAAACGTTTCATCAACAACACTTCTCGAAGTTGATTCAAGGGCAACGGAATGTCAAAATTTTTTATCCAAACTGTTACCATAGTAGATCTACTCGGCGTAAAACAGTGGAGAGGTTAAACTTTAATATTCGTAGTCTTTTGAACATCGTTACATACTCACCATAGTTTTATTCGCTCAACGTCCTGATTACGAGTATGCCCTTCATTTTACAGTCTAAACATACTATAAAAACGCTATTGTTTCTCATTTAAATCGAAGACGCTTTTATTAAATGATGCAGTATATTCTAATTTAGCGTTATCAAGCTTGTTTGTTTGACCTTATACACAAAACAAGAAAAGTTAAACCAATATAAACGTTTCAATTAGACCAAATTAATGCGGAGTGTTTATAAAATATCTGGTAGTGAAACAATTCT
Organism: Gari tellinella; assembly: GCA_922989275.2. Taxonomy (NCBI): domain Eukaryota; kingdom Metazoa; phylum Mollusca; class Bivalvia; order Cardiida; family Psammobiidae; genus Gari; species Gari tellinella. The sequence goes on along the minus strand of OV277870.1, from coordinate 21,614,259 downwards.
GTTGAGATGTGTAGCTAGTACTAGCTACCAGTCTGTTATTATGCACTGTGTGTCTTAGATAGGCACTGCTGCCGTATCCGACTGATCAGGGTAGCGATCTGTATAAGAGTAGTGTACTGCCTACATATGAGTTATCAAATTAAACCAAATTAGATTTTATTATTTTTTAAATATTTAAAATATTCTCTTTTTTAAAATGCGTAGAAATGATAAAGATATATAGTTATAATTTCAATGTTGAATGTGCGCGCATGGTACAGCGCAATAGTGGAAATTGGAAATAGATACCCTTAATATTGTCTAGAAATGTAAGATCATGTTCTAATTAGTTTGGGATCAATATACAGTTTGTTAACCAGTCTAGGGGATCTCAAGTTTATGAGACGACAAATAATGACACCGTAGTACCAGACAATTATGTTTGTCCTGATGTCTTTGTATGCAAATGTATGTGTTAGCTGTACCGGTAGATACAAAGTGTAGGCGTATTTTAACCCATTTATACCCAGTGGTTTCTTCAATGTTTATAAAGTGGATTAGTCCATTATTTATCAAAGGGATGCCTGGTCTACATTTTCATTTTCATTTTTTTTATATTGAAATTCCTATCAGCAAACAGTGTAGACTCTGATCAGACGCCGTATAATGCGGCGTCTGATCAGAGTCTACACTCTTTGCCTATGTCCTATATATGGGATCGTGGGCTCAAATGGGTTAACCCATATGAGCAAAGTTGATGTCAATGGTTATATATTCAGTATATTGGATTCATCTATTTTTTTATCTAAAGAGTGCCTGATTAAGTTTTATTTTCGTTTTGTTTTGTATTGAAATTCCTATCAGTAAACAGTGCAGACTCTACGCCTACATTATTTGCTTGTCCCATATATTGGGTCGTGGTTACACATGGGTTTATTTTATTTGCTGGCTAATCTATTGTATATTGTTCTTGAACAAAATCTCTAAAGAATAACACATAGAAAAGAAAATGTTCTTAGAGATTTTTACAATCAATTTGCAAACAGCTTTGAAACTAATCATACACAGAGTTGCATGGGTTCTGCCTTGATTAAAAACGGTTTGCAATGTACATACAGTGTTCCCTCCCTACAACGGCCTTTCCAACAACGACTCCCTCCTTACAACAAACATTGTCGCAGTTCCCTAAAAAGGACTATTATATCCAACCTTTTCATGGCTGCAATGTTGTCTGCTTAAGAAAATTGTCGTCTGCTGTTTTCTCAAAGTTACAACCTCATTTTGACCGAAAAAAACTAAATGACGAGAGACAAACAGCTTGATTCCAGATCAGACGCAACGTTGCGCGACGTCTGATCTGGATTCAGGCTGTTTGAAAATGTAAGCCTCCCTATAACGACTCCTTGCGAACAACGCACACACTTTTTGTCTCCCATTGGATGTCGAGAGGGAGCGCTGTAATATATTTTCTCATGTATTTCTCTACACCGAACATCATTTATATAAATCAAGACATCAATCGTGTTCTGTAGAATAATTTGTGATAAGCAATTCTCGATAAATGTTATTTTCATGCAGAAAAGTTAATTTGATAGTTAACTATTTTTAGAAAAAATATCTAATTAAAATAGTGTTACATGTACTTTTTCTAACATGCGTATCATTTTATGATATGAAGATTCGTTTCAAAATATGTCGGACTATGAAAGTTAAATGTTAGCCAATTGATATAAAGCGATCGCTTATTGATGCCATGACGATTTCTAATCGACTGATGTCTACTTGGTACTCTCAACCCTTTGAACCCTAGTCCCGCATATAGGCGTAATTTTCAAACAGTGTACATGTGAATAGTACACTTGTCCTATGCAAACAGTGAAGACCCAGATCAGAGGGCTCCAAAAGGAGCCCTCTGATCAGGGTCTTCACTGTTTGTCATAATGCCAAACATTGATAAAAACAACCCTTAAAAGTCAGTTTTGGACTAGACTAAAATGAAAACTCGAATTGTCCATTTAAAGTTTCACGGAGGAAAGAATTGAGGCGCTCTCTGTAGTTCGTATTTCTTTCGATAATGACAACACATGTAGCTTTTTCCAATGGTTGCTCAACCTTTTTATTGACACATTTATTGAGAAGTTTTAACAACTACACCGCAATATTGTCGTCTGCTTCAATATTGTTTTCTGAAATATCGTTTTAAAGTTAGATTTAAGACAGCATGATTGAATTTGTTTTAAAACGAGTGACAAAAGGTTCGGATCTTGATCAGACGCCTCGTTATGTTTGGCCAGTAAAATTATTAAACAAGGCTAGGTGCATATTTCTATACAGCTAGGCAATATATCAAATTACATGCACAAATGTTTTGTTAATGGCTAATATAACCATTCTCTAGAATGAGCTAACATATTTGTATCAGGATTTTTTTCAAAGTACGTAGTGTATATTTGTCAATTCCTCTAAACCAGAGGTTTCACTTGTGACATTTTGAGGTAGAAACTCTTTTAGCTCCTTTAATCCCCTCTCTGCCTTACACTGAGTACAATAGTTATTTGCAAACAGTTTAGATTCTCATTATACGCTGCATCACGCGTGTTCAAGATCCCAATTGTTTGACACTCATTTCGATATTTGGGAAGTCTAAAACTTATAATTTAAATTTGAGAAATAACAGTAGACGATAATTGTTTAAAATTGATAATGTCACAGCAGTGAAGGGGTTAAATAAATGTAATTTAAGTTGTTAACCTATCCTTCATTATGTAATGAAGAGTAATTGTTGAGGTCCAGAAAAATGTCTACTAAGGAAAACAAGTGAAACAATTTGGTTGATGTATAATTAAACACGCTAAATCTACGTGTGAACACAAATAGACATATTGTGATTAAATCCTTAAACGGAAAAGACCGAACTGATTGAAATGTATTGTTTGGAACGTAAATTACTGCTGTTGCGATCACAGAAAGAATGTACAGCGTTCCCTCTTTACAACGGTCCACCCAACAACGACTCCCTCCTTACAACGACCCTTATCTTAGTTCCCTAATCCGGACAATAATGTATTACGCTTTTACTGCTGCAATGTTGTCTGCTAAAAATTGTCATCTGCTGTTTTTCTTAAAATTACATTTAAGTGGACATTTTGATAGAATAAAAATAATTATGAGTGACAAACAGTTGAATCCAGATCAGACGCCGCGTTACGCGGCGTCTGATCTGGATTCATCACTGATTCTACGTATCTACCGATTATTCAGGATAGGAAAAACATTGAAGTTCGACATTGTGTCAAAATTTTTTCAACCTTCTATATCATCATTCAAACATTGTAATACACACAAATGAAACCGGTGACCCCAAATAAGCTTTTACATGTTTTACCAGGTTCTTAATATAACATGGTCCGAAACTCAATAGTAAGATACGTTATTGTTTGTCTATAATAAATTAAAACCAGCATTTTTGAAGTAACATGCACTGTTTTGCATGGTTAATACAGGTATTGTTATAGCTTTTCAAAACGAAGAAAACCAACATAAGTTCTGAAAATCTAGATTCATGGTATGCACTTTAAGTTTGTTTTGAGAAAACTTTAAATACATCCAAACTGGATTACCGTATGTGTACTCACGTTAATCGAATTTACCTTACAATGTTGAAAATCCACCAGGCCACACCGTTTCTCTTTAAAATAACAGGGAGAAGCCCTTTCAGGAACAAGAAACCAAATCAGCAGTCGCAACAATTGAACTACTTAACATAACGTATTTTACACATACTTATGTCGTTAATACAAACCAATACTTATGTTTGAAATTATTAAACTACGTACATCTTGTCTTGACTTTGGCGTTTTGTTTGGACCTTGGATCACGTAACGTTTCATTTGTTGTTTGCTATAACTGTTGGCAGCACTATTTTGGTCTCATTTCGTGTCGATTTAATTTTAGAATTTTTTTTCTTTCGGAGTATTTATTTGTTTCTTGATCCTTTTAAATAGCAGATCAACAATCCAAACTTCTCTTTGATGGAAAGGACATTCGAACTATTAACGAATCGCATTTAGTTCTGTCGGTACCACCCGGCCTCTTTATAGATTATTTTATTTGAACTAGATTCTCTTTTTCATTTAATTCTATTAATACTGTAAACGTTTTTCATTTCCCAGGAGCGTGTCCGTGTGTCCGCTTGTTCGTTCATTTATTCAGTGCGTTCTTCTATCCACATATATACGGTGCATGCTCTGGCAATCCAACTCATACTCCTCAGGAATACAGTATTCATTTTAAAATCTTATGATTTAACAGGATGGTTTCACATATTATTAGATCTGTATCTGAGAAAATTCGGGTAGAATTCTACAGAGTAAGCTAGTGGGCTATCTCAGATTAAAAAATCTAGATCTAGATCTACTCTCTTGAACTTAAATAAAATTCAAAATTTGTTTTCTTATCGATTATCAGCACATTTAGTATATCCAATGCGGTACTAAGCTTGTATAATGCAACAAAGACAGTTTTACCTAAGATTCGTTATTTTTCCTGAGATACGTTATGATAAATAATAAAAGCTTGTATCTAATCAATACATAATTTACAATTATTTATCTGTTTAAATAGAAATATGTGATGTTTTGACATTCTCTATGTAATTCTTTTTCAAAATAGTCACTTGATTTTAAGATAATTACTCCACTATTTCAAATCAGAAACGTTATGTTTGCATAAGATACATTATCAAAATTATAGCTATTTTTGACTTAAATAGATTAAGATATAAGTGATTTTCAAGAAAATGGCAAACGATACCAGTAAAACAATTGCTTGCAAACATTTTCGCAAATTGTGTACTTATGTAGGTGGCACTGTCGCAGAAGATCGACCAAGAGATAAATCAATAATTCGAGAGAGAGAGAAAATCACATCCCGTCGTTGGTAACATGTAAGATACTCTTTATCACGTGTTCCGTCGTGCTGTTACGTATACTACATTTACGTAAACGTTTGTAGATCATTATGACGTCAGTTTTAGCATTACGTCATCAAAATTAATTGGTATTGAATGATGCCACAACATAGTCTTATTATAACGTACATTAGCTCTTATATCTTTCAATTATATTCTTCAGAAGTTTTAGTCAACAGAATCGGATGGTAAATCCCTATAACATGTCAGATAGGAAGTTCTTCAATTTTAACCATTAAACCGTTTGATATATTTAACGACAAATAAAGCAGAATTAGAAGTAACCCTAACGTATCTTACGTCGTTTGTTTCCGGTATAGACAACTGACTACTTCAGAGTAAGGTAGACCAAAATCACTTCAATATCAAACTCCTGGGACTTAAAAGCTAAAATAGGTATGTGGTTTAGATTGTTAAAGAAGAAAAAATAAGCGAATGCGGCATAACAACGTTTGTAGTCAATGCTCAATCGTGGATAACGTACATTATATATAAAATCGGGACATGATAAGAAGAGAAAAATTGTTAGCAGTATTGATATTTCTCATCGTTTTCATTCGTAGACATGAAACTTTTGGCTAACACGTTATTTATGAGCAACAGCAACCACTTAATTTCATACCAGTTTCTTCATTTTAATGGCTGCCTTGAATTTAATTATTACGAGGGACAAGGTAAAAGCGCAAAATTTTGCCTTATAAAACAGCCCTTGTAGGTCTGAAATATGAAAAACTGGCCAGGTTTTTTTCATTTGTGTGTGATGATTATCTACTCAGCGTTATAGTTTACATAGATGGGTGTGTATGATACCATTTAGTTATTATATGAGGGATATAATATTTTCCACTTTGACGGTACTTACGTAGAATTAGTGTCTAGCTGTTTGTAAATAAGCCGAGTCTTTATTTTCCCCATTTATAACGTCTCCCTCCGAACAACACACACAAGCCGTCACGGTATGGGTGGTTAAAAACCAGCTTTGATTGGATGTACAAGATTTCATCATTGAAAAATGCCTAGACAAATGTTTAAAGAAGCTAAGAAACCAAATTGAAAGTAAAAAATGGAAGTACATGTATTGGCAGTTTTGACAACAATATTAATATTTACTTAAGTCTGATGTTTATCACGAGCACAGTTTTTCTAATACACTTTGATTCATTGTGAACGAAACACATCTTTCCTACAAAAGTCACTTAACCCTTTCACTGCCATGACGTCATCAATTTTAAACAATTTCTGCTTTTATTTCTTGAATTAAATATTTAGTGATTTTGACTTATGAAATATTGAAATGAGTGTAAAACAGTTTGTATGCTAATCAGACACCGCGTTACACGGCGTCTGATCAGGATCCAACATGTTTTCAAATTACTAATGTACTCGGGGTAAGGCAGTGAAGAGGTTAATGTTGATACAGTGGAGAATGTGTTATTCTTTCCCAATAAACGCGTTTACACTAAAACTATTATTTACAATACAAACAGTTTGGAGCCAGATCAGACGCCGGGTAACCCGGCGTTTGATCAGGCTCCAAACTGTTTGCCACCAAGATAAACAAGAATTAACAGAATTGTCCAAAAGTTGTTCTTTTCTACGCGTACGTTTGCGTTTAAACGGGAAAGAATAACAGATTCTCCACTGTAGGTCACCGCTCTACAGTTTTATGTTTTTACTTGAACCGTTTCAAAAATATCATACTAGGGAAAATTAAGCGAATTTGTCTGAAGTTTTAAATGGGACTGAGATTATATAGAGGATAACTGTTTTTTTCAGTGTAAGATCGAAATTTAATCCATTGAGTGAACATCAGACGTTATATTTTCACGAGTGGCGAAGCCACGAGTGAAAATATAACAGTCTGATGTTCACGAAATGGATTAAATTCGATCTTACACTGAAAAAACACAGTTATTCTATTTATTTATGCTTTAAAGCCACTTTTTAAACGAAATTGTTTCAAAATTGAAAGCGAACGTACATTATTTATCCCGTGTTGAGCCCCACGTTTTATGTCGAACACATGTGGCGTGACAGTTGGCGGTATAATGACGTCATCCGAATTACTTCGTTGCTCCCGAGTTTGGATTCGTGCTCTTCCGGTGAGTAGTTCGCGACAAATCGGACTGCCGGATTTTAACGATACGGCACGATTGACTACGATTCTTGGGGAGCCCTACGGGGAAAATTCATAATAAAAGCGATTGGTGATAATCCACTGCAGTGGATTACCAAGTGATCATCCACTGCTTTTTCGTGGTAATCCACCGAAAAGCATAAATAAATATGTGTAATTACAAGTTTCAGAGAAGTACAGTTAAACCCATAAAAAACGATCACGAAAATGAAGAGCAATGAATAGTATAACAATAGGTGGCAACTGTATTGATTATAATATATTACATTTTACTCACATTTTCCTTGCAACTATACAGTCCCGAATATATAAAAAAAAAACACACGTCAACAACTTGGCAAAACGTACCAAAGTATAATATACTAACTTATGTGGTCAAAATAGTCCAACTTATGTGGTAAAAACGTATCAACCATTTTAATATAGTCTTAGATTATATATACACGTACGTGTATTCACGGATGATATATAAATGCTCTTGTTAAATATATTTGATCTAACACAACGACATGTCAACGGAATTATATTTTTTAACAGGTTTTTACTTAAACCAGGTCGATACTAAAGATAAATGTGTACTTCTGGCATGCAGTAAGCTTGCCATGTATCTTTAATACTATCAATAAATATTCTTTTTGAGTGGTCGAACCAGCGCGATAGCTACCATGCAAGTGATGTAATTGTGTAATGTAGCATTGGTTAAATCTCTTTACCACACGATAAACTGTCGTTAAGTTACATCAAATTTCCTAAGTCAATCTATTTCTAGATGTGCATCAACGTAGACGACTAAAGTATCTTTGAAATTAGTTAAGATCAAGATCAGACTGACCAGGACCAAAACAATTAAGCAATTTAATAAATTTTCCTTCTTTAGTAAAACTAAATTAAAAACAAAAAGTACTGATAATACCATTAAAGCAGTTACTATAGCGGTAAAAGGTATCTTACTATTTTTTGTCGGTTAAGGGTTGATGTCCGTTGTGATACTTTGATAAATAATTCTCATCCATTGATTTTTGTCAGATAGGTAGATTGATTAAATAGTCTACTAGATTAATTTAAATAGTCTGCTAGACTAAGACAGTCATTTAAAGGAAGGATTTGTAGTCACTGAGAACATGTTACAGATGACTGATTACAAAGTTTTATCCTGTATTAAGCAGCTACCTTAATTGTTTAACCCTTTCACTGCCTAACCATGAGTACAACATGTATTTGCAAACAATTTGGATCCTAATCAGACGCCGCGTAACGCGCCGTCTGATCAGAATCCAAACTGTTTGATACTTGTTTCAATATTTTTTGTCAAAATACCTAAATTTTAGATTTTAGAAATAAATGCAGACGACAATTGTTGTAGTTGATGATGTCATGACAATGAAGGTGTTTAAAAGCACGCAATGATTCCTTTTTCGGTGTTCGCCTAACATAAGTTGAACAGTATGAATTGTACACTTCAGGTGGCTCTAGAGTAAATAATTCAATAAACGTCAAATCAATTGAACGCTAAGACCTACTTGAATACTTACATGGAGCGACTGAGGGAAATACTCATTAAAACTGGAAGAATATGTCTTAATTAGCATTGCTCTGATTCTTTAACACAACCCTCCTGAGGGTATTTTAAAGACGTTTTCACACAGTTTTAACAGAATTAAATGGTTGTATAGTTATTTATATAGGAACCAGCTTTCTGAAGAAGAGATATCTTACACGTTAAAACTGTACCGTTGGGGCAAATATTTACATGAATTACAAAATGCGTATGAGTGCTAGATTTTCTTAAAATGGAGGAAGATGTCAAATGCTAAATAAACTGGAGTGTGTTTGTACATTTGAAATTCGTTAACATGCTCACTGCAAAATATAATAATTTGCGCAAATTTTGACCAAGATGTCGAGAATAAAAATTCAATGCCTTATCTGGATCCAAATTTGTTAACATCAGTACCGCAGCATAAGCAAATAAGATTTATTGCATTGCAAATTGTGTAAACCAATCAGTGTCGTTATTTCAGGCACTTCTTCTGGTTCCTCTGCTAACATTCGGCAAATGGTTCAAAGTTAAAAAGTCATGAATATATTTTACCAGCATTATTTTCTATATCCTAACAGATGGCCACGAAAAGTAAGCTTAAAGAAAAGCAGAGTGCGCCTCAATGCGCATTCAGTTTTTACTTTCAACATTTTCTTAACTTTTAAATGTCATCAAATTTTACACACGTTATGGAGTAAAAGGTTTAATTGCTGATAAAATGCATTATGCATCGAATATTGTGAGAATGTGTGGCCCAGCCCAATTTCTCTGTATATATTGTAATCAAATATGTTTAAACTATGAACCTATGAAAAGGTAAGACAAACTAGAAAATCTGTAATCTTTATCAGAGACGCGATGGATGGTCTTGTACTACTGTAACATTGCTCGCAATGTGATTAGTCTTAACTTCTCAAGGCTCGAATGATATGTATTAGTCGATTGCGATTGGAATTCACACACGGTTTGGATTGATCATGCTTTACTTTCCGTCTGCTTTAGGCTACCATCTGCTTTAATATAGAAATTATTTTCTATGATACTTGCTCATGACAGTTAAATTGAAAATGTTTTCTAGAGTGAAGGAATAAACTACAGGCTAAAACTGCGTATTTATGGGGTAATGAATTAAGCTTACACTTAGACATAGAAACTTATTTAGTAAGAATTATAGAAACGTTATATTCAAGCTTATTAAAAGGTTAAGGAATGCAATGGTACTTTTATTATCTGCCAACATGGGGGTAAATGGTGTAAAATAGACCAGTCGTTCACACATAGCGGGGGAAACAAAAATGTGTTTGACACATATATTTATGATTAAAATGTCCGTGTCAAATAGATCTTCCCAATTCAATGTCCAACATTTGAAATTTCAGCACACATCGCGTTTCCAAATTACTTTTTTTTGTCTGAAAAGTTCACTGTGAAAAAGACACAAAGAATCTTTTCAAATTCTCCATTTTACTAGCCCCTAGGTTATATTTGCTAATCTGGAATCATTACGAACTATTGAGTGAGTACACCCGGTCCTGACATGAGCACAATAGTTTCTTGTTAAGAGATCGAGGTGGCCATGGGCGAGTCATATTCAACACTTCTAAGCATGCATACAAAATCAGTGGTGCGACAAGGAACAGCTACAAAAACAATTACGTTCAACCACAGGGAAATAACGATGATGCATTTCAATTCTGTTTCAGTTTTTTTGCATGAACACTTCTACTGTAACAGTTAAATGTGTTAAAGAGTTTGAGATCATTTGTTCCACAGAGCAACTGCACAGTTGCTCTGTGGAACAAATAACCTTAAACTCTTTAACGCATTTAACCGAATGGTCCTAGATGCATGAAAATGTCATCCGTCCTATTTTATTTTCTATGTAAGTTCTTAAAAGAAATTCATATACTTTTCTACTAGAAACGTCAATATTAATGTAAATGCGTTTCAATAACTGTACAGTAAACACATCCATCACTTACACAAATTAATTGTAAGCATGAAATGCACCCGTCTTATTCAGTTTTATATGCAGGTGCTTCAGCGAAATTTATGTACTTTGCTTTCAGAACTGTCTAAATAAAAGTGAATGGTGCGTTTTCTTTGCGTTTGAGTATATTTTAGTAGCAGGTAGGCCAGTTGGTATAAGCAATGGTACATTTGGTAACTGAAAAATGAATAAAGCACATTAAAAACACGTTGGAATTAAAACACTTTGGAAAAAGATAAGTTTATGATCAATACGATATGATCAACGGCTGAAGGGAACCAATAAACAAGCTGTATTTCTCTGAATCTTCAAACCCAATTTGTTTACTGTTTACGGACATTATCAATATGCACCTAGTGTTGTGCAGAACTCCTTGCAGCACGTAGACCGAGACCTTAGCGGTTCGTTTAACGCATTACTCTGTAAATACATTAACCCTTTCCCCCATAGAAGCGCCTTTTAGCGCATTCAGTTTATTCCTCCGCTGAAGAAAATAGTTCCAGTTTATACAGTTATACATTTGTTTCGTAGGGAATATTTTCTTCATTCCAGTAGATGGTAGCTTAAAGCAGGCTGAAAGTAAAACAGAATGTGCCTTAAGGCACATTCTGCTTTACTTCTAACCTGCTTCAAGTAGTCACCTATTTTCAAAACTAGAAACATGCTATGGGGTAAAGTGTTAATGTCTCGCATTCATTCCTTCACTAAATAAACAGTTCCAATACATACAGACAGGTATATGCACCGTAACATGTTTCAATTATGTCTTAAAAAAAGAAGCTTAAAAAAGTCTGAAAGTAACCATTGTACTTTATGTTCAAATTGTTTGGGTGTGTAACGTGTTGTTTAACCTTTTCAACCCTAAATATCTCTTGTGGGTATTTATTATCCTTTTGGACTATTCTAGTACAGTGGAGAATCTGTTATTCTTTCCCGTTTAAACGCAAACGTACGCAAACGCAAAGCACTAAAACGTAGAAAAGAACAATTTTTGGCCAATTCTGATAATTCATGTTTATCTTCGTGGCAAACAGTTAGGAGCCTGATCAGACGCCGGGTTACCCGGCGTCTGGTCTGGCTCCAAACTGTTTGTATTGTAAATAATAGTTTTAGTGTAAACGCGTTTATTGGGAAAGAATAACACATTCTCCACTGTACATACATTTTGACTCAGTCTACTGTTGCAGTTTTGATATGACAACAAAAAGTAATGAACATATCAAACAGTGTGACTATGACCAGAAGGCTCCTATAGGAGCCCTCTCATCAGGATCCATACTGTTTGCATATGTAATCAGTAATCTCTACAGAAGGTAGTAGGGTTGAAAGGTTAAACTAGAATCAGTCCATGGGATGACGGGTTTACATATAGAGATTAATCATTTCGCTCTCAATGACGCTTAACAATGAACATTAGGGGTGTCGGGATAAACCGGTATACCGGTATATCACAATATTAAGCTGTGTGATAAATTACCCCGATATCAAAAGTTCATACCGGTATTTGGTAGCCCTCTAATCAGGGTCCATACTGTTTGCATATATAATCAGCAATCTCTACAGAGGGATGTAGGGTTGAAAGGGTTAAACTAGAATAAGTCCATGGGATGACGGGTTAACATATAGAGATTAACCCTTTCGCTCTCAATGACGCTTAACAATGAACATATCAAACAGTGTGACTATGATCAGAAGGCTCCTATAGTAGCCCTCTAATCAGGGTCCATACTGTTTGCATATGTAATCAGTAATCTCTACAGAGGGCAGTAGGGTTGAAAGGTTTAAACTAGACTCAGTCCATGGGATGACGGGTTAACATATAGAGATTAATCATTTCGCTCTCAATGGCGCTTAACGGTGCGTTTGCAAACAGTTTGTGTATTGCGTCGTCTGATCAGTATCCAAACTGTTTAACCCTTTCCCCCATAGAAGCGTTTTTAGCGCATTGATTTTATTCTTACATGGTAGAAAATAGTCCACATTATACAGTCATGAGTATGCACCATAAGAAATATATTCTATATCCAAACATATTTTAGCTTAAAGCAGACTGAAAGTAAAGCAGAATGCGCCTTTAGGCGCATTCTGCTTTACTTTCAACCTGCTTTAAGAAGCCACATGTTTTCAAAACTAGAAGCAGGTTATGTGGTAAAGGGTTAATAATCGTATTAAAACTTCTTCAGTCATACTGCCTTATTTTTCAACTTTGAAACGACATTGCAAACGATAAAATTGAAGCAGACGACAATCAAACGGTGAAGGGGTAAACATCTCCCGACTAATATGAGCATGAATGGGTTAAATAACTGCTAGGAACACGTTGTACTTTCCTTTTAGATAAACCGAAACGCAGACACAATCAAAGCGCTGAAACTCAATTTTAAACAGTTTAAAGCCCAGTCTGCTGACGATGTAAAGGCATTTAAAGGCTCAAATCTCGCTGCAGTCGACATAATCAATTATGAAGAAGTGCGACTATTCGAAAAGAATAATGTTTCTCCCTATACCATAGCATAGGGTGCCATGAAATGACACCACTACAAAGTTAAACGAATAATGTCTCACTTAAATGTTACACATTTAGATTAAATGAGAGTATCAGTTTTTCAAGTGTGTATACAAAATTAATTAATGTTTAATAAAAATGAAAACGAAGCAAAATAATGTAACTTCCTCTATGAATATGGAATTAGATAATGTTTCCTTAACCATACTATGTAGTCTACATTCAGTCCATTTCGACTAACTCGTGTCGGGACGTTTTATAGGGGGATTCATTTTAATACCGTTGTGGTTGGTTCTTTGTAGGTACATGTAGCGGCGAAATTATGATAATATTGCAAACAGTTTGGATCCTAATGAGTCGCCGCGTAACGCGGTGTCTCACCAGGATCTAAGCTGATTGACACTCTAGTCCTGTTTTAAAAAAAGAAAACTTAGAATGTTTTACTTTAGAACAATTACTGACGACGATTGTTGCAGACGGGCTAATTACCCAGCATGCAAAGTGTTAAGTCTCAGTGAGTGCTTAAACATCGAAAACGAAGCTGTTGGAGAGTGTTTAAATGACACGTAATGGTGTTTCCCTTAGCTAAGATGCTTCTAAGAAATGTGAACCACTTGCACGTTGTGGGATTGTTGAATTTAATTGGGAACTAGCATTTGTCAAATTGAATACAGGCTGCTCATAGGTAGGCTACGGGTCTTTTTAATTATTTTTAATCATTGTGCAGCTCATTCAGCAACAGTCGAACATGAATATAGTGTTAATTGATTCAAAACATGTAATGGAAAGTGTCATTTGTTCGAAACTGTATATTTGTTTGCAAAGACTAGATGATTGGATGTGTTGTTCTTGGTATGAAACAAATTTATTTGCTTTGCTCGATTTGCAGAAACAGTCTGTTTTGCATACATTGTATGACAGATAGGACACTTGTCTCAATTGCTAGCGAAAGCAGGTAAACAACAAACACACTTTCATGTAAACAACAGGCGCATCATAGTTCTTTGATTAGGAAAGATCACAGGTATTTAAACAATTTAAATAATCACACAATAACACAAGGAACACGGTTTCTTTTAACATACAAAGTTCAAATGTCATTGGGAGGAAATAATAGTCTCGTTTATACAACACGGAGCGCAATCACAAAGGAATAGCATGCATAAAGTGGCATGTTCTGGAAGCAAATGACGATGTGTTAACCCTACTATTGATCCTATACATTATTTCTCGTTTGGTGACCACTTAAAGCAGGTTGAAAGTAAAGCAGAATGCGCCTTATAGCGCATTCTGCTTTACTTTCAACCTGCTTCAAATTATCCTCTGTTAGGGTATATAAAAACAGTTATTATGGTACATGTTCATAGCTATATAAATTAGAAGTATTTTCTGCAGTAGAGGAATAAATTAGTGCGCTATAAGTCGTTTCTATGGAGGAAAGGGTTAGAATCTGAATAGCAAACATGCTGATCATTACCCTCTGCTAGGATATAGAATAAAGTTATATAGTATTTACCAATTGCTGTATAAATTGGAACTATTTTCTGCAGTGGAGGATTACATTGAATGCGCTAAAAAGACGCTTCTGATAGGGAACGGGTTAAAAACTGAATAGCTAAACAACTGAAAAGACGCGTCGTCTAGTCAAACTTTTTTGCAGATAAAACAATGGTTACTGGATATTAGACAAAATTCAGGGTCATCCTGACATGTATTCTTATGCAACTGTATTTTATTTATAGTGTTCAATCAACCTATTTCCGCTCAATCCTTTTGTTGAGCACACCTGAAGGTAAAAGTAGATATCCGCTCAAGAAGCACAGTTAAATACTGCTTTCATCCAAGAGTGTGCAAAACCAGATAAACAACAATATACTCCGTAAACATTAGTAAAATGAATACAGCACTCCCACCCTAAAACGTCCCTCAAAACAACGATTCTCTCGTAACAACGACGCTTGCCGCTGTTCCCCAAACAAGAAATTATGTCCAACCTTTTCACGTCTGCAAAGTCGCCTGTTTAAAATTGTCCTCTGCTAATTTTCTGAAAGTCACATATTGGGCCTTCTGACAGAAAAACACCATAATGACGAGTGACAAACAGCTTGACTCCAGATCAGACGCCGCCTAATTCATTAGGCGGTGTCTGATCTGGATTCAAGCTGTTTGTAAATGTAAGCAAAGTTCCCTCCCTATAACAACTTCCTCCAAACAGCACATAATCTTTTGTGCAACATTTTGTGTTGTTGTAGAGAGGAAACACTGTAGAAAACAAAACAGTTATTGTATAGAACACTATGGCAGCCACATCAGCGGTATTTGAACTAGTTTTTAAGTCAGAGCACCAACATTTATTAACGAAAAGAGACAATATGCGAGTCATAGTAATACATACAACAATAATGCGTATCTTAAACTATAATGTCATTCTTCTTTTTGATTTCACGGCTGATTTCATAAACCAAAACTGTGACGCGCATTTGGACATGGTTGTTTGTTATATTACCCATAGAAGTAGCAAATACTTGTATTAGAGTAGAATAAGAATGAGCAATTAAAATAGCGTTTTTTATGTTCATTGCAAAAATATATAATGTATAGCACCTTTAGCTACACACACCCACGTTGCACAAGAATATTAACCTACGTTGGAGGTAAAGAAGCTCATCCTTGAAAGGCATACTTCCAATCCCCTATATAAAGTTATCATCCTGTCTATCCCAGATTTGAATGCCAACAAATATGAAAACTTATATAAAGAAATTGAACGACCCAACCCGGTTTTGAAAACTGCCATTGGCTTTACATAAATACACGGTTAATAAAAACGATTTGGAAATATTTTTGTCACTTCGAAACTAGTTCTATTTACTATACACATACATGTATATTGCATGGACTTATTTTGGGCAATTTATACTATTGTCAAGGAGTTTGTTAAGCAGATACATTTTGATAACGTTATTTAAAACTTAAGTTTGAATTTGAGTTTACACGAAACGATTTAATACATATACCCAAACTCAAAATATTATTGACCTGAATTATTTATTCAGCAAGAACATAATATGACAGTTTATTTAGAATTCGGGTAATTTCGACATCAGGGGCCCGTTTCATAAAACTTCCTACGACAAAACCGGTCGTACGTCAAAACTTAAAAAAATAAATTAATTTCTGAGTTCTCTATTTAATCCCTTTCAAGACGATTCCAAAAAGATGTCACAAGACAGGATAAGATGGAGAAACACATAATAATTGAGCTTTTTATAATCTGACTTACGAACACATTTGTCGTGCGAAGTTTTATGCAACGGGCCTCTCGAAGATCGAATTAGACAGATTTAACTGTCTGTCTGCAACACAGACAATGTTGATCAGTGTTATTACTTTGACAGTAATTGGTAGTGTTACATTTAAGTGTGTCATGAAATGCAAGATCATGCCTTCTTTAATGAACTATCAATGCATCTTTTGAACATGTCTGGTTCGTTCAGAATCAGAATTCATTGATGGACAATATTTTGATTATAAAACGAAAAGACAATTCGATATAGTTGTGGATTTCTCTTAAATGAATCAAAACGCTTATGACTGGCTTTAAAATACGCATATATGGGGTAATGGGTTAGACAAGAGGGAGTAATGTCGGTCACATTATAGGAATAGCAGGGAATGGTCAGACCACTTGGACGTAGTATTTCATAAACAAGAATTGTACGTCAAAATATGATGTATTTCGTACGAGGAAATGTCTAGCCACTTCTCACTAAATAAACCGAAAGTGAGTTTTATTGCTGAATCGCATTCCATTGATGAATGACTGAACTGTGATCTATTTTATCTAGGTATGTTTGTCTGTGACATTTTCATTAGCTTTCAACGACACTGTAATACTACTTTAACAGGCCGGTCATAAGTTGACATGAAAAATCCTAAGATTTCCAAATTTGCATTTTTCAAGTTTGATTTTACGAATCGTACCTTTACCCAATCGTCTGTTTCTGGTTTTGTTGATACGCGACTACTTAAAACAGGCTGGAAGTATAGCAGAATGCGCCTTAGGGCGCATTCTGCTTTACTTTCAGTCTGTTTTAGGCTACCATATACCAGAAAAAAATCCGAAGATTTAGGAATACTCTGGAGAAATGGCAGCCCTGCTTTGCCTGTTTAACCCATTCGTCACCATAGTAGCATAAAGTCAACTTTGCAAACAGTTTGGGTCCAGATCAGATGCCGTGTGACGCGGCGTCTGATCAAGATCCAAACTGTTTGACACTCTTACTGATATTTCTTAAGTCATACAATCAAATCTCTAAATTTAAAACGATTTTGCAGACAACAATATTGAAACAAACGACAATAAAGCGGTGAAGGGGTAAAATTCACCCGACTTATTTGGCTCCGAAAGGGTTTACATGCCGCAGTGCTACTCTATATTACAGCAATGAATCTTCAATAACAAAGTTAGAATACTAGTCATGATGTAAACTTGCAGCTTAAAATGACATGAAACTGTCTACCTAAAACGTTGCAATAAGGCCATACTAAAAGTGTTTGTGAGTATAGATAACGGAGTTCTTGTTCCCAATAAACACGTTTCTAACTTAGTGACTGATCAGTGGCAATACAGCTTGCCAAAAACAAATAAAAAATGACATCTACATTTATAACATTGGTCATTTTTGTATACTTCATTACATTTAACTATTTATTTAAAGAAGAAATACTAACGCACAATAAAATCTCTCTATTACGACCACTAAAATAAAGCCTATTTGATTGTGTAAAAGACAGGTAACAGCTTAAAGCAAGGTGACAATAAAACAGAAAGCTCCTAAATGAGCGCTCTGTTTAACTGTCACCTTGCTTTTAATAATCGACTGTATTAAACACCTAAAATGTAACAAAATATAGTGGTTGATATAGAGAAAGATTTTACTATTTTGCCGATTGTAGCATAGCTGTGTTATCGTCGCCAACACTATGAATTCCCTTAGCTGTCATTTAAAGTTCAAACCAGTTCTAGCTATTTGAAACTCCATGCAAAGCAAGTTAATTTCAATTTTCTTGAGAAAAAAAAACCTCCAACACTACAAACTAACGGATATTGCCAAACACGTCTAAATACTGATCTCTTTTAGTAATAAGATTAATGAAAGTGATTGGAATCATCATGAAAATGTTTCCATTTCAATGGAACACCCATTGAGAGCTCACGTTAACCCTTTCACTGCCATTATTACATGAGTCGGTGTTCCCTCCCTACAAATGTACACCGAACAACGACTCCCTCTTAACAACAACGTTTTCCACTGTTTCAACGATTGTTATGTCTAACGCTTTCACTGCAGCAATACCGTCCGCTTAAAAATGTTGACAGCTGTTTTTCTTACACGATGAACATTTTGACAGAAAAAACACAACATGATGACGAGTGGCAAACAGTTTAAATCCAGATCAGACGCCGCGTAATGCGGCGTCGGATCTGGATTAAAGCTGTTTGTAAATGTAAGCCGATTTCCCTCCCTATAACAACCCTCTCCAAACAACACATACCATCTTTGTTTCCCATTGGGTGTCGTAGAAGAGAGGGAGCAATGTAGTAGTAGACGATCACTGACGTAATATCGTTTACCTCTATTTTACGATTGCTTTTATTTTATAAGATTATGTTTAGGTGCCTAGTAAACTGCAATAAACACGGTCGCCGAGTAACTATGTATCTATTCAGGTAATACACTGTTTGAAACTGAGATTCAAACCCCTTTCTCCATCAGAAACATCGTTTAGCGCATTCAGTTTATTTCTCCACTGAAAAAATAAACTCCTATTGATACAGCTATGAACAAGTACTATAAGTAAGTAAGTAAGCAAATATTTTATTATTGTGACATGTGCATAGAACAAAATGTTTTTAACAAAATATTGTTTAAATACAAACAATGTGCACCCGGCCCAGTGGGCCTATAAGTCACCACCAATTTAAACATAAATGTCTTGTACTATAAGAAATGATATCCTGACATACAGTTGCTTAAGACGGATTGAAAGTAAATCAGAATGCGCTTTAAAATAGCACCTGTCTTCAAAAACTACAAACAGGCTACGGAGTAAAGTGTTAATAAATAGTAACCTTTCTAAATAATGTTCAATTTTCTACACTTATTGCATACATATACTAGTATATTCCTTGGAAAGAGTAAAGTTTCATATTGCTTGTTAATCTAATTAATTAATTATAGTAAAATAAATACACAAATCTGTATGGAATTGATTCTGCAGCAACTAAGACTGATAGAGAACATTGATAAATGTGGCAGTTTATAGAAGAAATAAAAGAATGGAAAACGTTTATTCAATAACTTATGATTTGAATTCTGGTTCCATCCGGTTTAATTTAACACATCGTGAGAATTTGTAGGAAACAGAAGGGAAGACATTATTTCCCCCAAATGACACGTGTGTGCGATTAAACATGTATATACTAAACAGATATGTAATGTATTTCCGCTTTGAGTTTGATAATTTGCACATATTTCCAAAAACCTGTTAAATCCAAATATAATCATTTCACCGTCGTTGTCGCATAAAATCTACTTTGCAAACAGTTTTGATCCAGATCAGACGCCGCGTGAATCAAACTTTGAAACGATCTTGCAGATAACAACATTGAAGCAGACGACAAAATAACGGTGTAGGGGTAAAAGACTCACGTCGAAACAGCACGGTGTTTCGTTTCTTTTAAGATTTTCATAGCCTTACAATGGAGAATGTGTTATTCTTTCCCGATAAACGCGTTTACGCTAAAACTATTATTTACAGTGCAAACAGTTCGGAGCCAGATCAGACGCCGGGTAACCCGGCGTCTGATCAGGCTCCAAACTGTTTGCCACCAAGATAAACATGAAATATCAGAATTGTCCAAAAGTTGTTCTTTTCTACGTTTTAGCGCTTTGCGTTTGCGTACGTTTGCGTTTAAACGGGAAAGAATAACAGATTCTCCACTGTACCTCATGTAGAAAATTTTCTTGGTAAATTGCGAAAAATCTAAATTTGAGGAATTAAAGCGGACGACAATTGTTAGCCCTTTCACTACCAACTTTTCGTGAATTTTTCACCCCTTCACCGTTTCATTGCCTTCTGCTTTAATTTGTTTGCAAGATCGTTTCAAAGTAAGATTTAATGTAGATCTAGTATGACTTAAAACATATCGATAATATAAAACAGTTTGTATTAATAAATATACTGCTCTTTTCTAATATTTCGACCTCTAGGTCGAAATATTAGAAAAGAGCAGTATATATATTAATATTAATTTAATTCCCTATCTGGAATATTGAAAAAATTATTGTAAAGCAGTTTGGATTCTAAACAGACGCCACGTTACGCGGCGTCTGATCAGGATTAAAACTGTTTGCAAGCGCGCTTTTAAGCGTCATTGAGAATGAATTGGTTAAAAGCAGATAGCGTCATGGCATTTAAGGTGATAAACGGAAAGTTGTAACGTTTTCCCCCACAGAACATATAACTAATAATGACGACAAAGTTTGCTTATTTTTTAAGGAGATGATCGTTAGATGAAGTTTAGATGAAGTTTTCCTTTGTAAGTAGATTATCAGTAGAGCAAGATCGGCAAAATATGACCGATGCAAAAGTGTAATATGAGGTCTATTGCAAAGTAGGCCATACTATTGTACTATGTGCAAATGCTGTATCAACAAAATACATTTCGATGACCTTAGATTCGAATTCAAAGTTATACTCGTGTTTGTATTGCAGGACCTTAATTCAATAGATAACAAAAGGCTTGAAACTTAATACCTACTTTGTTATTTAGAAGGCAATTCTAGGGAAAATCCTCATTAAGGTCCCTGTTAATAAGTCTTCATTTGCTTTTTTCTGAGTCCTTTACACAATCAAAGCATGTCTCCCGGCTATTTCAAGACAGTTTCCACACATAATTACTGACTAAATTGCTGCCAAACATTTGTTATGTAATTCTAATGGATCTTTACGTACAGAGGTAAAATGAATTTCCAAATAAGTATTTTAGGTCAAACTTCTTATCAAAACGTTGTAACCAAAAAAATATTCTAGTACAGACAATAGGTGGGGGTTTCTTTTTCACCACCAACGGCACCAAAATTAGATTTTGCAAACTCTTTAACACTCGCATTGACATTTATTTAGTCAAAACAGTCCTAAAGCTGACTTTGAAAATGATACAGGTGGTATTTCCAATGCAAACGATATTTTTTGGCGGTAAGAAAATAAAGCAGGCGATAAAGTGTCTTCTTTCCTCAAATGCACATACTTGTGTTAAAAACAATTACGTTGTGCTTGATCAAACTCTGAGGTACTCTGCCCTTTTGTGATTGAAGCTGTTTCTGCTTACACTAATGCATCATTAAGAAACTTTGTTAGCTACAGTGGAGACAATGTGGTTCTGTTGTCGGGGGCCACCGATAACAAATCAGTATATGTTCTTTGATGACTTTATAGTAGTAATGATAATATCAAAGGCAATGGCAATGACAATCAATCAATTAATGGATGCAATCTGAAATATAGAATGTTAACAATAATAAGTAAGTGCACATGTACATGATTTATGAACTTTCAGTTCATAGTATGCTGTAGATGGAGAAGCTTATCATGAATACACATACGTACCGGTAAACATATTGTGAGCAACGTTGCATTTACAGTTAAGGTTCATGTAATGTCCCTGTACGAGAAAGAAATACCAAAATTTGAAAAGTTGCATTACTCAATAACTATACCACATTGGCTAAAAATATTTGCACACAGTATAAATAATTAGTCAATGAAAAGGAGAATGCCTAAATTTTCATTAATATAAGTGTACTTGTGATGTCAGAAGATCCAAAAGTAACGAACATGGAGTGAAAATAGCCTCTTCAGCAGAATATATCAAACCACTTATTGGCACGTATTTTTGGAAATCTGGTAGAATAAATACAAAGAACCCATTACATACTGGGTACTCCTACACAGAATGTCTTACAAAAGTCAGAAAAACCCCTTGTAATTGGCCCTTAGAATACCCCATGCTTGATTCAAGGGCAGCCATTTGCATTTTACAAATTTGTAGAAGTTTGCCAACATTTAAAGTCCATTTACTCCAAATCTACAAAACTGATTGGCAATTGTTATATACGTGCGGACAGAGAAAAGAACAAGCAATATGATTGATGGAATGTCATTCACCCGAATCACTGCAGTTAGACAATATATCCGTTCAATTATATCCAGGTCAAAGAAATATGTAATTTGTCCAACACCTCGACTTTTCCGATTAATCCGCATTTTCTCATTTTTTAATATCCATATTTTCAACTTTTATTTCAGTACACTATTGTTGTTTGATACATAAACAATAAAATAAGTACATTGTGCATTACTTTCGATCATAAATTCCTCCGAATGTCACGATTCTTTAGCGGATTACTTGTCGGGAAAGTAATTCCGTCCCTGTACAGCTGACCTTTGTATCAGGAAAATCAAGAGTTTGTCCCTTTAAATCACGTTTTTACACCCATTCAAGTATTCCACATCTTTCCGGCTATTGTAATGTTGATTAATATTTCACTTTGCATTGCGATCTCTATTATATAAAGCGTACATTGTTGTGAAACTATTCAAGCCCTTGGCAGGTACAGGGTTAGATTATCATGTATATACTATTGCACGATTTGGACAAGGTTTTCTATGGTGTCCTAGTAGGGACACAGCCGACGATTTCGTTGGGCAGAGACACACAATTCCTTTTTTTCCTTACTACTTTTTTCACGTATATTCTGCTTCTGCATTTCACACATACACACACATTAAAATACTGTAATAGTTCATAAGTATAATTATGCAACTACCACCCTGATAGCCTTACTTCAGTAGTTGTAAGAATTTAAAAACAATCATAAGGGCACAGATATTTGAAAATTTAGTCAGAAACAATCATATATTAGTTTATCTGATGCTCAATTTGGTTTTCGTTGTAGGGGATCCTGCGTTTTACAGTGAATTGAATACATAGATGATTAGTCACATTACATTGAGGGTGATAGAATTTGGGAAAATATATTGTATATTTAAATTTTGTCAAAGCTTTTGAGAGCATAGTACATTAACGTTTTCTCGCAAAGTATCAATATTTGGTATCAGAGGGTCAGTTTTGTCATGGAAATGTGACTTTTTTACTGGACGTAGGCAATATGTATCTGTGAAAGGAGCCTGGTCTTTTTCGTGGAAAGACATTTTAAGTAGGGTACCACAGAGAAGTGTCCTGTGACCCATATTATTCATATGTTTATAATAGATGACCCCCTACCCCTGAAGTTATACGTAATATTGTGAAATTATTCGCTTATGGTACCAAACTATACAACAAAGACATTAAAATTGATATTATCCAGCACGACTTAGATGCCTTACACTTAGTCAAAGTGGCTGTTGCGTTTTAATGTGAAAAATTACAAAACCATACACTTTGGAAGGGACAACCAATATTACCAGTATACTTTGAATTTTGAGTCTTCTAGTGAAAAGGGGGATTTAGGGGTAATATTTTAACAGGATTAAAAAGTAAGCAGTCATATAGCTGAAAAAGATAACAAATCCAACAGTGTATTATCCTTAATAATCAGAATGTATGATTACATTGCGAAAAGCTATTTCATAATTTTGTACAAAGCACTCGTCAGGTCAATATGGAGACACTATTATCATGTATTATGGTATCTATTCTTAAAAGAAGTGTTTAAAAATTATGTAAGCCTACCAATAAGCGTCTCCTCGATTGTCAACCTTACATGTAATCAAAAATTGCTTGGTCATCGACGAAGCCGTGGTGACATGATACAATGTTGAAAATTATTTTAAGAAATGGAGGATATACATATAGAAAGATTTTACCTTAAAAATATTTTTTGAATTAAAAAAATATCATTTTAAGTTTACAACACTTTTCACAGAGAATTATGAACAACCGGATCTCACTTCATTTTATATAGAATTAAAAATAATAAATTTTGTTGATACATTTATATGCCGGATGAATTATTCTTGTAATCGAAGCTTCAATGTCATAGTCATGTGTTTGTGTACTTCATTGGATTAAAATCAAATATTGCATACTGTTTAATGAATAATTCAGTTGAGAGGGGTCGGAATGGAATATTCTTAATAATTAGAATGACCACACAGCATCTGGAAACAAACATTTACTTGATGCGCATTTAAAGTGATGTTCAAAAAGCACTAGTAACCACTGTTCCCTCCATTTCACGGATACATAGCAGAATACGCCCCCTCATTGATTTTACGTAACGTTTCAAAAACATTGCCATTCCGAACAAAATGCGCTTGGGGGTCATTATGGTATAAATTTGATTATGTGACCCGACCTTGTTATCAAATACATGTGTTCTATGGGGCTCATGTCCGAGGATAAAACAGGCCAAGGCAGGACGTTAATGTATTTTTAGCAAGAAAGTGTGTGGTGATACGCGCCGTGTGATGCTTTATACATGTATTGTCAAGCTGAAAATGACAGGTCATTCCTTTCTCTTGCATGAATCGAATCACTGTGCTATTTAAAACATTGATGTAACGCTGAGCGTTGGCATTTTATTGAATAATAACCAAGTCAATTTCCAGAGTTCCCATTTTCCCAACCCAGACCATAGCGCTGCCACCACCCATTATGTCTCTCTCAAACATATCGTTCTCCACGGTGACTCCTCCTTTTTGCGCATTGAGGCGAGCGGATCGTGGCGAGAGATTATCTTGCCTTCGCGGTAATGAATGTAGCGCTGTTTACAGTGAAACACCTGTATCTGCGCACGTGCAAAGTAAGGAACACGTTGGTAAGCTTAGACGCATAAAGAGACTTGGGATTTGAATAGCAATTGTGTAATCGTTATACGCAATGAAGTCATTATAATCATGTATATATCTTGCAACATGCGTTAAAACACAGTTATAGAAGAATTCTAGGAAGAGGATGGGCTTATAAAGAAGCAGATCCTCCCGCGAGAGCCCAACAACGATTCTCAGTGTATTCTCAAGGTATAATTCAGTTTAAAAAAAGACGAAAACAATAATACTGTCTGCATATTTATACATGTAATAATGTTTGACAGAGGCTCGTGTTGCCCACCATACTTTGGAAAAAATAAGTAGTCCCCCATGGAAAAATAGTGTTGTCCTTGAAAATTGTCAAATATTCCATGACTTCTTCTGCTGTTATTTGAGTGGACTTCGTCAGGATTTT
Organism: Gari tellinella; assembly: GCA_922989275.2. Lineage (NCBI taxonomy): Eukaryota > Metazoa > Mollusca > Bivalvia > Cardiida > Psammobiidae > Gari > Gari tellinella. Next base: position 21,588,840 of record OV277870.1, on the reverse strand, counting down.
GGTCCTACTACCTCATGTAAAGCATATTCTTCAAGATAGAGGAAGGATTTGTTGAATTTCAGTACAGAAAATTTGCTTCACATTTTGGTGCAAATCCAAACATATTGTTCAAAATCAAGATACACAGTTTTCCTTTCAAATTGTAAGCTATCTCCTAAGCTTGTTCATTTCAATACGAACATTTTGATATGAAATCATGCAACATTGCTCCATAAATGACCAAACAATCACCTTTCAAAAATGCACCAAAAAAACACTTTACAAGAACCTTAAATGAATAATTTACAATAATGCTAGAATTACTAAATGCTACTAAAAGTGATGGTGACGATGATAATGATGAGAATGATGATGTATGATAACAAATATGTATAATTACCTTGAAATAATGAAATTTCCAGAGTAGAAATATAAGCCAAGCGGCAACTGTTTCTCGTGCGAATTTAATATACAATAAATCCGTCATGTGATGTTAGTACATGTAGTAACTCTGGATCTTAGTAGTGAGGTCAACTAATTAGTTCCCTTTGTGGATTATTTAAAGGACGAGTAGAATTAAGGATAATTTAATAAGTGGATGTTCGGATAATAAATGGAACCAAAGACTAAAAACAACATAACCTGACATTTTATTTAATTGTTTAATAACAACACCCTATAACAATACGTTCCTGTTTAAAAACAAAGCAAACGCAATGTAATACAGTTAAACCCCTCTAAACCGGACGCATGTTGGGGACACCATACATTTCCGGTTTATAGGGGTTTCAAGTGTCCATGCTAAAACCGGGACATGCCTCTTCAGGCCACACAATATCTACATAAACCCCTAGAACAACAGAAATGCTTTTATCTATTCTCTGACACTCATGCATTACATCAAAAGTACAAAACTGTGAATGTCTAATGACAAAATGCTATTTTGAGGCAAGCATTTCCAGTCTATTTAGGGTTCCGTTACCTTAAAACGAAACGACTAAGGTGTTCTGCACTCTAAAAACAAAGTACAACGATACACATCAAGAACTCTTGGATAGGGACTTCCTGACTATGTCGTTATCTCATTTATGAAATCAAATAACGGAAATAATAAGATGGTATTCTGGCAAGCGAAATTCATTAACCCCTTCACTGCCTTACCCCGAGTACGATTGTTATTTGCAAACAGTTTGGATCCTGGTCAGACGCCATGTGACGCGGCGTCTGATCAGGATCCAAACTGTTTGACTCTCATTTTAATATTTCTTTGATCAAAATACCTAACAATTAAATTTGAGAAATACAAGCAGACGACAATTGTTTAAAAATGATGACGTCACGACAGTGAAGTGGTTAACAAGTAATCTTACGAGGTCCAAGCGGGTCAGTCCTGTAATCTGTGAATTATTAATGTAATTTTGCGTGTATTATTAGCAACATAGTTTAGACAATACGTCAGTTCCTACATAGGAGAATGCGTTATTATTTCACAATAAAAGTGGTTTTGCTGAAACAATTACTTGTATATCCATTTCAAACTATTTTTGAGTCTTTTAAGACGTTAGAATCTAAATAGTTTGCCGACCTTATTAAATCAACGTCATTAAGTCTACAAAATAACACCAGTTCAAGAAATTATTAAGTCAATGTGTGATGAAACACATACAATTTGTGTTAACCGTAAGCATTCTCTCGCTATGTGTATTTCGGTTACTTATTTCAAGGCATCATTTTCAAATGTTACCAAAGTATACGCATTTTTTCTTTTTTGAGAAAAAAAATCGGTCTTTTAACAATATCTGTGTGATAATACCATTTATCTTTCATGGCCTAAACCCAATATTCCTAATCCTGACATAGAATACAAATGTCTTCCCGGCTAAGTTGTATCGTCTAATATTAGCAGTGTCCTTAACTAACCCTCTAGATCTACATAATTACATGTAAGCTAACAGATTCTCATATTCAAAAAAAATCAACAGACTTTCAGGTGTCTACGTTATAGTTTCTATAATCCTAACCAATGTTTTCATTAGCTTTAATTGTAAGCAGTGAGGTTTTTCCAATTTTTACTTGTTTACCATTGAAGAATATGTAGGCGAATATGAATTTAATTTATTTAACCCCATTATAAAACAGCATACAGTTTTGGTTTTATTTGGCAAGTCCATGTTCAGTTACAAGTATATCGGTTAACAGTCCTTAGTTTACATATCAAGAGGTAAATTGAAATGTTTAACCGTTATAGGTCATGATACGAGACGGATTTCTTTCCATGAAGGGAATCTGTGCTAACACAATTATGTGGACGCTAATTGTAAACAGTGTAGAGTCTGTTTGTTGTCTAGCTAAACCCTTTCACTCTCAATGACGCTTGAAAGTGCGCTTGCAAACAGTTTGGATCCTGATCAGACGCCACGTATCGCGGCGTCTGATCAGGATTCAAACTGATTGACACTCGCTTTTAAATTTATTCAGTCATACTGTAAATATTTTTTTAATTTTGATACGACATTGCAGGCAACACAATTAAAGAAGACGACAATGAAACGGTGAAGGGGTAGAAATGTCACGGACTTTTTGGCAGTTAAAGAAATAAATTCCTTTCATGCGAAGTACAAGGTTCCCTTTCAACCTAACTTTAACGTCTATGATGCATACCGTTGTTACGTTAGGATAAACTATTAGCAGAAACCTACCAATTAATGTTATGCTCTACTTTCAACTTTCTGTAACATTTTATCCCTGTGCTGTTTCTATTTAGAAGACAGGCGACGACTTTAAAGGCAGTATGTAAGCCAAAAAAGCTCATTTTTTAAACCTGAATACTCAGGCAGATACGTAATCTAAACATATAAAAAGAAGTAATCCGCGATGATTATGGAGGCAATAAATCTGACAAACACATGAATTTGGTGGTAAAAAGTCGACTTTTAAATCGGTTTGTTGACATCCGATCAACGACGGAGATTTTCCGAGTTCGTTCGTCTTGTGCCCGGAAAGATGTTTTCATAGCTCATTATTAGTGTTTTCTTCTGACTTGACATAGTTATTTTTAGATTGGAACATTCTAAAACTTTAAAAGGGATGAGTATTCCTACATCCAGCAAGAAACATTGATAGCTGTATTTATTGTACGCAGTATACAGTAGAGAATACATTTTTCTTTCCCGTTTAAACGCAAACGCAATGCACGTAACTGTGGAAATTTACTTTTAGAAGTTTTAAATATTATTTTTTAATCTAAGTAGCAAATAGGTTGGAGCCTGATCAAACGCCGGGTTACCCGGCGTCTGACCTGGCTCCAATCTGTTTGCAATGGAAATAATAGTTTTGTGTACAAATTCGTTTATTTGGAGAGAATAAAATATCAGTAAAGTTAGCGCAGCGGTCTCGCGCTGCACGGGAACCATACTTATCTAAAGTACGAAAGTGTACGATGATGTAGTCGATGTTACCTTGCTTACAGTGGAGAAAATGTTATTCTTTCCCAATAAACGCGTTAACGCTAAAACCATGATTTCAATTGCAAACAGTTTGGAGCAGATCAGACGCCGGGTAACCCGGCGTCTGATCAGGCACCAAACTGTTTGCCACTCAGACTATCATGAATGGTCAGAATTGTCTAAAGGTTGTCTATTTATGCGTATTATTGCGATGCGTTTGCGTTTCTTTTGCGTTTAAACGGGAAAGAATAACGTTTTCTCCACCGTTACCTTAATGGTTATGAACTATTCTATTCTAAAAATAACCCAGACAAGTCAGGAAAATCGGACCGATCTCGTGATTCTTATTCGACCTTGCGGAAACTCTCGGAAGCCGACACGAAGATTTTTTATGTAAACAAAAAGCTTATTTTTCCAACAATCTCGATAAGAAATCGGCATTTTTATGTATGGTTCTTAAAGAAAGGGGGCATGTTTCAGGCACCTGACAACGGATTTCGCTTAGTTTTAATACATAGAAAATGTTCATATATAAGAAATTGAGCGATTTAAACATAAATTTGGACGACATTCTGGCTTTAAGAAGGTTGAAAGTAAAGCAAAATGCGCTTTCATGCAGTCAACTTTAAGCTACCATCTGTTAGACTAAAGAATGTATAACTTATTGTACATACGCATGCCTAAATAATTATTCAATGGAGAATAAATTATACTGGATATTACGACTGTGTAAGTTGGATCCATTTTCATCTTCGGATGAAGAACTAATAGGCATAAAAGGCGTACTTGTGGGAAATGGGTTAAAGCGTTTTGACCAACAAATGTCACAATAATTGTACGCTGCGCCTGCTCAGGATCCAAACTGTTTGCAAAGGTGATTTCAATCTCATATATTCAGACAACAGGGTCAATGCACGAGTATCACATTAGTTCGCCAGCATATTCGTATCAAACTCACTTATATATGTGAAACTAACCATGAACGTTACGGACTAAGTGAGAAATGGACATTGAGATCAATGCCAGAAGCACCTCGATAACATCGTCAACGAGAGGGACAGAGGAAAGACATTATGACTTACACAGTCGCTGCCATATTATCGTCTGCTTTTTCGTTTTCAAATTGCCATAAAGAATTTTACAACTTTTATTTATTTTTGACTTAAGAATTATTGACATTTACATTTCATATTTCATAATTTCTGTCATTGGTTCGGTTGGGTTTGGTTTTGTTGCTTGTGTTTTACTAGAATATTAGCTGAAATAGATATTCGAAACATTTCCTCATCAAATTGTCTCCAAAATTAATGCAATATAACAGTTTTGTACTATAAAATGTTTAACATAATGCCATAATTTGCGATTATATAACTCGACAAGATGGGGAAGAACTTATACATACGTTTTGTGTAATGTGTTTTCTTATCCATGCTTATTATTTCATTATGTTCTAACACGTCTAATTGTTAATGTGTGAAAAGTGAAATAAATGCAGTTTAACTAAAAATTAATAAGAGTGTCAAACAGTTTTGGTCAAGGATAGACGCCGCGTTACGCGATGTCTGATCAGGGCGTAAACTTTTTGCAAACGCACTTTTACAAACGCGCTTTTAGGCGCCATTGAAAAGTAGAAGAGTTAAATCTTCAATGCCTTTAATTGGAGAAAATAACTGTGCAATTAAAGCTAGAAAACTCAAATTTGTTGAAGTTGAAGTCGAACCTACCCGTAGTCCGTCTTTAAAATTCGACAACCCGAGCAATTGTATTAATATAAAAGTAGCACCCATGTATCAAGCCACGAAACATTTACAAGATTTACACATTGTACACACATGTATTTTCCGAATTGAAATTGAGTTTACCCTGGAGATAATGTTGCCAATCAACGCGCATGTGCAATTATTGTCATTGCAAACAGTTTAAAGTCAGTCCAGACGCCAGTAATCCTGCGGCTATACTCAGGCTTTAACCCTTTCCCTTATAGAAGCGACTTTTAGCACATGTACTTTATTCATCCGCTGAAGAAAATAGTTCCAATATAAACCGTAATGAATATGTATAATATTTAAAACGTTCCATATTCTAGCTGGTAAAAGCTTAAAGCAGGCTGAAAGTAAAGCAGAATGCGCCATATGGCGCATTCTGCTTTACTTTCAACCTGCTTTCAGTAGTCACCTATTTTCAAAACTATAAACAGGCTATGGGGTAATGGGTTAATCTTTCCGCCACTCAGACAAAAACCAAATTGTTTATTCTTCTTTTTAAGAAAAAGTCCTTTTCTACATTTTATTTCACTGTGTTTTTGCAATAAATTTCCATTCCCGTCCCCTTTCGCTGCGTTGTGCTCAGTACAAACAGTTTGGATCCTGAGCAGACTCAGTGTCACGCATTTCGATATTTCTTTAGTCAAATTACATATACTAGAGTGTTAATTTGAGAAATAATTGCCGACTACAATAGTTTAAAATGGATGACGTCGTGACAGTGAAGGAGTTATCATGCATCGATCCGCTGGTGTTATATTATATGTCAACGCAGTGAAAATACAAGTATACCACCGCGACCTTTCCTCAATATGGTAACTAATTTTTGTTCCAAGAATTAGTTCTTTATTCTTCGGTTTATTTATTGCACACGATTGATTAACCCGTTTGTACCGACGATCCGATGTATGGGGCACAGGCAAACAGTGCAGACTCTGATCAGACGCCGCATTATGCGGCGTCTGATCGGATTCTACACTGTTTGCTGATAGGATTTTCAATATAAAGCAAAACGAAAATGAAAATTTTGACCAGGCATCCCTTTGATAAAAAATGAACTTATCCAATATATAAACATTGGAGAATACACTGGGCATAAATGTAACTACAGATGCATAAACGTATCGCCTTTAATACAAAGTAACAATTGTTTTCATTAAGCCTATCTATCTATCTAGCTGTGTGATTTTAAAGGCGTTTTAATTATACCGTTAAACCTCTCTATTACGACCACTGTGTCAATTATTATATCTTGAGAAATAAAGGCAGAGGACAATTGTTTAAAATTGATGACGTCACGGCAGTGAAGTGGTTAAGCTGCTACCGATCTTGTACCTGTATTAGCCGCCGTTTTAGTGGTCGTGAACGACAGGTTTAACTGGTAAAGCCTATATAAATACGACCACTCAAAAGAATGCAAGGCAATTGACAGCTTAAAGCAAAGTTAACATAACAAAGAAAGATTCTAAGCTAGGTTTCTAATTTACGTTTACAATGCTTAACTCATTATCCCCTGAAAATACCAGTGGACAATTCCAGTTTGCAATAAAAGCTATTTAGGGTTGGTTTTTTTTTTAAATAAATTGCAAATTGACAAACAGTGAAGTCCCTGATCAGAGGGCTCCTGCCGGAGCCCTCTGATCAAGGACTTCACTGTTTGCACAGGACAAGTGTACTACTCACAGGTACACATTTGGTAAATGACGCATATATGCGTCACTAGGACTCAATGAGTTAAAGTAGTCACTTGGAGTATGCATATGATAATTAAAAAAATTTAGTGGTAGTGATAGAAGAAGTGTTACTGTACCTAGTCAATGTGCGTTGCATGTTTTACTTGTGTTGATTATTTCTTCGTGCACGTCCATTTATCTTCCTTATATGGTTAAATCATTATTTTGCCTACCACAGATCTGTTTTACCAAGCCCTTGGGATGATTTAGTATAGTAAAGTTCTTAAGAAACAAAGACTAATCATGATTAGAGCAGAAGTTAAGAAATACTTTCTGTATTATATCTATCTTTCTGGAGACGTTCAATTATCGTTCGAGATTCAATACGGACCAGGGACCGTCTTACGAAACGTCGCATGACAAGTCTTGCCATAAATCATATTCTTAAATTTCTAATTATTATTTATTTCTCCATACTATCCTGTCTTGTGACATCTCATTGATATCCTCTTGATAAGAAAATTCCAAAGAGATGTCACAAGACAGAATAAGAAGGAGAATTTTAGAAATTTGTTGTATTTTAAAGTTTATACTTACGACCGTTTTTGTCGTACATGTACAACGTTTCGTAAGAACGGCCCCTGGTAAACTTCTGAGTCACTCAAAGCGTATAACTTATATACAATATCTGTTTGATGTGAAAAAAACCGAGTCCTGCGAAAGCCTTAATCTTAAGAATCGACTTTAAACAACATAATAATAAAAGGTTTATATATTCAGTATATTGTATTTTCAACCAAACAAAGACTCGTAGCGTCAACATTGACAGAAAAACTATCTCTTTTTAAATGTTTATTCTTTAATTATCACACATATCATCATGTTTCATCACATTGACGATTTATATTCACGTGGTAATTGTTTTTATTGTTTGATACTATTTTTTGAAAATCATCAAGTGACTTCAGAACTTAAATTTTCATACCTCAGTGTCAGTCAATTGTACCGTTGTTACATTGGAGAATGTGTTATTCTTTCCCAATTAACGCGTTTACGCTAAAACTATTATTTGCAGTGCAAATAGTTTGGAGTCAGATCAGACGCCGGGTAACCCGGCGTCTGATCAGGCTCCAAACTGTTTGCCACCAAGATAAACATGAATTATCAGAATTGTCAAAAAGTTGTACTTTTCTACGTTTTAGTGCTATGCGTTTGCATACGTTTGCGTTTAAACGGGGAAGAATAACAGATTCTCCACTGTATGTAGATTCCCTGATGAAGGTCATTCATTGACCGAAACGCTGGAAAATAAAACTGCAGTCCATACAACAAATCTGAGATCGTGTGTTGTCTTTTGATTGCCTATTTTTTCTTTATTAATTATATGGAAACAAACAAAGTCTTCAATCAAATTTGCTTTTGTACACATTTTATACAATATGATTGTAGATAACGCAATGTTATTCAGTTTAAGCATATCTATATGTTTAAGTTAAAACGTTGCTGAGAGAAGCGAGTTCAGTCGATAAAAGGTTGGACTGTTGGTGGATTTTCTTTCAATATGGATATCTTCATAGTTACCACAATCAGTTCCTACACACAACTGAACCCTTTATTCCATAGTAACACATTTATTCAGCCACTGAAGAATATAGTTTCAATTTAGACAGTCATACATTGTCTAAAGTGTAGCTCAAAGCAGGGTCTCTACTACAAAGTTATCCCTTTAGTCCATAGATACACATTTATACGCAATTTATTCTGCCACTGAAAAAAGATAGTTACAACGTATACCGTCATGATTATGTTTGATAACATATATTTTCTTTTTTTTAGCTTCAAGCAGAATGAACGTAAAGCAGAATGCGCCTCCGGGCGCATTCTGCTTTACGATCATCCTGCCTTACGTGTTCACCTATTTTCGATACTACAAACAGGCTATGTTGTAGAGGGGTAATGAAGGGGACACGTAGTTCTTTCATGCTTAACTGTCAGCCAATATCCGCCATCCTATTTTTCTAGAAATTTTAATTTAATTTTCCTGTGCAGGAAGGTTTATTGATAGATTGATACTGGTGTTGAAAGAGACAACCATGAGAAAATGTAAATCTAGTTGTACAACAGAAAACTGAATTTGTTCAACATTACACTGGTTTTTTTTTTATCAAATTATAATAATATAGCTATATATGATGAGATGTTCAAAGGAATCATCACATTTAATAATACCTGTTTTATATTCTTAATGAGACAAACTGATTTTATTCAAATCATCATACTTCGTAGAGTTTCCATTTAAGAATTTTGTTAATTCTGTTACAAATAATATATCTTAGAGTTTTCGCTTGCGGTCTTTCCCCGTTCCAGGTTGAGTTCATCTATCTTAACTTTACAAATTACTCTACAGAGAGTGTGAAAATATTTGTACAGCCGTGATTTGTTGATTCAATAGTGTCACTGAAATAAGTTTACCCTATAAACATTTTACCCCATCAACTGCATTATCTAAAGTACAATCGTTATTTGCAAACAGTTTTGATCCTGATTAGACGCCACGTGACGTGGCGTCTGAGCAGGATCTAATCTGTTTGACACTCACTGAAATATTTCTTAAGTCAAATTACCTGATCTTTAAATTTGAAAAATTCAAGCAGACGACATTTTTTTTTTAATTGATGACGTCACGACAGTGAAGATGTTAAAAGACATGCATACAAACATGGTCGTCTGGCTTGTCGGAATTAACCATTTCACGACCAGTCTGGTATTAGGACCAGTCTAACACATTCACAGCAATTACATCGTCTGCTCGTAAACCTATCGTCTGCTTGTACGGTCTAGAATTTTAAGTGTAGACTTTCAGGTTGTTTGACTTATAATTTAACCCATTACCCCATAAATACGGATTTTAACGCCTTTAATTAATTAATTCCTCTACTGAAGAGAATAGTTACAATTTATACTGTCACAAATAAGAATCACATGAAATGTTTCTACATTCTTACAGATAAAAGCTTAAAGCAGACTGAAAGTAAAGCAGAATGCGCCTTGAGGCACATTCTGCTTTACTTTCAACCTGATTTAAATGCTCAAATATCTTCAAAACTAGAACAGGCTATTGGGTAATTGGTTACAGTAGAGAATCTGTTATTCTTTCCCGTTTAAACGCAAACGTACACAAACACAAAGCACTAGAACGAAGAAAAGTACAACTTTTGGACAATTCTGATAATTCTTGTTTATATTGGTGGCAAACAGTTTGGAGCCTGATCAGACGCCGGGTTACCCGGCGTCTGATCTGTCTCCAAACTGTTTGCACTGCAAATAATAGTTTTAGCGTAAACGCGTTTATTGGGAAAGAATAACAGATTCTCCACTGTAAGCATATATATATGTGTCAAAGAGTATGGATCCGATCAGATGCCGCGTGACCCAGCGTCTCGATTTGGGCACAAACTGTTCGTATACTTTATGTTAAAGACCATGGTGAGAAAACGTTAAATTCTTATATCGGAATTTGAAGTCTATTTACAAAACACGTTTACCCTTTTACTGCCTTACAGTGGAGAATCTGTTATTTTTTCCCAAAAAACGCGTTTACACTAAAACAATTATTTACAATACAAACAGTTTGGAGCCAGATCAGACGCCGGGTAACCCGGCGTCTGATCAGGCTCCTAACTGTTTGCCACCAAGATAAACAAGAATTATCAGAATTGTCCAAAAGTTGTTCTTTTCTACGTTTTAGTGCTTTGCGTTTGCGTATGTTTGCGTTTAAACGGAAAAGAATAACAGATTCTCCACTGTACACTAAATGCGATGGAACAGTTTACGTGTAACGTCTGACCAGGGTCCAATGTGTTTGACACTCATTTCCATATGTCCTTAGTTAATATACCTAAAATCTAAAATTAAGAAATAAAAGCAGGCGACAATTGTTTAACCATTTCATGATCAAATTATCCAGTAGAGTTTCAGCCCTTCACCACTTTATTGGCATCTATTTCAATAATGCTGTCTGCAATATCGTTTCAAAGTTAGCTTTGAGTCATTTTAGACAAGCGATAAACAGTTTTGATCCTGACCAGACTTCGCGTTACGCGGCCTCTAATCAGAATCAAAACTGTTTGTCATTGCGCATTATGACGTCATTGACAGTGAAAGGGTTAAAATTGTTTACGTCATTGCAGCGAGAGGTTCATAGTAAAACCTTAATAGCTAGGGTTATTTTTTTTGTATTCCAATCTGTGTTTGTTTCTTCAATCACACATTCCTAATGCAATGTTAGTTGTGTTTTATTTCTATAAACATAAAACCTAAGACGTTTAATTAGTAAGCTGTTCTTGTCAGAGACACGTTGATAACACTTTTTATTTTATTAGTCTGACTTTGTCTGACTAGTTTGCCCTTTAAAAAACAATGCAAAACATGTTTTCCAAATTCTTTGTATCTGAAAGAGACTAAGTCACTAGAGCATTTGTAAATGTAGCAATATCTTTGTTATCAAAGAAGTGAATGGGTATATGTCTGGGGCCCGTTTCATAAAACTTCGTTTGATCAGAATTGTCGTAAGTCAGATTATAAAAGTCTCAATTATTATTCATTTCTCCATCTAATCCTGTCTTGTGACATCTCATTGGAATCGTCTTGAAAAGACAATTCCAAAGAGATGTCAGAAGACAGAATTAGATAGAGAAACCAGAAATGAAGTGCATTTTAACGTTTTGACTTATGCTCGTTTTGTCGTGCGAAGTTTTATGAAACGGAATCGAGATGAGTTGTTATTCATAAAGATAGTTTCCTATATATACACATCTTACGACTGCATTGTTGCATATTATATAACTTTTGAAAACAAAAACAAAATAGTTGCAATTGCCAATTACCTAGCGGACTAAAGGTTAAACAGAAAAACTAACAAACCTTCTAACATTACAGCACTTGCGGAATAAACCTGTTGCATACATGGTCAATGAGAATTTAGTAGGTTTTTAGTTAAGTGAATTCATGTAAACTACAGTCAAATCTCGATACTTCGACTCACTAAAATCTACCTTACCAGTATTTCATAAGTTTAATTTCGATATGTCGAGCTTGACTAAGTCACGTTTTAACTATGAAATATGATTATGATCGAACTAACGCGACTTCGAATCACCGAGTTTCGACTGTATTTTAAATGTGCATTGCCTGGCCTGAAGGGACCTGTGTTTGAAAGTCTGAATAGAATTCTATTTGTTATTCGAATATAGAAGTTTGGAATTTCTACTAATCAATGGTAAATGATTTAAGCGCAGCTTCTTAACCTATATCTGTTTCATACATTTTGATAGCTATTTTATTATTTACCATTATTGATTAATATTTATAAGAAAAACCTCCGTAAAATAATGAACAATTGTAATAAATGTTACTTGTGCAGAGTATGCAATCAATTAATGCATATAATACATAATATCTTAGTTGCAGCATAACAATTAAATATTTATTCCACTTCTCAAGAGACTTAGAAACGTCAAACATGTTTCTCATTTATGATAATCTGCGAGTTGAATGTATGTTAAGACAATCAGACAATGGTATGACATTAATAAAAACAGACCTGCAGCAAAAAGAAAAAATTCAAAACCTTACATCTTTATAATTCAACCAAACCGTGGTTTTGATTGTAGAACCTTTTTTCCACGCGATTGTTAAGAGCGTGTATAGCACATAGTTTGATTGAATAATATAGGAAAAGCAGAACACGTTTGTTTTACCGGCTTTTACTTTGATTAGCCCTTTCCCCCATATAAGCGACATTTAGCGTGTTTAATTTATTCCTCCGCTAAAGAAAATAGTTCCAGTTTATAACACCATGAACAATTATAATAACTGTATCTTGATATAGCCTAGCAGATACATGTAGTAGTTTAAAGCAGGCTGAAAGTAAAGCAGAATGTGCCTTAAGGCACATTCTACTTTACCTTCAACCTGCTTTAAATTATCACCTGTACTAAATGTTATAAACGGATTATTGGGTAAAGGGTTAAAAGCCATGGTTATAAGGTGTTAAGAAAACATCTGAGATCATTTTTAAGCCATTGATTGTTCAAATTCAAGCGTTCAGCTTAAATCAGACGTATTTGTACCATAGAATGACCTCGGACTCATTCAAAATGCGTTTTAACTACGGGGTTTGTACTTTTTTCTCGGAGGAATTGACTGACAATTGTATTTAATCGTGTTATAATGCTATAAATGAATTGTACATTTGAGAAAAATTCTTTCATTTTGCAAATTTTGTGTCAATACGGTATACCTTCTAGTTATTTCTTCATCACATCCTTACAACATGCAAAATGAATTCTTTACAGAAGGAAAACAAATCAAATCAAAATATGTATTGATACGTGCAAATCCCAAGCCCATATTACAAGAAATGCAATCAAACATGTTTACAGAAGTCGTCTTTAAAAGATAAGTGTTTGCTATTTTTGTCACAATATATTTAAATCAATTTGTATTAAGAATATAACATTCACCCAAATACTTGTTAACCAAATAACAATTTAGGTTTCTATCGGTTATGGACTCAGCGGTAAAAACAATACAGTGCTCTTACGGTGGAGAATCTGATATTCTTTCCCGTTTAAACGCAAACGTACGCAAACGCAAAGCACTAAAACGTAGAAAAATACAACTTTTGGACAATTCTGATATTTCATGTTTATCTTGGTGGCAAACAGTTTGGAGTCTGATCAGACGCGTTAGTCGAGTAGGTTAAAGCGCTAAGAGACTTTATCACATACATTGTATTTTGTTATGCCTTTTCCGCACAAGTTGCTAACCGTGCTCAATTTTCTTTATTTTCTAAATGTGATTTTTAATATTAATTTTATGCCTGAACTAATACTCGTATTTATGTGGTTTTTTTTGTAGGCGCTTCGCATGCATTTACATTAACAACTGGAGATACTTTTGTATACAACTGCACACATTCTACCGATGGAGGAATATTTGGAAGCATCTCTTGCTGTTTAATGTATAATCGTGTTGCTAAGATACCTTTGGAAACTCTAGATGTTATACTATATGTTTATCATTCTTAGTCAAGCCCCTTGTCACAGTTATTCACAGTTATACAGCGTGCTAATGACCTAAGGTGTGTTTCTTACCGTAAATATCGAACATATTTAGGATATTAGATGAGTTCTCATTACTTACTTGGTTTTATAAATGAATCTTTTTTGAAAACCATACAACAAGGCTTACATGTACCAAGGAACACGAAACTGATAAATCCGAATCATTTGTGAGCGGCAATGCAACATCCTATTTAGAGACGACGTTTTTCCTACCCGTTAAACGCAACAGGGGCCCGTTTCATAAAACTTCTTAGGATAAATGTTGTCGTAAGTCAGATTATAAAAGTATCAATTATTATTCATTTCTCCATCTAATCCTGTCTTGCGACATCTTTTTGGAATCGTCTTGAAAAGACGATTCCAAAAAGATATCACAAGACAGGATTAGATAGAGAAATCACAAATTAAATGTATTTTAAAGTTTTGACTTACGACAACATTTGTCGTAAGAAGTTTTATGAAACGGGCCCCTGAAACGCAAATGCCTTGCATTAAATCCGAGAAAATGACAACTTTTTTTGCAAATCTGACGTTTTATGATAATCGGATGACAAACAGTTTGGAAATTTGCGTCTAGTCAGACTCCGGAGTATTTGCAATGGTAATACTAATTTTAGCGTAAACGCGTTTATTGGGAATTAATAGCATCTCTCTACTGTAACCTTATCCACATATCCGCAAAAGTATGCAAAGTTATGAAGTTTTGTTTACACATATGTATGAATAGAGATGTGTGATGTGGCTACACGCTGTAGCAAGCACTAGAACAAACAGATCCAAACATTTCTAAATTCCAACAGTCAAAAGTGAATACACTCAGCCTAGAAGCGTTTTTTTCTTTTAATTCAATTACAACAAGTAAATCAAAAATGGAAATAAATCGTGTCAACTTGAAATTGAAGGAAATTCATTGACGGATATTGTCACACCATTTCATGTACATCAACTTAATTATACAATGTCAAACTTTAAACGTGAGGTTGATTCAACGCGACACTATGTACTCTAATGAATAAATGTATCCAAGAAATGTATGTATACCATTCTATGCGGCTAATGTAGTTTGATTTCAGAACAAATCGATTCCGTTTACCACCAACGCGAAAAGACAAATTGTGAAACCTTTTATATGTACGGATTAATTAAGCTTATGAGCTATATTGGAGCTTCAATAATTCATTTAGAATGCTATTGTACAGTTACTGTAGATAATGAGTTGTTCTTCTCCAATGAAGCTTAGGCAAGAATAATCCAGTCTCTGGTAAAAGCTCTAAACTTTTTTTCAATCCCGAATTTAATAAATCGTCGACATAGACATTTTACAGTATTTGCTTTGATTTTTATTATATTACCACAAGAAGTAGTTTATTTTCTTAATCGTTCATAGTTGATACTATCGATATACTCAGTTGTTTGATTACGCAAAACTTTGAATTATATAAATGCTACATGTACGTATTTTTGTGAAATTTTGTCGCATCTAACTAGTAATTGCATGTTGTATTGACTCTATTTTTCTTCACAAAAGTGCAAAAAAGTGTATACAAAAATGAGTTACTGGTTAAGTCAGCTTGGTCCAAACTGTTCGCTATAATTATCACATATTCACCCCTAACGTACAAAATATTGACACGTACATGTGCTTTAATTAATTTACCTTAACTCTTTCCTCTCTGAAACCTCAAATGCACGATTCTAGTTTTCAATTAGTCTAGTTCATTTTTGACATTTTCGGGTTGACTTTTTACAATATTTGTCAAAATGACAAACAGTGTAGACCCTGATCAGAGGGCTCTTTAAGGAGCCCTCTGATCAGGGTCTACACTGTTTGCATATGACAAGTGTACTCCTCACAGGTACACTGTTTTCAAATGACGCATATAGGCGTGACTAGGTTTCAAAGAGTTAATATTGATATTCGTTTCAAAAGGCAGTCGGTGATGTTATCGATGTTATCTTAATATACAGCAACACATTTGATTTTAGTATTAACTCATTCAATGCCATTGCGTCATCAATTCTAAACACTTGTCTTTTTCTTCTTCTTAAATTTAAACTTTAGGTCTATTGACCTTTAAAAGATTGAAATGAGTGTCAAAACATTCTGGATCCTGATCAGACGCAGCGTTACACTGTTCTGAACAGGATTCAAACTGTTTGGAAATAATCATTATATGCGGGGTAGGCAAAGAAGGGGTTATTATCAATATGCCTTTAAAACACAATAAGCTGTTGCTTGTTTTGAACCTTGTTTCAACCTTTACCCATAGTGTATTTATATTTTTGAAAATAGGTGACTAGTTAAAGCAGGTTGAAAGTAAAGCAGAATGGACCGTACAGCGCATTGTGCTTTTCAGTCAACCTGCTTTAAGCGTCATCATGCTAAGATATAGAAACGTTTTTGGGGGTACATGGTTATGAAAGTGGACATTGGAACTATTTTCTTCAGTGAATGAATATATTAAGTTTGCTAAAGAATGCTTCCATTGGGGAAAGGTTTTATTACATAGAAACGTTCATTTGTTACATTCATTCACTCTCTGCATGCTCGGTATTGCTTTCGTCTGCAACAATTGTCGTCTGATTTTGTTCTAAAATAAAAAAAAAAATTATTTCAAAAGAAAGTCAGAGTGTCAAACAAGTTGGACCCTGATGAGACTCCGCGTCTCGCGGAGTGTCATCGGGATCGAAACTGTTTTGCACAGAAACTTACGATTCCGCCCCTAGAGTACCTAACTGTAGTCAATACTAAAGATTGTAAACTGCCTAAGCAAGACAACAAGCAGAACATTACCTACGGATCTTCCTTTGGTTTTTTTTGCCTTGCTTAAAACGTCACAATTGAGCATCATTTTTAAGGCTCGAATAACTGAAACTCAATCCTTTAACATATATAGCTATGCGACAAGAGACGAATGTGTAAATAGTTTGGATCCTGATTAGACGTCACGTACAGCCGGGTCTAGCTTAACGTTTAAAAAGCGTTTGTGTTGTGTCTGGGTGTGTTATCAAGCAGTTTATTTGGTAAGATTTGAATCTAGGGTCATATCTGACCAATCAAATGCTTAAGAACCATTTCAGACTCAACTCAAAGGCTTTACAAGCATGGACCCTGGTCAGGATCCAAGTTGTTTGACACTCGTATCGATATAAAAAGTGTTCAATTACAATTTGCTTTAAATCTTACTTTGAAATGATGGTTAGACAACTTTTTAACCTTTTTGTGCCCCATCCCATATAGAGACAAGGGCAAAACAGCATCTTAACTGCAGCATCTGATCAGAGTCTGTGTACTGTTTGCAAACAAGAAAACTATAAAAAAAAAATGAAAATCTCAAATTCAAATGAGAAGTATTTTTACATATGAAATATTTAAATTAGGGACAAACAATTTGGAACAGGATTAGAACTGTTTTCTAATAACTATTATGTACTCGCGGTGAGGCGTTGAAGGGGTTAACCCCTTCACTGCCTTACCCCGAGCACAACAGTTTTTTGCAAACTGTTTGGATCCTGATCAGACGCCGCGTTACGCGGCGTCTGCTCAGGATTCAAACTGTTTGACACTCATTTCAATATGTCTTCAGTCAAAATATCAAAAATTAAAATTTAAGAAATAAAAGCAGACGACAATTGTTTAAAATTGATGACGTCACGGCAGTGAAGGGGTTAAACAGGGTCAATGTGTAGTATGAAATATTGCAATCGTTCTCAGTTAACTTTCAGAACACTGTTGGCGATTTTGTTACAGTTTCAATCGAAATTAGAGTACAAGTAACTCGGTGTCTTATCTGTCAAAACTGTTTGACACTCCGGTAATATTTTCTAAAAGACATTGCATAAACCTCACTTTTTTAAAACCATTGCATACATAAATATTGCACATGATCGAATTGCGTGCCGAAGTTTAATAACCCCTTCACTGCCTTAACCCGAATGTGCTTATTTGCAAACACATTGGATCCTGATCAGACGCCGCGTATCGCGGCGTCTTATCAGGATCCATACTGTTTGACACTCGTTTTAAATATTTCTAAAATCAAAATATTTTCTACTTTAATTTTAAATAATGAAAGCAGACGACAATTATTTAAGGCAAATGACGTCATAGCAATTAAGGGTTAAGAAGACATTACTCGACTGCATTGATTCAATGTTCATGTGGTTAAATATAATTACTATTTCGAACTCTTCCGTGTCACACCAGTGGGTTTGTATGCATGCTCACCGGTGTTGAATTTGAAATCGCCCATGGCAGCCTCCGTCTCTTTCAAAACACACCATTGTGTCAATGTCAAAACCGGTTGTTCTAGTCCATTAGGTGGCAGTGACTCGAGATTAGCAAAAACGTCCTGGCGGCAAATTGAATAGCATTCAATAGTAATATCGCATCTAGTTTGATAGTAAACTGTTTAGGCAAATTCAATAACATTCTGAAAGGTATTTGTATCGTCGAACATTGAATAAAACCATATGTTCAACGAATACCGATAATTATCACTACATGCAAAAGAGTGTAAGCGCTTCTTGACAAGACAAATTGCAAAATATAGCAGCTTTGCTTTAGTGCGACCTTACTACAGATGTGTGGGCTGTCTCAAAACACCGTGGACAAATACGTTTTTCAAAGAACCTCTATGATTTTTTCACAAATGCTATTTCAAACATTTGCACATTTGTAGAAGAAATAATGAGGTTCATTAACACATCTGACCCTATTTTATTTGCAAATATTGATTGCTGGTTAGATTGTGCGGCGCACGCAAAAATCTTAAAGGTAGAATTAAAGAGGTGCATTTTTCAATCTCCTTACAACCTCCTACAGTGCATTTCGGGCCGTACTACAGTGGAGAATCTGTTATTCTTTCCCGTTTAAACGCAAACGTACGCAAACGCAAAGCACTAAAACGTAGAAAAAAACAAACTTTTGGACAATTCTGATAATTCTTGTTTATCTTGGTGGCAAACAGTTTGGAGCCTGATCAGATGCCGGGTTACCCGGCGTCTGATCTGGCTCCAAACTGTTTGCACTGCAAATAATAGTTTTAGCGTAAACGCGTTATTGGGAAAGAATAACAGATTCTCCACTGTATACTTAATTGTAGTGGCGAACGCTTTAACACTTTACCCCACAGCCCGTTTCTAGTAATTAGATTTTTGTTCTTATGGTTCATTTTCAAGACTGTATAAATTGGAACTATTTTCTTGAGCGGAGGAATAAATCATATTCGCTAAAAGTCGCTTCTATGGGCGAACGCTTTAAGGCGTTTATCTTTGGATCCTAGTGACGCATAAACATGTGAATCGAAATGAGCGTACTTGTTAAAGATTACACTTTTTGTATGCAAACGGTGTACATAGAAAAAACAGCCTAAAGGCAACCTCTGATCAGAGTCGGCGTACTTGCTTCATTTAATGGTGTTTACTTTCAACTGCCTAAACTCCTAATACCAAATAATATCATTCCTTATTAAACTACCATTTATTCTCTGTGTCAGTTGTTATTTGAAGTTTTCTTCGATCTATTTGCTTGTACAATGCTTCCTCCCTACAACGGCCCTCCAAACCAAGGCCCACTCCTTACAACGACCCTAGCCGCTCTTCCCAAGACAAGACAATTATGTCTAACGCTTGCCCTGTTGCAATAATGTCTGCTTAAAATTATCAGTGGACGTTTGGACAGAAGAAATATAATGACGAGTGACAAATAGCTTGAATACAAATCGGACGCGACGTAACTACTTTGACAGAAGAAATATAACGACGAGTTACAAACAGTTTGAATACAAATCGGACGCAGCGTTTCGCGGCATCTGATCTGGGTTCAAGCTGTTGACAAATGAAAGCCAAGTGTTTATTTTCTTTTTCCCTCCTAATAAAACTCCCTCCAAACAACACATCCTCTCTCCCATTAGGTGTTGTTGCAGAAAGGAAGCATTGTACATTGTAAATCGCATTCCCGTAATACAAATGAGCCGTGCCATGACAAAACCTGCCTAAAACCTGGCCAAACAGTGAAGATCAAGGACAGTCGCCGCGTCTTAGACGCGGCGGCTTGCGTTGCTCTTCGCGTTTTTGTTGACACTCAAAATCATTTTAAGGATTGTATTTAGCAGCATTATATAAGGTGTTTGGTAGTGTAGACATAACTTAGATTCAGAGCCTGAGATGACACTGTTTTTGTTTTGGTGTGTACAATGTTGCAATGCAATAAGGCAGGTTTTGTCATGGCACGGTTCAAATGTATATGAGAGTTAGTCTTCACTTGAAACTTTTCATTGCCATGTGCGACGACAGCCGATCTTGCAATTTGTTTGAATCTATATCAGACGATATAGATATTTGTTATTTCTTTGCTTCATATCTAATTTTGAAATTATAGTGTAGACAGTAGTATTAACCGTTTACTACCTAAACTTTCAAAAGGACAATTCAAGTTTCAGATTCAGACTATCCCATTTTTGGTTGTTCAGGGTTAAAAAAACAGCAGTCAACACTTTAAAGCCGACGATATTGCATTGAAAAGGTTAGACGTAATTGATTTGTTTGAGCAACAGTGGCAAGTACAATTGTTTGGTGGAACTCGTTGTTCGAAGGACCGTTTTAGTGAGAGAGTACTGTACATGTATATTACAATCATTATATTACGATAATTTGACCATGAATCGTTAAAAAAAATAGTGCACTGGGAGATGTTTTGAAATAAAGTCGAAGTTCCATGCACAACATCGGATGCCTTGTTTTGCCCCCAAGTGTATCTATCTGTTTTACATTCTCTTGCAGGTTGGTCCATATTAACCTCATTTATTGATGTGAAACTAACCACAAACGATTCGGTCTATGTACTAAATGGAATTTTAGACAATTGCTAGGGACAAAATTACACGACCACCAACGCAAATAGTTTCTGGCTATATACATTGGAGAGGACGTTATGCTTAAGGAAGGAGCTGATTTTTTGGCGTTTAAGCGAAATAAACGATTGAAAATGATCGGCAAATTCCAACATTTTCTGTCTTTTATTTATCACATAACTGAGCTCACGCAGAAATTGTCCATAAGCCCCGCCTCCTCTGCGACGGCCATCCACAAGTCAATGCATTCTCTGTTTTGAAAGATCATTCGCACTTAATGTTTTCAAATTATGAGTTCGTTTCAAAACAATAACCTTTATACCATTCCTTGATAGTTATAGTCATGATATACGTACATATAGAACACGTGTAAATAATTGTTCTGAAACTTAGCCTCTCGGATAATGCCCTAAGACAACGGAACTTCCTTGACGTTAACAATTAGTATCCCACTCCTATAACCCACCTTACGGTACCTTTATTTTTAACGTAGAAGCTACAGCGCTCCCTCCCTACAACAGCCCTCCCACAACGACTCCCTCCTTACAACGACCCTTGTCGCAATTCCCTTAACAGAACAATTATGTCCAACCTATTCACAGCTGCAATGTCGTCTGTCTCAACTGTCGTCTGCTGTTTTTCTCAAAGTTACATAATGGACATTTTGACAGAAAAAAAACTTGATGACGAGTGACAGACAACTTGAATCCTGATCAGACGCCGCGTTACGCGGCGTCTGATCTGGATTCAAGCTGTATGCACATGTAGCCAATTTTCCTCCCTATAAAGAATTCCTCCGAACAACGCACTCATAATATAAGTACATATAGAACACGTGTAAATAATTGTTCTGAAACTTAACCTCTCGGATAATGCCCTAAGACAACGGAACTTCCTTGACGTTAACAATTAGTATCCCACTCCTATAACCCAACTTACGGTACCTTTATTTTGAACGAAGAAGCTAAACTCATTGAACTTATCTTGTTGCTTATTTTGAAAAGAAACTTAGAAACAAGGTAAAACAATACCCACTAAAAGACTGCATGTACCAGTATAACAAAAGCTTCAAATTAGGAGAGAGCAATTGCTTATGCAGTTTAAACTTAAAACTGTTGACTCAATCAATTTCAAATGAGGAGTTATTTTGCTTTTGTTAAATATGAACACCGGTATAATACATGTAATAGATTGAGTTTAAACTAGGAATGGACACTCGGTCATTCACCCCTTTACTGCTATGACGTCATAAACTTTTAACAATTGTCGTCTGAGTGTTTTTCCCTCAAATTTAATATTTATGTTATTTTACTTAAGACATTTTGAAATGAGTTTTAGACATTTTTGATCCCGTCTGATTAGAATCCAAATTGCAGTGCTCCCTCCCAACAACGTTTTCCTCCTTGCAACGACCCTTGCCGCAGTTGCCTAAAAAGGACAAATATGTCTAACGCTTTTACTGCTGCAATATCATCAGCTTAAATGTGTCGTCTGCTGTTTTTCTCAAGTTACATAATGGATATTTTGACAGAATATTTTTGAATGACGAGTAACAAACAGTTTTAATCCAGATCAGACGCCGCGTTACGCGGCGTCTGATCTGGATTCAAGCTGTTTGCAAATATAGCCAATTTTCCTCCCCATAACGACTCCCTCAGAAAAACGCACACAATTTCCGTTTCGCATTGGGTATCGTTGTATAGAGGGAGCTGTATTGGCAAGTTGTTATTTCACTCGGGGTAACATTTTGAGTAACTACTACTATACCCCAGTGTTATTATTATTCACCGTTTTAACCCTTTCCCCCATAGAAGCGACTTTTAGCGTGTTTAATTTATTCCTCCGCTGAAGAAAATAGTTCCAGTTTATACCCTCATGAACAATTACCATAACAAATATTTTATATAACCTAGCAGATAGTAGTTTAAAACAGGCTGAAAGTAAAGCAGAATGTGCCTTAAGGCACATTCTGCTTTACTTACAACCTGCTTTTAGTGAGTACCTGTATTTAATGTTATAAGCGGGTTATTGGGTAAAGGGTTAATATACACCTGTTAACATGGCTATACACTTTCTAACCTTTTGTTTAATTATAGTCTCGATCATAATGTTCACCATGATTAAACAATAACGGTAAAATATTATACAGTTATTAAACGGCCGAGAGCGGGCCGTCGTTGCTTATTGGCACAAGTTAGCCATAATGGCACGAGGGCCTTGGCCCGAGTGCCAATGTGGCTAACGAGTGCCAATAAGAAACGCCGGCCCGCTCTGGTCGTTTAATGACTTGTTTATTGTATACCTGGTTCAAAATCAACGATTATGTAGAATGTTTGAATGTTTACATAAGCGCGGCCGTTATAGAAATCAAAAGACGTCATCTTCAACAAACGTTGGCCATTTTGATCGTTACGTTGCTAACGTTTTCATGTTCATAAATTCTGTTGCCCCCGGGCCAATAACCGGATGCAGTCCAAATAACCGGTTATTGGACTGCATCCGGTTATTGGCCCGCTCAGCTAGGGCGTATTGCATTGTCATCAAAGCAAAATTTGTTACTATTTATAGTAAGGTATACAATATTACTTTATATAGTCCTATTCGTGCTATCCGAATCGTTCAAAGCTAACTGATCGCAGTGCTATAACAAGTGAAAAGATTAATCGCGACTCTTTTAAAATACCATTCGCAAACAAGTTGAACTTGATTTGACACTCCATTATTTGGTGTCTGGTCGGTTTCCAAACTGTTTACAATGGACATAATTGTTTTTGTGTAAACGCGTTCTATTTGAAAATTAAAACACATTTTCAAAAGTAAAATGATATAATCTGCAGGGCTGCAGATAAGGGGAGTATTTCAAAAAACTAAAATCCCCAATTCTGCCTTAAAACCTTTTGTGTTACAACTCAGTAAAATAATATCGAAGAGACGATTCAAATGAGCAGTAACGCCATAGGATTTGGTCTGAAATGAGTAAAAAGATGTTGGATTTGTTCAATTTACTTCCCCTTATCTGGAACCTTGTATATGCATATCAAGTATAAAAAAATCACAGAGAAAATGTACCTACCCAAAGCTTTTATTGCTTCTGTTTGTTTTGGTGCTAATTACTGTCCGCTTCTGTAATTAGCATCAACTTAGAACTTGTGAGCCACCACATGGAACGACTGACAGTTTGTCCACAGTTTACTTCAAGTAAGATACAGTCAGGTATCGCATGAACTACTGTTATAGGTCAGTATACACTGTGCGTTCTTAGTCATCTAAAAGACTTCACCGAAAATGATCCTAAACACCACACCAGGCAAACATGTTCCTGGATAATATGTTAAAGCAGACTAAGCTTTTAAGTTCCAACAATGAAGTTGTATTTTCAAAGCTAGTAACGTACGTTACACGCGCACTAAAAAAACACGCAGCAACCTTCTTTCTGCTTAAAGTATCTAGTAAATAATCAAAGTTTACCTTCCGCGTAATGAACAATGTCATATGTCTTATGTCGTATGACATATGTTCTTTCTGATTTGTTATGTACTCAAGTGGTTTGCTTGACTTTGATTATATCTTGGTTTTGTACAATGTTAAGGGATGATAGACTGTATGTTTAAATCCGAAATAAAATGTATTCTGTATTCTGATAAACCTATATTAAGTTCGTATAGCGCTTTAAGGGTTACAAATGACAGTTATTGCGTTCTTGTGATTTCATTAAAATATAAAATTATAAAGAGCAGCAAATAGGATCTTAAATAAAAACATCTACTGTAACTGTTAACTCTGTGAATGATAGATATTTCTGGACACTCATATTTATGGTTGGTATGTATGCTTTTACGGCTTAAGAGAATTACTATTTAGCTGATCGGTTACAGTCAGGAAAACACTACAGTGTACCCTGCCAACAACATTTGATGGGAGACATAGCGTCTAGTCGGGGTTCAAATTGTTTGTCACTCGTATTTATGATTCTTCTGTCAAATGTCCAATATGTAACTTTGAGAAAATAACAAAAAAACAATTTTAAGCAGATAGTATTGCAGCAGTATAAATGTTAGACATGCCTGTCTTGTTTTGGGAACCGCGGCAATCATTATTGTATGGAGGGAATGGTTCTTCGGAGGGCCCTTGTAGCACTGCAGCTATGGACCATCTTAGTCATAAACAGGAAGTACAAGGAATCTAAATAACAACTTATGTAAATAGTTATTTAAAACGCTCAGGTCCTTCAGTGAACAAACAACTTATTTGCGTCCAATAACTTCGTTTCAAATAATATCACATTTTGTGCCTGGGCAATGCAATAAAGACAGCTTCGCTAAGTCATTTACCCTTCTACGTTAGTCACGACTTGATACACTATTGCAAACGGTTTGTATGCAGATCAGACACTGAGCATCTCAACGTCTGATCTATCGAGAAAAAGTTTAGCCCTTTAACTGCCATTTGTTTCGTAAGATTATTGTTTACCCATTCACCTTTTCATTGTCGCCTGCTTCAGTTCTGTTGTCTGCAATGCCATTTCAAAGTTAAAAACTAAGGTAGTATGACTGAAGAAATTTTTAAACGAGTGTCAAACAGTTTGGATCCTGATCAGACGTTGCAAACGCGCTGTTTGGCGTCATTGATAGTGAAAATGTTAAGGAACTTTCTGTTATGTCTCCCTCTGTGTTTTTAGCAGTTACCTGTCGTAGATAGATGCAGTTGAAACTAAACTATTTGTAACTTTATTGTTAAATTAACAAAGTGGTTGGCCCTAACTAGGCAATTCCAATAGTCTTGTTTTTATTTTGCAGTTTTCTGGTGGTTGATTGTTATTTCAGAGAACGATACAAGAAGACATATATATATTTGATTTCCACCTACTGTTTATATACGTTAAACTGCTCTTTCTCAACTACATGTACTGTAATATAATTATATCACTGATAATGTTTAAGACAAGATGAAACTTAAAGCAAAATGTACGACTAGCGGATAGCTCTTTTAGTGATTTTCTTTTTCATTTTGATATTGCCTCAAGTGCATCGTCCTTTAACTACGACTGAAACATTTTGTTAAATAGTCTCACTATCAATAGTAATAATGGTAAATAGAAAAACCTAGCTTGGCACTTTTCGATTGTAATTGTTTCATGAAATATAAAAATAGCTTAAATATTCATTAGATTATAATAGTCTCTGATTGATAAGGGCAATGTAAAGTAATCGATTCAGAATTGTTCTCCATAACGTCTGGAAGAAAACATAAATGGCAATTCTATGTCTGACCGATTTTCTCTGTTACTACAATTCTTTATTATTCTAGGAACTAGTTGTTTGTACTATATGTATACATCAAATGAAGACATAATGCAAACTGAACAATGATATGTATTCCAAACACGTTTAACTGTACTTTTAAACTACAGCGCTTCCTCTCTACAACGACACGCAACGGGAGACAAACAGTGTGTGCGTTGTTCGGAGGGAGTCGTTATAAGTAGATAAATTTGCAAACAGCTTGAATCCAAATCAGACCCCGCGTAATGCTCTACTAGAATATAGAAAATATATCTAATGATACATATTCATGAATGCATTTTCTATAGTGAAGGAATAAATCAAAGGCTTAAAAAGATTGGAATAAAAAAGGGCTGGAAATGGGACCAACGTTTTTGTCCGGTTTAGAGAGAACTCCGGTATTTAGAGGTTCCGGTTTAGAGGGGTTTTACTGTACTCCCTTGTGGGAAATCTTGTTGTTCAACGTTTCCACTTGGTCTAAACATTTTTCTCTTGAACATCGTTTTTGTTACTGCAAATCTATAACACTTTAAATGTGCCGCCATTACTTAAACTTAGCCATGTTAGCTCTGGGTTAAATGTGTTCCTTCGTCAATTTTGATCATGCTTACGAGAAGTTTTAAGTAGACATTTTTAGTATATTCCGGAGACTACGTACATTTAAAACATTACGACCAAGATATGCTTTCCTGTTGAACTATGTTTAAACTGAAAACAGGACGAACAATTTCAAAAACCAATATCTTTACATTTAAACAGGACGAAAACGTTATTCTTTCCCGTTTAAACGCAAACGTATGCAAACGCAAAGCACTAAAACGTAGAAAAGAACAACTTTTGGACAATTCTGATATTTCATGTTTATCTTTTTGGCAAACAGTTTGGAGCCTGATCAGACGCCGGGTTACCCGGCGTCTGATCTGGCTCCAAACTGTTGGCAAGGACAATTATAGATTTAGCGTAAACGCGTTTATTGGGAAAGAATAACGTTTTCTCCACTGTAAACAGGACGAAAAAACTTAAAAACCAATATCTTTAACAACTTTCTGTGAGTTTCCTTTGTTAAATTGTATTATATAATTCCTATTGAAATATGTTCTATTCTACTATATTTAAATCGTTTCACATTCATTTTATTCCAATCTTGCCCAATACAGTCCATTTAATTCTTATAATTCAATTCCATTTAATGCCTTTAGTCATTTCATAGGCATTGTAGTTTAATGGAATTAAATCTATGTTATACGGCTTCATCTGTTCTTTTGTAAGTATTTATATGAATATATCAAACAGTAATTCACTTCAACATTCAGTTCAATATACGGGCGCCTTTTAAATTACAAATTCAATTTGGCAAAATCGGTGCCTATACAATACTAGTGAAGTGTCCTGAATTCTTCAGTCAACCCATATCCAGCAAAAGTGTCACTCGCGAAGGAATAAACTAGTATTAAGACGTGATTCACTTTTTAATATTTATCTCTGCAATTTAACACAGTGTCACCTAAAACTTCAAATGGACAATTCCCGTTTCTAACTAATTCTTATCCATTGTTTAGTATTAGGAGTTGTTTAACTCTTTCATCACTAATTTACTTCTCTGGGTTATGAGATTCCCTTGTAGAGAATTTTAATAATCAAACCCAGAACCAGTCTAATACGAGTTCTCTGTAGATTATTATATACAAATTATTGCTCTTGATTGGCAAATCGTGTAGACCCTGATCACAGGCTTCCTATAGGAGCCCTCTGATCTGGGTCTAAACTGTTCGCAAATAAAATTAATATATTTTATACAGGTTAATGATGTTGAAAGAGTAAACATATTGCAAAATGACAAAAGGGCTCGTATCTGATACAGGTATTCACTGTTTGCACAGGAATGATGCGCTTCATCTCATGTAGACTGCTTGTAAAGAGGTGTGTTCGTGCAATTTGAGTTGGTTACATTTAAAGTCGACGCCTGTCAGTGTGGTCGTCAGCTTTTTAGGCATAGACATAGACATAGTTTATTTGGTAACTTATACACATTGTATCTCGTTACATCAACATATATAATCAAATTGTTTAAACAGGTTTATACATGTGTCGTTTTCTTTCATATTTAAGATTTAAAGTTAATGTATAATTGTACTTAAAAATATATAATTGAGTGATAAACAATTCAGAGTCTGTCCAGGACCCAAACTGTTTGCAAACAATCATTTCTCATTTAACTCGGGGTACACGTAAGGAAATGAAGAGGGCACAGAGAGTCGCAATTAGACTGAGCGAATTTCTAATTATGTAATGTCAGACAGGTTATACAGTGGAGAATCTGTTATTCTTTCCCAATAAACGCGTTTACGCTAAAACTATTATTTGCAGTGCAAACAGTTTGGAGCCAGATCATACGCCGGGTAACCCGGCGTCTGATCAGGCTCCAAACTATTTGCCACCAAGATAAACATGAATTATCAGAACTGTCCAAGAGTTGTACTTTTCTACGTTTTAGTGTTTTGCGTTTGAGTACGTTTGCGTTTAAACGGGAAAGAATAACAGATTCTCCACTGTACATGTCTGACGCCAATGTACACGTTGTCTGATTTGTACCTTAACTGTTTGCCAAAAGAGTCACAATCGACAATAAAAGTGTTAAACCAGAATGTAGTCATATCAAACTGCGGGCTTGTAATTCAGAATTACACAGTATTATTAGATATCGGTTTACTCACTATAACAATTATTATTAACCTTTTCTCACTGAATTAATACGGTGTTTTTTTCTATTACACTTTTGAAATATAATAAGTGTATGCTAATATTTAGGACGGCTTTGAAAACAATACTTCAGAAATATAAGAGAAAATAAAAAGTGCAGATCCTGATCAAGGGGTTTCTTTGCAAAATATGCACCTACCTGCTACCATAATAAAAAGCTTAAATTTTGATGCGTTTTCTTTTTTTCTTTTCTATTTGTAACTTCTACGCCATCATTTCTGATGATTATGAGAAGGAATACTTTTTAGGTGCACCATTGGGACTGTTCCCAGTCAGTCGCTTCATCCTGACACCGACGAACCAGTCGTAATGCTAACCCAATATCCTGAGCGCCAAGGAGGGAAGCCATTACTACCAGTTATCACGTCTTCCGTTTGACCCAGCCGGGGATTGAACCCGCAACCTCCCGCTCAGCAGGTGGAGTGGGGAATCCATTTAAGTCCACGTTTTAACGAAAGAATAGCAAATGCGATGTTATAAACAAAGAAAATAAATTCCAGATATTATTGACGATTGATTTGTTTCCTTGAAAAAGCAAACAGTTTGGAGCCTGATCAGACGCCGGGTTACCCGGCGTTCAATCTGGCTCCTAACTGTTTGCAATGGAAATACGTGTTACATGTACAGTGGAGAATCTGTTATTCTTTCCCAATAAACGCGTTTACGCTAAAACTATTAATTGCAGTGCAAACAGTTTGGAGCCAGATCAGACGCCGGGTAACCTGGCGTCTGATCAGGCTCCAAACTGTTTGCCACCAAAATAAACAAGAATTATCAGAATTGTCCAAAAGTTGTTCTTTTCTGCGTTTTAGTGCTTTGCGTTTGCGTACGTTTGCGTTTAAACGGGAAAGAATAACAGATTCTCCACTGTAAGCATAACACGTTTACGTGTATAAAATAACATTTGCCCGTAAAAACCCTTAGCGGATGATAATTCCTGATATTATCGTCCATTGATTTTTTTTAAAAAGCAAACAGTCTGGAGCCTGATCAGACGCCGGGCTACCCGGCGTCTGTCCAGGCTCAAAAGTGTTTAAAATGGAAATATATTTTCAACATAAATGCATTTATTGGAACACTATAACGTTTTCTCCATTATAGTGCACGATGTTTACCAACTTTTGTCCGAGCAAGCCCTTAGCGGGCGGTATAAACACTTATGTTGCAAACCATGGCAAAATCCAATAAACTTCTCATTTGCTCTGATTTGTCTTTTTTCTATTAGATGACTTTTTTTCATTCTACCTTTACCAGAAGAGCTGCCCGCCATGAGTTTATCAAATAGTGTTTGCCTCAGTGAGTCTGTGACAGGATATTTTTGGTCCCGTTCAACCACTCCTCGATAGTGTCGCTAGCAACAACCGCGCATCGGAACGCCGTTAATCAGACGCTTAGTTACATCGAAATCACATGACGTAAGTAATTATCACGTGACCATCCATTCAATAAAGAGGACATCAGAGAGAGAAAGAAAGGCATTTAACTCGCAGAAACCTGCAGGGATTGATTTGGGAACGGAGAGCTAAGGACTGAGAACTTACAGAAGGATTTTACATACAGACCGTGAATGTAAGTGGAAATGATTTGATAAAGTTATGTGAACTTTAATTTTAAAAAAGGGAAAGAAGTACTGAACGCCTGTTGAATTTAATCAGAAACGTACATCTTATAAACGTTCCTGATCTAATTAATAAAAACTTCTCTATGAATATATTTTTGTAGTGGTGATTTACAAATGAGAGCATTTTATAGTTAAATTTGTCTGCACTATATCATAAAATATCATACATCTACACTAACGTTTGCAATTTGTTTCGCAATTTGTATATAAAATTTTACAAAATATTTATATTGGAACTTTTAGTGCATATATCTACGTATAATTACAATGTTATGTTTAAAATATATATAAGTCGATAATACTCTTATCATTGTGTAATAAAGAATCATTATTTATAATAAATTTGAGCCGTGACATGAGAAACCAGATTTACTGCATTGCAAACAGTGTATATCCAGACCAGTCTTAGTTAGACTTGTCTGGATATACACTGTTTAATAATCAAAAACATAAATAGGCATCCATCTTCGCTCTTATTTAAAGCTACGATAATGAAAACAATAGTTGAGATCATCTTCGAAATCGAAGAACGAACATTATTATTATAATTATGCAGTAGTTGTAGATAAAACTTACATGCAGAGCATGCGATGACGACTTTGCTCGGTCTAAACTGTTTTGCAGTATGTTAAACCTTTACCCCATAGCTTGTTGCTAGATTTGAAAACAGGTGGTTACTTAACTCGTTCCCTCCTGAAATTATAAATGTTTTGTGAACTATTCCAGTTTTACATTCAGTCTAGTCAATATTTTACTAATTAGAGCTTTGTCTACAATATATTGCTAAACGATAAGCAGTGCGTATCCTGAGTACAGGGCACATTTACATGTAGGAGTGCTCACATCGAGGGTTGCATTTAGTGGAGAAAACGTTATTCTTTCCCGAAAACGCGTTTACAGAAAAACTATTATTTCCTTTGCAAACAGTTTGAAGCCAGATCAGACGCTTGGTAACGCGGCGTCTAATCAGGGTCCATTCTGTTTGCCACTCAGAATAACATGAATAGTCAGAATTGTCGAAAACAATTTTATACTGCGATGCATTTGCGTTTAAACGGGAAAAAATAACGTTTTCTCCACTGTAGTACACGAGTACTCTTTACAGGTACACCGTGCAGGATAATTTTGATCTATGCTAGGTATCAATGTTTTAAAGCAGGTTGAAAGAAAAGCAGAACGCGCCTTCCAATCAATCTAATAATAAAAGGCGTTCATAAGTATATAGAGTAAATCTAGTAGGTTAACTCTAGCTCCTAACGTATACTGAAAATATAGGATATTACATAAGTGTTGATAATTTATTGCCGAGTTTTTATCGTTTTCTAAAACGACGAGTTTGATAAATCCAATAAATTATTAACACTCATGTTATATTCTTTTTGTAACAAAACCTAGAAATGTTATTTATCGCAGCCTTTGAGGTCTAGTGAATGCTAAGCGCGATATAAGTAGATCTATACAGGAAAAAAGTTGTTCCAAATTAACCCCGTTCACTAGCATAATGCTTATGTTGTTATATGTATTAATAAACACTTTCATGTAGATCTAATATTGATTAATTACACCAAAATATATATAACTTGAATCTACATGATGGAATGAAGACGTTTGAAATCGAACGCGCATAGAACGCATTTTAACGACGTCACAAGTAAACGACGTCGTGGCGTACCTCATTTGCATAGTTATATAACTAGTTATATATGAAATTTAAACAACGGGTGTTATTCAACGCTCATGCCGTCTGTTATGTTATAAAGGATGTTATTCTTTCCATTTTAAGCGCATACGAATGCAAACGCAATGCATTAAAATGTAGCAAATAACAATTGTTAAAAAATTCTCCCGATTTGTTTAAATCTAAGTGGCAAACAGTTTGGAGCATGATCAGACGCCGGGTAACCCGGCGTCTGATCTGGCTGCAAACTGTTTGCATTGGAAATAACAGTTTTAGCGTAAACGCGTTTATTTGGAAAGAATAGCGTCTTCTCCACCTTATATGCACTTTAGTTGTTTTATGACAAAGTCGTGTATAACCACACTATTACTCAATATTAAACTTTCAATCTCTTAACGGTTTAACAGCAATTTGATTAGGAAAAACACATTTTCGCTACAATCACACGGTTTTGATGAAACTTTCGTGCCTAGATTTTGTAAGGTTAATTACACGAACCATCACTTTTTAATCGGATACACAGATACGCTTAGTCGTGCTTAAAGTTCCTTTTAGTATAATACATACATGTACATGTACAGTGGAGAATGTGTTATTCTTTCCCAATAAACGCGTTTACGCTAAAACTATTATTTGCAGTGCAAACAGCTTGGAGCCAGATCAGACGCCCGGTAACCCGGCGTCTGATCAGGCTCCAAACGGTTTGCCACCAAGATAAACATGAACTATCAGAATTGTCAAAAAGTGGTACTTTTCTACGTTTTAGTGTTTTGCGTTTGTGTACGTTTGCGTTTAAACGGGAAAGAATAACAGATTATCCACTGTACACAGATACGCTTAGACGTGCTTAAAGTTCCTTTTAGTATAAGCATATACATGTACATGTACATGTATATAGTAAAGTAACATGTATTACAGCTAAAAAGAAAGTCATTTGAATGAAAGAAAAACACGTGGCAGCTTAAAGCAAGATGAAAGTAAAAAAGAACTCATATAGGAGCTTTTTCACTTTTACCGTGCTTTAAACATCGATCTGCTTTCACCTTTCACTCTAAATGACGCTTAAAAGCGCGTTTGCAAACAGTTTGGATCCTGCTCAGACGCCGCCTAACGTGCCGTCTGATCAGGACCTAACTATTTGACACTCGTTTTGAGTTTTTTAAGGCATGATGTCTTATCTTTTAACTTTGAAACGACATTGCAAACAAAAAAAGTGAAGCAGTTGACAACGAAACGATGAATTTGTAAAACTCTCAGGAAAATTTTGGTTGTGAAAGAGTTGAAATACAAATTAATTCAGAGAATGTATTAGAGAGGTTTTATTGTATTTGTACGCGTATACTCCCAATGGTTCAGTCAATAAAAGTACAGTGGAGAATGAGTTATTCTTTCCCAATAAACGCGTTTACGCTAAATCTATTATTTGCAGTGCAAATAGTTTGGAGCCAGATCAGACGCCGGGTAACCCGGCGTCTGATCAGGCTCCAAACTGTTTGCCACCAAGATAAACATGAAATATCAGAATTGTCCAAAAGTTGTTCTTTTCTACGTTTTAGTGTTTTGCGTTTGCGTACGTTTGCGTTTAAACGGGAAAGAATAACGTTTTCTCCACTGTACACTTTTTCAGTGTCTATCCCAAAGTAGAAATGTACAATGTATATAGACTGAGTGGAGAACATGTTTCCCTTTCCAAATAAACGAGTTGACACTGAAATCATTATTTCCAATGCAAACAATTTTTAACCAGATAAGATGCCGATTGACCCGGCGTCTGATCAGGTTCAAAACCGTTTGCCACTCAGATTAAAATTTATAGTCAGAGATGTCATTTATCTGTGCTTTTTTACATTTTATTGCGTTTCCATTTCGTTTGCGTTTACACGGAAAAGAATAACGTCTTCTTTGATCAGACACCGCGTTCCGCGGCTTCTGATCAAGATCAAAACTGTTTTAATTGCATAACGATATCTCTGAAGTCAATTTAGCTGATATTTGAATTTGATCCAAACTGTTTGCAAACGCGCTTTAAGACGTCATTGAGAGTGACATGGTTAGGCAAATGACGTCATAACAACCACTGGGCTAGACCCGCAATATCATATCCCCAAAGAGAAATTAGCAGCTATGTTAATATTAAAAGTATTAATTTAGAACCGTAAGATAATTTCCTGTTATGTTATGAATATTACATCTTTCTAATTAAATGCCCTTAAGTTAAAGAAGACACGTAATTACGAGTTTACGTATTTTTCTGTAATCTGCTACAGTGATGTATAATTTGAATTGTTCATATGTTGTACAGTGGAGAATCTGTTATTCTTTCCCGTTTAAACGCAAACGTACGCAAACGCAAAGCACTAAAACGTAGAAAAGAACAACTTTTGGACAATTCTGATATTTCATGTTTATCTTGGTGGCAAACAGTTAGGAGCCTGATCAGACGCCGGGATACCCGGCGTCTGATCTGGCTCCAAACTGTTTGTATTGTAAATAATAGTTTTAGTGTAAATGCGTTTATTGGGAAAGAATAACACATTCTCTACTATATACAGTGGAGAAGCCGTTAATCTGTTCCGTTTAATCACATACGAGACGCAAACGCATTGTAATAAATTATACAAAATGACAAGTTTTGATAATTCTAAATACTCACTTTTATATGAGTGGCAAACAGTTTAAAGCCTGGTCAAACGCCGGGTTACCAGGCGTCTGACCGGGCTCAAAACTGTATGCAATGAAAATAATGGTTTTAGCGTAAACGCGTTTATGGGGTAAGAATCACGTCTTATCCACTGTATAAAGAATTTACGGGAATGGTCTAAACTAATGTTGAACTTTTGAACCAATCGTATAAATGGAAAATAAAATTAATACGTCTAAATCATATGTTTTCCTAACGTTTCGTGAGTTTTGGGAGATAACAAATGTACAAAATAGCTATTATACACATTCCAAATGATTTTCCAGTGGAAAAGACGTCATTCTTTCTCGCTTAAACTCAAACAAAATCGTTATAGGATTGCAATAACATGCCATTGTAGAAAAGGGCATGATTTTGTCAATTATGACTATTCATTTAGATATGAGAGGCAAACAGTTTGTACACTGGTCGGACACCGGGTTACTCAGCGTCTGACCAGACTTAAACTGTTGGCAACGAAAATAAAAGCTTTAGCGTAAACGCGTTAATTGGGAAAATAACGTCTGCTCCACTGCACATGTAGCTGCACAAAGGTAGCGTCCCCTTTTCTCCTCTCTCAAACGAAAGATAGTTGAATGTCTTAAGACATGACTTAGTGGCTGCTACAATTAGATATACAGTGGAGAATGTGTTATTCTTTCCCAATAAACGCGTTTACGCTAAAACTATTATTTCCAATACAAACAGTTTGGAGCCTGATCAGACGCCGGGTAACCCGGCGTCTGATCAGGCTCCAAACTGTTTGCCACCAAGATAAACATGAAATATCAGAATTGTCCAAAAGTTGGTCTTTTCTACGTTTTAGTGCTTTGCGTTTGCGTACGTTTGCGTTTAAACGGGAAAGAATAACAGATTCTCCACTATATAGTGGATAAGACGCCATTCTTTGCCAGTGAACGCGGTTATGTCAAAACTTGTATATCCATTGCAAACAGTTTGGAGCCAGATCAGACACTGGGTACAGTACTGAACCTTATTCAATTAACATTTTTTTGCGATTCGCTTGCAATTCGATGGCAATTCGCTTGCAATTCGGTAGCAATTCGCTTGCGATTCAAAATACTAACTTTACCCCCGGGTAAGTTTTCTTGAATGGTGTATCTCACAAATGTTCGCAAATACGCCTTCGTTAATGTTTTCGATTCCATTTGTGTCACAACCGCCACGGAAAATTCGCGTAAAAATGTTCAAACATAGGATTTGTTTTTGAAGCGCCCGATTCGATGGCAATTTGATTGCAATTCAATGGCAATTCGCTTGCGATTATCAATTTAATTTAATAAAGTTCAGTACTGTATCCCAACGTCTGATCAAACTCCATATTCTTACCATTCAGATATTTAAAAGAACCTTCAACATTTTCTAAAAATCGTCCTTATCTACATTTGATTGCACTGTGTCTGTGTATCGTTTGCGTTTAACTCTTTCACTGCCAAGTTTTATCGTTTGCTGTTACAGTGGAGAATCTGTTATTCTTTCCCGTTTAAACGCAAACGTACGCAAACGCAAAGCACTAAAACGTAGAAAAGAACAACTTTTAGACAATTCTGATAATTCTTATTTATCTTGGTGGCTAACAGTTTGGAGCCTGATCAGACGCCGGGTTACCCGGCGTCTGATCTGGCTCCAAACTGTTTGCACTGCAAATAATAGTTTTAGCGTAAACGCGTTTATTGGGAAAGAATAACAGATTCTCCACTGTATCCTCTGACCGCCAACATATCGTCTACATTGGAAGTGTAGACTGCAATATTTTTAAAATCAGCTTTAGGGCTGCTTTGACTAAAGAAATGTCGATACGAGTGTCAAACAGTTTGGGTTCTGATCAGATTCCAAATTGTTTGCAATGGCGCCGTTTGGCGCCGTTTGGCAGTGAGAGAGTTAACGAGAACGAAAAGCCCATTCTCCATTGCAAGACAAGTGGCTGCTACATGTATCCTCTTACCGCCAACATATCGTCTACATTGGAAGTGTAGACTGCAATATTTTTAGGCTGCTTTGACTAAAGAAATGTCGATACGAGTGTCAAACAGTTTGGATTCTGATCAGATTCCAAATTATTTGCAGTTTCGCCGTTTGGCGCCGGTTGGCGCGGTTTGGCAGTGAGAGAGTTACAGTGGAGAATCTGTTATTCTTTCCCGATAAACGCGTTTACGCTAAAACTATTTTTTCTTTTACAAACAGTTTGGAGCCAGATCAGACACCGGGTAACCCGGCGTCTGATCTGGCTCCAAACTGTTTGCCACCAATATAAACATGAGTAATCAGAATTGTCCAAAAGTTGGTCTTTTCTACGTTTTAGAGCTTTGCGTTTGCGTACGTTTGCGTTTAAAAACGGGAAAGAATAACAGATTCTTCACTGTAACGGGAACGAAAAGCCCATTCTCCATTGCAAGACAAGTGGCTGCTAATATACGATGTTAGTACATCTTAAAGCTCCCAAACTAGTCTTGTTATTTACCTTCATCGTGCTTTAATCGGCACGGGTCTTTAACGAAAGCAATAAGACTTCTTGTAAGGCATCTAAATAGTGGGACTTTATCACAGTGACTGTTAGTACATTTTAATTAGGTATTTATTTGTTTTAAACCTAAACATATGAGTTTGCGTTGAATTTAAGTTGGGAAGACGTTCTTCTTTCCCAAATTTAAACGACATGAAATGGAATGTAGATGACTGCATTGTTAGTACATTACAACTAGGTACTTATTGGTTTTAAACCCAAACATATGTGTTTAGATTGAGCTTTAGTGAAGAAGACGTTCTTCTTTTCCCCATATAAACGACCAGAAATGATATGAAATGTAGATGACTGAAGGATACTGAACGATTATTGAAGTTTGAGTTGATGACTGCATTGTTAGGTCATATTAATTAGATATTTAGTGGTTTTAAACCAAACATATGTGTTTAGATTGAGCTTTAGTGAGAAAGACGTTCTTCTTTCCCCATTTAAACAACATTAAATGAAATGAAATGTAGATAACTACATGATTTTGCTAATTCTGACCGATTATTGAAGTTTGGGTAGCAAACAATTTCGAGTCTGGTCATACTCCACACTGTTCACAATGTAGAGGACTGTTTAGCACAAACAATGGTTTTGGGAAAAAAAGATGTCTTCTCCGTATACAGTAACAGTTCTCTATATCGACCACATACTTGTGTTAATTAACAGGTGTTCACGACAGGTGACTGCTTAAAGCATTGTGACAGAAAAAAGTCCCTATACAGTGGAGAATGTGTTATTCTTTCCCAATAAACGCGTTTACCCTAAAACTATTATTTTCACTGCAAGCACTTTGGAGCCAGATCAGACGCCGGGTATCCCGGCGTCTGATCAGGCTCCAAACTGTTTGCCACCAAGATAAAGATGAATTATCAGAATTGTCAAAAAGTGGTACTTTTCTACGTTTTAGTGCTTTGCGTTTGCGTACGTTTGCGTTTAAACGGGAAAGAATAACAGATTCTCCACTGTATAGTGGATAAGACGCCATTCTTTGCCAGTGAACGCGGTTATGCCAAAACTTGTATATCCACTGCAAACAGTTTGGAGCCAGATCAGACACTGGGTACAGTACTGAACCTTATTTAATTAACATTTTTTGCGATTCGCTTGCAATTCGATGGCAATTCGCTTGCAATTCGGTGGCAATTCGCTTGCGATTCAAAATACTAACTTTACCCCCGGGTAAGTTTTCTTGAATGGTGTATCTCACAAATATTCGCAAATATGCCTTCGTTCATGTTTTTGATTCCATTTTTGTCACAACCGCCACGAAAAAGTCGCGTAAAAATATTCAAAGGTATGATTTGCCATCTGAAGCGCCCGATTCGATGGCAATTCGATGGCAATTCGCTTGCGATTATCAATTTAATTTAATAAGGTTCAGTACTGTACCATTCGGATATTAAAAAGAACCTTCAACATTTTCTAAAAATCGTCCTTATCTACATTTTATTGTTCTGTGTTTGTGTATCGTTTGCGTTTAACTCTTTCACTGCCAAGTTTAATCGTTTGCTGTTACAGTGGAGAATCTGTTATTCTTTCCCGTTTAAACGCAAACGTACGCAAACGCAAAGCACTAAAACGTAGAAAAGTACAACTTTTGGAAAATTCTGATAATTCATGTTTATCTTGGTGGCAAACAGTTTGGAGCCTGATCAGACGCCGGGTTACCCGGCGTCTGATCTGGCTCCAAACTGTTTGCACTGCAAATAATAGATTTAGCGTAAACGCGTTTATTGGGAAAGAATAACTTTTTCTCCACTGTATATAGTGGATAAGACGACATTATTTGCCAGTGAACGCGGTTATGCCAAAACTTGTATATCCATTGCAAACAGTTTGGAGCCAGATCAGACACTGGGTATCCCAACGTCTGATCAAACTGCATATTTTTACCATTTAGATATTAGGAAGAACCTTCAACATTTTCTAAAAATCGTCCTTATCTACATTTTAATGCACTATGTTTGTGTATCGTTTGCGTTTAACTCTTTCACTGCCAAGTTTTATCGTCTGCTGATATCCTCTTACCGCCAACCTATCGTCTACATTGGAAGTGTAGACTGCAATAT
Source organism: Gari tellinella (assembly GCA_922989275.2). Taxonomy (NCBI): domain Eukaryota; kingdom Metazoa; phylum Mollusca; class Bivalvia; order Cardiida; family Psammobiidae; genus Gari; species Gari tellinella. Next base: position 21,549,375 of record OV277870.1, on the reverse strand, counting down.
TTTTAGAATCAGCTTTAGGGCTGCTTTGACTAAAGAAATGTCAATACGAGTGTCAAACAGTTTGGATTCTGATCAGACGCCGCTTAGCGCGGCGTCTGATCAGATTCCAAATTATTTGCAATGTCGCCGGTTGGCGCCGTTTGGCAGTGAGAGAGTTTACGGGAACGAAAAGCCAATTCTCCATTGCAAGACAAGTGACTGCTAATATACGATGTTAGTACATCTTAAAGCTCCCAAGCTAGTCTTGTGATTTACCTTCATCGTGCTTTAATCGTTACGGGTCTTTAACGAAAAGCAATAAGACTTCTTGTAAGGCATCTAAATAGTGGGACTTTATCACAGTGACTGTTAGTACATTTTAATTAGGTATTTATTTGTTTTAAACCAAAATATATGAGTTTGCATAGAACTTAAGTTTTGAAGACGTTCTTCTTTCCCAAATTTAAACGACATGAAATGGAATGTAGATGACTGCATTGTTAGTACATTACAACTAGGTATTTATTGGTTTCAAACCCAAACATATGTGTTTAGATTGAGCTTTAGTGAAGAAGACGTTCTTCTTTCCCAATATAAACGACGAGAAATGATATGAAATGTAGATGACTGAAGGATCTTGCAAATACTGAACGATTATTGAAGTTTGAGTTGATGACTGCATTGTTAGGTCATATTAATTAGATATTTAGTGGTTTTAAACCCAAACATATGTGTTTAGATTGAGCTTTAGTGAGAAAGACGTTCTTCTTTCCCCATTTAAACAACATTAAATGAAATGAAATGTAGATGACTACATGATTTTGCTAATACTGACCGATTATTGAAGTTTGGGTAGCAAACAATTTCGAGTCTGGTCATACTCCACACTGTTCACAATGTAGAGGACTGTTTAGCACAAACAATTGTTTTGGGAAAAAAAGATGTCTTCTCCGTATACAGTAACAGTTCTCTATATCGACCACATAATTGTGTTAATTAACAGGTGTTCACGACAGGTGACTGCTTAAAGCATTGTGACAGAAAAAAGTCCCTATATGAACAGTTACTTTCTGTTTACAGTGGAGAATCTGTTATTCTTTCCCAATAAACGCGTTTACCCTAAAACTATTATTTTCACTGCAAACACTTTGGAGCCAGATCAGACGCCGGGTAACCCGGCGTCTGATCAGGCTCCAAACTGTTTGCCACCAAGATAAACATGAATTATCAGAATTGTCAAAAAGTGGTACTTTTCTACGTTTTAGTGTTTTGCGTTTGCGTACGTTTGCGTTTAAACGGGAAAGAATAACAGATTCTCCACTGTATGAACAGTTACTTGCGTTAAGCTGTCACCTGCATTTTATACTATTAGTTATTCTTCGTTTTAGTAGTCGTAATAGTAATGTTTTGTTGTACAGTGGAAAATCTGTTATTCTTTCCCAATAAACGCGTTTACACTAAAACTATTATTAACAATACAAACAGTTTGGAGCCAGATCAGACGCCTGGTAACCCGGCGTCTGATCAGGCTCCTAACTGTTTGCCACCAAGATAAACATGAATTATCAGAACTGTCTAAAAGTTGTTCTTTTCTACGTTTTAGTGCTTTGCGTTTGCGTACGTTTGCGTTTAAACGGGAAAGAATAACAGATTCTCCACTGTACCCATGTGTAAATTAATCGAACTTAAACTGATTAGAAGATAACTTCATGATAATATTTAAAAATGATTGACTTTAAAGTAAAATAATGTTTACGAACTATTGCCTATTGGTATTATTTAAAAGTATACAAGTACAAACAAAGGTGCATAATCAAAATGTAATACATGTCAAGGTTCCTTTTTTTAAATTGAAGAAGACATTGTTGAGCCAATAAACGTGCCTGTGCTACATGCATTTAAATTATCAGGGTCTATGCAAATAAAACATTCGAGTTGAAAGAGACGATTCAAATGAATGGTGCTACATTAGGACTTAATGCAGAAATAAAGATTTAATTTTTGAAATACTCCTCTTAGCTTGAGCCCTGATGACCACCTTTGCAAACAATTTGAGCAGGCCAGGCTCTAGATAATATGGGGCCTAATCTGAATCCAAACTGCTTTTGTCATTTAAGTCCTTATTTTGTAAGTTGTTTCAGAAATTTTATTCAATGTTAAGAGTTACTTTAATACCTTAAAGCTTTAATAATAATACGTCAACTAAAACGAGGACACAGTGTTTTCAGTGAAACACATGGCAGCCTAAAGCAGGATAAAAATCAACCAGCTAACGTATGTAATTTGTAATAACTTCAGTACGATCCTGCTTTAAGCATCTATTTGTCTTAAGAATGAACCCGCTGACTTGCGTAACATCATCTGCTCTAAATAATTTGTTATTTGCTCTTTATTTTCAAGTTTAAATTTTAGGTGAATCGCGAAAATGTCACGTATATTGTAATGAATACCAAACAATTTGCATCCTAATCAGACGCCGCGTTTACGCGGCGTCTGATTAGAATCCAAACTTTTTACAAAAAACATTATCTTCGTACTCGGCGTAAGGAAATGATGGAAATACGAGCACAGACCGAAGGCAAGCATTGATTTGATTTGTCATACTTACAGCACATTACAGTATCGCATCAATTGGTTGAAGGTCAAGAACAGGTCATACACACCATAAAGACAAATCAGTTAATACAGTCTGCATTATTAATGACAACTTTTCCTTTCCTATTTAGTATAAAACAGCGACCCTTTGTAAAAACCCATCACTATTACGACGATAAGGTTAATCCAGATGAAGTTAGGTAGCGAGAATGAGCTGTGGGTCTCATTGAAAAAGCATTAACCTATGCATGTCTGGACATTGCAATGAACTATACCTGTAAACTTTCTAGAACATTTCGTTGTATATGTACAATGATGATCTAAAGATACTACAGTGTGTTTTACCACACATATATATATATATTTCAAATGATATAGCAAACAGTACAGACCCTGATAAAACACAGCGTTACGCGGCGTCTCATTAGGATCTACACTGTTTGCAAATGTCCCTTTAATAGACACTAAAATTAAATTGGTTTGTTTACGCGCCAGCTTACGTATACATTGATTCAGATTACGATTTGGCTCAAACCAAACAACATTAACCTTTTTATCCGGATTAGATTAAGGTAACACTGGTATCAATGTTTTAGTACCGCACGCAAAGATCTCATGATACATGTATATGAATAAAAGCAGAAGCGAAATCTAAGCAGCCGAGTTTGATAGCCATCTTGTTAGACAGGTTATGACGTCATAATGGCAGCGAAAGGATTAAACTTGTTTCGTTCAAAGCTGAGTATTTTTATCTAATAAAAATTGATATTGTTCACAGATTTCTGGTATTAAACATAAAAAGGACAATAAGAGCAAAGCGGCTCTGTTCAAACTGTTAAAACAACTTTTGGTAAGTTTCTTTACAGATTTGTAAACCTTTCGACTATAAAGGCAATGTATGAAAAGGCTCATAACGATAATCAAGTTTCAAAGGTCATTTTACTCATTATTGTTTGGCAATCGTCTTCAAGTTGACTAATTAGAAATATACACCTCCATAACATGTGCTACATGTAATTACATATTTTTATAACTATCAGTATCTACATGCATATTCTTATCGTAACTCTTGAATGTAATATTTGAATAATACGATTCATTATAGTTCTTCATTATAGTATGTTTCAAAACCTATACTTGAAAGATATACATGTATAGAATTTCTTTTTACATGAAACTAGATACCCTACAGTACATAAGCATACACAATCATGCAATACATAGTCAAAGACAAAGGATATAATTATTATCAATGTATACGAGTGGAAAATGAGACAGAGAATGTGATATATTGGTATTCAAGCATATGTATGCATGTGTGTTCAAAATTCTAGATTGGAACCACATACGACTCCAAAGTAACTTGGTTTTAAATGATTTTCATTTAGATTAAAACCAGTCGTGAACACTTTAATAAATGTTGGTTTTATAATCAAATACATTGCGTGTGCGTTTATTGCGATTGTTTTTTCTCCAGCTCTACAGTTATATCAGATACCTTAATGTGTCTAAAGGCAAATGCTATTTAAGAGCCGAGCCGCTTTCCCTACAACATATATTTTTCTTTTATGTCCACAACACGCAGGCATTTAAGCCATATATTACAAGGATTGTCAGGTATTTGATTAAAGTTTTAACTCTTTCACTGCCAAATTATATCGCCTGCTTTAACCTTCTTACCGCCAAAATATCTACTGCATTAGAAGTGTCGTCTGAAATATTTCAAAAGTCAGGTTTACGGCTGTTTTGACTTCATAAATGTCGATATGAGTGTCAAACAAATTGGATCAGGATCCAAACTGTTTCCAACGTCACATAATGGCGTAATTTGCTACTTTTTATTAAGCACATACTATCTATATTCTTAAAGAAAGCATCAAACACTATACGATATTCTGAATTAAAAATGGTCAATTCTCGAAATACACAGTCAAATTCCAGTTAGTCAAAGCTCTCGCCCATCCCACGTCTGCAACGATACACTTTTTAAGTCTTGAATGTTTGCATCAAGAGAAAATAGTTCATACACGCGTAGACATGAATATGCACCATACGAACGATATCATCCAAGTTTATCCTAGCAGAGGCTGAAAATAATGCAGAATACTCCGTAAGGAATGTTTGTTTTACTTTCAATATACTTTAAGCAATCATACGTCTAATATTTCTGAAAAAAATATATATTGGGTAAATGGTCAACTCGAACATACTCGTATTTCAAAGTTAACGTGGATCAGCTAAGGTTTATTTGAGATACAGAAGTACATTACTTTTACGAGCACGGCTAACTGAATTGTGAAAAATGGTGTAAATTTGACTTAAACGAGTTTGAATTTTCGCAACTAAAACGTTATACAGTGCACCCTCTCTTCAACGACATTTAATTGGAGAAACAAATTATGTGTGTTGTTCAGAGGGAACATTTAGACATGGCTTACTTTTGCGGGGGAGGGTGTCATTCGTCATTATATTTATTCTATCAAAATCTCCATTTATGTGTTGTTTTGAGAAAAAGCGTTAGAAATACTTGTCCCGTTTCAGGAATTGAGACAATGGTCGTTATAAGGAGGGAGTCGTTGTTGGGAGGGTGGTCGTATATAGGGATTTATGTTGAATATCTTGCATGGTAGATGAACATTCATCAATCTACTTAACCCCTTCATTGCCATGACGTCATCAATTTTTAACAATTGTCGTCTGCTTTGATTTCTCAAATTCAATGTTTAGGTTTTTTGAGTTAAGAAATATTGAAATGAGTGTCAAACAGTTTGAATCCTAATTAGACACCGCGTTACGCGGGGTCTAATCAGGATTCAAACTGTTTGAAAATAATCGTTGTACTCGGGGTAAGGCAGTGAAGGGGTTAAATTAACTTGTTATGGGATGAGCCGATGTTTATGGTTAAGTCAAGCAATCCAAATTGTCAACGAGTTCGTTTCATTAATATTTTAAACGTCGTAAGCGTAAACATTGATTGTCTTTAGCTCTGGAATCAGCATATCTAAAACAGATAATTTAAAGAGCTTGCACACGCAAATATGCCCTTTGATACCCACTGTTTCAGAATTTAACGAACTATGAGTATCTCTTTAAACTTTTATACCCCAATTCCATCGTCTGAACAACCCTCTCGCCACTTAACATCGTCTATTTTCATTTAAACGTGAATGAACTGCAAAGTGAATGCAATAGAATATAGAAAAGGATAATTTTTTATTTTAATCATAGTGGCAAACAGTTTGGAGCATGATCAGACCTGGCTCCAAACTGTTTGCGATGGAAATAATAGTTTTCAAGTAAACGTGCTTATTTTGAAAGAATAAGGTGTTCTCTACTGAATCATTCTGTTCTATTGGTAAAGATTGATACTGAGTGTGACTAAACTAAAGAAGTTTCCCCATAAACGCGTTTAGTCTAAAACTGCTATTTTCTTTGCAGATACATGTAGTTTGGAGCTCAGAATAACATGAAAAGTTGTCCTTTCTACATGTTAATGCACAATGTTTGCGATTCATAAGGGTACTGCACTTCCCCCATACAGCAGAACATTTCATATGCAATTGCAATTGCAAAACGATGCAGACCCCGAGGTGACATTGTGTAACGCGACGTTTCTTCAGAGTTTATACTGTTTGCAAAAGTCCCCTTTTACAGTGGAGAATCTGTTATTCTTTCCCGTTTAAACACAAACGTACGCAAACGCAAAGTACTAAAACGTAGAAAAGTACAACTTTTGGACAATTCTGATAATTCATGTTTATTTTAATGGCAAACAGTTTGGAGCCTAATCAGACGCCGGGTTACCCGGCGTCTGATCTGGCTCCAAACGGTTTGTAATAGAAAAAATAGTTTTAGCGTAAACGCGTTTATTGGGAAAGAATAACGTTTTCACCACTGTATAGACAATAGACACTGTCAGGTTTTATCGTCTATGTTAACCCTCACATCGGCAAAATATGGCTTGCATAGATACTGTCATTTGAAATATTTTTCAAGTCAAATTTAGGACCCATTTTCTCATAGCCTGCGTATGATTGTTCGTATACAGTGGAGAAACCGTCATTCTTTCCAGTTTAAACGCAAACGAAACGCAAACGCATAACACTAAAATGCAGTAAAGGACAACTTTTTGGCAATTCCTACTTTTCTTTTTGATCTGAGTGGCAAACAGTTTGGAGCCTGATCAGACGCCAGGTTACCCGGCGTCTGATCAGGCTCCAAACTGTTTGCACTGGAAATAATAATTTTAGCGTAAACACGTTTATTGGGAAAGAATAACGTTTTCTCCACTATACGTGAGGTATTATTGTCTATGTGTGCGTCGATTCTAGATATGTGCAACAAGTAGATTCTGCCATAGCTCATGGGGATATGGTAATTTTGTCTACTTGCAAATGTATTCTGCTATCATTTCTCAAATTAACATTAAACTGTTTCAAACTGCTAGTATCAATACCAGGAACAGGGGCGCGTTTCATAAAACTACGTACGACAAATGTTGTAGTAAGTCAGATTATAAAAGTCTCGATTATGATTTATTTATCCATCAAATCCTGTCTTGTGACGTCTCTTTGGAATCGTCTTGACAAGACGATTCCAAAGAGATTCACAAGACATGGTTAGATAGAGAAAGCAGAAATTTAATGTATTTTAAAGTTTTGATTTACGATCGTTTTAGTCGTACGAAGTTTTATGAAACGGGATCCAGAACACTACGTATCATACAATAACCAACTAACGTTATGGCTGGTTTCAATTAATATGTAAAGCAAGTTGGTGTAACGAAAGAGCATAGAACAAAGTAACTGGGTGTATGATTGTTAAGCGTTTGAGATGAGTCTAAAGTCTTTTTCAAGCTTATGATTGGTCAGATTTAAGCATTCTACGAAAAGTCACCAATCAAAAGCTTGATTGAATAATTGAGAAGAATTTACATAAGGTTAAAATAACTAATTTTCTATCCATGGTTGAAGATTAACGAAATAATGTTCTGTAATATATGACACACTGCTTTTAATATTTGAAATAAAAACTGTCTAAAGACTCATTTCAAACTCTTCATAGATCCTTGACCTGGTTTCAAGGTTATAAAGCGTTTGAGTTGAGTCTGAGTTTGTTCTCAAGCATTGTATTGGTCAGATTTGAGCCTAGGCTCAAATCTTACCAATCAAATGCTTGAGAATGACTCCAGACTCAACTACATGTAAAATCTTTATAACCTTGGACTTTGATTCAGTTAGTCCACCTGTTGAAGATTAACCCAAACGCTTTAAAGCCTCACTCATTTTATTAATCATAATATTAGCTGCTTGGCAGATACTGATATCTGCAATATTGTTTCAATTCATATTTAACCAATAACTCAATAACACCTGTCTTAAATACCCAACAAATAACGCACACTTTAGCCGTCGTAATGGAGCAGTTTTACTGTATAACGTTCCCTCCTTACAACGGCCCTCTCAAAAACGACCCCGTCCCTACATCAACGCTTGCCGCAGATCCCGAAAAAGACTAAAATAAATTGATGACAGGTGACAAACAGCTTGAACCCAGATCAGACGCCGCGTTACGCGGCGTCTGATCTGGATTCAAGCTGTTTGCAAATGTTAGCCAATTTCTCTCCCTAAAACGAATCCTTCCGAATAACGCATACAATCTTTATCTCCCATTTGGTGTCGTTGTAGAGAGTGGACACTGTAGTAATAACAGTCGACTGTTCGTCTCGAATGCATCCCTGCCAATTACAAGCATCCATTTTCCAGAACCGTTCTGCACCGAATGGTTTTGTTTGTTTCATTATACTATACGCTCAATTGTTAAATCTCGGTTTTTATATTACTACATTTGAAATGCATGATCTTATCTGTTATTCTTTCCCGTTTAAACGCAAACATACGCAAACGCAAAGCACTAAAACGTAGAAAAGAACAACTTTTAGACAATTCTGATAATTCATGTTTATATTGGTGGCAAACAGTTAGGAGCCTGATCAGACGCCGGGTTACCCGGCGTCTGATCTGGCTCCAAACTGTTTGTATTGTAAATAATAGTTTTAGTGTAAACGCGTTTATTGGGAAAGAATAACACATTCTCCACTGTATATCAAACCCATGAACACTTCCTATATCCCACCAGATTGATGGCTTAGAGCAGACTGAACATAAAGCAGAATGCTCCTCTTAAGGATCATTCTGCTTTACTTTCAGCCTGTTTTAAGCCATCATCTGTTTTCAATACTGAAATCAAGTAATGCAATAGGGGTTCAACAATTAAACAGTCGATAATGCAGAATGAAAATTGTTTTGCTAATTAGAGAATTGTTCAATCCTGCAAAACTAATACTGGAAGTTTCCTAAATTTGGTTAGAATGTGGTTAATGGACAGCGATCATTTTACATTGCGCATCCTGGACCCGATACTCATTAAACTTGTCAGAGACGCATTTGTTGAAAAGTCCCTTGGACCCATAACCTGTTTTCCTTTATTAACCCATTACGACATTATTACATGTACTCATTGATTTTATGCCTTAAATCTATCCCTCCACTGAAAAGCATAGTTCAACTTTATACAGTACAAAATATGCAATATAAATAGTTTCTATAGCCTAGTACGAGTAGATACATGTACAGTGGATAATCTGTTACTGTATTCTTTCCCGTTTAAACGCAAACGTACGCAAACGCAAAGCACTAAAACGTAGAAAAGAACAATTTTTAGACAATTCTGATAATTCATGTTTATCTTGGTGGCAAACAGTTTGGAGCCTGATCAGACGCCGGGTTACCCGGCGTCTGATCTGGCTCCAAAATCTGTTTGTATTGTAAATAATAGTTTTAGTGTAAACGCGTTTATTGGGAAAGAATAACGTTTTCTCCACTGTACATGTAGTAGCTAAGGAGAATGAAAGAAAAGCAGAATGAGCATGAAGGCGCATTCCGCTTTACTTTCAATCTGATTGAAGTGGTCACCTGTCTTCATAACTAGAAACAGACTTTTGGGTAATAGGTTAAAGGGAATCTAGTTAACTGAAACAGAAAAATATTTCTGTTTCAATAGTTGTTTGTCCTAAAGTATGATTCGAATCTAGTTTTTCATTCTGTTTAGGTATTTTGTATGTGGACTGGTTTTCAGATTATCTAATGTTATGTATTTGTGTTTGATTAAACAATTTTACATTACACCTATCCTAAAAACTGAGAAGCATTCAGTTGCTCGAAAACAAAAGAGACGTACCTTGAGAAAAGCTACCTGATTGCATTTCAAACAATGTACCTCATAGATCAAGACCTGTCGGCGCATCAAAGAATCGACACCCACATGCATCTTAAGCATTTTGTGTTTCTGTATCATATTTTGTTTTTGGCAGTGTAGACTTAACTCAGATGTTAAGCCTTGGATGCCAACGGTGCCTGGTCTGTACACTGTTGCAATTCAATCATGCTGATTTTTTTCATGACACAGCTCAAATATATTACCTTGATCGTGTGTGTGACAGCGAGATACAGAGAGTGAGAGAGATACGAAGAGACACATAGACAGACAGACAGTCAGACAGAAGACAGTCAGAACGCAAAGTATTATAGGCAAACAAACATACATACACAGATATACATTACAACACACACATACAGTCATACAGACAGACAGACATGTAGAGACGGACACAGGCAGACCGAGAGAGAGAGACAGAGAGACAGAGAAAGTAAAAAAAAAAGAGAAATGCGACAGAGAAAGGTCGCCAGATGTCTTGCGTTATATACATGTAGTTGTAAAGATCGATCCACGCAAATTAAAATAGTGTGATACATTTGATACTTAGAAAATAAGTGAAAAACTACTATACGAACTCTCTGAGCTTAGTTTTCGATCTTGGCAAAGGAGAAGTTACCTTTTAAAACATATTCTGTTTTGTAAATGACGCATGTACGCCACTAGGGGTAAATGGGTTAACATTGAATAACATGCTTCACTTAAAAGTTATATTAATATCGCCTTTTCTATCTCTAATTCTGACCACGCAAAACTCTAGGAATTTCCTGTTTTGAATGTTATTATCCTAAACTTCAAAGTGACATCATAAATCATTATCACATTTTTGTTATCCCCTTCTCTGCATTATCCGGCGTACAACCGTCGTTATTTGCAAACAGTTTGAATCCTGATCAGACGCCGCGTAACGCGGCGTCTGATCAAAATTCAACCTGTTTAAGATATGTGAAGATATAACTTTAGTAAATTTGATTTTGAGAAATAACAGCAGACGACAATTGTTTAAAGTCGATGACGTCATGGAAGTGAAGTATTAAATGAAGATTATTATTAAAACGTGTCAAATCGTTAAAAAAATGTAGGACAAAAGGCGTTTTCGCAAGGTATGGAATCTAGGTCGTATGGAGATGTTATTTGTTTCAATAAACGCGTTTACGTTTTTACTGAACCAATTGTACCTCTTATTCGGTGTCTGATCAGGTTTAAAACTTTATAACATATAGATTTTGATAAACAAACATTTTAAAAAACTTGACATTTTATACATGTTATTACATTGCATTAGCGGCTCTTTTTTGTTTAAACTGGAACGAATAAGGTTTCCCCCACTGTATTGGATAAAACACTTTTAGGAGTCGTTCTCCTAGAAACTTTCATGACCGTATTGTAAAAATAATACCTTGTTTATTGACACGATTTCAAGATATACCTCCGCTTTTTAGCAGTGTGAGAACTGTAGTCCTATATTCGGATGATCGAAACAAAATTAAACCAAAGCAGAATATCCCTACAGCATTTTCGAATTTTATGATAATCCTGATTTAACATTCCACATGTCTTATATACCATATACATGTATCCCTTTTTTGTATGAGTAGTCGTGAAAATAAAGAGGTAGTGTACACTAAAACCTCTCTATTAAGACCAATATCAAGAAGGCTAATTGTTTGTAAATACGACATGTGACATCTTAAAGCAAGGTGAAAGTAAAACAGAAAGCTCCTAAAGGAGCTTTCTGTTTTACTTTCACATTGCTTGAAGCAGCCACCTGCCTTAAACACTTGTTAACAAACACAATTTATTTGTAGTAATAGGACAGGCTTGATTGTATACGATATACAAAGCCGGAATTCTGACTTTCTTTTATAGAGATAGGAGACTATTGATGTCTGGGGATATCCGGGGATTTGTTAAGGATAAACCTCTACAAGTTGTACATGAATTAAAACGTGACACGAATCGTGAAATTACTATAGACTCTCAACTACATGAGTTGTTTATAATTGAACTGCAGACCATCACAGCCAATAGAAACAGAAATGTAGAATTAACCCTTTACCTCATGTCCTAGTTATGAAGAAAAGTGGCCACCTAATGCAGGTTGAAAGTAAAGCAGAATGCGCCTTAAGCGAAGGAATAATGGATCAATACAACTAATGTGCAGTTTAATTTAATATTGATATTCAACAAATCATTTTCCTGCGGGTGCTGTATGTTTCAAAGCTTTACTAGCAAAGCTCCACGAACAGACTGTAATTTAAGTCCTGTCCATAAAAGGGACTTTTAAATCAATATTTTTGTTTACCAAACATTCATGCTGACACAATTTCAATATCAGGATCCTATATACTTGATACCCATAATAGAACTACTAAGCAATTGACAATAAATTATAGTTATTAGTTATTCTATTTATTTTGTTGCATTATCAAATTCTTTGACGATAGTGGAGACCAAGTAATTACACCAGAATGTAATATAATAAGGCCAACGTGCTATACTGATTGAAAGAGTTATATATGATTATGCAATAAGTCACCATGTTAAAATACAACCATCGTTAACATACACATAAATAATATGTTATCTGTCGATACATTAACTCTTAAGTATCGCAAATTAAACCTACTTCCATCTAGACGTTCATTAATGATATATAACAGTATAACAGCATATCGTATGACACCTTCGGGAGGCGCTCTGTTGAGAGTCGTCAATATTTGTAGTACAATTTAGTACAAATACGTTATATGAGAACAGTCAAGCGTGTGTTAAAGTATCAATCAAAACTAGATGAATTGGCAATCTTAAGAAAGATGACTGCGTAATGCAGGACATGATTATTGCAGAAAGCTCCTTTAGGAGCTTTCTGCAATAATTTTGTCATGCATTACGTAGTATATTTTCTTTTGTGATATACGTAACTATTGAAGGGAATTGACGTTTTGTATCAGACAGATTGTATGACCAATTGTTGCAAAGAAAGACCTCTGGAATTGAAATAGAGTCGTGCTTGAACAATATGTATACCCTGTTTACCCATTAATTGGGCCAGTTGGATCAATGACTTCTAATAGTTTATGTTCTTGTAACACATCATGTTGTGGCTCAAACTGTCGTGTTAACATGGTCGAACCAATATACTGTAATTTGAGTTCGGTGTAAGAGAAGCATCTGTCTCGTGCTTCCTTGACAAAATTGTTTTATCGCCGTCTAGCGTTATTTAACATTTAGGACGCTGTTGGTGAATCTATAACAAAGGTTACCAACAGATTGATCATAATAAGACGGTGGTTAAATACTAGAATATTTATTTGTATCCAACCTGTTTGAAAATGCTGTCAATATTTCCAATAAGACGTGATAGATATTATCTACCTTAGGAAATACTATAGACAACAAATGTTGCGAACAAAAAAGTTCTTGCGTGCAAAAAGGTATACCCTTAAGATTTCCAAAATAGATTCTCCTACCAAAGTGCCATTTACCGTTTGTACTTAATTCAAATAACTATTGGTTTGTCCCTCTGTACCAAAACACTCTGATAACGACTTTCATTAATATGGATTCTGGTTAGGCACAAACTTATCGGTGTAGATCCATACAGTTTTTTAGATCCTGGAAATAAGCATTTGGAGTATTTAAGGTACACAAAGGGCATGGAAATGCATGATGAACAGTCATTTAAACTAGGTGTAATTGGTGTTATGTTCTGAACTGATTGTTAAACTAATCGACCGGTATATGGCACTTCCGACCACACGCGGTTATACAGTGGTAAAACGGTATTCTTTTCAAATAAACGCGTTTATGCTGAACTACATATGCCTAGTGCAAACAGTTTGGAGCCAGATCAGACGCCGGGTAAACCGGCGTCTGATCAGGCTCCAAACTGTTTGCGACTCAGATTAAAATAAAAAGTCAGAATTGTCAAGAACGTGTCGTTTTGTACATTTCCATGCAATGTTTTGCGTTTCGTTTGCGCATAAACAGGAATACCGTTTCTTCTTCTATACAACATTAACTTTTTACTGTAGCTTTTCAACTGAAAGTTTGTGCCGCAACTTTTAAGATTACATCAATACAATAGAGTCTCAGGTTATACAACATAACAAAGTCTTAACTTAAAAACAATTTGAAAGATGTATTTGGCCAGAAACACAGTGTTTCAAGAAAAGTTCAGTTGTTCGAAGACACTGTTGAGAGTATACTATTTCCCAATGAATGCCTTTGCGCGAAACTAGTTATTTGAATTGTAAACAGATATGAGCGGATCGCCATGTGTCTAATCAGGTTCCAAACTGTTTGTCTATCAAATAAAATAGTAAACATTCTTCTCTATCTTTTCAAGTTTTATTGTTGTGCGTTTGCATTTGGTTTCATTAAACCCATTACCCCATAGCTTTTTTCTAGTTTTCAAATTAGGTGACAACTTAAATCAGGTTGAAAGTAAAGAAGAATGCACCCTCTGCATTACTTTCAGCCAGCTTTAAGTTAGCTTTTGCGAAAATATAGAAAATATTTATTATCATTCATATTCATGACTGTATAAATTTCAACTATTTCCTTCAGTGGAGAAATTAATTCAAGGCATAAAAAGGCGTATTTATAGGTAGTGGGTTAAACCCGGTAAGAATAATGTCTTCTCGACTGCAATAATATAAAACTATCTTATATAATGACTTTATATATTCTGAACAAAATGCAAATCCCTCCATAGAGATTCCTTTTGGCAATAACCGTCAAGACAAAAACTTATCTCGGCGTCAGTTATATAGTGACTGTCGAAATGTCATAACTTGTTTCCGTTTCTTCCAAGCAAAAAGTGATTAATAAAGTCCTAAAACCGTCTATTTCCACTACTTATTAACTTACGGCGACACGTGGCAGCTTAAAGCAAGATGAAAGTGAAACAGAAAGCTCATGAAGGAGCTTTCTGTTTTAAATTCACTTTGCTTTAGTTAGCGACCCTGCTTTTAAATAAAAACTAATTAACATATTTAAGTGGTTGTTCAAGATTTGCTTTACTGTATATCGAAATGCAATAACTTTCATATTCATGTTTTTTGTCAGTTTTATGGCTAACAATTCTTACTGTGGCTTTTATTACATTGGCATTAGCTTCAGGATTACAATACCGTCATAAAAATGTTCAAGAACTATTAAAACCAGCCGGCTTAGTATATATATGAATACTTCTTATCCTCAGTCTTTGAAACGTTTCAAATTTAATTCTTACATACATATGTTTAAGTTTTAATAACGATTTAACAG
The DNA here is from genome assembly GCA_922989275.2 of Gari tellinella. Lineage (NCBI taxonomy): Eukaryota > Metazoa > Mollusca > Bivalvia > Cardiida > Psammobiidae > Gari > Gari tellinella. Next base: position 21,534,252 of record OV277870.1, on the reverse strand, counting down.
TAATAATTTCAAAAAATCTGGTTCCTGATCAGACGCCGATAGACTCGTTGTCTGATCTGTATCAAACCTTTTTGCGATTGTCAGTGAACTTTGGTTTAGAAGTTTAAGTATTAACCCTTATCCTGCGGTGATGTCGTCTGCTTTGAAATTGTCGTCTGCAAAGTTTGTTAAATTTAGATTTATACATTTTTTAAGTAAATTAACCCAAAGACGAATGTTAAACAGTTTGGATCCAGATCAGACGTCGCGTTACGCGGCGTCTGATCTGGATCTAAACTGTTTGCAAAAATCAATAAAGTCGCGACCAGCAGGCAAAGGGTTAAAATAATGGCAATTGTCTGCCAACACTCGAGGAAATACTATTATCCTATAACATAGCCTTGAGTTCTCGGAAAAGTCAAGATGTAAACGAATCTTAGAGATTCAGACAGGTTTCCACCATAAAACTGTCACGCCCTGTCAGTTTAACCCACAAGAAATAATTTACTTGTACAAACTATCAGGTTAGCCAACAAAGTTTACAAACCCATGTCCAATAGACAGAAACTGATGACCCGGCCTGATACAGTTAAATCCCTACATTACAACAGAATAAAACACGTTAATTTCTCTATTAAAAAGCCGCAATTTTACTTAAACATTGATAACAGTTGTCAAAAGTTTTAAGCCTGATCAGACGCCGAGTAGCTCGGCATCTGATCAGGCTTAAAACTGTATGACACTTATCTAAAATCAATCTCCTGAATTTTCGATACCGTCTTTTTTATTTTTAGACATTACGTTTGTGTTTATTTTCGTCTAAGTGGAACATAATTTGATAGTTCACGCTGTTCGAAAAGTGTCTCGGTACATGCTTTTCTTTGACGATTGTATGGCTGATTAGGTTCAAAACTTTTTACCTGTGATACTTTGATTTATCTTCATTGTTTCAAGAAATGAATCATTTTCTACAGTTTATTGTGAGGTTTCATATCGTAGGAAACAAATAACATCTTTCCCACCAAATAAGGACAACACCAAAACTTACGGACAGTGCTCCCTCCCTACAACTACCAACAACGACTGTTTCCTTTTCAGCGACCCTTGACTTACATCCCTCAACAGGACAATTATGTATAACACTTTAACTGCTGCAATATCGTCTCCAAAAATTGTCGTCTTTTTTTTCTAAAAGTTACATATAAGTGGACATTTTAATAGCATAATTATAATGACAAGTGACAAACAACTTGAATCCAGATCAGACGCTGCGCTACGCGGCGTCTGATCTGGATTCAAGTGTTTTGCAAATGTAAGGTTTGTCATAATTTCCCTTCCATATAACGATTGCCTCCGAACAACATACACCATCTGTGTCTCCCATTGAGTGTTATTGTAGAGAGGGAACACTGTACTTTGTAACGTATAACAGAGAACCTGCATTAAATATAAACGAAAGTTACTTGTGCGTGACAGATTAGGAGAATCTAAAAAAGTGTCAATTAATAAGGGCTTCATTACTGAATACTGATGATAATTATTTTTAAAAGTATTCTTAATTCTAACCCATTACTTCATTACCTCGTCCTTTTGTAAATATTTGAACAAAAATTTACAGTAGAGAAGACGGTACTCTTTCCAAATAAACACGTTTTTGATTAAACTGTTATTCCTGATGCAAACAGTTTGCAGCACTATCAGACACCGGGTAACGAGTCGTCTGATCAGGATCTAAACTGTTCGTCGCCAAAATTAAAATGAATAGTCAGAATTGTAAAATAAAGTATATCATTTTCTACGATTTATTGCAATGCGTTTCGCTTGCATTTAAACGGGAAAGAATAACGTCGTCTCCACAGTATTTGAATTAGTGACAACGTCGGTTTTTTTTACTTTATGAAACATTAAACAAAATTGCTAAACCAATCCTGTTCAACAAATATTTGTAAAACACTAGCCAGGCCAGAGGTTATAAAGGTTTAAATAAACCACATATTCAAAACTCATTTTTGTTTTAGTTCAAATCACTTCAGCAAACATTTTGAATATAACTAGTATTTGCACACATAATTGTACTGTAACAATATATCTAAATGAGGTTACTACACTCATTTATAGCAAGTAATGTTAATGTAAAAGCTAGAGCCTTTAATCGAAATTGATTTTGAGCACAGAATTCGTTTTATGTTATTAACCCATTTGTGCCTAGTGTCCTATAAACGGGACATATGCAAACAGTGGAAATGCTGATCAGACCCTGCAATATTCGCGCCCGACAAGAGTCTACAACATGAGTTTATATTATCAAGGTTGTGTTAAAAGTTAAATAGTTCGTGCCGGTTGCAGAATCCAAGTTTCATAGAGCAGTTGTTACAGCCGAGTTATTTTGTATGTGTACTCACTAACAATTTCGTTCAATATTGTATAAACTTGATGACTTTCTATTAACAACACGCAGTGTCCCAGGTATTTATAAACGCAGACGTATTCAATGTAACAACACGATCATACCTGTTAGGTGGGTTTGAATATCGTAAAGTTGTGTTTTGTAGCAAAACGGCCGAAAATGTCATAACGCATTTTGAGTTGAATCTGAGATCGTTCTCAATCATTTCGTTGGTCAGACTTGAGTATTTGCTCAAATATTACCAATCAAATGCTTTTTAACGATCTCAGCCTCAACTCAAACGCTCTATAACCTTGAGGTTTGATATTTGAAGATGTGAGATTTACGGACAAACACATAGCAAAGGGTATGGAGAAATCAGAGCGATAGGCACATGAGTTGCAAAGCAAAGGGGCTATTTGGTACACGTTTGCGAATTTTGACGTTTCAAATGGCAAATGAGAAACCGCGTTTTATACATTACACTTAAATGAAACTCTCACTGTTCTGCTTCATGGCATTATTTAATACAATACCCGATCGACTTTCACTTTCAGAAATAATGATGGTAATCTTTCGGGTTATTAAATGTGAATTTTCATGAACATATATTGTTTTATATATTCATTTAATGTTATAATCAAAATAGCTTTTTACACATCCATGGAAGAGATAAAACACTTAGATGTTTATACAGGCAAACCCCGATAAATAAGAATCGTTTCAGTTGAACATATCCATATTTCAAAGTTAAAACAATGTCCGTGGCTAAGCCACTTAGGTACGTTTAATTAATGAAAGTAAGGGTCTGTTTGATTGAAACGAGTTCCAGTTAGTGAAATACAACTATAGATGAAGTGTTTGCTCTACTTAAAAGAATTTTAATTATCGCGGTTCGACTGTATATCTGTAATTCCTAATCCGTCTTCATTTCAATTCAATATATTTAAATTTCTCAGGCTTCTTGTAAAACGCATGACGTTCACCTTTGTGTGTAAGCTTTGAACACGTTATATGCGAATGTGTGATGGTTGATGCTGAAATGTATGTATCCATATTACAGACCAAGTTGTTTTGATCAACACTCTTTGCAGCATACAGATTGTTACTCAAAAGAAAATTTGTGATTTAGCAAATTTGAGAATTTGTGTTGACCACAAAGCATGTGAAAAACATTTTCCTGAATGTCAAATGTTAAAATGGAAACTGGTATAAAGTAAAATTGATCGGTCGGTTCCGTTAAGTGCGCCCAATTCTTCAATTAATATATACATGAATATATGATTGTCACTTTTAGAAAGAGGTAATAGACGAAGAAACGTAGATATCATGACATCAGTTTTAAAATACATTGCAACGTTATTGATGGGTGACTGAATACATCTTAGGAAGTAGAAGCATCGACAGTATGGTAGCAGACATTATAGGAGTGGGAGTAGTAGTAGTTGTTGTTTTTAAAACAGAAAAAACAGATATGGTTAAGTTGATTCACCATAAAGAGCGGCGACAGCAGTAGAATAAGGAGTGAAGGATAAGTAGTAGTAGTAGTAGAAGTAGTAGTAGAAGTAGTAGTAGTAGTAGTAGTAGTAGTAGTAGTAGTAGTAGTAGTAGTAGTAGTAGTAGTAGTAGTAGTAGTAGTAGTAGTAGTAATGGTAGTAGTAGTAGTAGTAGTTTAGTTTAAACATATTTTATTTCCAAATTGCTGTACAGGAAAAGGGGTTGGGCCACAAGTTCTACCAACTTAGAATCGGCTCTTCCCCTACAGTTTTACAAATAATACAATCACTATTGGAGAGGGAGAGAGAGAGAGAGGGGAGAGGGAAAGAGAAAGATAGAAAGAGATAGAGAAAGAGAGAGGTTGCTTGTTTACAGGTGTCACCACATAATCTTGATAAGAATAATCAATTTAGATAAATTATCTATCAGTGCATATTAAACTGTCTCTCAAAAGAATCCCAGAAATGGTCTATTTGTTAATGATTACAATCATATCGATGTAGGGTAAAAGTAATGGAGACAGCTTCTAGAGGGGCTTTATGCATTACTTCTATCCCACGTCATTTTCCAAATAAGTAAGGTTCTATGCTTCTGCATTTAGGCTAAACTTTATTTAACATACACATATATAGATGAGCAACTAGTAAAACGTCTGAGGGGGCAACTTTGTACATTTTGGGATAACAACTTTTGAGATACGCCCCACTTAGACATTGGAATCGCTTCATAAGGTTTCACACAGCATTAGTGGTAGTAGTAGTAGTAGTCGTAGTAGTAGTAGTAGTAGTAGTAGTTGTTGTAGTAGTAGTAGTTGTAGTAGTAGTAGTAGTAGTGGTAGTAGTAGTAATGGTAGTTATTAGTAGTAGTAGTAGTAGTAATGGTAGTAGAAGTAGTAGTAGTAGTAGTAGTAGTAGTAGTAGTAGAAGTAGTAGTAGTAGTAGTTGTAGTAGAAGTAGTAGTAGTAGTAATGGTAGTAGTAGTAGCGGTAGTAGTAGTAGTAGTAGTAGTAGTAGTAGAAGTAGTAGTAGAAGTAGAAGTAGAAGTAGTAGTAGTAGTAGTAGTAGTAGTAGTGGTAGTAGTAGTAGTAGTAGTAGTAGTAGTAGTAGTAGTAGTAGTAACAGTAGTGGTAGTAGTAGTAGTAGTAGTAGTAGTAGTAGTAATGGTAGTAGTAGTAGTAGTAGTAGTAATGGTAGTAGTAGTAGTGGTAGTAGTAGTAGTAGTAGTAGTAGTAATGGTTGTAGTAGTAGTGATAGAAGTAGTAGTAGTAGTAGTAGTAGTAATGGTAGTAGTAGTAGTGGTAGTAGTAGTAGTAGTAGTAGAAGTAGAAGTAGAAGTAGTAGTAGTAGTAGTAGTGGTAGTAGTAGTAGTAGTAGTAGTAGTAGTAGTAGTTGTAGAAGTAATGGTAGTAGTAGTAGTGGTAGTAGTAGTAGTAGTAGTAGTAGTAGAAGTAGAAGTAGAAGTAGTAGTAGTAGTAGTAGTAGTAGTGGTAGTAGAAGTAGTAGTAGTAATAGTTGTAGTAGTAAAGCGCTCCCTCTCTACAACGACACCCAATGGGAGACAACAATTGTTTGCGTTGTTCAGAGGGAGTCGTTATAGAGAGGGAAATTTGTTGACATTTGCAAACAGCTTGAATCCAGATTAGACGCCGTGTAACGCGGCGTCTGATCTGGATTCAAGCTGTTTGTCTCTCGATATAAAGGGTTTTAGGTCAAAGTGTCAAGTATGTAATTTTGAGAAAAACAGCAAATGAAAATGTTAAGCAGACGACATTGCAGCCGTGAAATGATTGGACATAGTTGACTTGTATGGGGAACAGCGTCAATGATCGTTGTAAGGAGGGTGTCGTTGTTGGGAGGACCGTTGTAGAGAGGGAGCGCTGTAGTAGTAGTAGTAGTAGTATTAGTAGTAGTAGTAGCAGTGGTGGTTGTAAGAGAGGAAGTAGTCACGAAGGTAGCAATAGTAGTAGTAAAAGTGGTGGTAGAAAGTCATGTAGTAGGAAATAGTAGAAGTAGTTTCATTATTATTAGTAGTAGCAAATGTAGTGATAGTGGTAGCAAAAGTAATGGTAAAAGTAGTAGAAGGGGGTTGAAGAAGAAGAAATAGAATTAATATAAATAAGTATAAGTAATATGTTTTAAGTGATTTTATTGTTTTTGCTGCTATTCCTGATGATGCTATATTTTACCGTTACTATTATCAGACATTATAGTTAGGATACTTATTTGTATTACTTCCAATTTCAGACATTTTGGGCCACAGGAGTATCTTCGGACTGACAACAGAAGTCAAGGACCAACCCAAGGCCCGACCATGGTTAAAATCATACTACATGGAGCTTTGTTTGGCATTTTGATACTTAGTTTGCAACAATCACAGGCGGAGGAAATGGTAAGATAACATGTAAATGTTGGTTTCTACTTCCGATTTAACTTTACGAACCCATTACCTCACACATACACCCTTTTATCCCTCTATTTATTTCCTTGACTGAATAAAATAAGTTCATTTTATACAGTCATGAATGTGTTTGATAATAAGAATTTCCATATACTTACATATTGTAGCTTGAAGCAGTCTGAAAGTAATACAGAATGTGCCTTAAGGCACATTCTGTTTTACTTTCAAACCTGCTTTGAGTGCCCATCTGTCTCAAAAACTAGAAACAGGCTTTTGGAGAATGGGCTAAACGGATAATTAATGCAATAAACGTTTGCAAACGGAAATATTTGTTTCGGAAAATATTCAAGATTAATATTACTGACAAACAGTTTTGAGCCTGATCAGAAGCCGATTTACTCTGCGTCTGGTATGGCTCCAAACTATTTGAAATGAAAACCCTTCTTAGAGTTAAATGCATTTGTTTGGACAGAATATTGTTAACACCTCTATGAAACACTGAATTATCTGCAGTTCAATTTAATTGTAACACTCCTCTTTTAACCCATTTATACCAAGTGGATTCGTCCATCCCAATATTCTGCACTGTTTGCCGATGTGCCATTTATGAAACGCTACCCAGATGGGTGAACTATAAACGAATATATCCTATCCTTAACAGCGTTATCCCGATCTGATCAGAATATAAAGCATCTATCCATTTTGCTGCCTAACCCGAGTACGCAAAAAACTTGTATCCTGATCAGACACCCTGATCAGACGTGTGTCTGTGTGTGTTTGTTATGGTATGACTGTGTGTGTGTTCTGCTTGGGAGGAGGGTGTATTGTTTGTGTTCCGTTTCTTGCTTGAGTCTTTCGTATTTATATCCTGATGAGACACCCATTCCAATATTTCTTAAGTCAAATATTTTATTCAATTTTGAGTAATAAAAGCAAACGACAACTGTTTAATTCCGATAAAGTCAAGGCAGTGACGGTGTCAACACTCAATAAATTCATATTTTTGCAGGATATATCTGATAGTGGAGTGGGTGGCGGGGAAATGGACAAACGATTTGATTCAATAGATTCAGGCAACGGACTCCGAGGTTTCGCAAAACGGCGATTTGACAGCATTGACTCATTCAGCGGATTTTCAGGTAATAAATGTGACATCAATTCGATAGTGTGACATCATTGCGTCTTTAACACATTACCTCATATAGTGAAGTTCACTTATAACTCAGTCCTCGGCATTTCCAATATAATTATTTCGTTATATATGGTTTATTAGAGAACGACAATTTCTTTTGTGGTATCCAATAATTTGTTATATCCAACTTTGGTATGAGCAAACTTCACAGTAAACTGTTTCTTGTTTTGAAGACGGTTGACCTGTTAAATCATGTTGAAAGTGAAACAGGCGATAAACAACTCATTAAAGGGCTTAAACGAAGCAGATATGACTCTGTACTAATGTTTGGGATTTTTTTCATATTCTTAATGTAATAGTTCAGATCGATAATAGGCCATAGTGAACGGACTTTAATTACTGAATGTTTAGCGGAAGAAGGGGAAACATGAACTACCGTATATGATAAATTGGATATATTCGATAATATACACCATCATTCTGTACTACGACCCCACTAGGGGCAAACTACGTATTATAATCAAATTGTTTTGCTATGAAAACTTATATGGGTATTAAAAAATATTTGTATTCCTACGAAGTCTATGTATGTACTGAAAAATGTTTTTCGACGAAAACAAAGTTGCCTTCGTAGGAATACAAATATATTATACTACCCAAATAAGTTGTCGTAGAAAAAAGGTTTGATGATAATACCTAATTGGCGCCAGTGGACACCGTAAAAGAAGAATATTTCATGATTACACGTGTAAAGCAGAGCATGACACCTTCTTTCTGAGTTTATGCATTGCTTCTATAATGTTACGCTTGGTTTGACCCTTCCACTGCCACCAATGCAGACAACGCTGTTATTTGCAAACAGAAGGGTTTGATCAGGTTCCAAACTGTTAGATACACATTTCTATGTTTGTAAAGTCAAAACGCATAAAATCAATAAATAGAGACGAAGCATAGTAAGCAGACAATAATATGGTAGCGACTGTGTGAGAGGGGTTATTACGTAAGTATGGCAGCCGAAGGGCTAACCCATTTAAGCCAAAAGTCTATTTAAGGGGACATTAGCAAACAGTGTAGACCCTGATGGGACGCCGCATTATGCGTCCTATCACTAGCGTCTACTCTGTTTGTTATAACACATGGATGTGCTGCTGTGTGGAGTAGATTTAAGTGCCCTATGATCATGCTGTATATATAATGGAACCTTCAAGCAGGAACATGGCAATACCAGACATAATTGGGTTTTCAATTGCCCGTATTTGAATGACGGCTATAGCGGGAATTCTTTCCTATACTTTAAGGTTTCAACAACAAGAAATCATTTGATTCCATCAATACGGCCCGACTCGGTGGTTTGGTTAAGCGACCAATGGACTCAATATACAGAGGAGGACTGCGAGGGTTTACAAAGAGACGTCTGGACAGTATCGGTGCATATGGGGGCCTGTCTGGATTTAACAAGAAATCGTTTGACACTATTGATGCCGGACAAGGCCTCAGAGGACTGGTGAAGAGACCAGGTCTAGATTCTATAGACAGAAGCGGTCTTAGTGGATTTGCCAAGAGGCCTATGGACACGATAAACACATCTCGTTTGAACGGTTTTGTGAAGCGGCCAATGGATTCTATATACAGAGGGGGGTTAAACGGTCTGGTGAAACGAAAATTTGATCCTATAGCCCACGGAATGGACGGATTTCAAAAGAGAAGGTTTGACTCAATTGCCATGGGCACTGGCGGATTCGGCGGGTTTTCAAAGAGGGATGCTTCAGACGAAATGGTCAATCTTGATGATGAGTAAATGCTGTTAAAACAAATCAAATATATAACAAAAACTAAACATTGGTATCTTCAGTATTATTTAGAAACAAACGGTTAAAGTTAATTACATGTTTAGGCAAAAATAGTATACATGTTTTAAAAAACAAACTTTCAATATATACCTTTTGGAAAAACATAGAGTTGAAATTCGAAAAAAATATATATACATGGTGTACAATATAAATTCCTCATTAAACGTTTGTCGTCAACTTAATTACTTATATTCAAAACAAATTATGGATAAGACCAATGAAAGTTTCATTTTCATTATTTCAAACTGCAATTTGGTATTACCCAAACTTTAGAGCGTTGTTAAGATTAAAACAGGAAGCGGTTTAGAGCATACAGAAAGTTGTTATTTTACGTCATTCTCTGTTTAAACTGCAATCTGTATTTGGGCATAAAGATTCCATCTGGAATGGGCATAAATATACATGTTTCTTATGCGAAAATTTATTTTCATATTTTGAAAAATGCCGTGGGTTTATATAAAACAGAATGCCCTCTATAACATTAAATATACAAATCGGGGTTTAGGATACAATCCAAAATACTGAATATATTGTTAAGATAGATAAAAAATATTTTTATTTTTGAATGAAACATTAATTAGTTGAAGTTTTATAGCTTACCAGATAGTCTGGTTCCTGATCAGACGCCAATGTACTCGGTGTCTGGTATGAAACCAAAATGTTTGTAACGCCGACATAAATCGCATATGGCGATGTTGAGGTTATAATAAAGTGAGCGAAAGTCATGGCAATAAGTGATATAGTCACTCCTGAGGCAAATGGTTCAACCCATTTGTGCCCACGATCCCATATATGGGACATAGGCAAACAGTGTAGACTCTGATCAGACGCCGCATCATGCGGCGTCTGATCAGAGTCTACACTGTTTGCTGATAGGCATTTCAATATAAAACAAAATAAAAATGAAAATTTTGACTAGGCATCCCTTTGATAAAGATGGACTAATCCAATATATAAACATTGAAGAATCCACTGGGCATAAATGGGTTAATACTAAACCGCTTTGCAGTTGTCTTGTTTCAAAGCTCTCAAATAATATTTCCATGTATTTATATCTAAAGAAACATTCATAAAAGTGCCAAACAGATTAATTCCCAATTTGATGCCAAGTGAGTCGGCGTCTTATCTGAAATGGAAATGGCTGCTATTTTCTATGTAGCCGCGCTTTGGAGAATAAAGAGATGCAGGTCCCATGGTGATAAAGCATCAAATGTGAGTCTGTGATCATTTTCAAGCTTTTGATTGGTCCAATTTAAGCATTTTTGCTCATATCTGACCAATCAGATGCTAGAGAATGACACATGACTAATTTTAAACGCGTTATGACCATGAGCACCTGAATTGATCTGATTTTAAAAACAAGCTGAATAGTGTATCAATCCATTCGAATCGTTTGTGTGAGTTTTGATTTAATTATATCAGTAAACGGTGGGTTGGATACTTAGTAAATGTCTAAATGCATAAAGCAATAACACATCTAGTGTAGTATATAATTTATATTTAGGAAACTATATTTTATCAAAAGAAGAAAAGATGTTGAGAGTTGGAATATATGCAAAATTTAATTTTAAAATGACATGATTTATCATTTATGAGAACTGTGCGAGCATAAAATGTCAACGCTATGGTGTTGTTGCCAGTTAAAATTACTGGATATTATTTGTGGCATGAACTTCAAAGAAACATTTGTACTTGTTTAGAATATTCAAATGTACAATTTTCAAAATGGATTCTAGTAAAATTAGAAGAAATATTCGTATTTTTGACACAGCGAATCGAAATCTTTAACCCTTTACCTTATAGAAGCGACTTTTAGCGTATTTAATTTATTCCTCCGCTGAAGAAAATAGTTCCAGTTTATACCCTCATGAACAATAACCATTACAAATATTTTATATAGCCTAGCAGATTTTAGCTTAAAGCAGGCTGAAAGTAAAGCAGAATGTGCCTTAAGGCACATTCTGCTTTACTTTCAACCTGCTTTAAGTGGTGACCTGTCTTCAATATTATAACTAGGCTATGGGGTAAAGGGTTAATTAAAACATCACCTTCGAGCCTTTCTTGTAAAAAATCAAAGTCTTTATATTTGTAATTTGTACAGTCTATGCTCAAAGTGTGATAAAAATTTGGAGAAAGAACAAATGTTGTTTTCTTGTATTTTATTCCGTGTTGTTAAAACGGGCCCCAATGTTAGCAAGTGTTTGAGTTGAGTCTGAGATCGTTCTCAAGCATTTTGATTGATTAGATTTGAGCTTTGGCTCAAATCCGACCAATCAAATGATGATGAACGATCCCAGACATAATAACTGCGGACCAAGGTATGCTGCAAATGCAGTTATCGAGGAATATACGTTATTTTATCCCGTTTAAACCCTTATGCAATACAAAAAAGTGCAGACCAAATAAATAGTTATTGAAAAAAAAACTATTTTTTATAAAAGTGTGTGGCAAACAGTTTGAGCCTAGTCAGGATGCCGGTAACCTATCGTGTGATAAGGCTCCAAAAATGTTTGCAATTGACAAACTTATTTGACCCATTTGTACCCAGTGGGTTCTTCCATGTTTATATATTGTATTAGTCCATTTTTTAGCAATGGGATGCCTGGTCAAAAACTTTTTTCATTTTGTTTTATATTGAAATTCCTATAAGCAAACAGTGTAGACTCTGATCAGACACCGCATAATGCGGCGTCTGATCAGAGTCTACACTGTTTGTCTATATCCCATATATGGGATCGAGGGTACAAATGGGTTACGTGATTATTTTTTAAAGCATAACGTCTTCTCCACACAAGGTCATCCTGTTGTTCCATAATGAGTTTAAAACGATCAAACGAAACAATGCGAACTTTTAGTGTTTAACCCTTTACTCCATAGCCTGTTTCCCAGTTTTAAAGAAGTAATTGAAGATGAGGTGTTAAAAAGAGTATATATGGTCTAAACGGCACTTCGAATTAGTTTGGCCTGCATAAAGTAGTAGCTTTTTCTTGATTATGTCAATATTTCTGCCGTTCATAGCTCCTTTACCCATTATCCCAAAGATGCGCAATTTTAGGCCTTTAATTTTTTTATCCGCTGAAGAAAAAAATTCCGCTTTATACAGTCATAAATATATTCCACAAGAAAATGGTTTCCTTGTAGATAATATCATAAAATAAGGCCGAAAGTAAAGCAGAGTGTTCCTTAACCCTTTGAACCCTAGTCCCACTTATAGGCGTCCTTTTCAAACAGTGTACATGTGAATAGTACACTTGTCCTGTGCAAACAGTGAAGACCCTGATCAGAGGTCTCCAAAAGGAACCCTCCGATCAAGGTCTTCACTGTTTGTCATAATGCCAAACATTGACAAAAACAACCCTTAAAAGTCAGAAAAGGACTAGACTAAAATGGAAACTGGAATATTCCATTTAATGTTTCAGGGAGGAAAGAGTTAAGGCTCATTCTGTTTTTCTTTCAACTTGCTTTTAAGTGATCACCCATCTTTAATACTAGAACCAGGTTATGGGGTAATGGGTTAACTCACTTTTTAACTGTACAACCTAATAAATTAGTAACCCGTTCACTGCCATTACGTCATCAATTTTATACAATTGTCGTCAACTTTTACTCTCGTTTTTTCTAAAAAATACATTTTAGGCATTTTGAATTGAAATGAGTGTCAAACAGATTTGATCCTGATCAGACGCCGCGTTACGCCGCGTCTGTCCAGGACCCAGACTGTTTGCAAATAATTACTGTACTCGGGAACGGGTTGCATACATGCTTCTGTAATTTAACCGTTTTCTTTCGACGGTATTTCTGTCATTAATTCGTATACGGTTTGGACAAAATTCAGAGTCTGGGTAACTGGGAATCCTATCAAGGCCCAAGGTTATAACGCCTTTGATTTGAGTCCCACAAACGTGTAAAAATCATAGAGCCGGAATACAGAAAAGGCATGTTAAGGCTCCCCTTAAGTACAGTGGTTGATATTTAGAGATATGGACAGACGACATATACATGTACCTAGACGGAGAAAGCTTAAGAGTGTTATATGTACGACACTGACTATACATTAGCGAAGGTAAATTAATCGGGTTAGTTTATAAATAAAGTTGTACCAATATACTGCACAGGTAAATGTCAACGTAGATACATTCCTACAACGGCCCTCCCACCAACGATTCCCTCCTTACAACGACAATTATGTATAACGCTTTTACTACTGCAATATCGTCTGCTGAAAATTGTCGTCTATTGTTTTTCTAAAGTTACATAATGGACATTTTGACAGAAAAATCTTAATGACGAGCTACAAACAGCTTGAATCCAGATCAGATATTTGAAACTCGTATCGATATGTTCTTACTACACTGTCACGTAATTTGAAAGGATCTTGCGAACAACAACATTGAAACAGACGACAATGAAACGGTGAAAGGGTAAAACAATCACAAACAATTTAATCGTGAAAGAGTTAAAGTGTCGTCTTCGCAAACTTATAATGAATCAGTATATGCGCTTTGTTAAGAAAGCACCATCAACGTGTGATCAAGCTTATGTTCTGATCCGTTATCACAAATATTCCAAAGGCTTCCTAGACCCCCCACCCCCACCCCACTAGAAGCGCCTTTTAACGCATTTAATTTATTCCGCCACTGAAGAAAATAATTCAAATTTATACAGTCAAAAACATGTATCAAAATTAATATTTTTCATATCCTAGCAGACGGTAGCTTACAGCCAGCTAAAAGTAAAGCAGAATATGCCTTATAGCGCATTCTGATTTATTTTCAGCCTGCTTCAAGTGCTTCATTTTTTAAAAAAACAACAACAAGGCTATGGGGTAGAGAAGGCTTACCTTTTAGCTGGCACAGGCGAATAAAGTCGATTTACCAAACAGTTTTGCCCCAAATTAGAGGCCCTTTTTAGCGACGTCAAATCAGGATCCTATCGTATCGATATTTCTTCAGTAGTAATGAGGAAACAATCAACATTGAAATGTCCAGACAGCAAAATTAAAGCAGGCGATATCTTGACAATTAAATGTAAAGCAGACAATAACAATTTTCGATTAAAGTTCAAGCCAACTGTACGGGTTACTTAGGCCCATCTGTACACCTATAAACGTGTTGCTAAACTCCATTTGTTACTGTAACTGTAGAAATATACCATACTACGGTATCAGTTGGTTTACGCACATTTTATTTCAGATAGTGTCATGATCATAAATCTTTGATATACAAGCGTAATGAAAACAGATTTGAAGTGAAAGCTATTCTTAAAACGATCATAGATGTACACTGTGGACAGCAGATGTTCACAAGATTCTGGTTACCATATTAGAGCTCTAGATAAGAGGGAGTAAACTGAGCAAATCCAGCATGTTCTCACTCATTTAAGTACTAAATCCTATAGTGACGAAGAGACGATTCTAATGAGTAGTGACACCATAGGGATTAATGCAGAAATAAAGATTTTAGTTTCTTAAATACTCCCCTTATCTGGATATATGTCTTGTATCTAGAAATTTAGAATAACATACAAATTACAGAAGAAACAAAATAAAACACATTTAAAACATACATGTGTTTGCACTTGATCATCCAAAGGCTGGCACGCCCGGCCAATGAGGGGTCCGCTATCGAGAAGAAACCAGCATCCCAGTTCACGAAATGGTGGAAACAGTTCTCAGTTGAAACGATTGTAACATTTATATGCCTGAAATGCTTCAAATATCTACATATTTGTATCATAACAAGCGTTTGGTCACCATAGAGGAATTACTTTACTGGACAAGTACAGTAAAACCTCTCTATTACGACCACTAAATTGTGTTAATTATTAGGTGTTTCTAAAAAAGGTGACTGCTGAATGCAAGGTGACAGTAAAACAGAAAGCTCCTGTAGAAGCTTTCTGTTTTACTGTAACCTTGCTTTAAGCTGTCACCTGTCTTTTATACACTCAAATAGCCTTCTTGTTAGTGTCCGTAATAGAGAGGTTTTTACTGTACATACAGTGGATAATCTGTTATTCTTTTCCGTTTAAACGCAAACGTACGCAAACGCAAAGCACTAAAACGTAGAAAAGTACAACTTTTGGACAATTCTAATAATTCATGTTTATCTTGGTGGCAAACAGTTTGGAGCCTGATCAGACGCCGGGTTACCCGGTGTCGGATCTGGCTCCAAACTGTTTGCACTGCAAATAATAGTTTTAGCGTAAACGCGTTTATTGGGAAAGAATAACACATTCTCCAGTGTAGTTACAGTGGAAATCAGACACCGGTGGAGATGACAAGTCTCGGAGGGCCTGGTCAAAGGTGAATCGGCCTTCAGAGACTACAACGAGCACGTCTGCAAGTCAAACCGCGCAGACAGATAGCCAGGATGCAACATATTTTGTATGCCATTCCGCAACAGAATATGCAAATCCAGAATAGGACTGTACAATCACACAAGGCGATGCTCCTCGGCTACCTCAACTGGCACGACTCAAAAGTCGGTTTCGACTGATGGATGCCATACCTAGGTTTTGACAGGGTTGGCATAAAACCCGGGTTTTATGGGTTTTAAGAGGGTTGGTTTTAGGGGTTTTATGGGTTTTATTGGGGTTTATGATTTTTATAGTTTAGAAAGTTGACAGTAATCAGTCCAAACCTACCTACAAACTAATTGCTGGCCATCAACACTGATATTGCTGAGAACAACATGTAAATGAAGATGAATAATAAGCAAGATATTTGGCTACTAAACATGAAACTGACCATTGTAGAATTTAATTTTTTGAGTTGGTTGGAGAGAGGACCCCCTGTCCCAAAGTAAAATTAAGGCATAATTGTTAATTACTGTCTATCACCTTTGTGGTAGAGCATCAAATAAATACAAAAGACTCAAGCAGGACATGCAACACAAACAATACACCCACCTCTCAAGCAGAACACACACACAGTCATACAAATAACAAACACACACACGCGCACGCGCGCGCGCGCAATACCTTTCCTTCATCTTCACACTAAATAGAAAACAACACGCAAGATAAACATAAAGCAAAGTGAACATATGAGCCCGCCTTGGTACGGTCAGTAGCAATCAATAATTAATTATAAATTAATTATTAACAACCACTGGGGGGAGTAAACCTGGGTTTAGGGGGGCCCAACCTCACTCTTATCAACACCTTTTGTGCCTCTTTTAGGCAGTAAATAGCAAGCAATTATCCTTGGCTACAATAAGACCTTATTGCCAAACCGGGGTAAACCCGGGTTTTATGGGGTGGGTTTTACTGGGCGGGTAATTTGGTGCCAACCCTGGGTTTTGATATGTTTGACTCTTAAAGAAGAATTGTTGCACGATTTGACTTCACCGCAGTGACAGGTTGGCGACTCAATTATTAACTTTTTTTAAAAAAAGCTTAGATTTATAGAGCTTTAATTGATTCTGACTCTCGTATGGACTATTTTCGCTTCCCTATGTCATTATTATGAAATATGAAGGTATACCGGTGTCTGTACACATGATTGTTTTAAAAATTAAGTGATGCTACAACGCTCGATTTTCTTATTTCTAACTGAAGAGAGTTCCACTAACGAACAACAGAGGATAAATACTCAGAGTACAGTTTTGTTCTAGCATGTAGCAACTGAACATGTTCAGTAAATCTCAAACTGTATCTTGACACTTCACAGACATTGGCTGGAGCTAGGGAATAAACAGTCGAACTTCGATATCTCGAACTCGCTTTCCTCGAACTACCCAATATTTCGGTACATTAATTACATTACTCCATGCTCGGTTAAGTCGAACATACCCGTGTTTCAAAGTTAAAACGTGGCTTAGCCACGTTTTAACTTTGAAATACGGGTATGTTCGACATTATCGAGTTCGACTTATCGAAGTTCGACTGTATGTATACTGATTTTTGGTTATGTATTTTATGTAGAAAAGTACAAGCTTGTATTTCTGTCTTCTAGATTATAGCTGTTGCCATCCAGTTTCGCTTTCAAGTTGTTACACCCTTTCACTGCCATCGGCGCTAAAAGGCGACCTTTGCAAACAGTTTGGATCCTCAATAGGCCCGACTCGGGCGTGACGCGGCGTCTGATCAGGATCCAAATTGTTTTACACTCATTCCGATGTTTCTTAATTCACACTAACTTAAAATTTTGTAGGGGTAAAACACTCACGATTAATTTTGCGCCGAAGGGATTAAGAGACAAGTTATGGTACCATTTATGGCTAAGGATGAAATTATTACAAGATAAACAGAAAATATCAATGTCTAGAAGTATGTCTCTAATCAGCATTTTCTGTCGAAAATAATAAGTTTTAAATCGTATCTACGGAATAAGAACAATACTTAAAATGTGAATACTTACATATATTTACATTCACCTTGTAAAGTCTTTATGTAATCGTATTAAAAATGTGAGGGTCATCCCTCGATGAACCTACAATTCGAAACTGGTTTTAGCCAGTTCGGATTTTCCCCGTGCTTTTCGTGGACTTCTTCAAATAGACTACATCGCGCACTTAACACTAAGCTCCCATTGGTCGACGCTCATATGACACTAGCGGAGTGATACAGACCCATAGGTCGTTGCCATCGCGTTGCTATGTGTGTAAATGGGTTAAGAAAACAACCGCGACCTGTACTTTTAAAATGTGCTTTGGCAATAGATATTCAAGTTGCACTGTTATTTGTTTGCCTTGTAAGTCTTGTCCATGCACAGAGAGAAAGTTTACAGGAAAAAATCCTGAATTTTTAATACAGTTACAGTACATGTAGTTGGGACTACTTTCTCACCATATTTAGAAACTGGAATGGCTATTACATCGACATTACATCTATCAAACCTCTTTGACCGGTAGATGATAAATTCTTATAAAGAAAAACAAATCTGGCCAATAAACACATTTAATTGACAAGACAGAAAATATTAATATAAATATAAGGAATAAACAACATCTCTTTGCCGCTCATGACGGTATGACTACATTAGCTTCGGGGGGTAAATTCATCGTAAACGCCCTTCGGGCGTTTACGCAATTTACCCCCTGCGAAGCTAATGTAGTCATACCGTCATGAACGTCAAAAATATGTTGTTTATTCCTATAGTATGATCCATTTACACGTTAAATTTACCTGTTTTTGTTTTGTTCGAATAAAGGTTGATTACAGTGAAGCTCGCTTATAACGAAAATTGATATTACATGTACAGTGGAGAATCTGTTATTCTTTCCCAATAAACGCATTTACGCTAAAACTATTATTTGCAGTGCAAACAGTTTGGAGCCAGATCAGACGCCGGGTAACCCGGCGTCTGATCAGGCTCCAAACTGTTTGCCACCAAGATAAACAAGAATTAGCAGAATTGTCCAAAAGTTGTTCTTTTCTACGTTTTAGTGCTTTGCGTTTGCGTACGTTTGCGTTTAAACGGGAAAGAATAACAGATTCTCCACTGTATGATCCATTTACACGTTAAATTTACCTGTTTTTGTTTTGTTGGAATAAAGGTTGAATACAGTGAAGCTCGCTTATAACGAAAATTGATATTAAATGTACATGTATGATCCATTTACATGTTAAATTTACCTGTTTTTGTTTTGTTCGAATAAAGGTTGAATACAGTGAAGCTCGCTTATAACGAACATTGATATTACATCATGTACGAATTACTGGATAGAACAAAACACATATCTCCCCATCTCTAATGAACGTTTAGTACAATTGACCTAATGTAAAAAAAAAAATGGATGTAATTAGTGATCCATCCCTACAACGGCCCTCCAAACAACGACTCCCTCCTAACAATGACCCTTGTCACAGTTCTCTGAACGGGACAATTATCACAACGTATTCATGACTGCAATGCCGTCTGCTCAATAGTGTCGTTTGCTGTTTTTCTGAAAGTTACATGATGGACATTTTGAGAGAAAAAAATTAACGACGAGTGACAAATAGCTTGAATCTAGATTAGACGCCGCGTTACGCGGCGTCTGATCTTGATTCAAGCTATTTGCAAAGTTCCCTCCCTTCGTCATAAGTAAGCTTCACTGTAAAAGGTTTACCGATGCAATTATGGTGTCAACGGATTTCGAAACATGCTGCCAACCTCTTGAACAATTACTTATGTATTAATCAGACTTGATGCTTTCTGGCTATTACATAGAAGCATCAATTCATCCATATTATTCTATTTTGTTTAAACTCACGGCTATAATAGAACATTGGTTATACTACCCATTCTAAAGACAAACTATCATTTGTCATTCTCTCTGCTTAAAGTTAAATGTTTAATTGGCCCCAAAGATCATGCATTCAACAGATTGGGTCGTCTCAACAACGATTATCGGTATTAAGGCAATTTTCTCATCAACCTGAAGTATTTAATGCAACTCCCAGAGTGCGGAACATTGTTTGCAATCACAGAAATTAAAGTAATTACAGTGCCACCTCTATACAACAACATCCAATTCGAGAAACGAATAGTGTGTGTGTTGTTCCAAGGGAGTTGTTATAGGTAGGGAAAATTAAGAATTGCCTTACTTTTGCAAACAGCTTGAATTCAGATCAGACGCCGCATAACGCGGCGTCTGATCAGGAATTAAGCTGTTTATCACTTGTCATTATGCTTCTTCTGTCAAAAGATCAACTTATATGCAACTTTGAAAAACAACAACAGACAACAATTTTATGCAGACGATATTGCAGCGGTGAAAACTATGCATAGCTGTATTGTATGGGATCAGCAGCAAACCTTGTGTTAGCCCTTTACCTGATAGAAGCGCTTCCTAGCGCATTTGATTTATTCCTCCACGAAAGAAAATAGTTCCAATTTATATAATCATAAGCATATTCAAACATAAATATTTTCTATATCCTGAGAGATGGTAGCTTAAAGCAGGCTGAAAGTAAAGCAGAATGCGCCCTAGGCGCATTCTGCTTCACTTTCAACCTGCTTTCAGTGGTCACCTTTTTTCAAAACTAAAATCAGGTTATGGGTAAAGGGTTAAGAAGGAACTGGTTAATCGGAGGACCGTTAATTGTTCATTTAAAAGTATAATGTAACGATTACAATTTACTGCATGAAGCATGAAACACAGGACGCGCATACGTTTTTTTATTCAGTGTTCCCTCCCTACAACGGGTATCCTTACAACGACTCCAACCTTACAACGACGCCGATGATTTCCAAACAAGACCCTTTGTCAAACCTTTTCACTGCTGAAATATCGTCTGCTTAAAATTGTCGTCTTGTGTGACCATTTTAGAGTAAAAAGCTTAATGACGAGTGAGAAACAGCTTGAATCCAGATCAGACGCCGCGAAACGCGGCGACTGATCTGGATTCAAGCTGTTTGCAAATGTATGCGCAATTCCGTTAGGGAGAATGGACGAGTATCTCTCCATTCCTGAAAAATAATGGAGACGAGGCCCCGAAGGGGCCGAGTCTGCATTATTTTTCAGGAATTGAGAGATACGAGTTCATTCTCCCACTTAAAATACACCTAACATGAATTTAGTATTGTTAAATAACAAATGAATTCCCGCTGGTCCCCTCAGCTAAATAGTGTGTAATTGCACTGTTAGCGATACTCATGCTGATGAGCATGCTTTTTTCAAGAAATTCTAGCAATTAGAAATAACTCGCCATTCCTTAAAGAAGTTCGTGTACAGTGACCATGTACAGTGTTTTAACTGGTCATTTCGTGTAAAATCATCGTAGACAATTGCTGACGTCTCCTCTCAGTCTGTGTTATATGAAAACAGGAAAATATTTGAAAACGCTGGATTTATTTCATAATCTGGATTTTCTTTCTTTCTAATTGGACTTAAACTTGTGTATGAGTGTATATTTAGCAGCTTGAAAATATCTTTTAATAAGTAACATTAGTCAAACTTCTTAAATCCGGATCCGTCGTCGACTTACCCGGCATCTGATCTGGATCTTCGGCGTTTGTTCATTTTTATTATGGGCACAATTGTAAGTATGGGTTACAATGTACAACCCATACCAGACACCATTTGAGCAATTTATACAGTAAACCCGTTCTATCACGACTACTAAACAAAAGGCTAATTGATTGTATAAAAGCCAGGTGGGGCTAAAAGAATGATGAAAGTAAAACAGAAATCTCCACACGGTGCTTTCTATTTAACACCAACCTTACTTTAAGCAGCCACCTACCTTAAACACAAAAAGTTAAAAATAAACTAGTTTAGTGGTCGTAATAGAAAAGTGCAATTGTATACCAAAGCCAGTAGATCGTCTGCTTCATAGATATGGATCTATTAATCAAGTGTAAACCAGTATGGATCCACATGAGACATCGACGTATTTGGTGTCAGGGCTGGATCCAAGCTGTTTACTAATTATAATCTGATGTTAAATGGATTGGATTCTGTTTTTCGCCGTCTTTTTATATTCCAGGCTTTTTGTAAGGGTATTCGCTTTAAGTATCTAGTCGTCTGTAGCTTGCGGAAGGCGAATAAAATACAAGTGACAGCTAAAGGAAGATGTAAGTAAAAGAGAAAACTTCAAAATGAATTTTATGTGTTACTTTCACTTTCCTTGATTTGGTTTTGGGCCGATTTGACTCGGGGTCCGATTTGGTTTTGGGCCGATTTGACCCGTTACCGTAGTGATAGGGAGGTTTTACTGTATGCACAGTCAAACCTGTCTTCAGCTACCTCCAAACTTCAAATATATGTATGTCGTTTTTTGGTTCGCAGGTTGCGGCCTAATGCAGGACAAAAGTAATACAGAATGTTCATATAGGAGCCTTCTGGTTTTTTTTGTCCTGCGTTTAGCGGCAACCTCTCTTAAAAGATCACCCTGCATCTTCGGTCAGTGGTCGCTTAGCAGTCTCTTTTAACAGTGAAGCACGTTATTCTTTCCCGTTTAAACGCACACCAATCGCAAACGCATTGCAGTGAACCGGAGAAAATTACAATTTTGACAATTCTGACTATCCGTTATATCTGAGTTGCAAACAGTTTGGAGCCTGATCAGACGCCGGGTTACCCGGCGTCTGATCTGGCTCCAAACTAATTGCAATGGAAAAACTTTATGACAATTCTGAGTATCCGTTATATCTGAGTGGCAAACAGCTTGGAGCCTGATCAGACGACGGGTCACCCGGCGTCTGATCTGGCTCCAAACTAATTGCAATACAAGTACTAGTTTTAGCGTAAACGCGTTTATTGGGAAAGAATAACGCAGTCTCCACTGTATTCAGGAATGGAGCGTTCGGAACAATAAGTCTCCTTTACTTTTTCAAACACAAGTGTGTAACAATTACACACTTGTGTAGGGAAAATAATGGAGACCTATTGTTCCGAACGCTCCATTCCTGAAAAATAATGGAGCGTTTTTGAATGGGATAATAGCACAGGTGTATTTTAACTTCCTATAACGACTCCCTCCGAAAAACGCACACAATATTTGTCTCACATTGGGTGTCGCTGTAGAGAGGAAACGCTGTATTACCTTAGTCCAATATTCGATAGCATTTTAAAAGCTCGAATGCTGAAGGGGCCTGTTTTAGGTTGAGCGTCCGCCCATCTTTCTGTCTATCCGGTTTCTGTCCACAGCCGTATCTCTTAAACTGATCAAAATATTTGTATGCAACTCGGTTTGATTCATCTTCGGAACATCGTTAAAACGTAATACAGCGCTCCCTCTCTACAACGACAAGCAATGGGAGACGAGCATTGTGTGCGTTGTTCGGAGGGAGTCGCTATAGGGAGGGAATTGGTATACATTTGCAAACAGCTTGAATCCAGATCAGACGCAGCGTCAAGCTGTTTGTCACTCCTTATTAAGTTTTCTTCTGTCAAAATGTCCATCATTTAACTTTGAGAAGAACAGCAGACGACACTTTTATGAAGGCGACATTGCAGCTGTGAATGGGTTGGACATTATTGTCTCGTTTTGGGGAATTGCGGCAAGGGTCGTCGTAAGAAGTGAGTCGTTGTGTGGAGGACCGTTGTAGAGAGGGAACACTGTACTTTTTAATATTGATTTATACATAAAAGAGGGTTATTGTCCTTTAATTAGTGAAAATCACATGCTTTGGCGTTATCGCTTAATAAGGGGCACAGTTTTGTATCAAACCAGCCAATGTTCCTCAATCTTACACAGATTGTATGTGATTATCAGTTCTCGAATGAGTTTGATTATAGGTGAAATCGGAATTACATGTCAAGAGATATCTGCCACTAATGTGTTGTTAAACAGAGTTTATACTCTAGTAAATTGCACTTTTTATATGGATTTTGATTAAACTTGCACACAAGGTATATACTTTCTTGAAGGGGTGCAGTTGTTTTTTTAAATATCAAATAACTGTGGCAGGAATTATCTCGGCAGAAATGCTTGTAATGCTTTATTTCGGATTTTTTTACACTCAAGTGCCTACAACTATCAACGGTTATTGATAAAAGTTTGGCTGTTTTTTTCTCGGACAAATTCGATTATTGTCAAAATCAAAATCGGGCTGAAACGTTAAGAATTATCTGCCCTTGATAAATTTAAAATGTAATATTTAACAAAAGTTACACTCTAACAAGTGCATTTCTGAATTCAATTTGGTAATACTTGAACAAAATGTATATAACTATAAAGTACTTGAAGGTGTAAAATTACTGTTGAAATTTGATCTTTGCACCAATAGTTATCGGCCCTGTTATATTTAAATACAGGTGACCACCGTTACCCCATAACAGAAAAGTGTTTTGTTTGTTTCTTAACCCTTAACCCCATACATTCGCCATTGTACGCCTTTTATTTATCACTCCACTGAATAAAATAGTTCCAATTTATACTGCCAAGAATATGTATCATCAGAAATGTTTTCTATATTCTAGCAGATAATAGCTTAAATCAGACTGAAAGTAAAGCAGAATGTGCCTTAAGGCACACTCTGCTTTACTTTCAACCTGCGTTAAGGGGTAATCTATCCTCAATACTAGAAATAGACTAAGGAGTAATGGGTTAAAGTTTTTTAACAGGGGATATTAACTCTGCAAATTTGCTTTTTTATTAAGTTAAAATAAAATACAGGATGTACAGAGGTTTTTATATAATATTTCAAAACGTTTGTACTGCTACATGTATTTTGAAACATATACTTTAGCGCAAGTGTCTGCCGATTAGATATAACATAATGCGTTCACTATCTATACCATGCAAGGAGATACAGGTATCACTCATGGAACTAATATTTCACCGCGTTATACAGCGCTCCCTCTCTACAACGAAACAATGGGTGACAGATATTATGTGCGTTGTTCGGAGGGAGTCGTTATAGAGATGGAAAAGTGGCTAACATTTGAAAACAGCTTGAATCTAGATCAGACGCCGCGTGTCGCGGCGTCAGATCTGGATTCCAGCTGTTTTTCATTCGTCGATAATTCATTTTCTGTCAAAATTTCCATTATGTCACTTTTAGAAAAACAGCAGACGACATTGCAACAGTTAAAGCGCTACACGTATTGTCCTGTTTGGGGAATAACGGCAAGGGTCGTTGTAAGGAGGGAGTCGTTGTTGGGAGGGTTGTTGTAAAGAAGGAGCACTGTTTAAGCAAATGCGATTCACACGGAGTAAAACTACAAACACACTGGTGATGTCATTAAGATCACCGCCCCGGGTCCTAGGTTTTAAAGCTTTTCAGATGAGTCTAAAGTCGTTCTCAAGCATTTGATTGGTCAGATTTGAGCCTAGGCTCAAATCTGGCCAATCAAATGCTTAAGAACACACTCAGACTCCGCTCAAACGCTTTATAACCTTGGACCCCGATCTTATTGTAAAACGCGTTCGGAATGAGTCTGAGATCATTCTCAAGATTTTAATTAGTCAGATTTAACCCATTGACGCCCAGTCGTCCATGTTTATATATTTGATTAGTCCATTTTTTATCAAAGGGATGGCTGGTCAAAATTTTCAATTTCATTTTGTACTATATTGTTATACCTATCAGCAAACAGTGTATGCTCTGATCAGACGCCGCATTATCCGGCGTCTGATCAGAGTCTACACTGTTTGCCTTCGTCCCATATATGGGATCATGGACACAAATGGATAAAGCACTATCTCAAACATAGCCAATCTAAAGTTCGAGAATGATCAAAGACTCAACTCAAACGCTTTATAACATTGGCCCCAGGTCTAATCCATTTACTTGCTTGGTAAGCCTTCTATTCTTACAGGTCATATTGATATTCCTCTCACGTAAATAATCCTGTGGCGTCTCTTTGGATTGAACAAAAACGTACTGTATCCAAAAGTACAACGGCATTCCATGTGAATACAATTTCATAGTTATTTGAATAAATATGTCTGCAAACTCATTTTGCATAAATGTCATATATGTCAAAGTCCAGTTTCAAATAAGCATTAATTCTTCTAAAGATACAATGTAATTAAGAGTTTTTAAATTCTTTCACTGCAAACGTCGAGAAAGGGCGAATTTGCAACCTGTTTTGATCCTGATCAGACAACGCTCTACGCGTCTAAACTGTTTGACACTTGTATCGACATTTCGGCAGTCAAAACATCGCTAAATCTTACTTTAACCCATTTACGCTCAGTGGATTCTTCCATGATTATATATTGGATTAGTCCATTTTTACCAACGGGATGGCTGATCAAAACGTCCATTTTTATTTTGTTA
The DNA here is from genome assembly GCA_922989275.2 of Gari tellinella. Lineage (NCBI taxonomy): Eukaryota > Metazoa > Mollusca > Bivalvia > Cardiida > Psammobiidae > Gari > Gari tellinella. Next base: position 21,508,354 of record OV277870.1, on the reverse strand, counting down.
GAGGAACCAGGTGGTTTTTTCTGTGTACATTACCAAACGAGTTTTCAACATTAGATCATTTTTTAGGATGTTCTTTTATTTGAATTTACAGAAACATTGCATTATAATGTCCAAGTCATTTAATTTCCTTTTACAAAATTCGTTTACTTGATGCAGACGACATACTTGAACTAGCTAAAATACTTATAACAATTTTAAATCAACATTTCCACCAACATTACATAAGTAAGTATAAATCAACCGCACAAACAATATCTTAAAATTTGGTTATATACTGTATTGTATAATGCTTACCTATTTGTTTTTCATCACTGCATTCTTGTCGTATCGGCTTGACATGAAAGAAAATCAATAATGATAGCAACAACCGTAAAGGCACGTGTAATTTGTTACCATGTAAGGTTTAAGACTTTTGGTTGTGACATTGTGATCCGTTTCCTAATTAATTGCCTCGAGGGAACTAATTCTAATACAAGGAAGTGCAACCTTTGAACACTTATGTACTTGAATGAACAATATCATTCAGGGAATACGGATATCCTATAAATGTATATAAGCGTAGTGTGTCTAGCTGAATGAATACACATGAAATTGTAAACAATATTTAGTTATCAATAAATACGTACAGGTCTACTAAAGGCATATTGACATTGATTTACTGAATGTAAGGTAAAATTCCAGAACGTTTCTAGACAGAGGTCATCGCAATATAAATAAAACAAAATACGAAACATTTGTGTTAAAGTGAAAGTGAAAATGATAAGCCATTTCACTGCCAAAATGACTGAAATTCCCATCAAACCCAGTCTAGTTACTATATAATGGTATCCTCATATATTTCGTCTGCTGTTACTTTCAAAAATTGAAAGTCTATGCGTTTTTACTAAGGAATTAATTGAAATAAGTTTCGCAGTGTGTGATTTGTTCATCACTGCATTTTTGTCGTATCTGCTTGACAAGAAAGAAAATCAATAATGATGGCAACAACCGTAAAGGCACGTGTAATTTGTTACTATGTAAGGTTTAAGGTATTTGGTTGTGACATTGTGATCCGTTTCTTAATTAATTGCCTCGAGGGAACTAATTCTAATACAAGGAAGTGCAACCTCTGAACACTTATGTACTTGAATGAACAATATCATTCAGGGAATACGGATATCCTATAAATGTATATAAGCGTGGTTTGTCTAGCTGAATGAATACACATGAAATTGTAAACAATATTTAAGTTATCAATAAATACGTACAGGTCTACTAAAGGCATATTGACATTGATTTTTCTAAATGTAAGGTAAAATTCCAGAAAATTTCTAGACAGAGGTTTAAGACTTTTGGTTGTGACATTGTGATCCGTTTCCTAATTAATTGCCTCGAGGGAACTAATTCTAATACAAGGAAGTGCAACCTTTGAACACTTATGTACTTGAATGAACAATATCATTCAGGGAATACGGATATCCAAAAATGTATATAAGCGTAGTGTGTCTAGCTGAATGAATACACATGAAATTGTAAACAATATTTAGTTATCAATAAATACGTACAGGTCTACTAAAGGCATATTGACATTGATTTACTGAATGTAAGGTAAAATTCCAGAACGTTTCTAGACAGATGTCATCGCAATATAAATAAAACAAAATACGAAACATTTGTGTTAAATCCTTTACCCAATAGCCTGTTTCTAGTTTTGAAAATAGTTGACTTCTTAAAGCAGGTTGAAAATAAAGCAGATTTAATACTCCTGCAGGAGCGTGCACTTGTTGTACAACTCGTGTCTTTGGCTTTCTTTCTTGCACCGTATGGTAGGTCTCTATGTACCGATGGTCAGATGAGCTTCGGTATTGTACCGGTTCTTCATTAACTCTTTACTTTCTATTAAAGATAAGGTATGGCGACGAGTTGCTAACTTCGCACCAGTTACTTTTTTCACTACTTACATTAACCATTTTCAATCTTCACATTTTTCCAATTGGAATTACTTTATAATAAATTTCGAACTTTCTTTCTGTAGAGTTATAGTCGATACATAGGGACAGGTGCTAACTTACTTCTCTTAAACATGGAACTTCAAACAAACAAAAGACTAATAATACCCCTTACACCACTTAGAATGCACTCTGCGTGTTCTGTTCATATCCCTTGAAATACTACTAATGTTGCATCACTAAAGCCGTGCGTACAGCTAACACCACTTAAGCTCTTTTCGGCATCTTCTTTTCACATTCCATCTGTTTCTATTAATAATTGTTTACATAATGGTCCAAAAGTGGTGCTTTCACCTCTTAAATATTCTATTCAACGCAATAATTCTGTTTTATTACGACCACTGAACAAAAAACGTAGAGTGCATCCTATTATTGAAAAGTGCAATGCTAAGAGGTGAGCGTGTTGCAATTATTTATCTTGCAAGTCTACTATACAATCAACAGTAAACGGTAGATTATTTAGTGTTGTCATAGATTCAGACATCAACTGACGAACTAACCATATTGTATACGTGTTAACTTGAAAGCACCAGGTTGTGGTATCCAGTATGTTGGGCAAACCGGTCGTCCTCTCAAAACTAGATTTAATGAACATCTTCGTACTTGTAGGAACAAAAAACTGAGGAACTTTCTGTATCAACATTTTCGGAAATCTGGACATGGATTAGATTTTATTTCAATTCAACCTGTTGAACATATTACGTATGATATAAATGCTACTAATAGTTTCAAATGTAAGGCTAGATTTATAACGGAATTAAAATGGATTAAAAATTTACAGACACCCTTTCCTTTAGGCTTGAATGATAATATATACCAATCTGGCAATACTTCTAAAGAACCTTCAATTGATATTTTTTCGATTTATTCTACACGAAAGCGTAAATCTAGATCGCATGGTATTCGTATAAATGGAAATATTAAACGTAAATCACGTCAGTCGATTTCTATTACAAATTTGCATAATCTGCTGTTACATTCTGGTAAACATAAAATGCTTTCTCGGCTTTCTTCGTTGTCATTGTCGTCTTTAAAAGATATTGACGACAAGGCTGATGGAATAATTTTACGCACAGATCCTCTGTATTATACTGCAGGTTTAATACAAAGTTATACTCAGCATGTTCTTAGACCTCATATTGATTCTTTAAACGATCACAAAAGATATTTCATTAAGGTCCCTTTTATAAATAAAGGTATTGATTTCATAGATTTACAAAGTATTCTCCGGAACAAAAATGTGATGAATGCTACATTTGTATTCCAAATTATTTCAAAAATCTTGAACCACCTATTATTTGTTATAAATATAATAAATCTGTTAGAGGGTTAATTTTTAACTACAATAAAATTGTTTCTGATCTTAAAATTCTCGAAAACACACCAGATACATGAGACTGTACCTCTTCTAAATTCTGTTACGCTCAAGTGGGTCATATAATAACTGGCAATTTTGATATCATTAAAGATAAACGCATTAGAGCGCTTTTGAGTAAGGGACCTAAATTTAGATTACCTGCCTTAATTGATTTCGATACTTGTCGCAATCATATTTCTGAAGCTTTGAATAAGTATAGTACCAACTGGTGCCGCAGAGAACATGCTGAAAATGACGCTCTTACAAAATGGAAAGAATTATTTTTTATATTATCGATACCCGGATTTCGTTCTATTTATCCAATAACCATCTTTTACCACCTAAACCTAAATTAACAATCGTCACTTAAAGAAGGGCATACAAGAGTTTCATTCCAAATATGTACTCGTTCCTGCAGACAAAGCATCCAATAATGTGATAATTGTATGACGATTACATTATGTTGATACTTTAAACCAGGAACTTGTGAATACCATTTCCTATACAACGACTAATTTAACGGAGCATAATGTAGTATCTGATCATCTTGATACTTGTAAACAATTAAAAGCTGACGTCAACATTACATGTCATAAACTTCCTACTATGTACTGGATACCAAAACTCCACAAAACACCATATAAGTCTCGTTTTATTGCTAATTCAAGTGCATGTACTACTACTAAGCTTTCCAAACTTTTGATATCGTCTTTAATTAAAATCAAAGAACATGTTCAAAGGTATTGTGACAAGACTTACAAAAATTCTGGACTTAATCTGTTTTGGTCTATCAAAAACTCGAATGAAATTTTGACGAACCTTGAACATAGAAAATACCAAGCTTGCAATATTAGTACGTATGACTTTTCAACACTATATACTACCTTACCTCATAATTTAATAAAAGCTAAACTTATACAACTTATTGAAAAGACTTTTGCCAGAGAAAGGAAACTATTTCTGGCGTGTAATACTGATCGTGCATTTTTTACAAATGACACGGTTAAGCATTACACTATGTGGACTTGCACCGATGTCTGTAAATCACTATCATTTCTTCTGGATAATATTTATGTACGTTTTGGGAGTACCATATACCGCCAAGTGATTGGTATCCCTATGGGTACAAACTGTGCGCCCCTTGTCGCAGACCTATTTTTGTACTGTTATGAGAGGGACTTTATGCTAAGTCTAAAACCTGATACACAGGCAGATATGATCGAAGCCTTCAACAACACATCGCGCTATCTAGATGATATTTTTAATATAGACAACCCATTTTTTGATACGTTGTTTCCTTTTATTTACCCAAAAGAATTACGCCTTAATAAAACAAACGAGTCAAATTTATCGGCACCATTTTTAGATTTGGATCTTTTAATAAATAACGGTATTGTTTCTTCTAAGATTTACGATAAACGAGATGATTTTGATTTTAGTATTGTAAACTATCCTCATCTAGATGGCGATGTTCCCCGTTCTACATCTTACGGGGTTTATATTTCACAACTTATTCGTTTTGCTAGGGCTTGTACCTCTGTTGAGGACTTCCACATTCGTAATAAAACTATTACTGAAAAGCTTCTTAAACAGGGGTACAGATTTCATAAACTTCGTAAAACATTTTCTAAATTCTTTTATAGAAATCTTCCTCTCATTAACAAGTATAAATGTAGCTTAAAGTCTTTTCTGCGGCAAGGTATTTCACATCCGGAGTTTTATGGTGATGTGATTTACAGACTTCGTAAGATTCTTGGACATATGCATTTTCAAAACCTATTTGTGAAACGTATTAGATTTTTCCTCAAAAAAGATTATGATCCAACTATATTGCTGCGCACTTCACGTTTGGTTATCGATCAATCTACAATTGATAACTATGCTTTCCTCTTTGGTTGTGCGACGACAGACAGGGCTTAGCACTACATGATGATGTATCTCTAAAGCCGTCCTTAACCGGGAGAGTTATGTCGGATTTTCGTGCTTTGGTTTTTCTCTCCCTCTCTGTCGTACCCTAAACCTTCCCATGTCTTACAGTTACTCGTGACTACAGACTATTCGCTTGAGTACAATTTGACCGTTGCCATAGTGGGTTATTTTTAGCACGGGCTTGAATGTTTAATTCTTTCCCGTGTTACTAATAATCCTGTCAGAGAATTTTGTTAGATGTTTTACATGTATTTACTTACTGTGCTGGCGGTCTTTTTGATTGTAAGGTTGTGGAACAGGGTTTATATTTTATGTACACTGTTCGTCTTTATAGGTGAATATAGGAGATAAGTGTGAGGTTGGGCGCCCCTAAACCCAGGTTTAACCCCCCAGTGGTTGTTAATAGTTAATTAATTTATAATTGATTGTTGATTGCTACTGACCGTACCAAGGCGGGCTCCTATGTTCACTTAGCTTTATGTTTGTCTTGCGTGTTGTTTTCTATTTAGTGTGTAGATGAAGGAATGGTTTTGCGTGTGTGTGGTTGTGTGTGTTTGTTATGGTATGGCTGTGTGTGTGTTCTGCTTTAGAGATGGGTGTATTGTTTGTGTTGCGTTTCCTGCTTGAGTCTTCTTTCGTATTTATTTATTAAGGCGCATTCTAATTTACTTTCAGCCTGATTTAAGCTACCACCTGCCAGAATAAAGATAATTTCCTTATGAAACATATTCACGACTGTTTTAATTGGAACTTTTTTCTCCAACGGAGGAATAAAGTGAATGCGCTAAAAGGCGCTTCTATGGGGAAATGGGTTAAGACAAAAAGTCTTATTAGATAAAATTACATAACAGGGAAGGCTCTAGCGAGGAAACACGGATAATCCATACAACAATCGTTCAAAATAGATTATGTAAATGCAAGTAGGACGGCAATTGAATTTAGTATTAGTAAAAAGGATGACTGAATAAGAACAAAACGTCTCGACACTATCTCGCTGAACTATCGAAACGACGTCAATGTATTCTGTTTTGAAAGTTGCACGTAAAATGTAGAACAATTTTGAATTTGTTTGTTAACTACATTTCCAAAAAAGAAATAGAAAGCGTTTGATCTTAATTAATCAAAATCTTAGTTTTAGTCAAATACTTTGGATCTGTATTTTCTTTTCTTTTTTGTCATTTTCATTTTTTCTCCATACTTATTTATTTTTTCATATTTACATTCAAGAGACAAATTATATGTTAGAAATATTTTTTAGTGTGCTGATATATATATATATATCAATATTTCATTGATTTTTCGTGCAAATTACATCGTAAATTACATTGCATTCTCTACTTGTTTTACATTTTGGAATTTAAAGATATATATGAATGTAAAATATGTGAATAAAGTTATGGGGAAAAAATAAAACAATTAATACTTTGGATCTTTAGCAAATGCGGGGCGACTTGGCTTTTGGTCTGAATCACAACTTATTCCTTCTTCAAGTGAAAATGATAAGCCATTTCACTGCCAAAATGACTTAAATTCCCATCAAACCCAGTCTAGTTACTATATAATTGTATCCTTATATATTTCGTCTGCTTTTACTTTCAAAAGTTGAAAGTCTATGCGTTTTTACTAAGGAATTAATTGAAATAAGTTTCGCAGTGTGTGATTTGTCCATCACTGCATTCTTGTCGTATCTGCTTGACAAGAAAGAAAATCAATAATGATGGCAACAACCGTAAAGGCACGTGTAATTTGTTACTATGTAAGGTTTAAGGTATTTGGTTGTGACATTGTGATCCGTTTCTTAATTAATTGCCTCGAGGGAACTAATTCTAATACAAGGAAGTGCAACCTCTGAACACTTATGTACTTGAATGAACAATATCATTCAGGGAATACGGATATCCTATAAATGTATATAAGCGTGGTTTGTCTAGCTGAATGAATACACATGAAATTGTAAACAATATTTAAGTTATCAATAAATACGTACAGGTCTACTAAAGGCATATTGACATTGATTTTACTAAATGTAAGGTAAAATTCCAGAAAATTTCTAGACAGAGGTTATCGCAATATAAATAAAACAAAATACGAAACATTTGTGTGTTAAGACAAGAAGTCTTATTAGATATATTTACATTACAGGGAATGCTTGAGCAAGGAAACACAGATAATCCATACAACAATCGTTCAAAATAGATTATGTAAATGCAAGTAGGACGGCAATTGAATTTAGTGTATTAGTAAAAAGGATGACTAAACCAGAACAAAACGTCTCGACACTATCTCGCTGAACTATCGAATCGACGTCAATTCACTCTATTCTGAAAGTTGCTACGTAAAATGTAGAACAATTTTGAATTTGTTGGTTAACTACACTGCTAAACAAGAAATAGAATGTGTGTGTTTGATCTGAATCATTCAAAATTTAAGCTTAAGTCAAATACTTTGGATCTGTATTTTCTTCTCTATTTTTATGTCATTTTAATTTTTGTCTCCATAAAAATGTATTTTTTCATATTTACATTCAAGAGACAAATTGTATGTTAGAAATATTATTTTATATCGTATATTTCAATATTTCATTGATTTTTCATGCAAATTACGTCGTAAATTACATTGTACTTTCTACTTGTATTACATGTTGGAATATAGAGATATACATGAATGTAACATATGTGAATAGAATTATGGAGAAAAACAATAAAATAAAAAAGTTAATACTTTGGATCTTTATCAAATGCGGGGCAACTTGGCTTCTGGTCTTAATCACAACTTATTTCTTCTTCAAGTGAAAATAATAAGCCATTTCACTGCAAAAATGACAGAAATACCCGTCAAACGCAGTCTTGTTCATGGTCTTCTCATATATTTCGTCTGCTTTTACCTTCAAAATTTGAAAGTCTATGCGTTTTTACTTACAAAACAGTTGATATGAATGTTGCGGTGTGTGATCTGTATACAAACTAATTGCAAATGCAAGTTGTTCGGATTTGGCAGAGAAAGGGCTACGGAAGAATACATTTGAAATAAATTAATATTATTCTTATTTATTTATGCTTTAAGGTGGATTACTAGGAAAATGATGTGGATTATCACTTGATAATTTCACTGTTTAAACCAGTTGGATTATCGTCGCGCGTGCTTCTTTTATGAATTTTCCCCGAATGGCTCCCCAATAATCGTAGTCAATCGTGTCCTATCGTTTCATTACGGCAGCCCGATTTGTCGCAAACCACCAAACGGAAGAACACGAATTCAAGATCGGAAGTAACGACGTAATTCCGATGACGTCAAATCATTAAATCAGTGATTCGAAATTAAGGTGGTTCTACAGCGGGCGACCTGCATCTCGAATTCCGGAAATGCTGATGACTTTCACATGATCTTTTCGGCACGTGCTTATAGTAGAAAAATTACATAAAGACAAGTTTGATAAGCTTCAGTGTCTTCTTTGTTAGCGCAGTTGGTAAAGTGATTGACTAGCAAACCAAAGGTTCCAGGTTCGATTCCCACTCGCTACAAATCTTTTTTTTAAAAGATAAATTGTCCGATTTTTATTGACTAGTTCATAACGCAGTGACCAAAGGACAGGCTATGTTTTGTCACGTAATAATATCAGATGCAAGTATTGTCAAGTGACAACTAAACTTTGTAAGGATTTATAGCCTATATGACAGATGGCAGCTTAACACAAGACAAAAGTAATGCTAAAAGATAGATCTTAAATGAGCTTTTATGCATTACTTTTGTTATGCATTAAACAGCCATCTGTCTTTAAAGATATACAGGCTACCGTATTCAATGGTCCCTTATTACAGGTTTGACTTATGGTTATTATTTAGAGCTGATGGCATTTTAAAGTTGAGCTCAAGGGAGGTAACTCGTTTTGTGTAACATTTTGTCAGAACTTCTGGAAATCATGTATAAAGTGTAAATTCCATTGTAGATTTTCATTAAATTTTTGTGACTAGTAGAATTAAATTATATCTATCTAATATGAGCAAAATTAGTGTATGTTTACTGTTCGTTAAAAAATGAGCTTTTCTCGACAAAGGGTCCTGTCAGAAAAAAACGGCACTGTAATGTTTTTTTATTTTAACGATTTTTCACTCTCCATATGGTATATTTCAATTTAATCAAGGTTTCAAAGAATTCTGACATGGAATAAGCTGACCCGCGAACCACCTTAACATGTGGTTCATCGCGGGGTAAATCATGTACTTTTGCTTTCAATTGTTGAACAATTTCGTTTAAAAAAGTGGCTTGAAAGCATTAATAAATAGAATGACTCTATTTTTGTCAGTATAAGATCGAATTTAATGAATTTCGTGATCATCAGACTGTAATATTTCACTCGTGGCTTCGCCGCTCGTGAAACTGTACCATCTGATGTTCACTCAATGGATTAAATTTATATCTTATACAGAAAAAACCCCAGTTATTCTCTATGTTTTTCTCAACTTTATTGAATTAAAAAAAAAATTGTTATCAAATGAGAAGCCTAAGTTTTAAAAATCCAACATTTGTGTTACCAATTTAATTATGCGTCTTGTAATAAATATTTATAGTGTATCAAATGCATTTATACATGTACAACTCCTTTGGGTTTTACAGAACCTGTGCCATTTGCGTATTTAGGTACTGTTTCTACCCGGGTCTTGTAGATCCGCAGATAAAGTCACCTAAATCAACAACAGAAACAAAGGGTAAATTGAATATATTGAAAGACAGGTGAAAACTTAAAGCAAGGTGATAGTAAGGTCACTTTGCTTTACGCACACACTTGCTTTAAGCACCAGGGGCCCGTTTCATAAAACTTCGTACGAAAAAATCGATCGTAAGTCAAAACTTTAAAATGCATTTAAATTCTTATTTCTCTATTTAATCCGGTCTTGTGACATATTTTTGGAATCGTCTTTTCAAGACGATTCCAAAAAGATGTCACAAGACAGTATTAGATGGAGAATTAAAACATATTGAGACTTTTATAATCTGACTTACGACAACATTTGTCGTACGAAGTTTTATGAAACGGGCCCCTGATAATTAGCTCGATTTAGTGGTTGTTATGGAGAGGTTTTTCTGTAAATCGGGTTTTACAACACCTATGCCGTTTGTATTTTCGAGTACTGTTCCCTGTTTGGTATTCTAGAGCCGCAACCAAATGTCATCTAAATCATACTAATTGAACACAAGAAACAGTAAAACCTGTCTTTTTCGACAACTTATTGTATTAATAATTAAGTGTTTACGACACGTGAGTGTTTAAAGCAATGTGACAGTAAACCAGAAAACTCCTTTAGGAGCTTTCTGTTGTGTTGTAACATTGCTTTAAGTTGTCCCATGTCTTCTATACAAACAAGTATCAATCGTTTTAGTGATCGCAATTCAGAGCTTTCCTGTATAGCGTACATACAGTTGAAGATATAGAGGATAATTGTTTTTTTCAGTATAAGATAGAAATTTAATCCATTGAGTTAACATCAGATGTTATATTTTCACGAGTGGCGAAGCCACTCGTGAAACTATAACAGTCTGATGTTCACGAAATGGATTAAATTCGATCTTATACTGAAAAAATACAATTATTCTATTTATTTATGCTTTTAAGCCACTTTTTAAACGAAATTGTTCGACAATTGTGAAAGCGAAAGTACATGATTTACCGCGTGTTGAGCCCCACGTTTACATCGAACACATTAACGAAACAGTTTCCCGTACGATGACGTCACTTATTTATTGATTTGACGTCATCCGAATTACGTCGTTGCTCCCGATTTTGGATTCGTGTTCTTCCGTTGAGTGATTCGCGACAAATCGGACTGCCGGAATTTGAAGATAAGACACGATTGACTACGATTTTTGAGGAGCCCTACGGGGAAAACGGCGATTGGTGATAATCCACTGCAGTGGATTACCAAGTGATAATCCACTGCTATTTTCCGGTAATCCACCGAAAAGCATAAATAAATCTCCCTACCCGCACGTACATACTCACAATAGGTACTGGCGTGAGAAAGAAAGGTAAAAGAAGACGCAATTGCAATTTACAAGTGTTATGAAGATTACTAAAATGTTAGATAAGGTCGTTATTTAAAATATTTCGAAATGAACCCTCATTTTGAAATGTGTCAAACAATGTCAATATCTTAAACGTACAAATATGAAACCATTTTCAATTATTACCAAATTGAATTTCATATATTAGTTTTATTAACTACAATTTGACTTATTAGTATATAATAATTTTTAAAACAAAAGTATGTCTTATTAATACATAGGTTAATTGACTCGAAACCAGGCAGGTTTTAACCCTTTACCTGATAGCCTATTTATAGTACTTAAGATAGATGACTACTTAAAGCAGGTTGAAAGTAAAGCAGAATGCGCCTTAGGGCGCATTCTGCTTTACTTTCAGTCTGCTTTAAGCTATCATGTGCTATAATATAGAACATATTCCCTATAATACATATTCATTACTGATTAAATTGGAACTATTTTCTTCAGCGGATGAATAAATCATATCCGCTAAAAGGCGCTTCTATTGAGTAAAGGGTTAAGTATGATACAGTGTAATTCCAGTTGAAGTTTGCTGCAGTAACAATATAGCACAAGTTAAATGTACGTAGAAGCTTTGCCTGTTATTGGGTCGATGTATCAGTAATAAGGGGTAATGTAATAAGTGGAGCACAAGCAATTAGCTTTCTACGTTTATTCTGATGTAAATTGGATTCATATTTAAAATGTGCTTAAACAATAAGCGTATGTAATTTGTATTTACTCCTTTGGGATACATCACGTTATATGACTTAGATAATCACAACTTGCCTCGTGTACAATCACACTTAAACTAAGTTTGACCTTCAATGCGCTATAATAAAACAAATGGGAGACAGCTGTGCACACAGTTACAGTGGAGAATGTGTTATTCTTTCCCAATAAACGCGTTTACGCTAAAACTATTTTTTCTTTTACAAACAGTTTGGAGCCAGATCAGACGCCGGGTAACCCGGCGTCTGATCTGGCTCCAAACTGTTTGCCACCAAGATAAACATGAAATATCATAATTGTCCAAAAGTTGTTCTTTTCTACGTTTCAGTGCTTTGCGTTTGCGTACGTTTGCGTTTAAACGGGAAAGAATAACAGATTATCCACTGTAGGCTCCTAGTGAGACCACGGGGAAACCAGTGTCTCATCTATATCAAAACATTTTGACACTTTATTTGAATGTACAATGTGAAATAAAAGTTAACCTGCTCTTAATATTTGCCAACGAAAAAAAGCTTATCGTGCTAAAGTGTGATGCTGCTACTGATGTCACAAATTCGCTATATGAAATAACAATGACAGCTGCAAATCCAGATTATTGATAATTACTTTAGCAAAACCTACGTAAAGGTAGCTTTGATTATCAGAAATATGGGATTGCTTATTAATCTTCGTTCCTTAACACAAACGTCATATTTAGCAAGGTATGCAACTGATTGCTTTCTCAGACACAATTGGTATTAAACCGCCACTTCATATTTAATATACGGTTAACATAATAATTCAATGTTTCTAGCAAAGGGGAGTATTTTAATAAAACTTAAAAATCTGCATTTCTGAAGTAATCCAGGGCTCCAGCTAAGGGGAAGTAAACTGCACAAATCCAACATTTTCTAATCAAATCATTTTCTAAAGAGTAGTGACACCATAGGATTTAAGCAGAAATAAAGATTTTAAATTTTGAAATACCCCCTTATCTGGGGACCTGGTAATCCATATAATCTTTACTCATGAATGAATTGAGGCAATTCCAATGAGTGATACATTGTAACACCACAGGAGTTGATGTTAAAATGAGTGATAAATTGTTGAATTTGTTACAGTGGAGAATGTGTTATTCTTTCCCAATAAACGCGTTTACGCTAAAACTATTATTTGCAGTGCAAACAGTTTGGAGCCAGATCAGACGCCGGTTAACCCGACGTCTGATCAGGCTCCAAACTGTTGCCACCATGATAAACATGAAATATCAGAATTGTCCAAAAGTTGTTCTTTTCTACGTTTTAGTGCTTTGCGTTTGCGTACGTTTGCGTTTAAACGGGAAATAATAACGTTTTCTCCACTGTACAATAGCCCTACCCTACATTTAAATGACCTTCCTTTCCAAAAGCTTTCTTAACTCTTGGACCCATGAAACCTAAATTTGACAATTCAAGTTTACATTTAAGTTCTGGGGCCGAATTATAAAGCTTTTGACTTGAGTCTAAAGTGGTTCTCAAGCATTTGATTGGTCAAATTTGAGACTAGGCTCAAATCTGATCAATCAAATGCTTGAGAACACACACAGACTCACCTGAAAAGCTTTATAACCTCGGAGACTTTCCATTTACGACTATTTATGGGATTTTTTTTCACATATTTTACTGAATGGCAAATAGTGCAGACCCTGATCGGAGGCCTCCTGTTTAACTATTGCACTGCTAACGGCGCCAAAATGCGACTTTGTAAAATAGTTTGGATCCTGATCAGACACAGAGAAACTTCGAATCGACATTTCTTCAGTCAAAACAGCCCTTAAGCTGACTTTATAAATATTGCTGACGCCACTACGAATGCAGGCGATATTTTGGCGTTAACGAGGTTAAAACATACGATAAAACTTGGCAGTGAAATGGTTAAACAGGGGAAGTGGACTCAACAAACTTGGCAGTGAAATGGTTAAACAGGGGAAGTGGACTCAACACAGGTACACTGTTTGTAAACAACTTGTACGTGTCACTAGCGGTAAAATGGGTTAATTCGTTTGAATTTATTCTATATTAAAACACTTGTATGTTGGTTCGAATCATTGGAGAACTTGACCAGTGTATACTTTCTAGTATATAGTGTAACAAAGGAATATGTTTAAGTACATGTGTATTGAGTAGAGAGATTTTCTAAAAACAAAAAGGACCTCATCACGGCTTTTTTGTATTTCAGTATTGCCAATTTTATAACTAAATAGTCACACACTCTTTTTACCAAATTTGTAACAACACGACGTTAACCCATTTCTGCCGATGAGCCCATATATGGGACATAGGCAAACAGTGTACACTCTGATCAGGAATTTCAATATAAAACAAAATGAAAGTGAAAATTTAGACCAGTCATCCCTTTGATAAAAAATGGACTAATCCGATATATAAACATGGTAGAATCCACTGGGCGTAAATGGGCTAAGAACGTTAAGAAAGAAATACGACGTTACTCTGCGTCTGATCAGGATGTCACGCGTGTTTAAAAGTCTGTCGCAAACAAATTGAACAAACATTTTCAGATTCATTTCTTGTTTGCGTTCATAGGGAAAATAGCCGAATGTCACTTTACAACTAGTGTATAGGATTTAACCTTCTACAAGCTTCACGCGAATGTGTGGTTATTGTGTCAATCTTGGATCCATTTGAAAAGCCAAGTAACTCGGCGTCTTATCTGTATTCAACCCATATGAAGGTCTGATGATATAATATTTACGAAACATATGGATGATTCAGCTTTTAGAATTATTGCATACTACAAATTTTACAGACGATAATTTTATCGCGTGCTTGAGGTTATTTGTTAATTGGTCAATTCATAGTTCAATGTTTGATTAATGATTTAAAACATGAATAATTCAAAAGCTAGATGTATTACATGCAAGTTGCATTAACGAGACGATTTAAGATTTTTAGATAACATGGTTATGTAAAAACGTTGAATTAAAATAGACAAATATGTGTTTATTTCGTGATAAATGATGCCATTTGCTAACAAAGGACTTATGAAACATTTCAATGAACCATTTTCCAAACCATTTGTATAAAAGATCACAGATAGGAAACGTCATCAATGCAGCAGACAATTATTGACTTTTATCAGCTGTTGACATGTGTTGGCTTTTAGAACAAAGTTTCTTTTACATTGTAGAAGAAACTGATTTCCGACTATGAATACCGTGACATTAACCCGAGTAACTCACTGATGAAGATTCATCTGTTTGACCCTCAATCGATACATCTTTATTCAAACTGACTAGACTTCAAAATTCGATTACCCCCTTCACTTCCCCGAAGATTGCAAGAAATTCTCAACCAGCAACTACAGACTTCAATTGTCCTACAGTAGAGAAAACGATATTATTTCCCAATAAACGTGTTTACACTTAAACTATTATTTCGTTTGCAAACAGTTTGGAGCCAGATCAGACGCCGGGTATCCTGGCGTCTGATAAGGCTCCAACTGTTTGCCATTCGTATGAATAGCCAGATTCGTCAAAAAGAATATTATTTTGTACATTTTATTTCCATGCGTATGCTTTTAAACGGGAATGAATAACGTTTTTCTCCACTGTATCGGTAGCAGTAACAGCGCGAGAATTGGTCAGTTCCGGACACACCTATCAACTATCTAGACGTCGTGCACATCGACGATAACGACGGAGGAAAATCTTCCTAACATTGGCTTAAAAGAACTACTAGAAAGCATGATGAGGGATCTCATTTCAATCTCTCTTTTATTTTGTTCTTTCTCTCATCCTTTCTCTTTATTCTTAACGTTTCAGTTTTACTCTTTCACGATGTATTTTGTTCATTCACTCTCTCTCTCTCCTCTCTCTCTCTCTCTCTCTCTCTCTCTCTCTCTCTCTCTCTCTCTCTCTCTCCCTCTCTCCTCTCTCTCTTAGTTTGTTTAAACGGAAAATCCTATTAGCATTTTGAGCGTCTAATCAGAGTCTACACCGTTTGCCTTTGTCCTATATATGCGATCGAGAGTACAAATTGGTTAAACTTGATTTTGAAAACAACACGACAAAATTTAAGCGGACAAAAATAAGGTAGTGAAGGGAAAATTGTTTCAAACATGAAACTATTATTAAGCAATTAGCCGGCGATTACATTGAACAGACTTTGGGAGGTATTTACCTGGTTTTCACAGTATAATTTCAGCCTGCTTCCTAAACAATCGAATTAAAAATAAAGTTAGTAGATGGGATCAGATCCGCTACATAAAACATTCACGAAAATTACAAGTCCTTAACCTTTTCACTATTTCAGTCTCAGGACAATTGTCATATGCAATTAGGATCATAATCAAACGCTTGGTTACGCTGTTTCTGTACAGGGCCAAAATCGTGTTTTAACTTTAACAGTATTGCTTTAGTCAAACTGCTTAAAATCTTAATTTGGAAATTAAAACCAGGCAGCAATTGTATAAGTAGAGGACGTCATTGCAGATAATGGATTAATAGTGCCAATTTAAACTATAGAACTAATAATGCGGACCAGTTCAACAAGCAAACGAGTAGTTAGATAATTAGAAGAATACCACAGCCTTGATATAAACTGAGCCATAATTATGGTAAACGGTACCCTGCCACAATGCAAGACATTGGACATATTTCTTAATCAAATATATACCTTACAAAAGTAGTGCACAAATGTTCCTTGTATAATCAGCCTACTAATATTTCCATCACTAGTCACGGTTAAATTGGTCTCCACCCTTTCACCACCCTATAGTGTCGTTTGCCTTAACCCTTTGAACCCTATAGGCGTCCTTTTCAAACAGTGTACATGTGAATAGTATACGTGTCGTGTGCAAACAGTGAAGACCCGGATCAGAGGGCTCCGAAAGGAGGCCTCTGATCGGGGTCTTCACTGTTTGTCAAAATGCCAATCACTGACAAAAACAACCCTTAAAAGTCAGAAATGGACTGGACTAAAATGGAAACTGGAATTGTCCATTTGAAGTTTCAGGGAGGAAAGAGTTAAAATATCGTCTTTATGTATTGTTGTTGGACAAGCTTTGGTTTTGATTTTTTTTCCAAATACAGACTCAATCAAAAGTATGTGGCCAATAATTATATAGCAAGAATCTCTTTTGTAAGGTGTCCCTAAATAAGATTTTTTCTTTATTGAATGAATTTAATATCGCAAAATAATAGCATTTTATTCGTCAGTAAGTGTATCAAAACGAGTACATTTAAAGCTCAAAATTACAAACATTAAACTATTTTAATTATCATGTTTTTTAAGACAGACTACAACTTAAAGCAAGGTGACTTAAATACAATAAATATAGGATCTGTCATGAGTCGATGTTTAAGACAAGCTGATCTCAAACGAATCTAGAATTGAAATGTTATTAAGCGAGCCTTTGCGAGCTTTATAACAATTCTATTCTAGACGAGTTTGAGATCAGCTTGTCTTAAACATCGACGAGTGACATATTCTTTTTCTCACATTACCATCGATTTAAGTTATTTCTAAAGCAATATGCATATTTTTGTAACCCCGGTGACGTCATAACGCCGTTATGAATATTGACGTTATAGTGACGTCATCAAACTGATCTTACTACACATGTTCGAGATAAGGATATTCGTCATTGTTGTTCGCTATGGAAAACAGGGGTAGTTATGTGAGAAATTCTTCTTTCGAGCTTTAAGCTATCACTTTTATTTTATATAATATATTAGCTTTCACTTAAATGGTATTAAAAGAGAGCTTTCATTCAACTTTGGTGACATTTACTTGCTACAATTGAAGCTACCCGTATTTTTAAATTAAAACGTGACTGGGGCGGCACCAATAACCTTGTCAACGGACAAGTTGACTAAGCAAGTTTGAGTTATAGAGTTCCAACTGTAATTAATTTAACATAAATGTGTTACAAGGCTACTTGTAGAGTGGCGTGTAGATCTCGTTTTGGAATTTCTTACACAGAAATATCTACTGGAGAGGTGATTATTTAATTAACACAAAGTCAACGACCTTTGAGAACACCTATTTTGATTAGTATTGTATGCTTAGTTAATACATTCAACCCTAGCGACGACTTTACTCTCCATTGACAAAGAGTATACTTATGAAGAATACCATTGTTCTTGTAAACAGTATAGACTCTGATCATAGGACTTCTACCGAATCCCTCTGACCAGGGTCTATACTGTTTGTCATGTTACAATATTGTTCAAACTAACCCTTCATAGTTTAAAATGGAAAATTCTTAATTGGAAATTGAAATTGTCCAATCACAATTTCAGGGGTGAATGAGTTGAGGCCATGATTACAAATGAGACACATTCAGATTCCTTCAATATGTATAATTCAATTTGTTCGCCAATAGGCTCCATTAACAAACTAATTGTCTTAATTGAAATCCTGAAAAGTGAGTGACCGTCAAATTGACAGATTTATAGATAGGTTTCAAAATTCTTCAAAACAATACTAACAAAGTAACGATGTCTGAAGCGAAAGTTTCGCCTTTTTGCTTAGGTTGGTTTGACAATATTCTAACATTTGCCTGTGTCCAGAACGGGCGCCATGAATATTTGCGTTTAATAAGGATAAAATAATTTAACACATTTATTCAAACTTATATTTTGAGGAATTTGTACGAAATAAAAAACATCCATGATAATTAGACCTTGAAAGATTATACATTGTTATAAATAAATACGAAAGACTCAAGCAGGAAACGTAACACAAACAATACACCCACCTCTCAAGCAGAACACACACACACAGTCATACCACAACAAACACACACACACACGCAATACCATTCCTTCATCTACACTACTAAATAGAAAACAACACGCAAGACAAACATAAAGCTAAGTGAATATAGGAGCCCGCCTTGGTACGGTCAGTAGCAATCAATAATTAATTATAAATTAATGAATTATTAACAACCACTGGGGAGTTAAACCTGGGTTTAGGGTTTTGGCATTGAACTGAAACTATTAATAAGGAAACTTTTGAAACACTATAGTACTTATAAGATTAAGAGTCTTCATGATTTGTAGTATATAAAATCAGACTAAAAAGTCATTCAGTTTTTTATTGTGATTTACCTAACGTTTTGTTTGAAATCTTTGGCATACTGCTTGCGACAAGGTTTGAGTTGATATTAATGTAAACAGCTAATGGTGTTTTATGTCTGCAAGAAAATAAATTTCACTTTTATCATTAACAAACTTGCTGCTTAATGTGACTTATAGTGGTAATGTCTTCAAGTGTACGAAATATGCAGCAACATATTCATTTTGTAACTTGAACATTAGAGAATTAAATAAAATTGAAGAACTCATAAATTTACTATATTTTAGCTATGAATACAAGAAATAGTTTGGAGTCTATAGGAAGAAGTACTGTATGCTCAAGAAATGAATACTTTACAAAATGTATCCATTTGATAGTTGTCATTTTTTCCTTGAACATGCACGTTTCTGTCGCAGCATTTAATAAGAAAAACTATAAATACCGGTCTGTCCAAACAAGGTCACAGAAACGACTATGGTTTTGGCTGAGCAAACGTGCAACGTCCAAAGCACAATAAACAACTATGATACAGTACAAAAGAACCAATTGGGATAGGATTGCAAACATGATTAAGAATATTACGTTATCAACTTGACAAAGGATTCGTTAGACACTAAGCTGATAAGTGTTCCAAAGTCATGGCGCCAACTAAATTAGACTATTCTTGACATTGTTGCAGACTGGGAGTTTAAATGCGTTTCTGTGTCTTAAAGGCTTCTTTCCCATTCTCACAATGCCATCAATCGGTAACAAGACATTTCACAAGGATACTGTAATGTAAAGAGACATTTAATCCATTACTCAATAGATATATATTCTTACACATTTTATTTAATCTTCCACCGGGGAAAATAGTCCCAATTTTTACAGTCGTAAATTATGTATCATATGATACATACTCTATCAGATGATAGGTTAAATCAGACTGAAAGTAAAGCAGAATGCGCTTTAAGGTGCACTCTGCTTTACTTTTAACCTATTTTAATTAGTTACCTATCTTCAATACTAGAAATAGGTTATGGAATAAAGGGTTAAATAAGACATAGATAGAAGTTCGGATTGCTTAGGATATTTTGTGATTATTTCTTTAGTTTCAAACAAGTGTGAGTAACATCAGCGTGAGTATATGTCTTGAGCCAACGTTAACTTATACAGTTACCACTTACTGATTAAAATTTCTTAAAGAGTGCCGCCTGTTGTTGTCGTGTCTATGAATCATTTTCAGACATATTTTCTCGTTTTTATTTCTTCAGTTATTTTGTCTCTTGCAATAAATAATAAACTGTTGTGCCTTTATAAGGTCAACTAAATAAATTATACCATCCCGAACATAAATTCGAACCTACCTCTAGCTGATCTACGTACCTTTAAACAGGCAATTACATCATATTAGGTCACTAAAAAGCTAAGAATTACAGAAACACAGACACGCTAAAATGGGTTTTAGCAAAGACTGAGTTAAAATATTTTAAGTTGTTTACGAATGAAATTGAAATAACTGATTGGATGTGCAGATATTCTTGTATAATTTAATATTGTTTGTTTTCATTACATTTGGTTAGCTGTGATTGGCTGTAATTTTTGTTTCATAACTCCATGAAAAAAATTAAATTCAGACCATGCCTTGTCAGGACTACTTTCCCTCTATTAGTCCAACTGCTCTTCACAAGCGCTGCATGAAGCAGGATGCCAAATGACGTCATTGACGTCGGCGTTACTACATAACAACGTCGCGTTTTGGCGGAAAATATATATGGCGGACGGACTACAACCTACGTTTTAAAGCGTTAAAAAAGAACATTCGCGTCAGATTCTGTATTTAACAACTTTCTTAAATTCAGAAGTGATATTAAATTATAAGGAATAATTCGGAATATTTATTGTATTCATGGAGGTATGAAAACAAACCTGGTCACACTTTTGTATGAAACCGCTTCGCGGTTTCATACAGTGTGACCAGGATTTTTTTTCATACCTCCATGAATACAATAAATATTCGAATTATTCCTTAAATGATTTTGTTTACTTAAAATGTCTATTGAAACTTATTTCAATAATATTCGTTAAGCTAAAATACCTAAAATTAATATTTGAGAAATAAATTTCTGTTTTTAATGTATGACGTAATGGTAGTGAAGGGGCAATGATGCTCTGTTGCTTTAGGTCATGCTAATATAATTGGACTGGATTTAACCCCTTCACTGCCATGACGTCATCAAATTTAAACAATTGTCGTCTGCTTCTATTTCTAAAAAACAATTTTTAGGTATTTTGACTTAAGAAATATTGAAACGAGTGTCAAACAGTTTGGATCCTGATCAGACGCCGCGTTACGCGGCGTCTGATCAGGATCTAAACTGTTTGCAAATAACTACTGTACTCGGGGTAAGGCAGTGAAGGGGTTAAGATAACAGCTGGTAAAAATATAAAATTGACATTTTATGAGTTTGAAAGACAGTTTTGCTTAGGGTGTTTATTCTGTATGACAGGACTTCAGATAAGAGTGAGTGAACTGACTTTTCAAACAGATTTGACTTCATGTTGCTACACAACCCTATATCTTGATTACCAATTAAAGGCGACTTTAATGTGTAATAACATCATACAACTGATTTGGTTTTAATACAATCACCGTATCTGAAGCTATACGTTTATTAAGATTCCTTCTAGATTATACAAATAGTGTTGTTGTTCTTGTTGTTGTTATTTCTATGAAGGATTTAAGTCCGCTCAAATTTATGCCATTATGCATCATCCCATTCCTTGCAGCTCTGCTTAACCCATTATGCCCAGTTGATTCTTCCATGTTCATATATTGGATTAGTCCATTTTTTTATCAAAGGGTGCCTGGTCAAAGTGTTCACTTTCATTTTGTTTTATATTGACATTCCTATCAGCAAACAGTGTAGACTCTGATCAGACGCCGCATAATCATGCATCTCAGTTTGGTTGGAAATAAGAAACAACTTTAATTGTAAAACACAAGTAATTGGGCTTTAACCTCATACAATTATAAAATATTTGCTTATTAAGCAGAAGATACCTGACAGTACATTCTGCTTTACACGTCTTCAAAACTATAAACAACCTATGGGGAAATATCTTAAGTGAAGTTGTAATGCAAATGATAGATATATACATCCCTGTAATCTGGATCCGAATGTATTGCAACATTTATCACCAACTTGTCTTAATATGTTTTTTCTTTACCAGTGAATGGTAAAATATTAATCAGACAAAGACGATGTGTCGTGTTTAACTTACATGTGCATGAACCAAAGGTCAATCTCACAGACCATAATTCCGTTATTACGAATTGTGGGCCCAGTCTGTCATTTCTTTTATTTCTGTATCTATTAATGGATTTCAAAACGGTTTGCAACAAATGTTCAAAGATAAAGACAACTTTTCCTGTTTAACTCTCATAGTCATAGGTTAAATGTCAAGGTCACCGGACATGAATTTCATGTCTGGCAAAGTAGGAAATGTCTCTATATAACTGACAACGTGAAGAAAATAGTTCTAATTTATACATTCATAAATATGTAAAATACAAAGTATTTTCTATATTCTAGCAGATGTAAGCTTAAAGCCGGATGAAAGTAAAGCAGAATGCACTTAAAACGCATTCTGCTTTACTTTCAACCTGCTTTAAGTCGACACCTATATTCAATACTAGAGATATGAATTGTGGGTAAGTGTTAATGTAATATTCCAGTCCCTTTTGGATGTGTCAAAAATCAAGGACATTGGTAACATTCTGTCTGACCAGAAGGCGGTTCGGGGACATTTGTCAGACTACTGTGACATTTCTTGTTTGTTGTTTTTTTAGTAAGGAAACCTACAGATGTCAAACAGTAATTACCCAGTTTGCAAAAAAACAGTCAATTCGCGATCCGCAGACGAGTGATTACCGGATGTTATGAAAGCCATTTACATTTCTTTCGAATGGAGACCATTTGCAGTAGTTCCCAGCAGTGACTCCTAATTTCGCAATGAAACCTTGTATATGTATCGCACCTACAAACCACTTATTATCAATATATTAATATGGTTACAGGGAGATAGCCGCGGTTCGATTGGATGTTTTGATGGGACCGGATATTACATACAACTCTGCGTGCTCTCTTGGGGATCAACTATATGTACAACAGGCTTCAACGTATACATTAAGGTGTCCGAGGACTAAGACTGGATCGACAATACTATTTAGTCGAATCAGTAATTAAGTAAAAAAATGTTCTTTATGTTTTATTTTAGAAATAAAAAATAACGTATCTGACGTCGTTTCTTGAATTGTCTTTTTATTAAGCCCGATGATGACGTCATTATATTAGATAGAGACAGTGGAGAAGATATTATTCTTTCCACGCCCGGTTATTACTATGCTTACCATTGAAATATGCGCAGTGTCCAAACATACACAGAAGGCTGGGTTATTTCAGTGCAACTTATTTCATGGGTTAGTGAATACACTATTTATATTCTATTTTCTATTTTTGTATATCATGCACAGACGTTAATCCGTCACTGTTTTGTAAATATCACAGATCGATTATCGAAATAAACATTGGAATGACTCATTGTACTTACATGAATATTTTCGAGAACCCCAACTCAGACGTGATGTGTGTTTAGATAAAGCTTTTTGTTTCCATACTTTGTCATTTGTTTACTATAATTTGATTGATTCAGGCACATTACTCTAAAGTGAGGATGCCTAGGTACGTGTTGTCCTGGCTCCGAGGTTATAAAGCGTTTGAGCTGAGTCTGAGTGTGTTCCCAAGCATTTGGATGGTCAGATTTGAGCCTAGGCTCAAATCTGACCAATCATATGTTTGGGAACGAGTTTAGACTCAAATCAAAAGCATTATAACCTCGGAGCCTGGTGTCCGTCTTACGAACCATCGTCAGATTATAAAATTCTCAAACATTATTTATAATTCAATCTAATCCTACCTTGTGACATCTCTTTGAAATTGTCTTGAAAAGACGATTTCAAAGAGACGTCACAAGATATGATTAAATGTCAGTTATTATATGTATTTTAATGTTTTGACTTACGATCATCTTGTCGTACGTCGTTTCGTAAGAAGGGCCCCTGGAGTCTCCTTTACGTGTGTCCGTTACAAGAAAAAGAGCAATCAATGCTTGTGTTGCCTGATGAAGTCGATAACTTGATTTCTGTTTCAGTGACAAAACGGTAAAGATTGACTTGCAAACTATCATAAGATTTTAACGATGAGGTCCTCGAGGGTCATGAGGACAATGAAAGTCAACAGTACTTTCGAATAAATTGTCTCCTTTATATTTAATTACCGGTATATGTAAACGTTGAACATTACGAAATTAATTCCACCAGTCATACTGCATGTAATCTAACTTTGAAACGTTAGTGCAGACAACAGTATTGAAGCAGACGACAATGAAACGATAAAAGGGTACAAATCTCACGATGAATTTGGCAGCGAAAGAGTTAATTCTTTATTTTGTTTCCTATTACTTTAATACTTTTCCTTCTTTAAGACGAACACACTAACACATAAAACGTAAAGGCTCGTCTGCTTGGATTTCTTATGAGCTACACAGAAAGAATTAGTTCAAAATTTGGTAGGGCACCACTTGGCGTTAATTGGTACGTCAAGCATTGTCTGTTTTTTAAAAGTTCAGTTATTTTTTCCATCAGGTTTTAATGCCATTGTCGAAATAGAACGTAACAACATGTGCATGGGACATAAAGGAACATTGTCTCACTAACTCGTTTTATTATTACTTTTTATTATTATTGCGCGCCCTGACACGGGTTACACGCTATACGCGCGTGGTTTCTTTTCTGATAATGTTTGCTCCTTAATACGAATACAGTTTTTTTATGACATGGGACTGCCACTACTACTACTAATCAGATAAGTATGTAGTGTATTTTCGCGAAATCTATCACGGATTTGGCTCTATTCACAAAAGTACATGAAAATATTAAACTGGTCATAATTCCAAATAAATAATTTAACATGCTGTTTATCCTGTTAGCGCTTTAAACTGAAAAAGATTTCGAAAGTTTCTATTTATTACGTTCACTTTAAGTTAATTTGTAAACAATAAATATCCATGATAGCAGCTATCAAAAATAGGTGACGGCGCATGACTCTCAATGTCAGCCTTATTAACCCTTGTCCTGCTGGATTGTCGTCTGCTTTGGGATTGTCGTCTGCAAAATTTGTTAAATTTAGAATTATAAGTAAAAAACCCGAAAGACGAGTGTCAAACAGTTTGTATCCAGATCAGACGCCGTGTAACGCGGCGTCTGATCTGGGTCGAAACTGTTTGCAAAAATCAGTAAAGTCGTGATCAGCAGGCAAAGGGTTAATGGACTCTCAAACAAATGTATTCTTTAGAGCAAGATCTATCTCCCAGTACGTCGATTTCAGTGGTTACTGCGATTATAAAGACATTGACTTTAAAAACACTTATATGAAACGCTTTTTAGTTTTAACTGTTTAATTAAATGATGACTTCAGTTGGTATGATATACATATACAATTATTTGATTTTGGTGACGTATACAGACAACTATTAATTTTATTACTACAGCTTCTTTACAACCCAAAGGACGTTGCATTGATAAAATCAATTTAAAATGACAATTTTCATATCATGTTTTAACAGCCTCGTTTACAAAATACATGTGAAACACTTAACATCATGCGAAAAATGACAATCTGATGTAACAATATTTGCAAGTAAAACAATAATTAACATTATATACGTATGTTCGTATATTGTTCGGTTACTAATTTCTACTTACCATCTGATCTTTTATTAAATACGCTCCGGCTATGAATAAGCGTCAAGTATGAATCATTTAATATTTTCACTCTCAGTGACGCTTAAAATCGCGCATGCAAACAGTTTCAGACGCCGCGTAACACGTTTGATTATGACCCAAACTGTTTGACACTTTTATCAATATTTGATAAGACATGCAACCTTAAATCTAACTTTCAAACGTGTCTTGCAGACAACAAAACTGAAGCAGGCGATAATAACGTTGTAAAGGGGTAAACATCTCCCGATTAATTTGATTAATATTCTTTTTTGTGTGTACACAACATTTGCACTTTGTAGATGTGGAACATATGCGGGACTTCAGTGCGAAATGGTCGTCGTTATACTTCGTTGGCCCACAGTGATTTTGTGTTGCAAAAATTGCAAAAGCTTTATGACAAATGAAGTATCAAATTCCCTCGGTGCATTTAGTCGCAAAACGTTATACGTTGGCTGACCGATTTAAGATCTCTATTTGTCTCAGTATCTAAAACACTCTCCATGGATGTTCAAAATTTGGTTGCATTATTAAAAGCATCTTTTCACGCACTTCCTGACACTGTGGCTTTTCACGCATTACAAGCATTATATTGACAGGTTTCAGAGCAGCCTTTGATTCCCAGGAGGGTTGTTTCACCCCTTCACTGCCTTGACGTCATCAATTGCAAATAATTGCCGTCAACTGTTATTTCTCAAATTTAAAGTTTTGGTAATTTGACTTAAGAAATATTGAAATAAGTGTCAAACAATTTGGATCCTGATCAGACGCCGTGTCTTATCATGATCTAAACTGTTTGAAAATAAGTATAGTACTCGGTGTAATACAGTGAAGGGGTAAAAGATTCTTCTCTCAATTGCAATAGTCGTTTTTACCCTTTTTTAAAGATTTCTTGAGTTGGGATGTGTGTAATCTAATTGGCTTTTTTCGTCCAAAACATGCAAGATTTCTCAAGACACACAGTATCACGGTATTTGATTCCGTATGTAAACCGTTCGAAAAACGTTTGCAGAATTAGTAAACGAGCTGCAATGTCAGGAATGGTTTTTTATTTAAGTGTTCTTGCCAGTAAAGAGTATATTAGTATATGTAAGTTTGAGTTTTAATGGTATGGTTGTAATGTTGAAACACATAAGAAATAACTTTTATTTATTCAGATATTTTTACTATTGTGCATTAGTCGAAATTAAATCGTGCATGTCAAAAGGTGTATTAGAGAAAAGAAAAATACGTGACATGCTGTTCACAATCTTTTTCATTTTACAGTAAAAACTCGATTCTACAAACTCGCGTTCGTTCGAACATACCTATATTTTAAAGTTAAAACGTGGCTTAGCCACGTTTTAACTTTGAAATACTGGTATGTTCGACTTAAAACGAGATCGACTTATCAATATTAAACTTACAAAATACTGGTAAGATCGATATAAGCGAGTTCGTAGTATCGAGTTTCGACTGTATTGCAATCAGGCTGACAGAAAGCTGATTGATTTACAGTCCAATCTAGCTCATTGAACCCGTACATTTCAAATGGACAATTCCAAATCCCAATAAAATGTACTCTATTCGTATTATTCAGTGTACATTCTGATAATTCAATGCAAACGAACAAGCCATGCAGACCATGATCATATGACATTGTTTGCGAGGGACAACCCTTTCACTCTCAGTGACGTCATAAAGTGTGCGTTTTCAAACAGTTACGGCCCTGATCAGACGCTGCGTTTGACACTTTTATCGATATTTATTAAGGCATACAACCTTAAATCTCACTTTCAAACGTATACTGAAGCAGACGTCAATAAATAAAGCAATAGCATGAAAGCATGAAAGGGTTAGGTACATGTATAAACTTCATTCGTATATTTGCTATTTGTAAAATACGCGTATATATGTCACTTAGTGCTAATGAATTAAACAGCCATAATTTATGTTGAGGTACAGAAAAGCTGTTATGTTTAGTACTTTTGGCAATATTTATTTGGATTTATCAAACTCGCAATTTTAGAAAACGATAACAACTCGGCTCATTTGTATCGTTTTCAGAACGACTCCAATAGTTCAATAATTCGTGAGCCCTTTTATCAGGGACTTCACTGTTTGTATTAGACCAGTGTACTCTTAATAAGAACGCTTTTGGTAAAGGACGCATATATATGCGTCACTAGGGTTCAATTATTTAAAATGTTGGCCTCAATGAATGAGTAGTACGCCAATAAATGCATCCTCAATCATCATCCAGACAATTGCTTATAATAGATCGTCTACTGTTGCCCGTTTTTTAACCCTTTCACAGTTAGAGGTTTCTCATTCATCGTTTCATTGTCGTCTACTTCAAGTTCGTTATATACCATGTCGATTCAAAGTCAAATATTAAGGCTGTATGACTGAAGATATTTCAAAACGTGTGTCAAACAGTTTGTATCCTGATAAGACGCCGCGTTACGCGGCGTCTGATCAGAAATCGAAACTGTTTGCAAACGCGCTTTTAAGCGTCATTGAGAGTGAAATGGTTAACCAAGTACTATGTTTTTTTTGCAAACGATTTGAATTAAGCGAAACGCAGCGTTTGATCAGGGTTCGTTCTATTCGACCCTTATCTAAATAGGTCTGAAGTGAAAATATTTAATCTTAATATGAAAAATGAAATCAGACGACAACCGTATTAAGTAGATAACGTCGGGAAGTGAAGGCGACAACACTCTTTGATGCTTATTGTCAGCTTAGCCGTTTCACGGCCGACATGTCAAGGCCGACATCACTGTCGTTTCCAAACAGTTTGAAACCTGATCAGATGCCGCGTATGCGATGTCTGTTCATCGGAATATAAACTGTTTGACACTCATTTCAATCTGTCGTAACTCGTTGAGCCCTAGTCACGCATATATGCGTCATTTGCAAACATCGTACTTGTAAGTAGTACACTTGTCCTATGTAAACAGTGTGTACCCTGATCAGAGGGCTCCTTTAGGCTCCTTTAGGACCCCTCTGATTAGGCTGACCTCTACACTGTTTGTCATTTTGACATATGTTGTAAAAACCAACCCTAAAAAATCAAAAGTGGACTAGACTTAGTTGAAAACTTGAAGGGTCCATTTGAGGTTTCAGCGAGGAAGGGTTAAGTAAAAAATAAAGCTTGAATTTCTAAATTTGATAATTTAAAGCAGGCGGAAATAAAAAGCAGACAATACTAAGGCTGCGACTGTGTTAGACGGGGTGAGCACTGTTGCATATTTCAGTATTGCTCATGAACAGACTCAATTAAACCGAGTCTGCGATTTTCAGTATTTGCTTTGTTTTCTGTGCTTTCAAAGGATCTCCTCTTATTCAGATTTTTATAATTCACAACAGCAGATGTTAAATGCTTGTGTGGCGGCTGTAAAAAGTCGCCCCTTACTTCATTCTCAGTGTTGTTATACTTTCTGGTCCTTTGGAATCATTGATTTCAGCGTATTTACAGTTGAAAGTTGAATTCCGCTTAAGCCGGTGCTAGGGGACGTGAGCACTGTTGCATATTTCAGTATTGCTCAAGAACAGACTCAATTAAACCGAGTCTGCGACTTTCAGTATTTTTTTGTTTTCTGTGCTTTCAAAGGATCTCCCCTTATTCAGATTTTTATATAATAATTACAGTGAAAGGGTGAAAAACATTAGAGATAATTTAGGTGTAAACCAATATAAGCAACTACAGTTGCATTTGAAATGGTTTGAATCCATATCGGAGGCCGAATAACTCGACATCTGTTCGAATTATAGCTGCTATATTCGGATAACTATTTATGTTACAGTATTTATTCTTGACTTGAAAATACGTGCAGTTAACAGTTCTATTACGGCAGTGGATATATTATAAACTATTAATACATTTCGTGGCGAAAATGTTCAAGTTAACTACCCATAAAGTAATGTAGGTAAAACATGTTTAGATGATAATTTGTGGGTTTCAAGTATTGAATTTATTGAACGAGTTGGATTCAAAGGATTGCTAGGTACTTGCCGATTAGTTAAATAGATTGGTTAAGATATATGTAGCATATTTCACAATTACAGCAATGTCACGCAGTTGTCAATTTTAAGGCAGAATCGATGAGCTAACCTTATTCTAATACTCTTGTCTTGCAAAATGCAATAACAAACGCATTTGCAACTAGTTTCTTTATCCAGATCAGATGTATGATCATGCAAAAAACATTTGTCACCCAAATCGATATCTCCTCTGTCAAACTGCATTAAATGTAGAATGTAATCAATTGTATAGATTAATTTTATTCACCTGGCAGGGCGGAGCTAACCTTTGGCAAAGATAAACTAAATTATTTTTTATGTTAGGGGTGGTAGGTATAGTTCCGAATTATACCGTTATTTTCCGATACTTTAAACATGGAGAAACACAATTTATGCATGCAGTCATAACAACGTGAAAAGGGTATATATAGTGCTCCTTCTCTACAACAACACCCAATGGGAGACACCTATTGCGTGTGTTGTTCCTAGGTAGTTGCTACAGGAGAGAAAAGTAAAACTTGTCCTACATTGACAAACAGCTTGAATCCAGATTCAGATGCCGCGTAACGCGGCGTCTGATCTGGATTCAAGCTGTTTGTCATTCATAATTATACATGTATTCCTTTTGTCAAACTGTCTGGTAACTACAATCCTGGGAAGAAACGTCATTCTTGGGAGAAACGACGGACAAAAATGGTAATTCCAATAAATTCCAATGAAGAACGTGCTGCCACCCCCAAAGTTGAAGTGCAAAGGTCCGCATCGAAACTCCGCCCTTCCAAGTCAATAGAAATCGGCTTATAAATACATCAGTATGTTTATGCTTACAACATATTTGCCGGTGTAAGTGTACAATAAATGTAGGTGGTAAATATGTAATACTTACTCAAGTTTGGTTCTAGCAAGATTTGCTTCACTGAAGCAAATTTAATTTCAACTTTATCCCGTTGTCATAGTCCTGATTAATTAGAGATGTCCGTCTGCAAGTTACCTGTGTTTCCGGTAACCCGACCGACCCTAGTTTTTTCCCCGACTCTAATTTTTTTTTTTCACTTTTCGAAAAATGTATAGGCAATTGTCGGTCATTTTTAGACAATCGTTGTTTTTTTTTTGGAACGTGTAATAGAAGACAATCTCCATTTAATTGTTTAAAACGCTTATATATACACGTTTTAAGTGTTTTAAAAGTTGATTTTAAATAAGATTGCATTGAGTACAATTTGACCGTTGCCATAGTGGGTTATTTTTAACACGGGCTTGAATGTTTAATTCTCTCCCATGTTACTAATGATCTTGTCATAGAATTTTTGTTAAATGTTTTACATGTATTTACTTACTGTGCTGGCGGTCATTTTGATTGTGAGGTTTTGGAACAGGGTTTATATATTATGTACACTGTTCGTCTTTATAGGTGAATATAGGAGATAAGTGTGAGGTTGGGCGCCCCTAAACCCAGGTTTAACCCCCCAGTAGTTGTTAATGGTTAATTTATAATTAATTATTGATTGCTGCTGACCGTACCAAGGCGAGCTTCTATGTTCACTTTGCTTTATGTTTGTCTTGCGTATTGTTTTCTGTTTGGTGTGTGGGATTGCGTGTGTGTGTATGTATGTGTGTGTGTGTGTGTATTTGTTATGGTATGGCTGTGTGTGTGTTCTGCTTTAGAGATGGGTGTATTGTTTGTGTTGCGTTTCCTACTTGAGTCTTCTTTCGTATTTATTAGCAATTATCGATGTGAAATTTGCTCTAAATATGTCATCAAGTATCTTCCTTGAAGGTATGGTATGCTAGGTTAGTTAACCATTAAGACATTCAACATGCAGACAACACATTTTAATGACACATTTGCCATGCATACAACCACGGAGGACTGGCACCGGGAAATATTATTCATTTCATCTGTCATATATAAATCACTACTGTGTCGTCTTGGTATATCAATATCCTAAACAATCATACCGGTTTAGATTTTTAAGAAAATTTTAGTTATGGGACCTATCAATAACATTAACAATTTGAATGGATATTTATGGGTGAATGGGTTTTTTATGTATGGCACATGGCTCTGCACAATAAAATACATTTATACATTTTCATATATAAAATACTACATCAGAAAGTTAAGTGTAATATTGACTGTGTTTAAAAAAAAGAAGATTTTCCGACCGTCCGCCCCTAATTTTTGGGGGCATGTAATAGGAAACACAGGTATTTTTATTTGGCTTAAAAGTCAGATTATGTATGTGTACCTGTGTTAACCGAAATATGAAGTAAATGTGAGTAGTTGTCCGATATTATTCCAATATTATTTTCTAAGTTACATATTCAAGTATGTAGTTGTTTTCAGGCTCGATTTCAAAGGACTTTAACCCTTTACCTGATAGAAGCGCCTTTTAGCGCATTTTAGTGTATCCCTCCGCCAAAGAAAATAGTTCAAGATTATACATACATGAACATGAACAATTAGAAATATTACTGATATACTAGCAAATAATGACTAAAAGCATGTTGAAAGTAAAGCAGAATGCGCCTTAGGGCGCATTCTGCTTTACTTTCAACCTGCTTTAAGTAGTCACATATCTTCAATACTAGAAACAATGCTATCAGGGAAAGGGTTAACCCCTTCACTTTCTTTCCCAGAGTACAGTTGTTATTTGCAAAAAGTATGTATCCAGATCAGTCGCCGTGTAACGCGGCGTCTGATCAGAATCCAAACTGTTTGTGTAGTCTTTGACACTCATTTTTGTATGTCTTGTTGAAAAGACCAAACAATTGAGGTTGGTGAATAAAATCAGACGACAATTGCTCTAAACTTGATCGCGTCATGACAGTAAAGGGGTGAATGTAATTATATTACCTTTCTTGGCTGAAAAGCGATTTGCTTGAATAGATTCGATGTAAGAGTGTCAGGAGTGTCTAGAGGTAAAGTATACTACTTTATTATTACTGTCTGATGCCGTAGACATTTTGAATGAAGAAAAAAAACACACAAACAACTGAACCGTTTTTACGTTTAGCTTTTATATTTCAGCTTGAACTTTGTTTACGAATTCGTAAGCAGTTTACTTAAACCTTGTTTTTAAGCTTTTATTTAATCTTTTTGAGATAAGATTTCTTATTTATTAATGATGTAAGTCAAACATTATTTCATTTTCAAACAGTAAAGCCTTTCATTCTCAATGACGCCTTAAAACGAGTTTACAAACTGTTTGGGTCCTGATCAGGGTCCAAACTGTTTGACACTCTTATCGTTATCTGTTTCGTCATACAACCTTTAATCTTTTGAAACGTGTCTTGCAGACATGTATACTGAAGCAGACGACAATAAAGCGGCGAAGGGGTAAAATTATCCCGAATATTTTGATCATGGAAGGGTTAACTAGGGACTGAGAAACGCTAAATACATCACGAGTTATCTGTTTGAAAATTAGAACTAGATTTGAATTATAATATTCAGAACATCTAATGTAGCTACGGTAATATTGGAAACTATTAAAGTTTCTATTCAATCTTGTCTCGCTATAGTTACAAAGACGAAAGCTTTGAAATCTTCTTTCAGTGACGCTTAACAATTTGCCTGTGATGAGTTCAGTAAAGAAATCGATCTCCGGCGACGGCCATCGATTGAGAGTTGGCTACCGATCTGAAATACAGTGGAGAAAACGTACTTCTTTCGTTCAAACGCAAACGCATTGTATTGAAATATAGAAAGTGACAACTTTTAGACAATTCTGACTACCAGTTTTAATCTGAGTGGCAAACAGTTTGGAGCCTGATCAGACGCCGGGTTACCCGGCGTCTGATCTGGCTCTAAACTGTTTGCAATGAGAATAATAGTTTAAGCGTAACCGGGGTTATTTGGAAAGTGTTCTTCTGTACTTTGCACGCTATACATGGGGCACAAACTGCAAACCTTAACAGCAAACAGTGGTAATTGAACGCGCTACAGGTAAAAGAAGAACGAACACAAATCTGTAGACCGTCGTGTTGCTTTATTTCAGAAATGAACTGATTTTTTCGGCGTTTACGCGAAATAAACAACAGAAAAATATCGGCAAATACTAAGATTCGCGCTAGCAATTCATGGTAAATTTGCCGATAATTTACATCAGTTCATTTCTTTTATTTACAATGTTTTTGCTGTAATTTCTAATATTACATTAACATTTTGTTTGTACGCATGTATGTTTTATCCATATTAGAGGTTGCTAGTTAACACGAATAATGTGTACCCTAAAAGGAACGGCTATGGCCGAATTACTGAAGCTGTTTACATTCGAAAGCAAAAAAATAAGTTCCATTGTTTACATTCTAAGGTCAACACCTTTGACAGTTTGGCGCGAAATGCCGATTGGACGTCATTTGGAAGTGACGTCATTTTTAAAGAAGGATAAATATATCGGGGGGGGGGGGGGTTTACGGTAAAAACGCAGATAGCTGATGTATATAAGGTACATCAATCGTCTTGCAATTTATCTCATTAATAAAGAAGAATTTTAGTCGGGAATCATGGTTTTAACTAAAAGGAAGGCATAGAACGGTAAAGAACAAATATTGAAAAATCCGCCAAACGTTTGCTGTCCAAGTTCCAAAGATTAATTCGCGAATGAAAACTGCATATGCCCCGCATCCTCTTCAAAACTTATTAACAAGTCCCACCCTCTTGAGAAATGCTATTTATACGAAATGAGCAGCATTGTTTTCATTGGAGTTGAATGGGGCAAATGTAAATATTTTGCAATATTGGCCATTCATGCGGCTTTTCTATTCGTATCTCCATTAGAATTATTAACCCAGTTGTGCCCATAATCCCATATATGGGACATAGGCAAACAGTGTAAACTCTGATCAAACGCCGCATTATGCGGCGTCTGATCAGAGTGTACACTGTTTGCTGATAGGAATTTTAATTATAAACAAAATAAAAATGTAAGTTTTGACCAGGCATCCCTTTGATAAAAATGGACTTATCCAATATATAAACATGGAATAATCCACTGGGCGCAAATGTATTATGACGTGGACATAATTAATATAAATATCAAAACATTTATAGTCACGTCTGTATAAATATTATTCTTTTGGGAAACTTATTTGTCTTTGAGCACAGGTTGAACAAAATTATTGTTTGCTTCATTTACACCCTTTGATAAGTTTGATTACGTAAAGCGATAGAATTAAGTAGTGTAGTATCTTTTCAAAGCAAATTCCTGTTTGTGTATGGAAAAGAGACGACTGATGCAAACAAGTTTTTAACTAGGCAAATGGTCCAGCTTGTTTCTACGGCTAAAATGGTTGATCCATTTCAGTATGGTATTTAACATGTACGACTTTTTTGTGAACAGTTAAATTATTGATAGTTAATAATGAGCTCCCTCTCTCTCGTATCTACCGCTTTTTTGTCAGCATATACATTGGAACACCTTAAAATATATAATTATCTCAGAAAAAAGAAACAAAGCTTGATCCAAATTCATCTTCACAGTTGCTCTTCGAGCTCATGTACATGTTAAAATAAGTACGTCTTTCCATGATGTCATTAATAAATGTCAATAAAAAGATTTGAGTTTTCCTGCATCGGAGCCATACCTGATAATTAACTTTACACATATACAATTGCCATGGAAACACGTCCGAGATCTCAGATAGGGGCAGTGTATTGAGTACATAATGAAATAACTTCAATTTCAGTGGACGTTTGGAGTTATGTTAGGCGTATTAATGTCCCATAGCTAAGATTTCAGCTGGAAACACGTGGTTAAATATTTTCAAACAGTTTAGATCCAGATGAGACGCAAAGTAACTTGACGTATCATCACGATCCAAATCATTTGACATTCTGACACTAACTTGAAAATGAAATTCGGTAAATTCTAAGTTAGGAACTGTAGCAGACATTAGTTGCTGCATTCAACACTATTACAGAGCTCCTTCTCTAAAACGGCCATCCCAACAACTAGTCCCTCTTTACAACAACGTTTGCTGCTGTTCTCCAAACATGACATTAATGTCAAACCTTTTCACGGCTACAATATGGTCTGCTTAAAAGTGTCGTCTGCTTTTTTCTCAAAGTAACATATAGGACATTTTGAGAGCAACAAATATAATGATGAGTGACAAACAGCTTGAATCTGGATCAGACGCCGCGTTACCGCGGTGTCTGATCTAGATTCAAGCTGTTAAAAATGTCAGTCAATTTTCCTCCCTATAACAACTCCCTACAATCGCTGTATCCCACTGGGTGTTGTTGTGGAAAACGAGCACAGTACTTAGCGCTTAAAGAGTCCATGTACGTGGAAATAGCTGATGGATTGGCATTTGTTTATAGCTTATCTGGTTCAAAGTGCCAAGGTGAGGTAATTTGATTGTGCTGTGTCCGTCGTCTGTCGTCGTTCGTTCGTCGTCAACAATTTCTTTCAACGACATCTCCTCCCACTGGATGGATTTTTTTCAAACTTGGCAGGAATGATTCTTACATTATCTTCTTTCAAATGTGATCAAATAGTTCCGGTTCGTTGCATATCTGGGTCACATGAGCTAAAAATAGATAGTTTCAATAAAAACTGGTTCCCTCATCTCGATTCAAGATATCTTTATTAACCAGAACATATGTCGCCTCCTTAATAACCCGGGTCTAATGGCCACTTTCTTTGAATATTAATGCCGCCCTAGTCTATACTATGATTGTTTTTATTCACAATGACTTGAATAGCACATTTTTTTACTGTGTATTAATGTGTTAAGAAATGTACTATTATTTATTCATTTGTTTCTATATTCAAACGGAACCCCGTTTGTCAGGGTGCAAAAATGCCGCCTTCTTCAGTTGTAGCGTTGTTTATAGTATCTCTCAATAATTATGTTATTTACCCATTTGCGCCCAATGGATTCGTCCATGTTTTATATTGGATAAGTGCATTTTTTAACAATGGGGTGCCTGGTCAAAATTTTCATTTTCATTTTGTTTTATATTGAAATTCCTATCATCAAACAGTGTAGACTCTGACCAGACGCCGCATAATGCGGCCTCTGATCAGAGTCTACACTGTTTGCCTTTGTCTCATATATTGGATCGTGGGCACAAATGGGTTAATAATAAAACACCGCCCGTGGATAGCGCATCATGCATTTCCCTCCGATTTCCCCAATTAGAAAAGAAGCTATAGCAGGGAGTTGTTATAATTGCCCATTGTCTGGTGCCACCAAACAAGTGTTGATCAGATCATTGTCAATGGAAACATTTCACAGGCAGACATGAATGAATCAGTTTCGCAGGCAGTCAAACGCAGAGAATTATCGTTTATTCATAAAAAATAACGTTGTTTAATAAACAATACAGACTACACAGTTTAAGCAGGAAATAATATTCTTCCGTAGTTTGTTTTTAGTTTTTAAAGACAGATGAAGGCTAAAAGTACAGCAGCAGTACTTTACCCTTACTGATTTTGCATAGACGGAAGTGTGCCCCTTCACGTATTGTCATATGCGAAATTTTGGCCCTTCCAAAGCGGAACATTGCCCACCCGGTTTGAAATTTATGTTTTTATGTTGTCGTTCATAATTGAAAAACCTTACATTTAAATAATCTATCTGGATCTCGATTGTAGTTTCATGCAAAAATAATTTTTAATTGACGCCTTTGGGTATGATACCGAGAGTCTCGATTATAAATAAGAAAAAGATAGATTTTTTCAAGAATCCAGATTTTATTCGTATCAAACCAGAAGGTCACATACGCATGTGGCAACATATTAATGATATGACAGACAAAGTCACAAACACACATGCAAACAGATAAGTAAATAGGCATGCAAAGGTTATTTCTCAATCACAAAACCATATATGCCTTATGCAGACGGAGTGCATGCTGTAATTATGCAAGAACTCAAGGACAATGCCTACATCGAGGCATGTTACTAAATAAAGTTAAATCTTTAAAGAACTTCAAAGACATCGACACTAAATAAACGATTTAATCTTTATTTAACAATCGAAAGGAAATAAATAACGTTGAATATTAGATACATTTAAGAAATGAACTAATTTTTTTCGGCGTTCAAGCGAAATAAACGACAGAAATTAGCGCGATTCATGGTATTTGCTGATAATTTCTGTCGTTTATTTCGCTTGAACGCCGAAAAAATTAGTTCCTTTCTCATATTTACAATGTTCTTGCTGTAATTTCTAATACTAGATTAATATTTTGTAAGTATGCATGTATGTCTAATCAATATCAGAGGTTGGTATGTCAATTTTCTTGCAATGTTTCTCATTAATAAAGAAGAATAGGAAGGTATAGATCGGTTAAAAACCAATTTTGAAAAATCCGCACAAATGTTTGCTTTCCAAGTTCCAAAGATTAATCGCGAATGAAAACTGCATATGCCCCGCCTCCTCTTCGAAACTTATCATGAAATCCCGTCCTCTAAAGAATGGGTGTTTATACGAAATGAACGGCATTTTTTCAATTGAATTAAATAGGGCTAATGTAAATATTAAGAGTTAACAGTCGAGCTTCGATACATCTTACTCATTTTACTAGATTTTTACTAATCCTTATTTCACAGTTAAAACGAGATGTCAAAATTTGACCAAATATTAATTTTATAAATACATTTTCCCTTTTCCAAAGGTACAGATTTCTGCCTGCTAAGGGGAAAACTACCGACTCTGCAAAAACAGGGAAGGGAAAAAACTCAATATCCCTTCAAAATATGAAAGGGGCAACAAATCCGCGTTGGAAAGGGGTATATTCCCCCTTCGAAGGGGCTAAGTTTCGTGTTGCAGTTTACGAAGACGGTGCAAATGTCCGGAGGGACAAAGTTTCGGTATTCTCTTCTAAGATAAAGAAAACATTTCTTGTGGTGCATAGTCATAGCTGCATAGAGAAGAACTATTTTTCCAGTCGATGTGTATGCATTGTATAATTAGTTAAGACACAAACTCGATAAATTATATCGGACTCACATGCCTTAGGATATTCTATGTTCCCTAAACAAAGACTGGACAAACGCCAATGATTACTTTATTCTCATGCATTTGTCTTTGTGACAAAGATGCGTCAATTTACTCGGTATCATATCTTGATCGTATTTATCATCCAATGCCTTCCAGTGGGCGATCAGTTTTGCAACTATTGACAATAACCCTTATAACCCATTCGCGCCTAAAATATTTAACGAGTACAGCGCTTTAATTCCAATTTCCAATTAAGCCAACTATACTTTTGACTACTAGTTTTTTTAGTGTTGCTTTCTGCAATATACATTGTATTTAAAAATGACAAACCGTGCATACTCTGATTAGAGAGTTCCTTCACTGTTTGTATAGTACCAATGTACACTGCCCCTTTTTGTGAAGGAAGACAATCCTCATCGCTAGGGCTTAATGTATTAACAACTCAAATGACGCTTAACATGATTAAATGACACCAAGAATTTATCATAATTGTTTCATGTTCTTCAGCAATGATACGATTATCTTTTCGAGACTGGCTGCTAATACAATTAACTACAATATCTTTAAGCTATTTTTCACTAAATGAAGAATGTTTAATTCGCAGTGATTGATTGGCAGATCTGATTGCCTAAGCAACTATAATTAAATTTTTCATCAGATATTAAAGTGCATGGTGTCTTTTGAGTCTGAATCAAACAATAAACAATGGCATTTAATGACATATCATAAATAATCCTTACATCTTTAGCTGTTTGAATTTAATCTTACTTTGAAATAATAGTTTTGTAACTGTTTTAACCCTTATCGTGCTATTTGCGACTTGACTAATATTTGCAAACAGTTTTGATCCAGATCAGACGCCGCGTAACGCGGCGTCTGATCTGAATCCAAACTGTTTGCCATTTATATTTATAGTTTCTTCCACTGAGAGAATATAACATATGCGTTTTTACATTTTTCGCAGACTATATATTTGAAGCAGACGACAATTCACCATGATTAGGGTTAACGCAGACGATATAATAATTGTTCAATGGCTAAAACGACAAAACTTTGCAGTGAAACGATTAACAGAAGCCATTCCCTTACATGTGTCATCGCCAAATTATAGTCTTGTTCAAATAAATAATCTGGATTTGTATTTTAAAAGTTTCATAAAAGAATAATCTTGGTGCAGAAATAGTTATAATACTGATTGGACTTCAAGTTACTCGTCATTTATTCTGCACCCAACTCTGATCTTTATCAAATCAAAGAAAAGAGCGTTGCTTAGTACTAGAGATATAGATTTAATTTATCAGCTTTCAATTTATGTCAAGAAGGCAAATATTACTAAACCCCTGGAATATTTAACTGTTCATAATTTTTATTGTAAAACCTAATCCTATTGTAAATTTAGTGTTCGTGTTTCGTATTAATGATTGCGTAAGCATAGTTTTCTGTTGTTAAGTCATGTTCTTTGTCTGTATGTAATTGGCCAAAGGCAATTTCTTTGCCGAGATGCTAATTAAAATGAAACTTGAAACTTCTTGTGTTTTGATCGCGTGTTTTAATCTTGGTCAAGAACCGTATTTGGAGCACCCTCAAGATTTATGTCTTTCAAAAACATTGCAAACATTGCTAAATAAGTTATCAATTTTGTGAATTCCAGTTTGAAGTTTTCTCATGTTACCTGTCTCTTTGTTTCTCTTTCGGTTTTTTCTTTTGATGGTATGACTCTGCATATATTGAACGAAAAATAATTAGGTGGAAAACGCTTATTTAATTCAATTATATACGACAGTAATTCAGGACAAAGCAGTTTGATACTCATGTTAAGGTTTCTTAAGTAAAAACTACCATAAAATACCATGTTTTTATGGAGCCTTCTGCATGCCTTATATCTTGCATTTAGTTGCCATGTGTCAAAATACAACAAACGTATTATGTTTTTGGCGGTCGCTTAACAAACTTTTGACTGTACATCATTATGAAATTGATGTGTCTCATAAAGTCAGATCTAAGGACAGGTCGTATGGAAATCTTGCATGTCTGGGTTTCCTCAAAACCTTTGCCTCACGAGTTAAACTTTAAATGGCTATTTGGCGTTATCCAATCCTACAAAAAATGATATCAAATACTGTAGTCTACTGCAAACAGTTTTATGCCATGTTAAACGCTGGGTAATTTGACGTTTAATTCAATCTTCTTATTGTTTGTCATTTAGATTGTAATTGATTTTAGTTACGTTTAACAAAAACGAATATCCTCATTTTAACCGGTATATAGATAAAACAGGCTAATCTACGATGATTCCAAACGTAAAACTGATATTCTGGTTTATACGTTGTCCTGCCACATTAAATCTCGCCCTTTCAACGTGCGAAAGAGCAATAATTATCGCCCAACCTTAAGGGCGAATTTTAACTCCTTCACTGCCTTACCCCTGTGTGCAATAGTTATTTCCAAATAGCTTGGACCCTGAGTCTTATCAGGGTACAAACTGCTTGGCACTCATTTCACTCAGTACCTATGTAAAAATACCTCAAATTTAAATTTGAGAAATAAAAGCAGGCAACACTATTTTAAAACTGATTACGTCATGGCAGTAAGGGGGTTAATATGGCACAAATAGGACAGTAATCTTGAGATATTTAGGCCATGTAAACATGCAAGCCTTTTTTTTCCCAACCATACCGCTACGTTCTTGTTACGTTTACTACACAGGGAGCCGTCACAATGAAATATGAACAAAAAAAAATTAAAAAGAATTATGAACATTAGATATATCTAATGTTCATAATTTTTTTTAATTTTTTTTTGGTTCATATTTCATTGTGACGGCTCCCTGTGATTTACTACAGTACTCCCTCCTTACCACGGTCCTCCGAACAACGATTCCCTCCCTACAACAATGCCTACAACCACCCAAAACAAGACAAAAATGTCTAACGCGTTCTCTGCTGCAATGTCGTCTGTTTAAAATTGTCGTTTACTGTTTTTTGCGGTCTCCAAAAACATATAAGTGGACAGTTTGACAGAAAAACTATATTGACGTGAATCCAGATCAGATGACGCGTTACGCAAATGTAAACCAAGTCTTAGTTATCCCTCCCTATAACAACTCCCTCTAAACAACACACAATGTTTGTCTCCCATTGGGTGTTGTTGTAGAGAGGGAACAATGTGTACGTTATTTATAACAAAGTAGACGATGAGAGCTTTGAATGACTTAAAGCAGATTAAAAGGAAAGGGCAGAATGCGCCGTAAGGTGCATTCTGCTTAACATTCACTTTGCCTTAACAGTGGAGGAATAATTCAACGGCGTTAAAAGGAGGGCGTATTTATGGAGTAATGGATCAAAGGAACATTGTGGTAAACTTCTATTTGGTGACATTGACTATCGTCCTATTGTTCCTAAACATTAATCAGTATGTCTTTGGAACAATGCTGCGTATAAAAACTAGGAAATATATCGCGTTGCATTAATCATTACCACAGTCACTAGTTGACATAGTAAATATTTACAGTTCTGGATTTGTTTGCAAGTCTGTGTTTGATTTGCCTTTGTCGTTTGAAAGATAGAATTAAACTGTTGATTTTTGCTCACTTCCTTTATTCTGCTTAATCATGGTCTGATCTATATGCTGTCTGCAAAATACAGTTGAAACCCGATGAATCGAACTCGCTTTTTTTCGAACATATCTATATTTGTAAGTTAAAACGTGGCTAAGCCACGTTTTAACTTTGAAAATTTGGGTATGCTCTAACTAACGCGAGCTCGAAGTGTCGAGTTTGGACTGTAATTTACACTATCAATCATCGGATTACTTTTAATTTTATTATGTCAATCAAATTAAGTAATAACACAATGAAGAGTTATACGACGTCTTGATATATCTAGTATTATACAATTGTTCGAATGTATCAAATGGTTATGCTTTCATCAGGGCTCCAGATAAGAGGGAGTAATCTGAACAAATCCAAAACTTTCTCACTCATACAGCACCAAATCCTATGGTGTTACTACTTATTAGAATCGTCTCTTCGAGACGATTCTAATGAGTGGTAACACCATAGGGTTTTAAAGCAGAAATAAAGCTTTTAGTTTTTGAAATACTCCCCTCATCTGGAGCCCTGTTTCATGATACTCTCTTTCGAACGTTGACCTCATTAAAAAGTCAAGCCATAGAAATACAATGATAACATCTAATAATTACACATATTTGTCCATTTTCTGTAACCTAAATCAAGCATGTCATTTGTCAATGGTAGCTGTAATTATATATTATCTAGATAAGCCACTTTGAACAAATACATCTTTGGATATTTTGGTGGGCGTTTGATGATAGACGATATTTCACGTGTATAGATATACAATTTGCCCACGGTTCTATACCAAATCACGATAGAGACATTGAAAGGCATATACAGTCAAAACTCGATAATGCGAGTCTTGGCGAGCTTGATAACTTTTCTATTCTAGACGAGTTTGAGATCAACTTGTCTTAAACATCGACGAGTGACAGATTCTTTTTCTCACAAAACCAACGATTTTAAGTTATTTTTTAAAGCAATAGGCATTTTTAGAATC
This sequence comes from Gari tellinella, assembly GCA_922989275.2. Classification (NCBI taxonomy): domain Eukaryota; kingdom Metazoa; phylum Mollusca; class Bivalvia; order Cardiida; family Psammobiidae; genus Gari; species Gari tellinella. The sequence goes on along the minus strand of OV277870.1, from coordinate 21,464,888 downwards.
CCAGTGACGTAGATAACGCCTTTATAAATAGTGAAGTTAGAGTGACGTCATCAAATGTTATCTCACACATGTTGGAGACAATGATATTCGTGTTTGTTGTTCGCTATAGAAAATAGGTGTAGTTATGAGAGAAAATAACATTTCAACATCGCAATTAGAACCTATAGTTGTACGCCCTCTAAATGTACGAAGACTACTTAAATTTCTGTTATATCATTTGTAACCGACTTGGCTGTACATGTACAACAATGCGCGTTACTTTTAATCTGCCATGACGTTGTCTGCTTTAGACAATTGCCGTCTGATTATTTTTCTAAAATTTAAATGTTGGATGTTTTTTTGACTTAAGAAATATTGAAACACGAATTTTAAACAATTCGATAAGGATCCAACCAGTTTCAAATAACCATTATTCTCGGAGTATGACAGTGAAAGAATTAAAAACTTTAAAATTGCAATAAACAATCTACATAGCACTGTTTATAGTTGTTGCATATTAAAATTCGAAACTTATTGCAATAATATGTGATGCAGCTGACAGTATTGGGTGTTTACGTCCATAAACTTGAAAAGATTCATTGTCATTTGAATAATTATTCCAGTTTCTGGAGTTTGGTATCTGTGTTTAGCTGCCTGTTTAGTCTCAGTATGTCAATTTACCCTTTTAGCGCCAATTAAATCGTGAGTTTTTTACCCCTTCACCGTTTATTATAGCCCACCTCAATATTGTCGTCTTCAAGATCGTTTGAAAGTTAGATTTAGGGCAGTATGACTTAAGAAATATTGATAAAAGTATCAAACAGTTTGGATCGTGATCAGACGCCGCGTTACGCGGCGTCTGATCTAGATTCAAACTGTTTGCAAAGTCGACTTTATGCAACTACGGCGCAGAAAGGGTTACACTTAGTTAGAGAGCACATTTTATAACTTGTCTGAGTGAACCCTTGTAACAATATAGGAAACATAAGAATCGTAAATTCTAGCTATGAATATATACAGTAAAACCTCCCTATCACGACCACCAAAGTGTGCCGATTACTAGGTTTTTAAGACAGGTGACAGCTATAAGCAAGGTGACAGTTACACAAAACGCTCCTGCTTAAAGCAAGGTGACAGTAAAACAGGAAGCTATTTCTGGAGCTTTCTGTTTCACTGTCGCCTGGCGCCAAGTTGTCACCTGTCTTTTATATAATCAATTACAGTGGAGAAAACGTTATTCTTTCCCAATAAACGCGTTTACGCTAAAACTATTATTTACAATACAAACAGTTTGGAGCCAGATCAGACGCCGGGTAACCCGGCGTCTGATCAGGCTCCTAACTGTTTGCCACCAAGATAAACATGAATTATCAGAATTGTCTAAAAGTTGTTCTTTTCTACGTGTTAGTGCTTTGCGTTTGCGTACGTTTGCGTTTAAACGGGAAAGAATAACAGAGTCTCCACTGTATAAGCAAGGTGACAGTTACACAAAACGCTCCTGCTCAAAGCAAGGTGACAGTAAAACAGGAAAGCAATTTCTGGAGCTTTATGTTTTACTCTCACCTTGCGCCAAGCTGTCACCTGTCTTTTATATAATCAATTAGTATTCTTGTTTAGTGGGCGTATTAGAGAAGTTTTACTGTACTTGTATTTATATTAATATTTGAGTTGCATCTTAGATTATTAAAATGTTCAGAGCATCAATACAATATTCTGACCAAATACATCTTTAAGGGAAAACTTACAACTTGCTGTTAATTGTTAGTAAATATGACATTTGCTGGTCAGAAGATAGTTTAAACATATTTTATTTCCATATACATAAGGAAAAGGGGTCGGGTCTGACGTTCTCACAACATTATATTCGGCTCTCCGATACAAATAACTATCTTATATGGAAACAGGCGCGAGCTGAAGTTGCAAGAGGCAGATTATAAACCTAACATTTAGGATTTGTTAATTACACAAGCATTCGAGTTAAGGTCGTTCTTACGCGGTATATTTTCATAATTCATTAAATTACTTATATCGAAAAATAAGGATTGCGAGTATATTAATTGAAACAATTCGTTCATACGGTCGTGTTAATTTAGCTGAGACAGCAAAAACATTTTGAACTCTTTCTGTTAATGTCTCATATATGTCTGTTTAGTAATTAACAAAACAAAGAACCAAAAACAAATCATTTCTAAACAATTAGCCGTCCACGTCTGATACTCCTAGAGGTGATATCAAAGCATCCGATTACCCTTTAATGATCAAATTTATCGAGAGAAGTTTACCCCTTCACCGCTACATTGTCGTCTGCTTTAATAATGTTGTCTGCAATATCGTTTAAAAGTTAGTTTGAAAGCAGAAAAACTGATGTAGTTTTAAAACAAGTGGCAAACAGTTTTGATCTTGATCAGACGCCGCGTTACGCGGCGTTTGATCAGGATCCAAACTGTTTGCAAACGCGCTTTTTGACGTCATTGAGAGTGAGAGGGTCAAATACACCGATTACCCCTCACTGTGGTTATAACGTCTGCTCATAAATGATTTTATTTATCAATTTAAAACAGTATGACAGACGACACATTACCCTGATTTTCAAATAGTTTTGATACTGATCAGACGCCTGATCAGTATCTAAACTGTTTGCCAATACATGTGCATTCGTACTAACACAGTTTACGGACTAACAACAGCACTGATTAGCTCTGCTAACAATCAAATTAAAACTAGGTATATCATTGCATAAAATAATGTAATTTCCGCAAGATGGAAATTACAACGACAATTATTGCCCCGGAAGACCAATATTCGCCGTTTCTAAAATAGATAACCGATATAAAATACATCGTGAAAGTACATATTCGTTGTTAAGCATTAGCCCGCCATACCCTACTTAACTGACATTTGAAAACAGTTTAGGTCTAGACAAGAGGTCGATTGAGCTCGGATCTGCTCAGAATCCAAACCAAAGAGCTACATGTAAAGACAAAATTATGTTCAAACTATATGTAGCTGAACACAACAATATTGAAACAGAAAGATCTTTGACAGGATATTGTTTTAACCCTTTGACTCTCAATGACGCTTCAAAGCGCGTTTGCAAACAGTTTGTATCCAGATCAGACGCCGCGTGACGCGGCGTCTGATCTGGATTCAAGCTGTTTGCAATGTAAGCAAATTTCCCTCTCTGTAACGACTCCCTCCGAACAACGCACAGAATCTTTGTCTCCCATTGGGTGCCGTTGTAGAGAGGGAGCGCTGTAATCAAGAAGGGTTCTGTGTGTAATGAACATCCGTATTCTAGATACTCTCGCAGGTTTTTTAAAATATAATGACCTTTTCCCTCCGTGTACCATCACTGTATCATTAGAATTGTTGGACAATATTTCTAAGTGATCATTTGCTTGACATATGGAATATGTTAATTCCATCTAGGAGAAGACAAATGGTGTTATAATGGCAGTTTGCTATTTTCAATATTGCTTACGCATGCGGGCTTTCTACTGTTTTCACCGCAGGGTAATGAGGGGCAAATAGTGTTCGAACCAATATCAAAATATTTATAGTCATCATTTTATGTATAATTGGAAACAGAACATATTTGCGTCCTAAGCACTCAGGATAAACACCACTTTTGTAACATTTGACGTCATGCAATAACCCAAACGTCAATGAAGTTAGGACAGTGCTCAGTCTCTGGGTTTGGTCTACAATTCCCGATACATTTCCTTTATTCCTGGGCAGCATGGTGTCAGTATGGACACAATGGTTGCTTAAAGAAAACTGAAGCTAAAGCAGAACGCTCCTTATTTTAAGCCTACAAGAAGCTACCATCTGTTCAGACATCGAAACTATTTCGTATGGTGCATTCTCATTAATGTATAACATGAAAGGCGTAAACATTCGATTTTTTAGTAATTATTTAGGAGATCTTACGGATAACAATACAATACAATAAGTCACACTGTCAAAATAACTATCAAAAGACAATACATTTAAAGAAGCCACACAAATGTTACTATTTAATGTAGGCTTATTTTCAAGCACTGTAAAATTCATGTTTTGCTCTCATCTCGATTTTTAAACGACCGGTTATTTACATTTCTTAATTTTGTTTTGAACTAACACACACTTATACTTCAAACATATATCGTGACATTTCCAAGTAAAGTCAATAATTTGGAACAAAATGGATCAAAAAGTAAATCTGATAAACTGTCTCTATTTTAGCAACCATGATTGATAGAACATGACAAGCAATAACAATAAACGCACACTTTCCATCGTTCAGGGATAACACTGATATGACATTTCGTAATCATTATTGGTCATTACAATTCATCATTTATCGTAACATCATTGCCTGCTGTCCATGCAATATGGCTATATTCAATAATGATAAAGCCAACGGTCAATAATTCGGGACGGGATAAACATGTCCATTTCGAGATAGTTCTGGGCCAAGTCAACCACATCCGTTCTTATTTTGATCATAGCAATGTGGCTATAGTCAATAATGATCAAACCAACGTCCAACCATTTCGGATAGAATAAACATGTCCATTTAGAGATATTTCAGGGTCACGATAAACCCATCAACCACAGCCGGCCTAATTATGTTAGTTAAATTGCTAAACGTCATACATATGCAGTGCTCCTTCCTCTCTACAACAACACCAAATGGGAGACACAACATGCGTGTTTCTTCGGAGAGAGACGTTATAGGGAGGGAACTTTTAAAGATTTGGCTTACATTTGCAAACAGCGTCTGATCTGGATTCAAGCTGTTTGTCACTCGTCATTTTATTTTCTCTATCGAAATGTCAACTTATATGAAAATTTGAGAACAAAACCGGCAGTCGACGATTTTAAGCAGACGATATTGCAGCAGTAAAAGTATTATACATAATGGTCCTGTTAAGGGTAAATCCGACAATGGTCGTTGTAAGAAGGAGTCGGTGATGCGAGGGTGGTTGTAGGGAAGGAGTCGGTGATGAGAGGGTCGTTGTAGGGAGGGAGTCGGTGTTGGGAGGAGCGTTGTATGGAGGGAGTACTGTAGTAATCTAATTTCCATCATTGTTTACGTATATGTTTTTGTCTGTAGAAACAAATCCTGTCTATCAGGTGAAAACCTAGTCGTTCAATTACAATGTATTTTACACAACTGTTCAGCAGAGATAATACAGTTTATGCTATTCCATTGCAAATTTATAGTTTTAATTGCATAACTAAAATAAAAAAAACATCATTTAGACGTTCAATTTGTTACTATAGTTTTCAAAGAAACATCCCATATAAGTAGTTAATGCCTCCCCAATTCAATCAGTAAACGGAAAAACAACTTAAATATCTTTTTCTAAAGTATAGAAGCAAATACGAGTACGTTTTATTTCTTTTATATGAATGAAAACGGTTTGAGACTTGTTAGTAGATAATGCCTTACATCCACAAAATATTTATTTTCAGTTAATAAAATATTGTTAAAAAACAGAAATAAATTTAATTTTGGGAACCAGTTGCACAACAGATAACAGCACCGTGGACTGCGAAACAATTATAATTAATTAACTGTCGCATTTCATCATGTTTGACCCTTCTGGCGCCGAAGTCGCATAAAGTCGACCTTGCAAACAGTTTGAATCAAGATCAAACGCCGCGCAACGCGGCGTCTGATCAGGATCCAAGCTGTTTGACACTCATATCAATATGGCTTAAGTCATACTACATTAAATCTAAATTTGAAATGATCTTACAGACGAGAATTTTGAAGCAGACGACACTATAGCGGTAGAGGGTGTAAAACCTCACTATTAATTTGGCGCCGAAAGGGTTAATTAACTGTCGCATTTGATCATGTTTAAAAGTTAATTGTTAACTGTCATCTCTTTGCTCGCTAGTAGTGAAATGGATATTTCTTTTGCAAACAGTTTGGAGCTACAGTGCTCCCTCCCTGAAACGACCCTCCCACCACGACTCCCTCCTTACAACCACCTTTGCCGCAATTCCCTAAACAGGACAATTATGGCTAACAGTTTTACTGCCGAAATATATCGTCAGCATAAAATCGTCGTCAGCTTTTATTTTTTCTTAAAGTAACATATAAGTGGACATTTTGATGGAATAAATACAATGACGGGTGACAAACAGCTTGATCCAGATCAGACGACAAGTTACGCGGCGTCTGATCTGGATTCAATCTGTTTGCAAATGTAATTCAAGTCTTGCGTTTCATTCCCTATAACGACTCCCTCCGAACAACACACACACACTCTGTGTCTCCCATTGGGTGTCGTTTTTTAGAGGGAACACTGTAGCTAGTAACGCGTCCTCTCTGACCATGTTTTGGAAAGTGTTTTGTTTTAGCATGCAAATACTTAACCCCTTTTGTGCCTTAAGTACCTCCGAGTACAATGGCTATTTGCAAACAGTTTAGATCCTGATCGAACGCCGTCTGATCGGGATCCAAACTATTGAACACTTAATTTTATATCACTTTAGTAAAATTTCCTAAAATCTAAATATAAAAAATAAAAGCAGACATGAATGATTAAAATCTAATGACGTCGTGGCAGTGAAGGGATTTATATTGTAGTCTTGGTTGATGGCTGGCAATTGCAAAGAGAACATGGTCAGCAAAGTTTCCCCCTGAACAGAATCAGAATCATTATTATCTTGTTTTTGTACAATGTATAGGAATGATGAATTGTATGTTTAAATCCGAAACAAAGTGTATTTTGATTCTGATTTCTATACACATAGACAAGACCTTGCACCTTGTCCAAAGGCAAACAAAATCGTTCGAGTTGTGTCTGTATCTAAGCTTACAAGGTTGACATAGAAAGGATAAGCCATTCGAAAACAAATGTTTGACTGTACCTACAGTAGGTGAACCGTTATGCATTCCCCGGGTGTAGTACTCCTATGGATGATCAGAACAATTTGAATAAAACTTTCATAAAACTTCGTACGACAAATGTTGCCGTAAGTTAGTTTGTAAAAGTCTCAATTATTGTTTATTTCTCCATCTAATCCTGTCTTGTGATATCTCTTAGGAAATGTCCTGAAAAGACGATTGCAAAGAGATGTCACAAGACAGGATTAGATATAGAAATCAGTAATTAAATTCATTTTAAAGTTTTGACTTATGACTTTTTTTTTCGTACGAAGTTTTATGAAACGAGCTCCAGATGCCGAGATACTCAGATTTCAATAAATCTATTGTTGCACGTTTTATTGTAGTGGGTTTTAGTTTAAATGTCGACATGGCAATGAAGAGGTTAATGTCGTGACTTGAATGAACCCGAATTTCCCCTTACTTTCTCACCTCCGTAGAATATTTCTCTAAGTGCCACAGACTCGAGGTTTTCTGTGTTCTACCTTAAGAACAAGAAGTCTTTAATCCTTGCACACCCATATTACAATCTGGCGTAATACTTTCACTTGGCATATCGTTTCCCTAAATTTAGATATCATACATTAATATCTAAATATATACCGTTTTTCAAAACACATTTCTGGACCAGACGCCGATTTTTTCGGCCAACTATTAGGATCAAAACTATTTCGAATTCTTTAGTTTTTTGTGTCGGGAATAGAATGGTTAATGGAATTTACTGAAGCTTTTGTGGTAAACAGTTACACGATGCAAGCAGGCAATTTGATTTGAATAACTGACTAGAAACCATTTGACCCATGCTTGTTAACACAATTCAATTGTTTTCTCTATTCAGCAAATTACACAGAATGAACGCAAGTATTTTCCTTCTGAACGAAAATCGACGCAAATCACGTTGCAAGTAAATGTTAAAAGTAATAGATTTTAAACAAAGTGTTGCCACTTTTTTAATCTAAGTGGCAAACAATTCTGAACAAGATTAGAGTGATTCGGCGTCATATCTTGTTCCAACCTGATTGCGATTTACATCAGTTCTTGGACCATGTTTGCGTTGTTTCGTGAAAAAAATCGTTTTACCTCTCGTGCACCTTCATTATATCCGAAATAGGACTTGTAAGGGTTGGGTGAATAAAATACATAGGTGGTTTGAGGTTAAAGGCCTTTTAACAATTATGTCACACGAGACGTATCTCTATTTATATTCTCGCCAGAAGGACAAGGACCTCGGGGTCGACAGTTGGATCCTGTGCAGGGGCCCGTTTTAAGAAACGTCGCACGAAAAATATAGTCGTAAGTAGGATTGTAAAATTCTAAACTATTATTTATTTCTCCAACTAATGCTGTCTTGTGACATCTCTTTTGAATCGTCTTTAAAAGACGATTCCAAAAAGATGTCGCAAGACAGGATTAGATGAGGAATTAAGAAATTAAATGTATTGTAAAGTTTTGACTTACGACCGTTTTTGTCGTACGACGTTTCGTAAAACGGGCCCCAGATCTTTTGAAAATAACAGACGGTATCAATGAACATAAAGGTAAATAATTCAGAAAATGGTCGCAATGTGAAGATATACGTACAATGAATAATTGGATAAGTTCTATTCAGACAATTACCTAAATACTCTAAAAACGATTATTTATTACAAACAGTATGGATCTTGATCAGACCTAATACTTTTTGACATGAAAAAATCATTCAATAACATAATTATTATTTTAATAGTTACATGGAATTGCATTCTTTTAAACTTCTTTTAAAGGGGATATACTAAAGTTTTTCTGAGCTTCAAAAATAGTTTTACTTATTATAGAAGTGAGTAAAATTTTCAATATGGAAATACCTTTCAAATCATTAAACCTTTTTCATGTATTGTAACCAAACAACAAGCTTCAACTTTTATGGCATCGAGCTTACATAACGGATACAAATAACTAGAATATGATATAAAGTGTTCAATAATACAGAAACTTTGTGATACTCATTTGAACATTTCAAACTTAGATAACAGAGAGAAGCACAGTAAGCTATTTTGCTTTCGTTTCAATCCTGAACTTTTTTATGTTTGGGGAATACATGTAAATAATTGAAATAAAATATGTTTAACACATTCAACCCTATCGACGAGTATACTCGTTATTTACAAACACAGTACATTAGAGGATTACACAAAAGTCTTGCCCCGTGCAAACAGTGTAGACCCTGATCAGAGGGCTCCTTAAGGAGCCCTCTGATCAGGGTTTACACTTGTTGTCATTTTGAAATATATTGTTAAAATCAATCTTAAATAGTCCAAAATAAACTAGATTCATTTTGAAATTGGAATTGTCCATTAAAAGTTTCAGGGGTGAATAAGTTCAACCAATCTTAGATATAATAAATCACCTCCACAAGAAGGCGCATGTAAATATCTAATGTGTGCACATCTCTGTCTGCTCTTTTTATTGCTTTAAAGATACAAACTGAATAATTAGAAGACAAGACAAGTATTTGTTCTTCACTGCCTTGTCTCGAGTGTAATGACAATTAAAAACCAATTAGGCTGTACTTGACTAAGGTAGACTTTGCAAACGGTTTGATTCCATATCAGGCTCCGCGTTATGCGACGTCTGATCTGGATCTAGACTGCATGGTTTCAATTAAACATTCAAATATTTGAATTTTGCATGATATTGCAGACAACAGATTTAAGCAGACGAATTTTTTAAAGAGATAATTCAGACGGTTATGTATGGCGATGAAATGATAAAGAATGCAATATCCAGGCATTTGATATGTAGTTAACCCCTTCACTGCCATGACGTCACAAATATTAACCCATTGTCGTTTGCTTTTATTTCCCAAAATTAAAGCTCATATACTTTGACTAAAGAAATATGGAAATGAGGGTCAAACTGTTTTGTTCCTGATCAGACGCTGCGTTACGCGGCGTCTGATCAGGAGCCAAAATGTATGCAAATAAATAGTTTAACTCGGAGTGATGCAGAGGATGAGTAAATAATAATCATCCAAACGCTTGATTTACTTAGCGCAACCGGAAGCAATATCTTGGTGCCTGATCAAGAAAAGAATACGTCATATTGAAGTTTCTTCATATAAATTCACTTAATTTTGTTCAAGAAGCAGACGCCAATATTTAAACAGACGATATGATCCGCCATAATATGTCAAATGCAATAAGTTCTTCTTAAACGGGGATTTTAATATGCGACATTTTGTTTGCTTGTTTGTTTTTATGATAAACTTTGATTAATAGTGATGGTTAACAGATGCATCTTTGTTTAACCATTTCACTCTCAATGACGCAATAAACCGCGTTTGCAAATAATTTTTGTTCTGATCAGACGCCGCGTTACGCGTCGTCTGTTCATTACCATAACTGTTTGATACTCGTATCGAAATTTCGTCAGCCATATTGCCTAAAATACAAGTTTGAAAAAATATTGTAGACAACAATTTTGAAACAGACGATACTAAGGCGGTGAAGAGGTAAAATAAATCTCGATAAACTTGATCATGAAAGGGTTAAGCCCATGTGGCTGTCTGTCGTTTTTTATATCAAAGCATTTGTTTTTTACCAACAAATCATTAACCGATTTAACCATTTTACCGTCTGATCAGCGCATGCTCTTAAATTGTTTGTCCGCACATTTCTGTCAATTCTTAAACTAATGTATTCCGACTGAAGACATATCGATACAGGCTCCAAGATCATAAAGCTTTCGAGTTGGGTCTGAAGTTATTCTCAATCATTTGATTTGTCAGATTTGAGCCTAGGCTCAAATCTGACCAATCAAATGATTGAGAACTCACTCAGACTCAATCCACGCTTTATAACCATGGGCAAAGGCAAAAGTTTGATCCTATTGATACACATAGTTTGAACAAGACCAAACGGTGAGCAACTCGGCATCTGCTCTGGCTTGAAAACTACCGCGGTATTTGAAATGTGACAGCAGTTGACCATTGCTTTGAGAAAGGTAAAATATCATGACAGACGAAACTCGAAACTTCGAACTTGCTTAAATCGATCCTACCAGTATTTCATAAGTTGAATTTCGATAAGTTGATATCGCTTATGTCAAAGCAACATTTTAACTTTGAAATATGGGTATGTTCGAGCTAACGCGCGTTCGAAGTATCGAGTTTTGACTGTATTTTTAAAATCCGACAACGACTGAATTTGTTTATAATTGAAAACAAATCAGTTAGTCATTGGTTAAAATCGAAACTGTCTAGCATAAGCAAGCATGGGGAATACACATTGATAACAGAAAAGATCAAATCTGAAAGAAAATACATGTATTTGATAGATGCCGAATAAATCTGTAAACTTTATATGTTTCCGGTATGTAACCGTTTTAAGAAGGTCACTCTTTTAACGACTATTGGTGTTTTAATATTATGTTCCGGAGGCCTACGTATACAGAAGCAAATTATTGACATGTTTAAAAGGTTGTAATACTTCGTTCCTCTCTAACAATTCAATAGGAGGATGGGACTATCAACGCGTAAAATTAGATTTCAGTTGCCAAGAGAAATGCATTTGTTAAAATGTCGACAGGTTGAGCCTTTCTATTATGTTAGTTTCATCGAATCCACTATATGCATCGTATTAACCCTTTCATTTCATTACTTAATACATTTGAGCTGTTTCATGACAAATCCTGAGTAATTGCATTGCAAACAGTGTTGATCAAGGCCAGTCGCCGCGTCAAAGACGCGGTGGCTGGCCTTGATTAACACTGTTTAACGTCCATATGCATCTAAAGTATTTTATGTAGTTGTATTGTATGCGGTATGTGGCAGAGTAGACCAAACTCAGATACAGAGCCTGGGATGGCAACGGTGTTTGGTCTGTACTCTGAGACAATGCAATAAGGCTGGTTTTGTCATGACACGGCCGATTTGTTACCCGTCTAACACAGTTTTAATATCGTCTTCTTATATTTATCGTCTGCTTTTACTTATTAAAGTTGAATGCCTTATGGTATACGTTTTTGACTGAATGAGTGCCAAACAGGGTTATAATGGTTTATTGAATCAATTTCTATAATATACTAGTACATTTATAAACTTTAAGTTAAATTTAGTTAATGTGTATACAATACGTGCCTATTGGAAGCGATCTATTTTATCATTTCGCCTATAGTAGATCCAATTGACGTTTTGTCGAAACTTGATCATTCGCACACGCGCTGGTACGAACATATTCATATTTCAAAATTAAAGATAACATATCTATATTTTCAAAATCAAAGATAACTTTGACATGTGTGTTTGTTTGACTTCAGCGAGATCGAGTTATTGAAGTAAAGCTATGAAACAATGGTGAGTTCTATTTAAGCGAGTTCGAAGTATCGAGTTTTACCAGTATTTACTTTATATAGAAACGCTCTTTTCAAGTTTCTACCAACTGTCGTACACGGCTACCGAGGTAACAAAGATGTATGCTGACATCGCTTTTCAGCTTTTGTAGTGAGCTCGATTCAAGCTGTTTGCAAAGAATATTATTTTCCCTCCCTATAATAACTCCCTCCGAACAACACATGCTAATTTTGTCTCCTATTTGCTGCTGTTGTAGAGAGGACGCACTTTAAGAGTTGGCATATAGTTAAATGTCTGTTTAAATTGCGTCTGGGTAGTTTTATATGGCTGTAAAATATACAGTTTGACCAGTGTTGACCAAATTCAGATACAGAGCTTTGGGTGACAACGGTGCTTGGTCTCTACAACCTTATAATGCAAACGGCTGGTTTAGTCATGATGTGTCCCATTTAACCCATTTGTGCCCACGAACCCATATATGGGGCATATGCCAACAGTGTATACTCTGATCAGACGCCGCATAATGCGGCGTCTGATCAGAGTCTACACTGTTTGCTGATAGGAATTTCAATATAAAACAAAATGAAAATGTTAATTTTGACATGGCATTCCTTTGATAAAAAATGGACTAATCCAATATATAAACATGGAAGGGTCCACTGGGTATAAGTTGGTTAAAGTTAGCATAGTTTAGTGATTCTTCAAATTCCCCGAATCACGTCGGATTTAACCGAGTAGTTACGATCGATATCATTGACAAGTTATTCGCTATATTTTCAAAATCATTAGTTCCATGATTATATCAATTCGACTCAAAATTGCTAATTAAGGACTTTAACTTAATGAATTATTGTGTAAGGAAAGAGAAATTAATCGAATTAAGAGGCCAGTTTTAGTGCGATAACAGTGTAATGCCTGTTGAAAATAAAACAATTACCATTGATTCAAAGAGACATTTAATCATGTTAAGCGTGATTTGTAGTGTTGATACTGTAATTGATTTTACAATTGTTAAATGAGAATTAGTCGTGTTTAGACCATTGACTTAAAGGCTACGGGGATAAGAGCTAATGTACGCATATTAAAAATTAACCAAAAACAAACTTGCAACATTATATCTTCAGAATTAAGCAACTCTCTCTAAAAAGGAAGGTATTCATTAACTCAAACACCTCTGAAGCTTCATGTGGACATTCCCGTTTCGAATTCATTCTAATTCATGCATGAGCGTTTAGGGTTGTCACAACAGCAATCACAACAACGATCCCCTCCTTTCATCGATGCTTGACCACAGTTCCCTAAACAAGATACTTATGTAATACGCTTTTACTACTGCACTATCGTCTGCTTAAATGTGTGTCGTCTGCTGTTTATTCTCAAAGTGACATGTAGATCTAAGTGGACATTTTGATAGAATACATATAATGATTATTGACAAACAGTTTGAAACCAGATCAGACGCCGCGTCACGCGGTGTCTGATCTGGATTCAAGCTGTTTGCAAACGTAAGACAAGTCTTAATTGTTCCTCCATATAACGACTCCTTCAGAACAATACACACAATCTGTGTCTTCGATTTGTTGTCGTTGTAGAAAGGGGCATTGTGCTTGACTATTACAAGAAAGCAAAAGTTCAAAACAAATACAGAAGCTCAATGTCAATGGGTTCTAGGAAGAATGATTGCATTAAGTGTTCGGTCTATATATTGTGATGAGGTGTTGTATTAAAACAACGTTGATATGAATTTGACATTTCTCAAGGAAGTTTTTTGTTTTCAAAATCTGGTATAGAGCCGATGTCCTAGGAATAAATATCAAATAATTTTGGGGTATTTTAATCATAAACCACGTAGCCTTATTCATTTGATAATAACTTGGTATTAATTTCTATGTATTATGTCTATACCATTTAGTTAAGTATTATAATATTTTACCACCTTCCCCCTCCATCGCAGCAATATGACTGATCTATACCAACTTAATTCCTATCTTCAGTATTCGACCACCAAGATGTCTTACTACCTCAAAAATGTTTTGATTACGTTCTATTTCACATGATATTGCAAAACGTGTTCTGTTCTGTACTAGTTTTGAATCCAGGTGCCTTGTTAACTCATTGAGCCTATTGACGCATATATGCGTCCTTTACCAAAAGTGTACCTGTGAAGAGTACACTTGTCCTATGCAAACAGTGAAGACCCTGATCAGAGGGCTCCTGCAGGAGCCCTCTGATCAGGGTTTTTACTGTTTGTCAGTTTGTAATATATTATTAATACAATCCTAAATAGTCGAAATGGACCAGCCTTTATTACAAACTGGAATTGTCCATTCGAAGTTTCAGGGGATAATGAGTTAAAGGCAGGTAGAAGAAAACAGAATGCGTCTGAAAGCGCTTAGCTCATCTGCAGGGTTATTCATCATTCTCAGTGTTGTTATACTTTCTGGTCCTTTGGAATCATTGATTTCAGCGCATTCATAGTTGAAAGTTGAATTCCGCTTAAGCTGGTGCTAGGGGGCGTGAGCACTGTTGCATATTTCAGTATTGCTCATGAACAGACTCAATTAAACCGAGTCTGCAATTTTCAGTATTTGCTTTGTTTTCTGTGCTTTCAAAGGATCTCCCCTTATTCAGATTTATAGACACTACTTCTTATGGTGCATTTTGTATGTATACTGTATAGAATACAACTATGTCTTTCAGTGGAGTAATGAGTTAAAGGCATAAAAATGTACCTAAAATGTAGTGCGTTAAATAAGTTGGGTATCGCACTAACCGACTAAAACTACTTAGACCTCTGTTTGAAATTACCGCACTTGCTACCAGTTGAACTTTTAAGACAAGTGATCGTTTAAAACAGGACTAAGATCAAGCAAAAGGCCTAACAATATCGTCTGCTGCACATTTTGCGTCTGCATTTGCTGTTGTTTCTTTTTAATGTTAAAGCAATTTTACAATAAGTAACACCAACACTGAGGTCAAACAATTTGGATCCTGATCAGACGTTCCGCGGCGTCTGTTTAGGATTCAAATTGTTTGCAACTTCTAGTAATGTCGTCGTAAGCAGACGAGGCGTTCACACTTATATTGACATAATATCGTCTGCTTAAAAATTGTCGTTTACTAGAGAAAGTCAAAAGCAACAATTTTGCATGGTATTTCGAAACTGTAAAATCTTTGGAACATCTTTAGGACCCGCTTGTCATACGCCGACATTTTATGCCCGATCTGGATAAAAAAATATATTTGCAAAAGCCAATATACGTAGTTGCGCTAAGAGATTGAATGGCTAACATCATTTACTTGAGCATTGAAGAAAATAGCTATAAGACGCAAGCGTGGAAATGTGATTTGAATAACCGTCTACGATCATTTCATTCCGGCTTGTTACCATAATTCAATTGTTTTTCTCTATTCAGCATGTTTACACCGACATTAACCTGTTTAGCCATTCCCCAGTATGAGCATACAGTCGAAACTTGATACTTCGAACTCGCTTGAATCGATCTAACCATTATTTCATAAGTTGAATTCCGATATGTTGATCTCGTTTAATTCGAACATACCCGTAATTCAAAGTTAAAACGTGGAAATATGGGTATGTTCGAACTAACGCGAGTTCGAAATATCGAGTTTCGCTGTAATCTGCTTTAACTCTTAACAACATAGACACGCCTTTTTACGCATTTGATTTATTTCTACACTGAAAAAGTAAAGTAATGAACATGCGCCATATCTAATAGTTCGATCTAAAGATTTTTCAGTGCTTGTCCATACAGCAGATTTATTCATATGAAATAGCACATAGTCATGACCCTAAAGATCACCGTACGACTAAAACTTTAAAATGCATATCCTTTTCTGATTTATCCATATATAATCCTGTCTAGTGACGCCTCTTTTGAATCGTCTTTCAAGACGATTCCAAAGATATGTCACAAGATGGGATTAGACGGGATTTGATGGAGAAATAAATAATTATTGAGAATTTTAGAATCTGACTTACGACAATATTTGTAGGGAGGTATCACTGTAAGACTTTTTTCAACAACATACTGGTATCACATTGCTCCCGATATGTTCTCTACCACAAACACAAGATGACGTTCCATTCATCAAGGGGAAACCTTAATTATATATAGGGTAGATAAGCTCCTTTGAACAAATATCTCTGGCCCGCCTAAATGGGGGTTTGATTGTAGACAATATTTCACCCTTTGATCACAGACAAATTATATCTGGCATATTGTGGTTTTCTTAGTAAACATACTCCCGTCTGTCACAAACCTAAATGACTCCATATCTCTATATATAAAATGCGGTTAAGACCCAATATTTGAACTCTCAAAGGAAACGTCTGATGATAGAGAAATGTTTTAGTTTCTGTTGCAAAAAGAAAACCCAACTTTCAATCCATATTAAACCAAACTTAACACTAATGTTATAAAGTAAAAACAATTAACCGGAGTTGCAAACGGTTTGGCGCCTGTTTGCAATGATAATTATAATTGATTTAGCATCAACGTGTCAATTTGGACAGAATAGAGTGTACGCAACGATATAAGCAGATATCTCTTTCTGAAATGTGTTGAACTCATCACTTGACGCTTCAAGTGGACAATTCCAATTTCAAAATTGGTATAGCCCATAGTTTACTATCAAGAATTGCACCGGAAGTTGTTCTGAAACTGTTTCCACATAAATCGTTGGAATAAATGTCAACAAAGTCGGTGCATATAGAACAGGAACAGAGCTGCAATACGGTGTCACAAATGACAGAATTTGAGTGGTCATGTCTAAATTCTTGAATAAATTCATTGTCTTTTGAATAATGTTTCGCATTTACGCAAAACAATACAGTAAAACTATTCTATTCCGACTACTAACTTGTGTCAATTATTAAGACTTAGTGTTTAAGATATGTGACTGCTTAAAGCAAGGTGGCAGTAAAACAGACAACTCCTTTAGTTTCCCTGTCATCGCTTTAAGCTGTCACCGGACTATTATATTAATCAATTAACCTTCTTTTGTGTGGTCGCAATAATGAGATTTCACTGCAACTATTACCAGGCCTCTGTTTCGTGTTTAGTATGTGAATGAATTCCATTGACCATGTGCACGTTCAGGAAGTTCGCTCCTTATGAGTTCAGACCAGTATCGGTCAATATTGGTACGTTACGTAGAGCAATCGGCTATTCTCGTAAACTGACGGTCCGTGCCTGAATATGTTCGAGCATTGTTGATGAGAAAGACCGGTCGCTCTACGATTTTTACTAACATAATCCAGATCTCATTAGGGTCTTAAAAAGGCATGAATTGTATTGCCAAATAAAGTCATAGGACTCGTGCTAAGGTTAGAAAAAGTTTGAGTTGGGTCTGAGATCATTCTCAAGCAACTGATTGATCAGATTTCACCATTTCCCAAACCTGACCTATCTTATGTTTCAGAACGATGTCAGATACAACTCAACTCTTTATAACCTTGGATCCAGCTGGTAAAAATAAGTGTACAACTTCAGACTCCGTAATACAGTGGAGAATCTGTTATTCTTTCCCGTTTAAACGCAAACGTACGCAAACGCAAAGCACTAAAACGTAGAAAAGAACAACTTTTGGACAATTCTGTTATATCATGTTTATCTTGGTGGCAAACAGTTTGGAGCCTGATCAGACGCCGGGTTACCCGGCGTCTGATCTGGCTCCAAACTGTTCGCACTGCAAATAATAGTTTTAGCGTAAAGGCGTTTATTGGGAAAGAATAACGTTTTCTCCACTGTATTAGCTCTCTGTTGAAACCGTTTCATAAGTAAGTAACAATCACAGGTAAACGGTGCGTTGGTCTACACCCCCCCCCCCCCAAACATCATCCAAATATCATAAAATAACATGAAAATCATTTTTGTAAATCAGCAAAAAAATGTATCATAGGTTGTAGACAAACTCACCGTTTACCTGTGGTAACAATGACCTTCAACATTTGAAAACTTAAATTATTGCAATGCATTTGCTAAATGCATTTTCGTGTAAACAGAGTGTCGCATGTGTTTCAGTTAAAAAACTCTATCAACCGAGATATCGTTCTCGTTATATCCAAATTTCGTTATATTAGGTTCGTCTTATCATACATTGCTTAGGGATGGAGAATTAACTACGTACTGTTATATCGAATACAGCGTTCCCTCCCTACAACGGCCCTCCCAACAACGACTCCCTCCTTACAACGAACCTTGCCGCTGTTCCCAAAACAAAACATTTATATCCAACATGTTCATGGCTGCAATGTCGTCTACTTAAATTTGTCGTCTCCTGTTTTTCTCAAATGTACATGTTAGTGGACATTTTGATAGAATAAATATAATGACGAGTGACAAACAGCTTGAATCCAGATCAGACGCCGCGTTACGCGGCGTCTGATCTGGATTCAAGCTGTTTGCAAACGTAAACCTGTTTCCCTCTCTATAACGACTCCCTCCGAACAACACACACAAGCTGTGTCTCCGATTGGATGTCGTTGTAGAGAGGGAGCACTGTACTAAGTTATATCATGTTATCATGTGGTTAGGTTACAGTGGAGAAGACGTTGTTCTTTCCCGTTTAAACGCAAAACGAAACACAAACGCAATGCATTAAAATGGGTATATTGACAAATTTATTTTCACAATCTGAACGTATCGTTTTCAATTGAATTGTAAACAGTTTGGGGCCTGATCAGACGCCAGTTTATCCAGCGTCTAACCTGTCCCCAAAACGTTTGTAATGGATAAAATTGTTTTAGCGTAAAGGAGTTAATTGGAGAAAATAACTTTTTTAAAGAATATTATACATAGCATAAAAACCACCCTTGAATATTCTATTGAAATAGCAACTCACTGTACTGGCTATGCTGACAGTTTACGGAAATCGGTGCTGTTAAAAGATATAAAAGAAAAACTGAAATACTGATTAGATTTGAAGCATTTTAAGGAGGAAACTTGTCTAATATCTTGAACACGAATTGAGAATCTGGCCAAGCGCGGTCATGTCTGAAAGACGCGAATCGTAAAATTTAAAATCAAATGGTTTAAAAACTAACAGTTTAAACGTCTTTTGGGATCAATTTGTTCTGATAAATGTGGCTTTTAACAATAATTTTACCCCGTGCTCTACCCTGCCCCGATTACAATGATTATTTGCAAACAGTTGGGATTCTGATCAGACGCCGCGTTTCGCGGCGTCTGATCAAAATCCAAACTGTTTGACACTCGTATCGATATTTCGGCAGTGAAGAATGAGTTTAATATAAATGTTGATAAATACTTGCTGGTGGAAATAGTTTTCTAGAGCAGATGATGTGACGGCAGTTATAGAAGGGGTTAAAACAGTCCTGTGTCAAGACTGGGGCATTGCTAGAACATGCAAGAACAAATGCAATTTTATGCAAGAGGGTAAGGTGTTAGTTTCTGTGAAGGACAGACATTTAACGAATTACAATCTTTATGAATACGACAGAGGAGAGAGGGGGTATTCTTTCCCATTTTAGACGACTCTAAATTTAAACTTAAAGCATTAAAATGCATAAATTGGCAAAATTTGAAAATTTTGTCGACTCTTTTAAATTTTGAATGGCTCACATTTGGAAGCTTCATAAGATAACAAGTTACTAGGCGTCTGGTCGTATTCAAAATAGTTTACAACGACCATAGTTGTAAATCACAAACGTATTTTCTCGGAAAGAATAACGCCTTGCCTAAACACACATTGAGTGTGTAATAAACGCAGGTGCCAGCTTTATAAATGATAAATATAATGCAGAAAGCTTTGTAGGAGCACATTTGTCTCGGAACATATTTATCTCACGAGGTGTGACCGATGTGCTCCTAAATCTTCATATGTGCGACAAATTGGAAATGAGACAAAAGAAAGGACACTCGAAGCACATTTGTCTCACATTCTACACTCATTCTCCATTAACCAGGACAATTGGTGTCTCCACTATTTAAGATAATTATATTATATTATATTTGACATGTAGCTGTTATGATACATGCTACTCATATCTAGCCATGAATAGAAATATGAATGAAAACAATAAAACAACCCTGTTGTTCACCTTAGCCATCCGCAGATGACAGGATAACACAAATTGTGCATGTCTCAAGACACGTTATATCCAGAATCGTGATACAAATATTAACAAATAAGTGTGAATATATACTGAATTTATGATATACATGTTTGTTTTGGTTTTAGTTATTGTTTGACTGCATCTATCGACATAATGTCCATTGCACTGCCATTTTAGCATACACCTGATTTAACATACGCTACCCTTTTCTTGCGTCTAACACTATCCTACCCTTACCACTTCACCTATTCCTAACGTCTAACACTTCTCTACGTATAACACTACCTACTCCTGTCACTAATTACTACGCGGCGTCTGATCTGAAAACAAATAGGTTGAAATGTAAGCCAAGTCGTGCTGAGCACTCTTAACTCTTTCATGGTCAAATTTATCGTGAGGTTGTTACCCCCTCGCCGTCATATTGTCGTCTGCTACGCTATTGTTGTCTGCAATATCGTTTCAAATTAGATTTAAGGCAGTATAACTGACATTATTTCAAAACAAGTAGCAAACAGTTTTGATCCTAATCAGACGCCGCGTAACGCGGTGTCTGATCAGGATCGAAACTGTTTGCAAGTGCGCATGGTGACGTCATTGAGAGTTAAAGGGGGAAATGTATTAATTTTCCCTCCCTTTAATACCATCCGAACAACACACACAAGCTCTGTCCCCCATTTGGTTATGTTGTATAGGTAGTGGCACTGTAGATTAAAATGCAGAGATGGAGAAAAATAACCATGAAACTATATATAAAGCTAGTGCCAACACCATGAACACGCAATTTCTTTCTAAAAGTTTATTTTGATGGAGTGACTATTAACCCTTTCAATTCCATTACACCGTCTGCTGTAAAGTGATATTGGCTAACTTATGAAATATCGACAAAGAGTGTCAACAGAATTTGGATCTTGACGAGGCGACGAGTACACGTGTCCTATACAAACAGTGAAAACCCGGATCAAAGGGCTCTTAATGAAGCCCTCTGATCTGGGTATATACACTTTGCAATATTGCAATACAATTGTCAATACATTGACAAAACAAACCTAAAATGTCAATAATTGACTAGACTAAAAAGTGGAAACTGAAATTCGGGCTGCCATAAGTTGATCTGGAAAATTCCTAAAATCTTCAAATTTTCTATTTTTCAAGCGCGATTACTTAAAGCAGGTTGAAAGTAAAGCAGAATGCGCCTTAAGGCCCATTCTGCTTTACTTTCAGTCTGCTTTAAGCGACTATCTGCTAGGATAAAAATGCGAAAATTTCGGGAAAACCCGGAGAAATGGCAGCCTTGGAATTGTCTATGAAATGTTTCAGGGAGGAAAGAGTTAAACAAGAAAAAATAACACCCCTCCCATTATCTTACAAAGCAGATACCCTTACTGACGTCATAAATGTTCAACAATTAATTTTGAACTCATTTACAAATCAAGACTGAGCAATAAAAGTCCATTTTTCTGACAGACAAGAAGATAGATATCAAGTTAATAAGAACATATTTCAGTCATTCTGACATCTTATACAAAATCATAACATTTGGCATGCATTTATTCAATCATGAATTTCCTTAGATGAAGATTTATTTAAAATCAGGCCATAAATTTATATAAGAATTGCTTTCAACAAAATAAAATATTTTCAGTTTTCAAATTTCCTTATTCTTGGCATGCTCTTATTGATAAATGTATATTTTCATGTGCGGATCCAGTCATTTGTATCTAGGGGCCGGGGTCCAACCGAAATCTCAATGGGTGTGGTCCAAATGAAATGAAACGTGCATACACGGGGCTCCAGATAAGTGGGAGTAAACTGAACAAATCCAACATTTTCTCACTCGTTTAACCCTTTACCTCATAGTCTGTTTCTAGTTTTTAAGACAGGTGACCACTTAAAGCAGGTTGAAAGTAAAGCAGAATGTGCCTTAAGGCACATTCTGCTTTTCTTTCAGCCTGCTTTAAGCTAAAATCTGCTAGGCTATATAAAATGGTTTGTAATGGTAATTGTTCATGAAGGTATAAACTGGAACTATTTTCTTCAGCGGAGGAATAAATTAAATACGCTAAAAGTCGCTTGTATGGGGGAAAGGGATAAGCACCAAACCCTATCGTGTCTCGGAGAAACGATTCTGATGAGTAGAGACACCGTAGGGTTTAATGTAGAACTAAAAAATTTAATTTTTGAAATACTCCCCTTATCTGGAGCCCTGGCATTCAGAACAGTGCTGTGTTCCCGTCTACTCTTCGTTCCTGTTGGTAAGATTTTCTTGAGTGCAGTGGCGGTGTAGGTAGGGGATCCGAATCCCTGCTCATCGCCTCTCTGGATCCGCACATGGTTCTTAGAAACAGTGGATGCATAGTTGTTTATGTATTTCATTAAACCTCGGATTTCCTGCATGCGGGCTGACTGGTAAAGTCATCAAGATTGAAGCTATGTTTTACTTCGTTACCTTCATAAACACACATTCTCGTGCAGGTTTCCTATCCTAACGGAATTACCGATGGCTCTACACCGTTCTGAAACATATGAAAAAATCCTAAAACTTGACAGGTGACTACTTACAGCTTGAGGATGAAAGCATCATAGAAATCTCCTTTAGGAAAATTGTTTTATTTACGTTCAATTTTACCCTTTCGCTCTCAATGACGCTTAAAATCGCCTTTGCAAACAGTTTGGATCCTGATCAGACGCCGCGTAACGGGGCGTCTGATCAGGATCCAAACTGTTTGAAACTCGTTTTGATATTTCTTCAGTCATACTGCCTTGTTTTTTTTAAACTTTGAAACGACATTGCAGACAACACATTGAAGCAGACGACAATGAAATGGCGAAGATGTGAAAATCGCACTAAAAAGTTGTCACAAAAAATCACAAGTCTTTCAGCACTAACATTCATTTCAAGATTCCTTCAGTCAGCGTCCCTAAAATCTAGCTTTGAAATAATTGTACGGAATTAAAGTGGCAGCCGATAATAAGGTGGTGAGAGGGTTAAAGTAAAAGGTAATATTTTGGCGGTTAATACAATGAGCCCTAGCGACGAGTACACTCGTCATTTACAAGCAATGCACATGTAAATGGGTACCCTTGTCCTATGCAAACAGTGTAGACCCCGATCAGAGCTCTCTGACCAGTGTCTGTGTTGTTTGTAACATTTGTAATTTATTGTAAAAATCACCCTAAAAAGTCAAAATGGACTAGGCTTATTCTGAAACTGGAGTTTTCCATTAAAAGTTTTAGGGTGTTGAAAGAGTTAGACGGTTAATGCACTGCGCGTACTCGTAAACCTTAGGATGCAGTTTCCTGCAAGAAACTGCTTTCAAACTAAAACTCACTTAACCAATAGGCGCGTTGATTTACATTCTGCTAGAAATTACATGTAATTGTCTGAAACACTTTTTTATTAAAATTACGTTATTGTTGCATTTTCAATGGAGAAACTACAATATGGCTGCCAAACAGTTTTGATCAAGTTCAGATATAGAGTTACTCAATATTTGATCTAGATCCATATTAATTACAAACGTTTGCAAAAATCGAAATAAGCATGGTCATGGTTAAACCCGTATCTTACTAAATTGTCGTCTGCTTTTGGATTGTCGTCTGCAGATTTGTTAAAGTTAGACTTATAAAATATTTAAGTAAAGAAGCCCAAAGACGAATGTCAAACAGTTTGGATCCAGATCAGACGCCGTGTTACGCGGCGTCTGATCTTGATCTAAACTGTTTGCAAAAATCAGTAAAAGTCGCGCTCAGCAAGCTAATGATTTAAAGGGTTGCATGACAAATTGAATGGAAACCTGTCTCAAGGCATAATGCTGCAATATTTCTCAGCAGATGGAATAGTTGTATTTAAAGAAGTTACGATTTATACAATTTAATTCACTGGCCATTCAAATTCCTCAAATTACATTCTGGGTTAAATAATTGAAATATTTCTGTCGTCTTGTTTAATTTACATAATTGATAATACCTAACACGGTTACCCGGATTCTATAACAATCAGATACGTGAAAACCAAGTATTTGTCTCTTTTACTTTCGCTTAACCCTTCTCACATATTCGCCCCTTCGCTGCAGGGCTGCCATTTCTCCGGACTTTTTCCGGAATCATCGGATTTTTGTCCAAGCAGATAGTAGCTTAAAGCAGGTTGATAGTAAAACAGAATGTGCCTTAAGGCGCATTCTGCTTTACTTTCAACCTGTCTTAAGTTGTTACATGTCCTCAAAACTAGAACTAGACTATGGGGTAAAGGATTAAAGGTACAATTCGTTAAATCGCGCTTGAAAAATAGAATATCTTTATAGCCCCGTAACAGCCTTTAACCCCTTCAACTCTAAATTTCTCTTGTGGGTATTTAAAACCCTGATTGGATCCTGATCAGAGGCCTGTGTAATAAAGTAATTAACCAGAAATGGGTGTCAAAGTCACCTGATACTCGTCTGTGTAATAGTTTAGTCTAAGAACATGTCAATTCAACTTCCAGTTTAAGAAGATATGGTCATGGTTACATTCAGCTGATTTGACCTCTAAATAACCTTGACCTTTGCGTGACCAAAGTTGTATTGAGCTCATGTGCTTCATGAGAGGAGTACACATGCCACATATGAATTCTCTATCGCATGTAGTCATGATCATATTCGAGTCGGCCTAGTTTACTTCTAAATAACCATGACCTTTATATCAACTGCTGCAATATACATACGTGAAGTGCATTTAACCCTCCATTTTTCAAGTTATTTTCCTATTTGACCTTAAAATGACATTTACCTTTTTCTGGATATGACCTTATTGTTGTTTTGTGCTCAAGGAGCCAATGAGTTAAGTACTCATTCCAAATATAAAATCAAGAGCTATTAAATGAAATTTCAAAGTTATGACCAAGTTAAAGTTCAGCCTATTTGATATCTTAATGACCTTGACCTTTTTCTGATTTGACCCAAGTTGAACTGGGCTCTTGGGTTCCTTGAGTTGAATGCACAATACAATATGAATTCTTTATCATATAAGTTTCAAAGTTATGACCAAGGTTAAATTCAACTATTTTTTGCCTCTAAACGACCTTGACCTTTTCAAGAATATGACCAAGCTATTCAGGTTTTATGTATCATTTTCTTCTAAACACAGCACGAAAATTTCACTTACATTTGACGGTCTCTCACATAAAACATCATCAGAAGTGCCAAACTGCACGCTTCTGATGATATCTCCAGTGAGAGTGTAAGTGAATTTTTAGTTGTATTTAGAAGAAAATGATACATTGTACTTAAAAATAAAGATTTACCAGAATAATGAACTCTTTCAAGATTTACAAGCTGCTCAGGGTTCAAGGTTTGTTTTTTTAGTTTAGTATACATGCCCAAATATGAGGTCTCTATTATTATAGAAAACAGTAAAATAACCCGTCCAAAAACTAACATGGACGTGGTGATATGTTGCCAAAAAACCTACGGTAAGTCAAAACATGTCCAAAACATTATTTCAAAAATAAATTATTTTTAAGTTTAAACTTTACTGCATCGATGGTTGACCCCAAATAAACCTCCATACCAAGTTTGTTGTACAGAAGTTATTTAAAGCGTTCTGGGGTTGCCATATTTCTCCGGATAGTTCATCTGCTACTGTTCTTAAAAAGAATATTCCAAATGGTCAGAGACTCAAGTGTCAAACAGTTTGGATCCTGATGAGACGCTGCGTTACGATGCGTCTCATCAGGGTCTAAACTGTTTGCAAAGGTTAGCATGGTTTTGCCCACTAGCATGCTAAGTGTTAACCAGGGCTGCCATTTCTCCGGATTTTTCCTAAATCTCCGGATTTTCCCCCAGTACATAGTAGCTTAAAGCAGACTGAAAGTAAAGCAGAATGCGCCCTATGGCGCATTCTGCTTCACTTACAGCCTGCTTTAAGAAGTTGCATGTCAACAAAACAAGAAAAAGGCTAATAGGTAAAGGTACGATACGTTAAATCGCACTTGAAAAATGCAAGTTGGGAAATCTTAGGATTTTTCATGTCAACTTATGGCAGTCCTGGTTAACTGTATTTAATAATATTCATGCATCTTCATTAGTGATAAATATCCTGATAATTTTTGTCTCAGCCACTGTATAGTGTACATGTAGCTAACACAGTTATTGAAATCTCAAAATGAAACATATTCTGATGATTAACCCTTTACCCTGTTTCTAGAGTTACAGGTGCAGACCACTTAAAGCAGCTTGAAAGTAAAGCATAATGTGATTTAAGCAACCATCTGCTAGGGTATTGAAACTATTTAGAATGGTGTATATCATAACAGCATAAATTGGAATTGTTTTCTTCGGTGGAGGGATATACTAAGGTGTAAAAAGCAGATTTATGGGTTTCAATTTATGCATAGATAGAAACTAAAATT
Organism: Gari tellinella; assembly: GCA_922989275.2. Taxonomy (NCBI): domain Eukaryota; kingdom Metazoa; phylum Mollusca; class Bivalvia; order Cardiida; family Psammobiidae; genus Gari; species Gari tellinella. The sequence goes on along the minus strand of OV277870.1, from coordinate 21,438,208 downwards.
TGAACTAAATGAACAAGCAACTAGAACTATCAGTAAAGATGATTCATACCCCCACTACAACACCCTGTCTCATGCTCATGACAATATTTGTCAGTAATCAAGGTCAGAGGTGTAGGTCAAGGTCAAAGTGTCTTGAAAGTAGAATGTGACACTCAGCATACCCAGGAAATATACACACATCAGGTTAGGTAATCTTGGATGATATAGTAAAAGAGATGTGCCCTGGACAAGGTTTTTTCTCAAATCAAGGTCAAAGTGCCTAGACCATGGCAGTCCCAAGATATCCATATACCGTTTGATAATCCTGGATGGTATAGTGAAAGAGATATGCAGTACTTAGTCTTCAACTAACCTAAATGCAACAACTTAGCCTAGATTGCCGAGGTCAAGGTCATCAAGTTGCAAAAAGCAACATGCTGTAATTGGACATTCTAACTGAAGAAACATAAAGAGGAGTGACGATTAAACACTGGGCTCAAACTGTTTGCAAATGAAAGCAAAGTCATGCTCAGCTATCTAAGGGTATTAATCTTCCCTCCCTATAACAACTCCCTCTGAACAACACTGTTGACACACAATCTTTGTCTCCCATTGGGTGTTGTTGTAGAGAGGGAGTACTGTAGTTTTTACTTAGGTAGAAATGACGGATATGGCTAGACAAAGAAACAAGAAACACCAATTTTCATTTTGTCGTTTTTATTAAACAATATTATAAGTATAACAAAAAAAGAAAGTCTTTAACTAATGAGCATTCTTCAGTATCTTGATCAACTAAATGGCAGTATAAAATGTAAATTCAAAATTGAACTTTATATAACAGTAATCAAAATTTGATTCAAGACATGGCACTATTAATCATGATTCTATACAATTCCAAACTCATCATTTACAGTGGAGAAGATGTTATTCTTTCCCAATAAACGTGTTCACCTTAAAGCTATTATTTCCATTGCAAACAATTTGGAGCCAGATCAGACGCCAGGAAAACTGGTGTCTGATCAGGTTCCAAACTGTTTGCCACTCAGATTTAAAAAGTCAGAATTGTAAACAAAATGTCTTTTTCTATATTTTATTACAATGTATTTCCTTTGCATTTATACGAGAAAGAATAACCTCTTCTCCACTATAACAGAAACTACCAAACAAACATTAATATATTTGAAACTCTTTTAATACTTCGAAATAGTGCTATTTCGAACACAAGTTAAAACATGGCTTAGCCACGTTATGACTTTGAAATACAGGAATGTTCTACTTACAGGAGATCAAAATTCAAACTTATGACATGCTGGTATAATTGATTTAAGCCAGCTCGAAGTATCCATTTCTACTGTATGTTCAGTTACAGTCGATATCTCGAACTCGTTTAACTCGAACTATCCGATAGTTCGACATATGAACTGCATTATTTCATGCTTGTTAAGTCGAACATACAGGTATGTTCGACAAAACCTACTTTGAGATATCGAAGTTCGACTGTATATTAATATGTTGCATGCTAGGGGTAAATGGTGATTACGTTTGCAAACTGTTTGGTTCAAAATGAGATTCCGCTTAACTAAATCATCAGGAATATTAATGTTTGACACTATGACCCTGTTATGAAAAGAAATTCTTAAAAGAGTAACAGACAATAATTGTTGCAGACAATAAAGGAATTACCCAGCATGCAAAGCGACTAAACCCTCAACTCTTTCAACACTAAGTAACTCTTCTGGGTTATTAAGTTCTTTGGTGGATCATTTAATTATTCGAACATGTTTTCATCTCTTGTCCGTATTTAAATACATTTTGGGTCAAGATACACAATTTACTTTAAAAAAAAAGGCATTAATAAAAAGATAAGCATATATAAACTAGTAGTCGGATACAAAATACAAAGCCAATCAAGAAGTTAATATTATCATAGGGAGCATTATGAATTCTATCTAAAAAACTTACATGAATGAAATTTATATCTGAAAAGCATAAGTAGAATAGGTATTACAGCCAGAAAAATAGAAAATGTGGGAAAGGGGAAAAACTCTCTATAATACAAGATTTATGAAACTTGTGCAAGACACTTTCACTCATCAATCTCTTTCCAGTAATGAAAGTTCATTATGCATACTGTATAGGAAAAAAATTCAACATACATGTATATTGATATAACAATGAGATTCAAACATAGAACAAGAGTATTGAATTTAACAAAAATCATCTATATTTTTTAATTTCATTATACCCTCATTCCACCAGACGGCGATCTATGACACTCGGTCAGATTGTGCACAAAGATCCACGGCGCTCAAACAAGAAAGCCATCATATCGCTACTTAATGGCCTAAATTGCAATCGGAGTGCTATCTAATCACTTAAATTGCAATCGGAGCGCTATCTCTAAAGTTGCCTTCGTAGGAATACAAATCTGTTATAATACTTATATGCATGGAGTTGTTGTAGCGAAACATTTTGATGATAATACCTAGTTGGCCCTCAGATATCAACAACTACTTCTTACGAGACACTCCCGTAACGAAGCATAGCAGAAAAATCCACATTGGATATTAAGAATCCCCGGGCGGGGATTGAACCCGGGGCGCTGGCGTGACAGACCAATACCATAACCTCTGAGCCAAAGAGTCTACTCCCTAGCGCAGAAGCTAGGTACTGCATATGTCATTCGCTGCGTCGCTACATGTATGCTATGCTATTTATAGTACACAGTGAGGTCAGTGTGTGGGATGTAACACACCCCCTCTTAATGAAGCCATATTTATGAGGTCAAACGAAGCCACTTCGCCACTTAAGGCAATTCGGCATATTAGAAGCTATTTCGGCATCGTATAGTCCATTCCCGGACGAGCCCCCATCTTACGAGACACTCCCGTATCGAAGCATAGCAGAAAAATACACATTGGATATTGAGAATCCCCAGGTGGGGATTGAACCCGGGGCGCTGGCGTGATAGTCCAATACCATAACCTCTGAGCCAAAGAGTATACTCCCTAGCGCAGAAGCTAGGTACTGCATATGTCATTCGCCCCGTCGCTACATGTATGCTATGCTATTTATAGTACACAGTGAGGTCAGTGTGTGGGATGTAACATACTATATAAACAATAAGTCCTTTATGTTGGAGATTCTTCGAATGTACAGCAACCCATTTTGAGACGAAAGGAGATATCAGAACAAAGCTAATTCTAATACAGTAGCATGCTTATAAATACTGGCTCAAATTCAAATTTAAGGTTGAGGACCCCTAATGAGATCAGACCGAATTTGATGCTTTACGTACAGCGATCAGTCATTGCGTCAACTGAATGCCAGTTACAAACCATGCTTTTGCTCCCCGTAGAATGCCGATATTGACCTGATCTCATTAGAGGTCCTCAACCTAAAGTCTTGTACTGAAAAGTAAAATTTCACACTAACAGAAAAATGCTTAAATCATACTGTAAACCATTTGTTATGTAAAACAATATTATGCACAATTCACAGACAGTCAAACAAATTTTGATCAAACATACAACAAATCGGCAGCGCCTTACAGAATTAAGGCAAAGCTGAAAAATATACAAGCAGCTTGGTATTTTACACCAATTGTATTGTATTTGGAACACAGAAATTGGAGTTATGGGTGCATTTTAGTCTCTTAAATAATGAGTTACAGTTTAAACTATACAACTTGGATTTCATTTGAATCTGTTTTAACCCTTTGAACCTTAGTCCCGCATATTTGGGGCCTTTGCAAACAGTGAACATGTGAATAGTACACTTGTCCTATGCAAACAGTGAAAACCCAGATCAGAGGGCTCCTAAAGGAGCCCTCTGATCAGGGTCTTCACTGTTTGTCATAATGCCAAACATTTACAAAAACAACCCTTAAAAGTCAGAAATGGACTAGACTAAAATGGAAACTGGAATAGTCCATTGAAAGTTTCAGGGAGGAAAGAGTTAAATCACCAGGGCTCCAGATAAGAGGGAGTTAACTGCACAAATCCATTTTCTCACTTATTTAAGCATCAAATCCTATGGTTTTACTACTCATTAGAATCGTCTCTTCGAGACGATTCTAATGAGTAGTGACACCATAGGGTTTAATGCAGAAATAAAGATTTTAATTTTTGAAATACCCACCTTATCTGTAGCCCTGATCACAATTCATTTTCATCCATTTGTCACTGAACACAAGTCAGACCATACATAGTCAAACAGGGCTCCAGATAAGGAGGAATACACTGACCAAATCCAACATTTTCTCACTTAATTCAGCACTAAATCCTTTAGTGTTACTATTCATTAGAATCGTCTCGAAGAGACAATTCTAATGGTTAGTGACACCGTAGGATTTAATGCAGGTATAAAGATTTAAGTTTTTGGAATATTCCCCTTATCTGGAGCCATGAGTCAATTCAGCACCAAATCCATTGGTGTTACTACTCATTAGAATCGTCTCTTCGAGACCAAAGGGTTTAATCCAGGTAAAAAGCTTTTTATTTTTTAAAATACTTCCCTTTTTATTTGACTCTATGAGTCAAAGCAAAAATATTACAACATATCATCAACAACCTATACAATCAGTCTGAAATCAAGCCTCGCTCAACCTTAGCCAGTCTAGATGGTCCAGGTCTATATTCCCATCGGCTCCCAGCTTTACTTGTCTAGATGGTCCAGTCTATGTTCCCATCAGCTCCCAGCTTCACCTGTTCACTGGCAACCAGCTCGAGGGCTTTGGGGAAGGCCTTGTGCTCCTTCTGTTTAACACGCTCAGCCAGGCTCTCCTCTGTGTCATCAGGATAGACAGGAACTGACTCCTGGACCAGAATGGCTCCAGCATCCACCTCTTCCTGCAAGATTTTACAAGCACTCCAATGAAGATGCATTGATGGTTTTAAAGTCAAGTGGCAGCTTCACCCTTTTCCTTACAGCTTGTTTGTAATATTTAGTACTAATATTTACAACTATATTGCAAAATATAGGGCTCATGATAAGAGGGGGGTAAACTGAACAAATCCAAGACGCATTGATGGTGTTAACCCATTACCCCATAAATACCCCCTTTTTACTCCTTTAATTTATTTATCCACTGAAGTAAATAGTTCCATTTTTTACAGTTATGAACATGAACCAAAGAAAATTTTTCTATATCCTAGAAGTTGGTAGCTTAAACCAGGCTGAAAGTAGAGCAGAATGCGCCTTAAGGCGCATTCTGCTATACTTTCAACCTGCTTTAAGTGGTCACATGTCTGTAAATCTAGAAACAGGCTATGGGTTAATGGGAGACAAATATATGCATCACCGGGGTTCAGTGGGTTAACATATGACATATATACAAACAGTGTATACCCAAATCAGAGGGCTCACAGATTATGGTCAACACTGTTTGCTTTTTTTATTCTACCTTGAATTCCAAGTAGATTGGTTCATGTTTTGGTTACGAAAAAGATCCACAAGGGAACCTTACTAAAAAGATCCACAAGGGAACCTTATAACCCACAAAAGTTGCATAGTGTAGATAGTGAGTTAATAAACTATTGCTCAGGATGGCAGAGCTCTAGATAAGGGTTTAGAAAAGTAAAATCTTGAATTCTGCATTAAACCCTATGATGTCGCTACTCAAAATCGTCTCTTTGAGACGATTCTAGTGAGTATATAGTCACACCATAGAATTTTGTGCAGAAATGCAGTGACCTGGAAAGAATTTTTTTCTATGTGACTATGGCCCATCATCTATAATTTTTTATGTGACATTTCAAAAATCTATGTGACATTTTGAAATTTTATGGGCCAATTTTTAAAATGCTTAGATTTCGATAAAAAATCTATTTCTTCCAAGTCTTAGGCCAGCAAAAAATAATTATTTTTTATCAGTGTCCCAAGAAAAAATTGAAAAATGTTTGGTCCAACATCTAGATCAATGTTGAAACGTATCACTACTAGTAAAACTTATGCCAATATGGCGGAACGTCAGCATCTCTAAACTACTGATGTTTTCCCAAACCGCTGAAAGTTTGATTAAGTTGACAGTAAAAAGTCTAAAATAAATGATATCAGATAATCACCTTGAATGTTTGCCTCTAATAGCATCCAAAATTATCCTCTCTATACATGATATTTTTCATACTGAGTTACTCAGACACGATTTACACACAAGGTGTTAAAACATCAAAGCAGATTTGAGGAGCTCCGCCCATTTTGATTCAATGACCTAGCTCTGTGGGTTCACTTATATATATCTATCTAGATATATATCTGACACTGGACAAAATATGCAGCTGCAGTTTGACACTGTAATCGACAAAAAGTCAAAGACTGTCACCAAAATCTTAACCCTTTGAACTCTAGTCGTCACTAGGGTTGAAGACGGTCACCAAATTTTCATTGCCTTTGATGTTCCCGACAAGCCGCGACTTCTTCAGAATATCGGCCACAAGGGCCTGGAACACAAAAATAGGGGAACAGCAGCCTCCTATATTAAAAGACTATATCATAGTAACAGGATACATTTTAAATTTGTGCGTGGCCCCCTGTGGTAATATATCAACAGAGAAATCATCAGTGTAGCCAGGCGGATTTTACTCGAAATCATGACACATTTGTGTATTCAAGGAATTGTGATTCTAACTGGAAAATATTGGCATGCACACTGTTTGATTACGTAATTGCTGATCTCTCAGCACTGGATGAATATCTGGCCAAAGACAATTTAAGTTGTATGGTAAGATAAAATCGGCGAGACGCTGGGCGCACCAGTTGGAAATTCTATGTGACATTTTTTATTTTTATGTGACTATGGCGCATGGCGCGTGGGTTTCCAGGTCACTGGAAATGTGAGAAAATGTTGAGTTTAAATCCTCTTATCTGGAGTCCTAGGATGGGTTGGACTGTAATACTATTAGACACCTGTTCAATTCGCCCATCATGTTCTTTACTATTGAACAAAATTTTCACGGTTGAATTCTCATATAGCCCATTGACAATTACAATATTTGTGTCAACAGTGCAGGGGAAATAACTCCATCAACCATAAAACATCAGCACTCCTGCATGTCAGAGGTGAAAGCCGTTAATTCACAGGAAGGCAATCCCCTGCACTGCATCACTATCACTCCCCTCACAAATATGGTGTTGGGTTTACACAAAGGAGCAGTAACATTTGTTTAATGTTCTGGTTATGATTTCAAAGATTGACCTCGGAGTTCTCAGGGCAGAGAAACTGTGATAAAAAAATTCTGATTCCGTTTGTGATTACTGATATCTCACATTTTCATTTGACCCATCACTCCATTGCCTAGCTGATTCTAGTTTGTAAGACAAGTTATCACTTAAAGCAGATTGAAAGTAAAGCAGAATGCACCTTAAGGGTGCATATTGCTTTACTTTAAGCCTGCTTTAAGCTACCTATACTACATATTCATGACTGTTTCAATTAAAATTATTTTCTTCAGTGGAAAAATAAATTAAATGTGTTGAAATACGTATCTGTGGAGTACATAATGGAGTAATGGGTTAAAACTATTTTCTGTATTTTTGATAGTCGGGCTTTACTGCTACTTAATGTCCATAATTAACCCATTACTCTTTAAATATGCCTTTTAACGCCTTTAATTTATTCTTCCACTGAAGGAAGTAGTTCCAATTTATATGGTAATTAATACATGTATGCTCTATAAGAAGCAGTTTCTATGTCCAAGCAGATGGTAGCTTAGAGCAGGCTAAAGGTAAAGCAGAATGTGCCTTAATCATGAATTTGTACCATAAGAAACCTATTCTATATCCTAGCAGACGGTAGCTTAAAGCAGTCTGAAAGTAAAGCAGACTGCCTTGAGGCGAATTCTGCTTCACTTACAACCTACTTTAAGTGGTCACCTGTTCATTTAACTAGAAACAGGCTATTGGAAAATGAGTCAAATTAATCTTCAGACGGATGAAAATTCATCCTCAAACTTTTCAAACTTACTGCAACAAAATGGACAGTACATCCCGAGATCCTGACTTTGGATTTCAGCACCTGGCTGTGGGCGTCTGCACCTTTAAATGATGGCAGAAGTGAAGGATGAACATTCAACATACGTCCATTCCACTTCTTCACAAACTCCCCTGAAACAAACAAAACGGTTGTCAGAAAACATTGTCTCAGTAAACCCATTACCCAACAAATACACCTTTGTACGCCTTTTACTTATCCCTCCACTGAAGAAAATAGTTCCACTTTATACAGTCATAAACATATACCAAAGGAAATATTTTCTATATTTGAGCAGATGGTACCTTAAAGCAGGCTGAACGTAAAGCAGAATGCGCCTTAAGGGACATTCTGCTTTACTTTCAACCTGCTTTCAGTAGTAATCTGTCTTCAAGACCTGAAATAGGCTATGGGGTTATGGGTTAAACCCCCTTTTATGATCACTAAAAGATGTGTAGTTGTCAATTTTTAATGCAGATAGCAGTTTAACTCTGTACTCTAGTGCTGAATATACATGTCCTTTATAAACAGTGTACATGTGAAGAGTACACTTGTCCTATATGCAAACAGTGTAGACCCAGATAGTTTAAACATATTTTATTCCCTCATATACACATGGAATTGGGGTTGGGTCACAAGTTATAACAATATTAGATCCGACGCTCCCCCTCTCCCCTCTGACCCAGATCTGAGGGCTACTACAGGATCTGCAGGTCTATAAGTTCCTCACCTGTGAGTATCCTCATGAAGCCTGCCAGACATACAATCTCCACTCCTGCTGACTCCAGACTCTGGTGTAAGGCTGTATCAAACTCCTCACGACTCTTGTAGTTTTTATGGTTAATCACCTGTGAAAAACACACATGATTTATTAGGATGGATGGTTGAGTTGGGTTTTACGGGACTGCGACACAAAATAGGTCATAATAGCACCCACGAATGATGAGGGATGATGGTGATGATTAAGGAATGGGATCAAAACCACCGACCTGCCTTCCTTTTAGTTTTTAGCAGAGGGGCTAATAGGGTGTTTTGTCAGATTGCTGCCCTATTTGAAGACTCAATAGCCTATTTCTAATATCAAAGATAGGTGATCATTTAAAGCAGGTTAAAAGTAAAGCAGAATGCACCTAAAGGTGCATTCTGCTTTACTTTCAGCCTGCTTTAAGCTACAATATACTAGGATATATACAGTATTTTTTATCATGATTATTCATGACTGTATAAAAGAGAACTATTTTCTTCTGTGGGGATAAAATCAATGCATTAAAATTTAAGCTCTATGGAGTAAAGGGTTAAAATGTCAAACATTATAGACTAAGCCATCTCTACTTTTGAATGTAAAAGCACAAGAGTTTATAAAAGACAGCTTTTAATCCTTGTAATACATACCTTTGTTGCTATGCCAACCTGTTCAGCCCTCTCCAGACCATGGACCCCGGCTTTGTTGGAAATAACAAGGACAATCTCAGCTGCACTGAAGTTAATTGGATCTTTTGTGAAGTCAATAAGTGCCTGTAGATTTGTACCTGCAAAAATGGAAATAAACATGCAATTCCTTTAACCATAAAACTTCTTACCACAAATGTTGTAAGTAAAATCTTTAAAATACATTGAATTTCTGATTTCTCTATCTAATCCTGTATTGTGACATCTCTTTGGAATCGTCTTGAAAAGGTGATTCCAAAGAGATGACACAAGACAGGATTAGATGGAGAAATAAATAATAATTGAGACTTTTATAATCTGACTTACGACAACATTTGTCGTACAAAGTTTTATGAAACGGGTCCCTGATAAGGCAAATCATTTAAATACCTAAATCCCTGTCTCCAAGCTCTAAACCTTAAGCCGTACTGAATGTGGCCAATCCAGTATATGGTTAACTACAAAACAAGAATTTGCCAGAGACAACAAGCTCGCTGGCTGGCACTTTCTAAAACTTAAAAGCAGAGTTTGCCATCATGGTCACATCTATAGGTCAAATTTTAGCATGGATACCAAATATAAAAGCAATATCTCTAGCAATACAGGAGTTACAAGCATTTTTTTAAACCAAAACAGATTCAGAAACCTCGAACAGGTTCATAGGGTTGAAATGGTTTAACTCTTTGAACCCTAGTAACGCATAGTATGCGTCATTTGCAAACAGTGTACCTGTGAGGAGTACACTTGTCCTATGCAAACCGTGTAGACCCTGATCAGGGCCTACACTGTTTGTCGTTTTGACATATATTGTAAAAATCAACCCTAAAATGTCAAAACATGGACTAGACTAAATTGGAAACTAGAATTGTCCATTTGAGGTTTCAGGGAGGAAAAGGTTAACACTGATAAGAACAGTAAGTAGCCTGTATGTTGTTTTACCTGATCCTGAAATAAGGACACCAACTCTCTTCCTCCGACTGACCCCTGGGACATGTCTCCAGCACTGGATCAGGGCAGACTGCAGATGATCTGTCACCACTCTCTTCTCACCTATAACAACATGGTACACATTAACCCTTTACCCCATAGCCGGTTTCTAGCTTTTAAGATAGATGACCACTTAAAGCACTTATTTTCTTCAGTGGAGGAATAAATCAAATGCTCTAAAAGGGGCTTCTATGGTTTCAATTTAACCCATTACCCCATAGCCTGATTCTTGTTTTGAAAATAGGTGACTACTTAAAGCAGGTTGAAAGTAAAGCAGAATGTGCCTTAAGGCACATTCTGCTTTACTTCCAGCCTGCTTTAAACTAAAATATGTTAGGCTATATACAATATTTTTAATGGTTATTGTTCATGAGGATATAAACTGGAACTATTTTCCTCAGAGGAGGAATAAGTTAAATACGCTAAAAGTCGCTTCTATGGGGGAAAGGGTTAAACTGAGATGAATATGTATAAGAAAAAATATTTTCAATATTCTAGCAGATGGTAGCTTAAAGCAGGTTGAAAGTAAAGCAGAATGGAACAGACAGACAGACAGAGGTAAAACAGTATCCCCATCCCCCGAAAGATTGACACGGGGGCATAAAAAAGGCTATAGAATAAAGTGTTAAGTTCAAGACCTTTGGAAAACTTATAGAAAATTGTTTAAACTGCCTAAAAATTTGGCTTGAATGTTTGCTTCGACCATTACTACCTAAATTCACCTTTTTATATAGAAGTATTTTCTATATTCTAGTAGATAGAAACTTAAAGTTGGCTGAAAGTAAAGCAGAATGTGCATTAAGGCCCATTCTGCTTTACTTTCTGACTGCTTTAAGTCGTTACATTTCTTCAAAACTAGACACAGGTAATTGGTTAAATGGAGGCAAAAATTAAAATATGCATTTATGAAGAAGAGGATTAATCTCCGCTCACCAAACTGTTTTTCGACTTGACCAATCACAGAGGCTTTCTCTCCGCTATTGCTGAGCTGCTCTACAATCTGTTTGGCCAGAGAGTTGTCAACTATCAGTACAGCTCCAATACCGCAGTTGAAAGTTTTGGCCATCTCTTCTTCAGAAATATTTCCCTGCAATCATATAACATGGACATCAGGCTGTGCCACTTTTTCTTTCAAAGAGTTTGTTTTGTTCTGTTTGTTAACGTCCATTTCTACCATCAATGAGTTAATTGGACACCCGAGAGAGAGAGAGGAGTGGATACAGAAAACCCTGGTGTGATGCCCTACGCCTATTATCTAAAATGTCCTCTGGGTCTTTCCGACATAGAGTATAAAGCACTGATACAATGTACCTTCGTTTATAAAGTCTAATCTGAAGAACTTGGTTCAGGGGGGCATCAAAACTCACAACCCCTGGTATTGCAGTTGAGCACATTACCACTCAACAATGTCTGCCGGTTTTTATATCACAAAATCCTCTTCATGTTGAAGTAAAAGTTTTGTTTCCTTTCAACATTTTCAACCAATCATTTAGAGTTAATCCTCTCCTCTCTTGGAAATAACAGTAAAATCTCTCTAATAACGACCAGGAAAATAGGTCTAATTGGTTGTATAAAATGACAGGTGGTAGCCAAAAGCAGTGAAAGTAAAACAGAAAGCTCCTGAAGGAGCTTTCTATTTTACTTTCACCTTGCTTTAAGCAGTCACCTGCCTTAAAGCAAAATATCTTACTTAATTTAATGGTCTGTTCCTAAAGGAGCTTTCTGTTTTACTTTCACCTTGCTTTAAGCAGTCACCTGCCTTAAACCAAAATATCTAACTTAATTTAGTGGTCTGTTCCATGTTTTACCTTTTCCGACAGCCAGCCGAATACAGCTGACATTTTCCAAGTGGTGGCATCCAGTCGTACACGTAGACCGTCTGGTAAAATACGGGGAATATTCTCAACAAGACCGCCCCCTGTGATGTGAGCAAACGCCTTCACATCACCGGCTCTCATCAAGGGTAGCACAGAGTTCACATAGATCTTAGTTGGCATCAAAAGATCAGTTCCTGCAAAAGTTATAAGACAACAATAACCCAAATACCCTATAACTTGTTTCTAATTTTGAAAGAAATATAGCACTCATTGCCCACATTCATAGTGTAGGGATATGTCCAACAGACGTCAGTGATTATCTTTGCAAAACAGTTTGGATCTAGGTGAGATGTCGCATAATGCTGCATCTCATCAGGACCAAAAGTGTTTGACACTCTGAACCTGTTTTGAAAAGACAGTTTTAACATTCAAATTTTAGAAAAGTAGAAGACGTAAATTGTTGCAGACGAAAAAATCACCCAGCATGTAAAGAGTCAAAATTGAAACAAAGTCAATATATTATATACATGTAGTCTATTTTGCAATAAAACTTAATACATACCTAAACTTTTGCCAGTCTTAAATGGCGAAGGCTTATCATATCTCAGCTCCAGCTTTTCCACCAGTTTTCTGACCAAGCTGAACCCGTTGCTATGGAGACCACTAGAGGTCAGCCCTATGACGGCATCTCCTGCTCGAATGTTCTGTACCCTTGGTAGTATCTTGTGGCGTTCGACTGCTCCGACAGCAAACCCAGCAATATCGTAGTCACCATACTGGTACATGCCTGGCATTTCGGCAGTCTCTCCTCCTGTAATCAAATCACAGGGCTTCAGATAAGAACATGTAAACCATGAATCTCTAGATATTTCTACTTTATTTCCTCCATTAAGCCATTACCCCATAAATACACCTTTTTACGCTTTTAATTGATTCTTTCATCCAAAAAAAATCATCCAATTTATACACTTATAAATAAATATATATAATAAGAAATATTTTCTATATCCTAGCAGATGGTAACTTAAAGCAGGCTGAAAGTGAAGCAGAATGCACCTTAAGACTTGAAAAAGAAAATTTTGAGATCTTAGGAATTTTCATAATCAACTTATGGCAGCCCTGTATAATCAGAATAATTATGAAGTAATGTGAGAATAATTGTGAAGTAATGTGAGAATTATTGTGAAGTAATCTTAAAATAATTGGGAAGTAATGTTAAAACAATTGTGAAGTAATCTTACCAACAAGAGCACAGCCAGCCATCTGACAGCCTTTAGAGATGCCCTCAATGACATCTTTCGCTATTGACACATTCAGTTTGCCTGTGGCAAAATAGTCCAAGAAGTAGAGAGGTTCTGCGCCATGGGCCAGTATGTCGTTAACACACATGGCCACCAGATCTACACCAATGGTTGAGTGCTGGCCTAGAATCTGGGCTACCTGCAGGAGAGCAAAACTTATACAGGGCTCCCTCTCTACAACAACACCATTAGGAAGACAAAGATTTGTGTTGTTTGGGGGAAGTCGTTTTAGGGAGGGAAGAATATCCTTATAGTGCTGAGCACGACATGGCTTACTATTGCAAACAGCTTGAATCCAGATCAGACGCCTTGTAACGCGGCGTCTGATCTGGATTCAAGCTGTTTGTCAGTTGTCATTAAGTTTTTTCTGGCAAAATGTCTATCATGTAACTTTGAGAAACACAACACATGACAATTTTAAGCAGATGTCTGACGACATTGCAGCCGTGAATAGATTGGATATAATTGTTCTGTTAAGGGAACTGTGACAAGGGTCTTTGTAAGGAAGGGAGTCATTGTTGGGAGGGCCGTTGTAGGGAGGGAACACTGTACATGTAATTCAGGCTTGAACCCTTTGCTACATAAGTTTTAATTCAGAAATAAAGATTTTAATTTTTGAAATACTCCCCTTATCTGGAGCTAGCTGTATGGATAAACACTATAGCAGGGCTTCAGATAAGAGGGGGTTAACTGCACCAATCCAACATTTTCTCTCTTATTTAAGCATCAAATCGTATGGTGTTACTACTCATTAGAATCGTCTCTGCGAGACGATTCTAATGAGTAGTGACACCATAGGGTTTAAAGCAGAAATAAAGATTTTAGTTTTTGAAATACTCCCCTTATCTGGAGCTCTGTCTATAGATCATCTTTGTATATCTAAACTCTTCCAGCAAGGGCAAGGGGCAAGTTCATTGGAACATCAAGGCATAAATAGGTTAATAAAAAGTTTTGGTCACAGTTTCATACATATCCATTTGCAGTCACATATTTCAGCAAGACAGTTGTAGAGGTATACCTTCAGCTTAGTACCCACACCATCCGTGCCAGATACAAGTATAGGATCATCATAACCCGCTGCCTTCAGGTCAAACAGAGCCCCAAATGAGCCCAGAGCCGCCATACATCCTGACCTGTAACAATAAACATCTCCAATCACTCATTCATTCATCAATGTCTGGGTCTATACTGTTTGCAAATGGTATAAGTATATTTTAAAAAGGTTGTTGGAAGTGTTAAAGACAACTTAATGCAGAACCTAGGAACAGATTACTCCCTTAACCCCATAGATGTGCCTTTGAGCGCATTTAATTTATTCCTCCACTGAAGAAAATAGTTCCAATTTATACAGTAATGAATATGTATCATAAGAAATAGTTTCTATATTCTTTCAGATTGTAGCTTAAAGCAGGCTGAAAGTAAAGCAGAATGCACATAAAGGTGCATTTAGCTTTACTTTCAACCTGCTTTAAGTGGTCACCTGTCTTCAAAACTTGAAAGAGGCTATGGGGTAATAGGTTAAGAGCTCTCTGCATTATATATGTTCAGAATTATGCATCCACCTGTTTTACAATATCTGTTAATTTACTGAATGGTTTCTCCACAGGTTCATCATAACAGCTGACCATACCTGTTTGATGATGCAGCCATTGGCTTAATGGCTTGGACAAGATTGTTTCCTGCTGCAATATCCACGCCTGCATCCTTGTAGCTCAGCGGAGGAGTGTGCAGAGACCTGGAAAACAAACATAAAACACTGTAAACAAAACAATCCTGTCCTGATAATGAATCATAAATGGCATTTCAAGTTTTTTTGCAGGCAGAAGTTAAAAGCAGGCTAAAATAAGCCTGAAGGAGTGGTCTGCTTTACTTTTAACTTGCTTTAACAGGGCTCCAGATAAGAGGGAGTGAATAATCTAATATTTTCTCACATATTTTGGCACAAAAGCCTATGGTTTTACTTCTCATTAGAACTGTCTCAAAGAAATAATTCTATTGAGTAGTAACAGTTAACACCATATGGTTAAATGCAGAAAAAAGATTTTAGTTTTTGAAATACTCTCCTTTTCTGGAGCCGCTTTATGGAATAACCCGTCTTCAAAATTAGAAACATGCTATTGGGCAAAGGGCTAAAGTCTGGCTGTAGTCATACGCACCTGCTTACTACACGAAATCCAATGTCTTTTCTGTGGAATGCCCCCTCGAAATGGATCATAGCAGCCCCTCGCTGAGCCACTGAAGTTGCCGTCTCAAATGTGGACTCCATCGCCATGACTGCAAGGACTCTTCCACCACTGGTGACAAGGTTGTCATCCTTAATTGTAGTGCCAGCATGGAAAACTGTCAGACCAAGATTTTCTGCTTCTTCTATCCCTGCAGTAGAAAATGACAATACTGTTGGAAGAATTCAATCAAGTAAACATTTGAACCTAACCCAAGACTCCTATTTAAAGTTACCTCATTTCTTTTCGTTTTTTTGCAATCAATGCAAATTGCTGTCGCTAAATGATTAAGTGTGTATAATAGTTCTATGTTTCAACCTTATCTCCCTAGCTTATTTCTAGTTATGAAGATAGGTGACTACTTAAAGCATGTTGAAAGTAAAGTCGAATTCTCCTTCTGGAGCAGAAGGAGCATCCTGCTGGCATACTTACTGTTTCTTTTAGCTTAAAGCAGGCTGAAAGTAAAGCAGAATTCTGCTTTACTTTCAATCTGCTTTAAGTGGTCATCAGTCTACAAAACTAGAAACAGACTATGAAGTATAGTTAAGTCACCGATTGCTACAATTTCGACATCAACTTTAACATGAAAGAAATGACCAAATCCTACCTGAGACAGGGCAGCCTTTCTTGTAAGCCCCTGGGTATCCTCCGCTCACCACTACCACCCCTAGAACCTTCCTTGTAAGGTCAAACTCTGGTATGTTGTCTTGTAGGTTTCCCTTGGCACACGCCATACAGGTAGTGTAAAGGTCAGACTTCATCAGTGGCAAGATAGACTTGATAAAACAAGAATATATACATTTTGTATATCAGTAACATGACATCCCAAGTCCTAAACTCTCTATGGTGTTACTACTCATTAGAATTGTGCATGTGTTGTGTTAGAATCATTATTATCTTCCATCAACATCATCATCATCAACTACCCACTACTCCATAGAAACACATTTAATTTATTCCTCCACTGAAAAAAAACAATTCCAATTTATACAGTTATGAATATGTTTCATAAGAAATATTTTCTATTTTCTAGCTGGGTAGCTTCAAGCAGGCTGAAAGTAAAGCAGAATGTGCCTTCAGGCGCATTCTGCTTTACTTTCAACCTGCTTTAACCGGCCACCCTCTTCAAAACCAGAAACAGGCTATAGAGCAATGGGGTTACACTTACCTGGGTCTCTGGGTCTCCAAACCTACAGTTAAACTCGAGGACTTTGGGACCATCAGCAGTCATCATCAGGCCGGCATACAACACGCCTGTAGCAAATTGAAATATTTGTAGTGCATGCACATTGCAAAGAATAAAAGAATATTGGATGGAATAGCAAATATCTAGAGGTAGGTCAACATTCTGTTAACCCTTAAAGTCCACTCTGAAAGCAAGATGAAGTAAACATCTCATATTGAATCTTTCATCCTGCTTTAATCCTTTAAATAATCACTTAAAGCAGGCTGAAAGTAAAACAGAATGTGCCTTAAGGCACATTCTGCTTTACTTTCGACCTGCTTTAAGCTACCATTTGCTAGAAAAAAGAAAATATTTCTTAAAATACATATTCATGATTGTATGAATTGGAACCAATTTCTTAAATGGAAGAATAAAGGGAATGTGTAAAATGTGTATCTATACAAAAATGGGTTAAGCTTACTGACACCAGTGTTTAAAGCTGTCATTGAGTTTTGTGTGTGGTTTTGTAGCCATAACAATGTGTATCTATAGAATAATGGGCTAAACTGGCACTTTAACCCTTCCCCCCAAACAAGCGCCTTTTAGTGAATTCAGTTTATTCCTCCGCTGAAGAAAATAGTTCCAATTTATACAGTTATGAATATCAAATGTCACGTGCCGAGCGGTAGTACACGTCAATTCAGGGGTCTGATCTGGATCCAAATTGGTAGCGTGATTCAAGATCACCCCTTTCTTCTCTCTCTTTCTCTCAAATAAATATTAACTAAAATGGACTCTCTTTCGTGCGGCAAATAAAGTAAAAGTAAGGCTTAATCAAATTTTATGTGATGCTTTATTTATATCCTACTCAATTAATAATAAATCTCAAGTCACTAGACTTCTTCTATTTCTAACTAATTCTGTTCTAAAAGAGTAAGGCAATATGGTGCCGCACCTTTGAAATTTTATCTCGAGAGTCCTCGATTCGTCTGCAACCCGGGGTATTTATACAGAAAATTGGTCACGTGGTGTGCACCAAATTTCTGGTGCGATTTAACATTAAAATCGCACCGAAAATCTGTTGCACAAAAAACGCACCAGTGTGCACTCCTTATATGGAGTGCACACCAAGTGTGCACTCCTTATATGGTATGCGAAGACGCTGGCACTGCGCGGACCTAAAAATGACTAAAACAGTACCAATATCCCTTTCTAAAAATACAAGAATGTTATAAACATGAGGGGGAATATATTTAGAAGGGACGCTCATAGCTAAAATATGGAATAAATTACTTTTCAAAGAGCTTTTGTGGATTGAAGTCTTGCCGCTACTGTACTATGTACATGTAGTAACCAAGACTAACAACCCACAATGCATCACTTCAGTATAAACCAAGATGGCCTCCAAGCACATCCTTCTCACAATTATGAACCATAACAAATACAAATACAGGCTGGATAAAAGATGCTGCGGGAGCTGACACGATCTGGAGGTAGATTATATCGTATCTATTACAATTGGGAATTATAATAATGAAATGACACTTGAAAACAGCTACATAGGCTGACGTTATAAACATGAATGTTGACAAACACAAACGTGTTTGTCAACCCAAAACCAGAACCTTACAGTATCATCAGGAATATTTTCTTAATTCTAGGTAGTAGCTTAAAGCAGAATGTGCCTTAAGGTGCATTCTGCTTTACTTTCAACCTGCTTTTATGTAGTCACCTAGTTTCATAACTAGAAAGCTGCTATGGGGTAATGGTTAATGCCGTTAATGATTTTTATTTATGTGGGTTTTTTTTGTGGCCATTGTTTTCACAGCTCTTACCAACATATGGTCTTCCTTCTTCTCTCATACCATCCACCGTCTTCTGAATAACATCTGCCTTTATCTCCCTCATGTTGGTCAAACCAACCTGCACATTGAAAGTTTACATTTTATTACTTACTGGCCAAAGTATCAAAAAGCAAACTTAAGTGACATATAAATTTAATTGGCAATAGCAATTTTCGCCTTAGGTTTTTCAGACCACTTGCCCGAAACTGACAAAAACTTCCTTTACACCGGTATATATGCCAAATTCTGATGCAAATATCACTAATTCTGATGGAAACATCACTTGCCAGAATCTGAAACCACTTGCCCCAGGCAATTTGGTTAAGGCGAAGACTCCAATAGACCAAATATAAGAAGAAAATTTTGCAATGCTGACAAGTAACCCAAAGTAGTCTTTCAAAACAAGGCTGTTTTTCACTGGGACAAGAATCCTTTGAAAACTACTCATTGACATCTTAACTAATAATTGCTAATAAAACTTCTGCAGCTGCTGTCAAAAAACAAGACTGCATTCAATTAGCCTGTATGCCCCCGTTGGTATCCTTGATATGTTCTGAATTTGTTCTAATTCCAAATTAGGTCAAAGTGAAATTGAGGTTGGGTGATATGGGAAATGTTGAAACTAGTCCAAACTTTAAACTGTGTAAGTATCAAAGCATTCTAGAAAGGGTGTTGTTTTCAGGAAGTCCAGTAAATTCTACTTAAATAACCGAGAAGTGGCCGTTTAAACTATTCTAAGTCCAACAGAGGTCAAGGTCAATTGTTTGAACATACATGTACTTACCTTGGGGTAAGGACAAACTGTTCCCATGCCACCTGTGTTAGGACCCTCATCCCTGTCGAGGAGACGCTTATGATCTTGGGCTGGGGGCATAAGAGCTACAGTGGTACCATCACTGAATGCAAGCACCTGCAATGATAGTAACAATCAAACATAGGATGAATACTGTCATGAGCTAATCTGCTTTAACCCATTACCCCATATAAAGGCCTTTTTACCCCTATAATGTAAACCTCCACTGAAGAAAATACATTCAATTTATAAAATTATGAACCATCTGCAATATTTGTATATCCTAGCAGATTATAGCTTACAGCAGGCTGAAAGAAAAGCAACACCAAACTGTTTAAAAACTACCACTGTACTTTTGATTTGAATCTGAGATCATTTTCAAGAATTAAATTGGTCAGAGTTTCGCAAAAGCTCAAATCTGATCAGCAAAACCTCAAATCTGACCTTTCAAATTCTTGAGACTTATCTCAGACTCAACTCAAAAGATTTATAACCTTTGACCCAGGCCTCAATCAAACTCAGGAACAGCTACTCACAGAAACTTCCTCGCCTTGAAGCAGCTCTTCCACAATCACAGTATCACCTGCAGCACCAAACTTCTTCTCCTGAAAACAGCAGTAGAATCTCATGTAAGAGACAGGACAGGGGGACTACACTAGACCAGGGTCCAAGGTTATAAAGCTTTTCAGTTGAGTCTAAAGTTATTCTCAAGCATTTGATTGGTTAGATTTGAGCCAAGGCTTAAATCTGACCAATCAAATGCTTGATAACAAATTCAGACTCAACTCAAAAGCTTTATATCCTTGGAGCCAGGCCCCAAGGTAATCTCAGCAAAAGCTCAAATCTGACCAATCAATTGCTTGAGAATGATCTCAGTCTCAACTCCAAAGCTTTATAACTCTTTGAATGTAATACTGCTGATTCATCTGGATCTAATTTGCTTGTAAAGGCAATTAAGCATACTGAAAGCATTAAAGAGTTAAAAGAAAATAGAAAGGTGTTCCGCAGAACACATGCAACCTGCCAGCAAGGATCGGTCCTACAAAAGTTGTAGCCAAAATGAAAATCCTCATTTAGCGCAAGTTATCTGCCACAAAAGAAAGTGTGAAAAGGGAAGTAACTCTCATAGTATTAATGCATGAGTTGTGAGCCATGTGCAAGACACTTACACTCATCAATCTCTTACCATAAATGAAATTTCATTTCAAAATCTCAAGTATAACAGAAGAAATCTGCAGAAAAAGAAAATGTGATAAAGGGGAATAACTCTCACAATATTGATGCAAGAGTTAAGAACTATGTGCAAGACACTTCCACTTGTCACTTTCTTTCCATAAAAGAAGTTTCATCTCAAAAGCTTCAGCAGAAGAGGAGTTATAGTAAAAAAAAAAGTGTGATGGAAAGACGGACGGTCGATAGAAAAATGATCCCCTTGTGTCACCTCTGCCTAAAGCAGGCGACACAAAAACTGCTTTACTTCAATATTTTAAGGTCATCTACTGTTATCACTATGTTTGACTTTGAAGGAAAGAATTAGAAACAATTTCACCTTTAGTATGTACTGACAGGCATACGAACAAGGGTAACAATATATGCCACTAACCACTTCAAGGCAGGGCATAGAAATGAATTTTGTTGGTTAGATGGGTAGCAACTTAAAGCATGTTCAAGGTAAAGTAGATTTCCTTACTAGGTTCACCCTGCTATACAACAAGTGGCTTGTCTGGAAATAAGATATGTTTCAAAACAGATATTTATAAGAATGGAAGGGCATTTCTGTGAGCAATAGATAGGTAGTCTAGAGATTAGACAAACAGTGGAGAAAACGTTATTCTTTCCCCATAAACGTGTTTACACGAAAACTATTATTTCCATTGCAAACAGTTTGGATCCAGATCAGAAGCCGGGTAACCCGGCGTCTGATCAGGCTCCAAAGTGTTTGCCACTAGTATAAAAATGAATAGTCAGAGTTGTCAAAAAGTTGTTATTTTGTACATTTTATTGTAATGTGTTTGCGATTACACGGAAAGAATAACGTTTTCTCCACTGTAGAACATCTATGAGGATCAGGGTCAATTCACCTTCAGAACATCTTTGACCACTTGGCAAGCCTCCTCCTTGTTTGTTGCTATGACAACACCTTTGCCTGCAGCCAGTCCACTGGCCTTGACAACAAGGGCAGGGAACTCTGCACTGTAAACAGAACACACAGCTTACTGCATCTTTCTTTAACCCATTACTCCATAAATATGTTATTTATCCCTCCAATGACCACAATATTTATAATTTATACAGTCATGAATATGTATCATGAGAAATATTCTCTATTTTCTAGCAGACGGTAGCTTAAAGCAGGCTGAAATACAGCAGAATGTGCCTTAACCCATTACCCCTTTAATATGCCTTATTTATTACTCCATTTAAGAAAGTAGTTCCACTTTATACAGTCATTAAAGCGACTCGCAACCAGATGGTGCATTAAAAATAGTAATTTGTAAATATGTGTCAAACGCTTATATAAATGGTAAAGAATTAGTTTAGGATAAGAAATTCTGTTTAAAAAAATGTATTTCAATAAAAAAAAATATTGGTCTCTGGTGGGATTCGAACCCGGGGCCCGGCATTGGCGGACAGAAGGCAAAATAGGGGAAACCGCTTAGACCAATGGACCACGGAAACTATCCGTTTATCTCGGATTGATTTAACGTATTTCAATGTGTAGCCATCGAAAGTGCATACAACTTCGTAATTCGGCTCGTGTTTATGTCTGAGCCCGTGTAGAGAAGCAACAATAACAACTATACCGTCTACTAGTCGGTATAGAAAAACGATGGAAAATATCTAAAAATCTAAGATTCGGTGACGATTCTTGAGACTTTTTTTGGACTGATCATATTTTTTTAATGTCAGAAGCCAAATAATGCCACAAATTTGCTTTTATTTGAGTATTTTATTTTGACAAGTACACCATCCGGTTGCGAGTCCCTTTAACATGTACTGAGAGAAATACTTTCTGTATTCTGCTTTACTTTCAACCTGCTTTAAGTGGTCCCCTTTTTTTCAAAACTAGAAATGGGCTATGGGGTAATGGGTTAAGACATATTTTGCTTTATTTTCAACCTGCTTAAGGTGGTAACATGTCTTCAACAAGAGCCCCATGGGGCATATTTCGCTCACCTGAGAATAGCTGAAAAATTGAGATCATGATTTATGTACAGGACAGGGTCATTTTTTTACCCGAGGAGCATTATTAAAATTGAACTATCTTGATAGAGGACCTGTAGATGATGCTTTATGCCAAATATCTAAGATCAGTGTACTAGGGTTTTAGAAAAAAATTTTTTTATAAGTTTCCATTGAAAAAATCTATATTTAGCTCCTGTGACCTACATATGCAAAGACTGGAACCATTTGAACAAAATAGGTAAAGGACATCTATCAGTGTCACCATGCCGAATATCAAAGCTCTGTCCATATTGGTTTCAGAGGAGGAAGATGTTTGAAAATTTCACCATATAACTCAATGTAAAACTTTTACCCCCCGGGGTGCGGCCAATTTTGACCCCAGGGGCATAATTTGAACAAACTTGATAAAGGACCCTATGTGCCATATATCTAAGGTATGGCCCTTGTAGTTTCAGACAAGAAGATTTTTTAAGTTTTCATTGAAAAATCTATTTCTAGCTCTGGTGACCTAGGTATGCAACCGACCAGAACCATTTGAACAAAATAGGTAAAGTACATCTAGAAGTGTCACCATGCCAAATATCAAAGCACTGGCCAAATTAGTTTCAGAGAAGAAGACGTTTGAAAATTTCACTATATAACTCTATGTAAAACTGTGACCCCAGGGGTGGGGCCAATTTTGACCCCAGAGGCATAATTTGAACAAACTTGAAAGAAGACCTGTAGATGATGCTATGTGCCATATATCTAAGCTCTGGCTCTTGTAGTTTCAGACAAGAAGATTTTTAAAGATTCCCTTATTTTTTCACTTTGGTTGCCTTGGCAACCAGAGTTCTACATTGTTTTAATTCTTTGAACAAATTTGAAACAGCTTGACCCAAGAACATTCCTGTAAAGTTTGGTTGAAATCTGTCAAGCGGTAAAGGAGATGTCATTTGAATCAATTGTTAACGACAACCCACGACGGACAACGCACGACGACGGACACAGGGCCATCCCAATAGCTCACCTTGAGCTTTTGGCTCAGGTGAGCTAAAAACAATGATGTCAGAGTTATGGCCTTTGCCAATGGCACTTCCTCTCATTAGGCTCTTTCCAAATACATTTGTATGCAATTTCATTTTACCCATTACCCCAAAGCCTGTTTCTAGTTTTGAAAATAAGTGGCCACCTAAAGCAGGTTGAAAGTAAAGCAGAATGCGCCTTAAGCCTTTACCCCATGGTCTGTTTCTAGTATTGAAGGTATATGACAACTTAAAGCAGGTTGAAAGTAAAGCAGAATGTGCCTTAAGGTAAATTCTGCTTTAAATTCAGCCTGTTTTAAGCTTTTATCTTCTAGAATTAAGAAAATATTTCTTAGGGTTCATTTTCATGACTGTAAGATGGGAACTATTTTCTTCAGTGGATGAATAAATTAAATGTGCTAAAAGGCGCTTCTATGTGGGGAAGGGTTAAGGCACACCCGCTTTACTTTCAAACTGCTTTAAGCTACCATCTACTATAATATAGAAACTTATTTCTTATCTTACATTTTCATGACTGTATCAAGCGGAATTATTTTCTTTAGTGGAGGAATAAATTAAAGACCTAAAAATGCATATTTTTATAGGGTGATTGGGTTAACAAACATCAGTATTTATGGGGGAATGGGTTTTTAATTAGATTATCTCCTGGACTAGAAAAAATGACAAGACATACAGATAACTCTGATAAAACCAATATTAAACATATGTATAAATATGGAATAAGACATAATTACATAACTGTCAGTGGATCACCTCCAGATCCTGTTTCTCTAAGTATGAAGCAGACTGAACCATTTCTAAACTTTAGCAGACAACATGTCCAGCAGACAGTTCTGTTGCATACATGTGATATTTTCTTGGACCCAAATAGGGAGATTTGGAAATTTTAATAGGGAGATTGGGGTGCCAAATAGGGAGCTTTTTTCGCGACACTTTTTTCACGACAAAACTAGGCGTTGACGATGAAATTCCAGTAATTTTTATATATTTTCATAAGTTAATTACTAGATCTAATTGCTTTTTTTTTTTAAATAAGTGAATAAAGAAGTCTATAGACCACTAAGACAGAGACAATTTTCACCCAGAGATATAGTTCTTATAATACTGACATGGGCCTATTATTCTAGTATTTTAGTACTGCAGAAGGATGGTTGTGTAAAGCTGGCTGAAAGTAAAGCACAATAATCTTCAGGAGCATTCTGCTTCAGTAAAGTTTAAGCCTGCTTTGAGCTAGATCTACAATCTGCTAGGATATAAGAACTATTTCCTATTATGGTTCTTATATTATTCATGACTAGTAAAGATAAAGTGGAACTATATCTATTTTCTTGAGAGAATGAATGTTCAAATGGTCTAGATTTCTATCTATGGAGTAGATCAAAAAAGAGTTAGCAACTTAACAATTTGTTATTAATTTTGTAAACAGTATGGATCCAGATGAGACGCCGCATCATCTCATCTAGATACAAACTGTTTGACACTGATATTTTCTGAAAGAAAATGCACAAAAATTAACTCAGAGTATTCACTATTGTTGCAGACGACAAAGTCTGCAGACGACATTTACTAGCGCCATAAAATGGGCGTGGTTCTAACAACGAAATAACGCGTCTAAAATTTCTACCGCGAAAACTGATTGCAAATCAATTTTACGAGCGTAATTCATCAAAAAATCTAACTTAATAATTATACATTTGCACAAATCGTATCCAACAAACAGAAGAATTTAGATCCAATGTTTAATTTTAATTGATTGTTAGAAAACAACGCTGGGAATACTTTTTAGACTAACAAAATATACGTAATTCTCATAGCAAATATTAAGGCGCCCCGTCATTTTGTAACGGTAAATTTTTCGAAGTATTTTTCTGTTACGTGAATATTCAAAGTATTTTGTGGTGGAAATCAATTCCTAAATGTTAATTCTGATTAGCTTCATCTAAAATGTGTGTTTGTCCAGAACTTACGGGGAATTGTTTGATTTTAATCCGGTCCGTATCGGGGACATAGCCTTCGCATCACAGCTTTTAGAAATTGTCGTTGTTAAAGTCTCCGATTCGGGGTGAACCTGTCAATCAATTTTTTGATAACCAATTAGATCTACCGGTACTCGGCGCGTGTGGTCAAACTTTTACCCAACATTGTTATGACTCAGCCTGTCATAATAGTGCTACACTAACAAACTTATCGACGATTACGTAATGTGTTTACACACATCAGTAGCGTTTGGTGATACGCGTGTGTAGGGATTAGCCAGAGAACTCTGAAGTCAATTTTAAGATTTTAGAGTCGGCGAACAAGGTAAATGATATAAAAGTTCATATTGAAAAAAATGAACCTAGTTAAAGAAATATCGGGAGATTTCGTCTCCCGACCGGGAGATCATGAGTAAAGGTCTAATTTCGGGAGCTCCCGACCATATCGGGAGATATCACATGTATGTTCTGTTGGTGTACAACAGGTGACCTGAGGTCAGTTATGCAATTCTGCCACTAGCTGGAAACTTAACTCTTATAATGCTGAATTGATGTCTGCTATACATATTGTACGTGAATTTTGCAAAGCATTGAAATCATACCTTACATTTTCTAAATTAAAAAAACTATGTAAGTAAATGGCAAATAGTTTGGAGCCAGATTAGATGCAGCATAATGTAGCATCTGACCTGGATCCAAACTGTTTGCAAATATAGGTTATTTAGTATAAGGGTGCTTGAAACCCTGCTTAAACCTCCAGTAAAACAGTATAACCTGAATAAAGCGGCAATGAATCCTGCATAAAGCGGCAATGAAAAAATCCCTATGGTGAATCCCTATGGTCAGTTTTAGTTTTGATATTAACAATTTTGAGAGAGAATCACCAGGAGATACTAAAAAACAAATATCAAAGCTGTGGGCCTAGCAGTTTTTTACAAGAAGATTGTTTAAAGTTTTTCACTTTTTTAAATAAATTACAATAAGTAGTCCACTTGAAAGTTTCATTTTAACAATTTCTGTAGAGAAGCATCCAAGGAACACGGTGAGCATTTTAGTTTTCCCCTCAGACTCACGGTTTCAGAGGAGATGTCGCTTGAAGTAAATTTGAACGGACGGACAGACGGCGGGCGATCACAACAGCTCACCTTGAGCCTTCGGCTCAGGTGAGCTAAAAATAGAAACAGCCTATGGCAAAATGCGTTAATAGTGATGCTAAAACCATAGTGATAATAAACTGCTTTAAAACCTTTCTTTAAAACACTCACAGGCTGAATTCCAAGAGTTTCTCAACTACTTTCAAAATACTAGGGACGGGACCGAATATTCGAATAGTAGCATAAGGGCCGAATATTCGAATCTCATTTAAGTATTCGAATAGTTGTCTCTGTAATTTTATTTCTATTAAAATCATAATATGGATTATTCAATTTATTTGAGAGACTAGCTGTTTCATTTTCTCCAACCAGGCTAATCGTTCCCCATTAATCCTTGTGTGTAGGGTGATTATCACCCCCGGCTGGTCAGTGTTTTGATAGCACCTGTCAAGTTGTACACAGTTTGCAAACATTACCCGCTGTGTTATGTAATCGACGGCCCTCCCTAACATCGGATCAGTGGACTCGCAGTTAATAAATTGACATGTTGGGGAACCCTAGTTGCCAAACAAAAGAGGGGTGTTTAGCACAGGACATTTAAGAGCATCCAATAAAATAAGACGAATAATTGTTAATATCGCCAATCATAGCGGCTCAAATGACGCCTTTCGTAAACGACCAATATCACGCAAACACTATTTAAAATCATCAAACATTCTAGTTAAGACGTCATGAAAGCTTAATATTGACATTACACAAGACGTAGATCTATAACGATCAAATTCTTACTAAAACGCAACTATGCCACCGGCTACTGCTTCGCCTGTGTGAAAGAATTTACTCGTTCTGCCGACAAGAAATCAGCAACCTGTTTTGTTTGTTACGTCCGTTTCTGAGTGTAACATCTGCATGCAGAAAATTGAGAGCTAGTGTGTGTTCAGATTAATTTTAAAAGCAGATAAAATATAATTTGTAAAGCCGACAAAATATTTACGCAAAATACCTGACTCTACATGACGGAAGACTTAATTCGAAACTAATTTAAATGCAGATATAGATGTTGCGTTAAACACGAGTTGCATCCCTTACATTCGGAGACCGCCATATATACAAAGAATAACTGTAGTAAATGGTTGCAAAAGTTGATAAGTTTACCAGTAAATCAGACGATTGTCACAGAATACACATTCTGCACAGGGTGCAAACATTGAATAATTGCATTTGATGATGAAATTAAACTCGGATCGGATAACCCCCCCCCCCCCCCCCCCCCCCCCCCCCCCCATATCGGACAAAACGTTTATTCCAGGCGAATTATTCGAATACTTTAAGCACATATTCGAATAGCAATTTGGGTTCAAATTCCCATCCCTACAAAATACCCTTATTATTTTGTAAACTTTCTAAAACATCTGTTCAGTTTTGCGATAGTATTTACCTGTTTATATAGCTAATTGCCTCGTCTACATCTGTAAAACAACCAAATCTCGCTGTGGGAATCTCGTGTCTAACCATAAAGTTCTTGGCAAACTCTTTACTGGCTTCTATCTCTGCCGCTTTCTGACTAGGACCAAAACAGGGTATACCTGTAAATAGTGACTGTAAAGTTATCTCCACAGAGCCAATCACTTATGCAAATTAACACAAATAAATTTAATAAATCTAACCCTTTCATTACCTTACCTCGAGTACAGTAGTTATTTGCAAACAGTTTGGATCCTGATTAGACGCGGCATGATGCGGCGTTTGATCAGGATCCAAACTGTTTGACACTCATTTCAATATTTCTTGTGTCAAAATACCTAAAAATCGTTTTTAAGAAATAGAAGCAGACGACAATTTGTTAAATTTGATGAAGTCATGGCAGTGAAGGGGTTCATGAGTTCATCATATTTAAGATTGCATATTTTTAAATGCTAAATTTAAAACTAGACTTGGGTCCATGGTTATAAAGAATTTTAGTTGAGTCTGAGATCATTCTCAAGCACTTGATTGGTCAGGTTTAGGGCTTTTTAAGCTCAAATCTGACCAATCAAATACTTGAGAACAATCTCCGACTCAACTTAAACTCTTTATAACCTTTGGGCCTGGATCTTCCGGGGCATGTTTGACCATAAATGCAAACACTTTATCAGTCCATAACACAGACTTGAACGCAAAATCTTAAACAAGATCAAAGGAGTGATCTGATCTAGGTTTACACTGTCTGCATAGGACAAGAGTACACAATGGGAGGGCAGGCAATAATTGTGTGTGTTGTTCTGATGGAGTTGTTATAGGGAGGGAAATTGGCTTACATTTGCAAACAGCTTGAATCAAGATCAGACACTCCTGTAAGGCTGTTTGTCACTCATCACTATATTTTTTTCTGTCAAAATGTCCAATATGTGACTATGAAATGATATTGCAGCTGTGAAAGGGTTGCATATAATTGTCTTGTTTTGGGAACAGTGGCAAACATTGTTGTAAGGAGGGAATCGTTCGGAAGGTCGTCGTAGGGAGGGAGCACTGTATTAATATATTTTTTGCTATGACTAAAGGTACCTTTATCTGCAAGATGATCTGCCAGGCCTGCAGCAAGAGGGTCCTCTGGTCCAACCACAACAAGGTCAATACTAGACGACTTACACCAGTCACTGATCTCCTCAAACTCCTTCAAATTCAAACCTGGTCATAGAGACAAATACTATCAAATTTGTGTTAGTCATATCGTGACATGCAGCTAAAAACAGGTGGAAGAAGACCCAAGAAGCCCTTTATCAGGGCTCCAGATAAGGGGAGTATTTCAAAAACTAAAATCTTTATATCTGAATTAAACCCTATGGTGTCACTACTCATTTGAATCGTCTCTTTGAGACGATTCAAGTGAGTAGAGACATCATAGGATTTGGTGCTGAAATGAATGATAAATTGTGGTATTTGTTCAGTTTACTCCCTCTTATCTGAAGCCCTGCTTTATGGACTATTTCAGGTAAAACATCGGCAACTTGGTACAACCACCTACCTTCTGCTGGCTCCTCCACATGAAAAATCTGATTTGCCCAAACCTGGATTCGAACCCACAGCGGTGAGGAATTGAGCTTAAGTGATTATCAGACATTGTCTGAGGGACTAAAAGGAAATCTTCACCAGATTTAACCAAATACTCCATAGATAAGCCTTTGTCGACCTGTAATTTATTCCTACACTAAAGAAACAAGAGGCCCAGAGGGCCACATTTCGCTCACCTGAGAACATTAGAAGCTGACTGGGCAAGACAACATTTTGCTATGTCTATGACCCAGGTGTCATAATTTGATCTCGGTAAAGGACCACAATGCGAAGCTACATCTCAGATATTAATGATCTGGGCCTTACGGTTTAATTAAGAGAGATTTTTAAAGGTTTTCCCGTAAAAAAAACTGACAAGCCCAGGGCGGGGCCAATTTTAGTCCCAGGGTCATAATTTGAACACACCTGGTAGAGAACCACATAGCAAAGCTACCTATATGTCAAATATTAAAGATCTGGGCCTTACAGTTTTAGAGAAGAAGATTTTTTTAGGTTTTCCTATATAAGTCTATGTAAAACTGATAAGCCCCAGGGCGGGGCCAAATTTGATCCAGGGGTCATAATTTGAACAATCTTTATAGAGGACCATAGGGCAAAGCTACATGTCAAATATAAATAATCTGGGCCTTACGGTTTCAGAGAAGAAGATTTTTAAAGGTTTTCCTATGAAAAACTAATAAGCCCAAGGACGTGGCCATTTTTGGCCTGGGGTCATTATTTGAACAATCTTGGTAGGGGACCACAAGGCAAAGCTATGTGCCAAATATTAAAGAACTTGGCCTTATAGTTTCAGAGAAGAAGATTTTTAAAGGTTTTCCTATATAAGTCTATGTAAAACTGATAAGCCCCGGGGCGGGTCCAATTTGGACCCGGGGTCATAATTTGAACAATCTTGGTAGAGGACCATAAGACAAAGCTACATGTCAAAAATTAATGATCTAGGCCATACAGTTTCAGAGAAGAAGATTTTTAAAGGTTTTCCTATGAAAAACTAATAAGCCCAAGGGCGGGGCCATTTTTGGCCCGGGGTCATATTTTGAACAATCTTGGTAGAGGACCACAAGGCAAAGCTATGTGCCAAGTATTAAAGATCTTGACCTTACAGTTTCAGAGAAGAAGATTTTTAAAGGTTTTCCTATATAAGTCTATGTAAAACTGATAAGCCCTGGGGCGGGGCCAATTTTGACCAGGGGGTCATAATTTGAAAAACCTTGGTAGAGGACCACAATGCAAAGCTATGTGCCAAGTATTAAAGATCTTGACCTTACAGTTTCAGAGAAGAAGATTTTTAAAGGTTTTCCTATATAAGTCTATGTAAAACTGATAAGCCCTGGGCAGGGTTCGACATTAACTTTTTTTTTCACTAGACATTCGGTCTTGTAGCCTGCAAACATTACTAGACCAGACCAAAAAGTTGGTAGACCAAACAGAAACAACTGAATCTTTGGTAAACTTCAATAATTTCGCAAAACTTTCTATGTCTTTTTTGCTTTTCATAGCGTGTCTTTGACTCCGCCGTAGCTGTACTCGCCCCTTTCTCTTCCTTTTTCTTACCATTAAAACCGAAGCTGAATAAATCTGACATGATTTGACGTTACGATGTACACAAACGAAAAAGCGTTCGCTGAATGTCGTACTTATACTTGGCAGAAAAATAGATATTTTCGTTAACAAAACAAATAATATATCAGAATTGGGATTGATTTCGGTTTCGCACGTAAAAATTGATACAAAATTGTGTTTTAGGTAAAATAATTGCATTGAAGATACTTACGACAATCATGGTAGTGAAAAGCGTGGGAAAGTGTAATATCCGGTAACTACCGAGAAATATCGGTTCGCAGAATAAATTGTCATTTTCAATCCCAAAAACTGAGACTGCAGTTACCTTTTCGGATATTGTACCTTTCTAATTAAAAATGATCAATTCTAAAAACATTCAAAACGTAACTGTTATCAACACAATCAGGTGTTTTAAATATAGCGCGAGATGATCAATTAATCACACCGATATTTTTCGTAACTGAACCGGATTTTACTCATCGCCCTAATTACTGCGGGATAGTTACTACTGCTAATTTTAGAACAAGGATTTCCTGACTGCGTGCTTTATTTAGATGCGGAAACAGTTTTGAGGTCTGAGCAAACCTACTTGTCTGAAACCACAGAGGCGAACTGGGTAGGATTTTTAGCTTGAACATAATGATGTCATTTTCTAAATGCGTGAATTTAAAAAAATCATCCTCAGATTTTAACTAGACCATTCGGGTTAGTAACTGCGAGGGATCACTAGACCGAACATCGCCGTTACTAGTGAATGTCTATCGGACGTAGGCCAATGTCGAACCCTGCTGGGGCGGGGCCAATTTGACCCAGGGGTCATAATTTGAACAATCTTGGTAGAGGACCATAAGACAAAGCTACATGTCAAATATTAATGATCTAGGCCATTCAGTTTCAGAGAAGAAGATTTTTAAAGGTTTTCCTAAGAAAAACTGATAAGCCCCAGGGCGGGGCCATTTTTGGCCCAAGGGTCAAAATTTGAACAATCTTGCTAGAAGATCATTAGGTTATGATACATACCAAATATCAATGATCTGGGCCTTACGGTTTCTGAGAAGAAGATTTTTTAAGATTTTCTTATGCATTAAAAGTTGTCTATACGGTCATGTTAGAAAATCTGGTCCCACAGCAAGGGGAATAATTCTAGCCAAAAACTTTGAACAACATTTCGTTCCCCCTTGACACTAATGCTTCTGACAAAGTTTGGTTGAAATCGGGTCAGTGGTTTCTGAGAAGATGTTGTTTGAAAATGTGAACGGACAACGTACGACGGACGCCAGACGACGGACGGAATGGTATCACAATAGCTCATCCTGAGCCTTCGGCTCAGGTGAGCTAAAAAGGACCATTTTATACCAGGGTTCCCACAGGCTTTTAATTTTAACGGTGCATGCACCCTCTAGGGCTATTTTTTGGGGGTGCAGACAAATTTCAGAGGGTGCATATGAAACGTTTTTCTGTTTCTTCTGATGCGAGGGCGCCAGGGACAAAGTATGATGAGGCCGGGGCCGAAAGGCTTATGACGTATCTACGACGAGTGGTCCCATAACAAAGTAGCAATCTGTATTCAAACAATGGATACGCACCAGGGATGATCTTTGGAAATTTGTGGTTCCACCGCTAAATTTTTATATAATTTGTTTGGATGTGTACTGTTCGTATCTCTCACATTATTTCTTAACCAGACCGTCAATTGGAACTTAGCCGACATATTTGCAGACTACACGAATAAGTAGGCCTATGCTAAAACTGTGTCTCACTAAATCAGGCATTTTCCTCAACATTGTTAATAGACGGGATAAAATACATCTGATAACCCGTCCAGTTTTTCGACACTGTGTTGTTCGGATTTCGCATAAAAAATGGCGTCGCTGTTTTGAAATCGAAAGTGACCAGAATTAGACCTATGAC
The DNA here is from genome assembly GCA_922989275.2 of Gari tellinella. Lineage (NCBI taxonomy): Eukaryota > Metazoa > Mollusca > Bivalvia > Cardiida > Psammobiidae > Gari > Gari tellinella. Next base: position 21,404,897 of record OV277870.1, on the reverse strand, counting down.
CGGACTTTTTGTTTTAATAATTTGTCAGCATTTTTCAAACACGTATTCCTCTAAATAAGTATTGAACTCTTATAAAAACAAAAATTGATAGAAAAAATAGCGACTTTATTAGGCACAGAGACGGGAAATCCCACAATCTATTTTAAACCGCTTAATCATCATATTCGCGATGCGGGTGAACCAGGCGCTTTACGTAATAAGAATGATAAGAATTGTCAAGCGCCTGACAGACACTATAAGGAAAATGAAAACAAATCCAAACTGACACGCCAGACTTTGACGTTTAACTTGTATTTTGTTGTTCGTTAATAAAACTGGTATTCTTACATCCGATTTCGGCATTATCTGCAACATAAATCTGTACGTGCATGCACGTTCAGGGCATTGATTTTATGCGTGATTTTTTTAAATTATACGTGAATCGCGTACATCTGTACGTGAATGGGAACTCTGTATACAGTCATGAATTTATATACCATTAAACATATTTTCTCTATCCTAGTAGTATCTTAAAGCAAGCTGAGAGTAAAGCAGAATGCCTCTCAAGGAAAAACTGGCTATGGGGTAATTTAAACATGTTGTATGAGTTGAGTATGGGCAATTTGTACAGGAAGCTAATGGTTTAAATGGCTAAATATCAGAAATTATAAATGGCTAACTGCCTTAATTTTTTTCAATTACTGTAGAACCTCTCTATTATGACCACTAAAAAGAAGGCTAATTGTCTGTATAAAAGACAGGTGACAGCTTAAAGCAATGTGAAAGTGAAACAGAAAGCTCCTGTAGGAGCTTTCTGTTTCATTTTCACATTGCTTTAAGCAGTCACCTGTCTAATATTTGACACAATTTAGTGTTCATAATAGAGTGTTTCTACTGTACTTTATTTGCATAAAAGTTACAAAAATTTGTTGCTGTACTTACTGACATTGTCAACTTTACCACATCTTAAAGTGCCTGCGTTTCCTGGAGAGACATAGATGTGTTCCACCTCTGAGGACTGGGCCAGTTTCCATGACAATGCATGCTCACGCCCTCCACTTCCTATGACAAGAACTTTGGCTGACATTTGCTGAAATCTGATTAACTGCTCCCTTAAACACAAAGCACATTAATTAACAAAGCAAAGGTAAATCATATCTCTGTCAAACTTTATTTCACTTGTGCAGTATTAGAAATCATTAAATACAATGCCTAAGGGCAATCGTTGACACAAAGACAAGGTGTTGATTTTGAAAAAAAACTTGATGCCTAGGCTGGCCTCTGTCTCTGGCTGGAGCAGGCCTGTTTCTGGCCATTTTGGGTAAACCTGCAATGTTTTGATTTGGGAAATTTTCGACGTGAAATGTCATGTTTTGGGAAGAATATTTAGAATCGATTTCAAATATATTGAAGCTAAATGGCCAGAAAAATGACATGTAGTAGATCTTTCACTTGTTTTAATTTGAATTTGAGCGATCCGTATAACAACCTGTATATAAAAAAAAATACCAAAATACTGGATACACCAGAAAAAGGCTCACTAATATATACTTTAATGCCATCTGGACCTTTGAACATATCAGCTCGAAACAGAACTGGACAAATAATATAATAATTCAAGTAACTATACAATAATTAAATATATCCAAAGTTTTTCAAAATCAGCCATTCCAGTAGTACCAGCTCTTTTTCATGGTTTTGGGGAAGTGTGACAGGGGCCTTTAGAGGGGCCCCAGGGATTTGCACATTGAAAATCATTAATGAACCTTTTTGGGGGAAATAAATTAATTCCATTTCAAATGAGCAACTTTCAGGCAAAACAAGTATTGCGGGATAGTGACCAAATTTTTGTGAAAAAAGGATACCTTTTCGCTTCGGGAAAGGCGCTGAATATTGGCCCAACACGTGGCATAAAAAGGGCTGAGTACTGTTATGCATTACAATACATGTATACAGTATACTGTTTCATTTATTGACATCAAGGGCCATACCTCTGGTAAAAATGAATCATCAAATTTCATAGCATGATTAACCTGTATGCAAAGATTCACATAACTTCATCTATTAACTTCGGAGAAGTAAGAGATACATTTTTTGTTTGTTCTATTAATGGACATCAACGTTTTTAAACCCTTGACACAACTATGCAAAACATTATTACTTTTGCAGAGACACAAGATTATGCAATGTATGAAATACCAGGTATATATAAAGTGTCAGTAAAGTCTATATTCACCTTGGAGAAGGCACAATAATTGTTTGCAAACATACAACTTCAAAAACATAAATCAATTAAAGGGCCATATCTCTAGTGAAAATAATTGGAATTTCAAATAAATACAGCAGAGTTGTAGATAAGCAGAGTATCCGAGTACTTACCCAATTGAAATTGGTGAAATACCCAATTATTTCAAAACTAATGGGTGACAGTACCCAACAAAAGCAAAAGGAAACCCAATAACTTGAAAGTGATTGCGTAAAAACCAAAGAATACTCAATTGCTTTTTAATTTCATCGGGTTATCAACTGAACTTCTACTTTAGTCGTCAACATGTGTTAACAAAAGTTGCATATAGAACTATGTAAGGTAAACACTGAAAGTTAACAAAAATACCCTGAATGCACTGTTGAAAGGCAGTGACCTGGAAAGATTTTTTTTCTATGTGACTATGGCCCATCATCTATAATTTTTTATGTGACATTTCAAAAATCTATGTGACATGCTTAGATTTCGATAAAAATCTATTTCTTCCGAGTCTTGGGCCAGCAAAAAATAATTATTTTTATCAGTGTCCCAAGAAAAAATTGAAAATGTTTGGTCCAACATCTAGATCAATGTTGAAACGTATCACTACTAGTAAAACTTATGCCAATATGGCGGAACGTCGGCATCTCTAAACTACTGATGTTTTCCCAAACCGCTGAAAGTTTGATTAAGTTGACAGTAAAAAGTCTAAAATAAATGATATCAGATAATCACCTTGAATGTTTGCCTCTAATAGCATCCAAAATTATCCTCTCTATACATGATACTTTTCATACTGAGTTACTCAGACACGATTTACACACAAGGTGTTAAAACATCAAAAGCAGATTTGAGGAGCTCCGCCCATTTTGATTCATGGACCTAGCTCTGTGGGTTCACTTATATATATTTATCTAGATATATATCTGACACTGGAGCTGCAGTTTGACACTGTAATCGACAAAAAGTCGTAGACTGTCACCAAAATCTTAAACCTTTGAACTCTAGTCGTCACTAGGGTTGAAGACGGTCACCAAATTTTCATTGCCTTTGATGTTCCCGACAAGCCGCGACTTCTTCAGAATATCGGCCACAAGGGCCTGGAACACAAAAATAGGGGAACAGCAACCTACTATAATAATAGACTATATCATAGTAACAGGATACATTTTAAATTTGTGCGTGGCCCCCTGTGGTAATATATCAACAGAGAAATCATCAGTGTAGCCAGGCGGATTTTACTTGAAATCATGACAGGTGTGTATTCAAGGAATTGTGATTCTAACTGGAAAATATTGGCATGCACACTGTTTGATTACGTAATTGCTTATCTCCCAGCACTGGATGAATCTAGCCAAAGGCAATTTAAGTTGTATGGTAAGATAAAATTGGCGAGACGCTGGGCGCACCAGTTGGAAATTCTATGTGACATTTTTTATTTTTATGTGACTATGGCGCATGGCGCATGGGTTTCCAGGTCACTGGAAAGGACAATTTTAAGGACAGGAATTCCTCCAAGTTTATTTTCCTACGTACTGTAGTACTGGGCCTACCAAAGCATGGTGTTCTGGATTGTGGATACCCAATCGAATTACAAACCATGGGAGTGTGGTCAATGCAATACCCAATGCTTTTTTCAAAAAACCCAATTCGTTTAAAATCCATGGAGTGATATCCAAGACAAAGCTTATCTACAACTCTGAATACAGGATGCACAAATCCGTATAAGGCCAAAAAAAATAATATCTGTGTTTAGGGCAACGATCTGAAAAAATTTAGGTATAGGGTAGGGATCAAGGGGTTTTTTTTAATTAATTTTTTTTTAGGTGCCAAATTGGTCCAAAACATGTTTTAAAACAGGTTTTTCCTCCGTTTTGAAAATCTTTTTTCAAAATCTTAAAAAAACTTTAGGGTCAGGGGTGTTTTGCTAGGTAGGGTCGGGTTGCCCTAAACACACAACTTTTTTTTTAGGCCTAAGGAACATTGACAGCCTAACAAGTTGAAAAGACAAGTTAGTGTGATCTACTAATGGGCAGACAATCTAATTCCAGTATAAATGCCCCCCCCCCCCCCCCCTTACACACACTCCCCTTTTCTTCGTGGGAGGAGGAGGGGGGGGGGGTTATCCTGGTTCACCCAATTACCGGTGATCTAAGGATTCGTCTGACTATTTCTCATCAATTAATAAGGTTTTTAACTAAAAAATATATTAAACATATAAAGTAAACATTTCTTTATGATTTTCAGCTTTAATATATAAATACACCCATAATATGACATAAATAATCATAGTCAACTGTAGCGAGTGCGCCGCCATGTTTGTTTTGGTTACTCGTCCTATTATCGGTGATGAGGTAAAATGACACCCGGAATAATGTTCAGGTATCGGCTTGAACTTCTATCAAACATTATTAAGAAAGGCTATCTGTTAACATAATTTTTAACTGAAAAGTTGTAATATTTTCCGTCACATTTTTTCACAGTGGGGGCAATGGAATATGTCACATTATACAAATAGGTTAAATGGTTTTATATGGGGAGAAAATGATTTATCTTGCGTAATTAATAAAAAAATGCACATTTTCCCTTTAGGAAAGTTTTTTTTGCTTTATACACATTAGTCTTGAGCAGCAGCCGATAGATAAACGGAAGTTACGATTTTACACATGAATACTCGGAAGTCACCGGTAATAGGATGTCCACGGTAAACGGGTCAATGGCGGTAAATGTCAGTTGTGTTTTTAATTTAAATTCTCCATCTTTTCAATGAGAGCTTGAAAATGGAATTAATTGTTAATCGCTATATCAATGAAAAAGAAAAAAATAACAATTTTAGTGCAGAGTGCACTTGATTGAACTTTGTTGTTCAGCGCTGTCAAAATATTAGAACTATCTTTTCACCCTGAAATTCTCTAATTTCCGCATTGACAGTTTATAATTGCACGTTATTCGTGTATGAAAAAGTATTTTCTAATAAACTATAGCCCATACATAGGTTATTAACCCTTTAAAATAGAAATACCTTCTTGTTTACAAAATACACGCTTGTCAAAATTCCCGCAAACGCACCGATAACTTCACATGTGATTCACACGTGTTTCCGGTTTTCATAAATTTTGCACATCATGAAATCCAGTCTCAAGATATTTCGTCCCTGAAGTGAGATCCGTCGATCCGCTCCTTCCAAGCGGGGGCAGCGGCACGCAACGTTGTTTCAGCGTTTAAACAACGCTGGGTTAACTCAATAAATGTAAATAGGTTCTAACCCAGGGACCATCTATATATATGTCCCTGTCCAACCCTAATGAAACTTGTTAGTTTGTGATCTGACAAAAAAGACAAGCAATTTACCACCACGAAATTATACACTGAGTGTATAATTCCGAGATACCACGAAGCACTGTTCGAACGCGATAGTGTGTTTTAAACAATAAGTATATTATTATTATTATCATTATTATTATTATTAATTATAATAATAATTATAATAGAGATCTAATAATAATAAGATAATAATAAAATTCTTCTCTTACAGTACAAATTCTAGTAAATGTACTAAAAGTATGTACAGTAACACCTTGATATTACGACTACTAAATTGTGTCAATTGCTATTTATTTACGACAGGTGATTGCTTAAAGCAAGATTAAAGTAAAAAGCTCCTTCAGGAGCTTTCTGTTTTACTGTCACCTTGCTTTAAACTGCCATCTGTCACCAATTAGCCTTCATTTTTGTGATCATAATAGAGAGGTTTTACTGTACAATCATTACTAGCCCAATCTACTCCTTATGATGTTGATGATGAAGAAGATGGCATTATGATGATGAGGAGGATCCAGCTGGTCGAAGAAACCAAGTTACTCATGCAGGGCTACCATAAGTTGCTAAAAAATCCTAAGATTTCAAAATTTTCAGGGCGCGATTTAAAGAGGCTCGCAACCGGATTTAGCATTAAAAATAGTAATTTGTAAATATATGTCAAATGCTTATATAAATGGGTAAGATTTAGTTTAGGATAATAAATTCTGTTAAAAAATCCATTTCAAAAAAAAAGAAAAAGAAGAAGCCCTGGTGGGATTCGAACCCGTGACCCTCCATGCGGAGAGAAACGTGAAAAAATGAGGAAGCTCCTATACTACCTCGGCTACCAGCGCTCTCTATATCTAGTAGCGATCGATAGTACTTTTACTACTTTATTCGTCTCGGGTTTATAAATGTCTGAGCCCGTGTAAAGAAGCAACAACAACAACTATACCGTTAGCTAACGCTATAGAAAAACGATGGAAAATATCTTAAAAAAACTAAGATTCGGTGCCGATTCTTGAGACTTGTTTTGGACTGATAATATTGTTTTAATGTCAGAAGCCAAATAATGCCACAAATTTGCTTTTATTTGAGTATTTTATTTTATTTTGACAAGTACACCATCCGGTTGCGAGTCCCTTTAACATAATTATACAAACAGTTGGATCCAGATCAGACGCCGCGTAACGCGGTGTCTGATCTGGATCTAAACTGTTTGACACTCACGTTTCACTGAGTAAAAAACCGTATAAAGTTCCAAAATTTAAAAGTGGGAGCAAAAATCCGAAGAGTTTTGGGGAAAATCCGTAGGTCCGGAGAAATTAAAAAAAATCCGAAGGTTTCAGAAAAATCCAGAGAAATGGCAGCCCTGCTCATGCAACCACGAGGATATAACACGGCGGACCGAGTATTACTCAAAGTGTGATCAATCTAACACGTTTCATTGATTGTAGACATGTAGATAAACGTTTTAATATTGTATTCAGTATATACATGTAAATGAAGAGTATGCCTATTAGGTCAAATAAATTAAAAATGATTAACACAATCTTAAATTATATCAACTAGCAGGGCTACCATAAGTTGCTCATAAAGATCGCAAGAGTTTCAAATTTTCAGGCGCGACATTAGAAATCAGTCGTGAGACATAATTATTCGTCACCCTGCGAAAAAGTTGCTTAACTTTATCACTTTTTGCTCAACTGTTTAGAGGCGTCTGATTGGATCTAAACTGTTTGATTTGACTCCCATATAGATCTAGTTATATTTCCTAAGTAAAAAACCATTAAATTTTAAAAGTAATAGCAGACTTTTGCTAAATTGGAAGAAAAAGCTTTCGAACCTCTTACTCAAATATGTACAGTAATACTTCTCTATTACGACCATTAAAATGAAGGCCATTTGATTTCATAAAATACAGTGGAGAATCTGTTATTCTTTCCCGTTAAAAACGCAAACGTACGCAAACGCAAAGCACTAAAACGTAGAAAAGTACAACTTTTGGACAATTCTGATAATTCATGTTTATCTTGGTGGCAAACAGTTTGGAGCCTGATCAGACGCCGGGTTACCCGGCGTCTGATCTGGCTCCAAACTGTTTGCACTGCAAATAATAGTTTTAGCGTAAACGCGTTTATTGGGAAAGAATAACACATTCTCTACTGTACAAGTGATCGACAGCTTAACGCAAGGTGAACGCATTTTTTTTACAGAAATCTCTTTGAATACCTTCCTGTTTATGGCAACCTTGCGTTAAGCAGTCACCTTCCTTAAAACTTGGTTATCAATTACGTTTAGTGGACGTGATAGAGAGGCTTTACTGTAGTATCCATTACTAACGTCAGTTGGTCAACACTCATGTATTACAATGTAACTCGTAGTCCTTAACTCATTCACCCCTGAAACGTTTAATGGACAATTCCAATTTCAAAATAAGTCTAGTCAATTTTTCAATATTTAGGGTTGATTTTAACGATATATTTCGAAACGACAAACAGTGTAGACCCTGACCAGAGGACCCCTTAAAGTGTTAAAGTGGGACAAGTGTGATAATCACAGGAACCCTGTTTGTAAATGACAAGTATACTCCTCGCTATGGTTGAATATGTTAGGAACATTAATTCTTTTATGCACTGGATTGAAATTTGAACATTAAATTACCATTCATTAAACCATGGAGAAACCTGATTAAACCAATAACTCCATAGATGCGCATTTTCACCTTTAATTTATCCCTCCATTGAAATAAATAGTTCCAATTTATACACGGGTCTATGAATATATATCATGAGAAATATTTACTTATTTCTTGCAGATAGTAGCTTAATTAAAGCATGCCTAAATATAAAGCGAAGTCTCCTTAAACCGCATTCTGCTTTACTTTCAACCTGATTTTAGTGGTCACCAACTCCACACACACACACACACTGAAAAGAATAGTTCAATTTTCTTCTTCTTCTTCTTCTTTATACAGTCAAGAAGGTTTATCTCACAAAGAAAGTGTGTTTATCATCTGGACCTGCGTAATTTATCTAGCATTGGGAATAAATACGCAAATAATACATTTGTTAACCAATACGCCGCATATATCCGACACTTGGTATTGGTAAGTAGAGGTGTTTTAGTATTGCTCAGCGTGGCTAGTTGTTGGCGAATCAAAACGGAAGATCTTCATGACGTCATCTGACAACAATCAAAGCGTCAAAATGGCCGACAAACAGTAAGTGCAGGTGCCCGTTGGTTACTTTCTGATTGTAAAAATGCCTAAGAAAAAAGGAGGAAAGGGGAAGAAGGGTAAAAAGGGGAAGAAAAAGTCTGGTAAAAAGTCGGTCGAGCCTCCTGCAGGACCAGTGGAACCGATGGCACCCTCTTTCGTGCCCCCTCCACCAAAACCAGGAGAGCAGGTATGGATCCTGATTAATTGTTGCCAATTATCTCATTCATGACTGGTACTTCAGGGCTGCCATAACTTGATCATAAAAATCCTAAGATTTCAAATTTTCAATTCTTCAGACCCAATTTTACTTACCGTACCTTTACCCCATAGTCTGTTTCTTGTTTTGAAGACGCATGACTGCTTAAAATGTTGAAAGTAAAGCAGAATGCGCATTAACTTTCAGCCTGTTTTAAGCTACAATCTGCTAGGATAAAAATCCGAATAGTTATGAAAAAAAGGAGAAATGGTAGCCCTGGTACTTAAGATGGATACTTCAAGTTAACAATTAAGTCCAGTACATTTTTAATCATTTAGTTGTGTTTTTGTTTATTTTGACAATATATTGCAAATTTTCAAACATGTACCAGAGGCACAGCATGCTGTTATATAGACAAAGTACACCCCATTGCAGGAGCACTTATGAGGTGCACCAGGGACTGAACCCGACTGGTCAGTTTATCCTGACAACAATGAACCAACATCAATGCTAACCCGAAATCATGAGCGCCGGTCAATACTACCAATTTTTTAAGTCTTAAGTATGACTCAGCCGGGTATTGAACCTGCGATTTCCCACACTGCAAGCAGATACTCCGACACTGAGCTATGACAGGTGTCATTGGCATGCATGATTCCTGGGGCCTTTATTAAATCTTCTTCTTTAATTTATTGCAAGAATATAGTCCGGATTTACATCGTTAACATAGGACAAATGTACTCTTCACAGGCAGAATGTTTGTAAAGAACTGGTATGACACATCATTAGGGTTCAAAATAGTAAATCCTTTAATCCATAGCCACAATATTATGTCAAAATATTAATTGTAAGTACAATTTGCCTTTAGATGGCAGAAACACTTGTTGTCCAAAATATGGGGCTAATACTTTAACTCTTTGAACCCTAGTCACGCATATATACGTCATTTGCAAACAGCGTAAATGTGAGGAGTACACGTGTCCTATGCAAACAGTAATCTACTAGGATATAGATCCTTAATGAGCCCTCTGATCAGGGTCTACACTGTTTGTCTTTATGACATATATTGCAAAAGTCAAAAATGGACTAGACTAAATTGAAAATTAGAATTGTCCATTTGAGATTTCAGGGAGGAAATTGTTAATACTTTAATTTTTTATATAAATATGTGAACTTGTTTAGTACATGCATCTCTCCTGTGATTTTTTCAGCTTATCAAGTTACTAACCTCTCACCCTGTGGATGAAAAGGAAATACATGGTGTAAAAGTCTCAATGAGAATTCTTGACAGTCTCACTCCACAGGAAATCAGAGATCTCAGAGTTGTCTTTGAACTGTTTGACACCAATGATGATGGGTAAGGACCTTTGATTAAAATCTTGAGATGTTATGTCATACATGTATTTCAACATTCAAAATTGTAATTTTTTCTAAATTTCAAAACTGTTACTATTTCAGTATTCAACATTGTTATTTTATGACTTTCTGTACCAATACACTCATGTATACGATCTGCATATGGTAAACCCTAAAGTTTCTCCATAGATGTGCCGTTTTATTCGTTTTATTAATTCCTTGACAGAGAAGAAAATAGCTAAATTTATACAGTAATCTACTAGGATATAGAAATTCCTTCTCGTAATGTATATTCATGACTGTGTATATATTAAGTGGAATTATTTTCTTTAGCAGAGGAATAAATTAAAGGTATATTTATGGGGGAATTGGGTAATTCCTTGACAGAGAAGAAAATAGCTAAATTTATACAGTAATCTACTAGGATATAGAAATTCCTTCTCATAGTGTATATTCACGACTGTATATATATTAAGTGGAATTATTTTCTTTAGTAGAGGAATAAATTAAAGGCATATTTATGGGGAAATGGTTCTGTAATTTTATTTATTATTTGTCAGATTTCATTTTTAGAATACATATAACCTTACTGCATGTTTCTATTCAGATTTCTAGGACCACCAGAATTTAGACGTGCAATGAAATCCCTTGGCTTCCGAATGAAGAGAGAGGAGGCCCAACAGTTAACTAACGATGGAAGTTTAAAAGGACTGGGGTAAGGAATTACATGTAGATTTATTCTTCATAAAATTATTCATGTTTAACCCATTACTCCATAAAAACACCTTTTTACCCATTCAAATTATATTTCTCAACTGAAGGAAATAGTTCCTTTTTATACAGCCATGGAAAGGTACAATCAGAAATATTTTCTATATTCTATCAGATAGTAGCTTAATTTAAAGCAGGTTGGAAGTAAAGCAGAATGCGCTTTAATGCGCATTCTGCTTTACTTTCAACCTGCTTTAAGTAGTCAACTATTTTCAATACAACATACAGGCTATGGGGTAATGGGTTAATATGTTTTTAAGACACTGATGAAATTAAAGATTAAACTGCTTAATAGTTTAATACAAACATGCTGTTTCTATAAATAAATTAACAACTTCTTGAACCAATTATCTGGGTAAACAGATTATGTTCAACGCCTATCCAACTTATCCATAGTTTGTATATAGTTTTTAACAGAAGAGACCGCTTAAAGCAGGTTGAAAGTAAAGCAGAATGTGCCTGCTTTAAGCTTCAATCTCCTAGGATGTAAATATAGGTTCTGTCACAAGTCGATGTATGAGACAAGTTAATCTCAACCGAGACTAGAATTGAAATGTTATTAAGTGAGGCTTGGCGAAGTTGAGATCAGCTTGTCTCAAACATCGACAAATGACAGATTATTTTTCTCACATAACCAACAATTTAATGTATTTCCTAAAGCAATAGGTCTTTTTTTGAGTGACGTCATCAAATGATCTCACACATGTTGGAGACAAGGATATTTGCGATTGTTTCTTACACTGTATATTCATGACTGAATAAATTGAGACTGTTTTCTTAAAGTGGACTAATAAAGGTCTTAACAGGCATATTGATGGGGTAATGGGTTAATGTTATTCTGCCACATTTCTTATACAATGTATTTAGTCTATGTGAAATAACACCAAAATGACTTCCACAAGTAAAATGTATTGATATTTTTAGTCAGCAAATCAAGTATTAGCATTTAAATATCAGTTGGCCTTTAAAATGTTTTAAGAAATATAGCCTTAAAGATTAAAAGACCCATATTAAAACCATGAATTTTATATACATGTATATACTTTCAGAATGCTGACTTTCAATGAGTTTTTAGAGACAGTGATAGACAAACAGGGAGATTCTAGAGATATGTATGATGAAATACTGAAGGGTTTTGCCATGTTTGATCATAGTAAGTGTTGTGTTTAACCCTTTCCCTTATAGAAGCGACTATTAGCGCATTCATTTTATTCATCCGCCAAAAAATAATAGTCCCAAATGAAACAGTTATGAAAATGCAGCTTAAGAAATATTTTCTATATCCTATCAAATCAGGTAGCTTAAAGGGACTCGCAACCGGATGGTGTACTTGTCAAAATAAAATAAAATACTCAAATAAAAGCAAATTTGTGGCATTATTTGGCTTCTGACATTAAAAAAATATGATCAGTCCAAAAAAAGTCTCAAGAATCGTCACCGAATCTTAGTTTTTTTTAGATATTTTCCATCGTTTTTCTATAGCGTCAGCTGACGGTATAGTTGTTGTTGTTGCTTCTCTACACGGGCTCAGACATAAACCCGAGCCGAATATGTATAAATCAATCGCTACCAGTGAAGTACGTTAATTCGCTACCATATAGATAGAGAGCCCCAGTAGCCGCGTGGTTAAGGCGTTTGCCTTTGTTTTCATGTTTGTCTCCGCATGGAGGGTCACAGGTTCGAATCCCACCAGAGCTTCTTCCTTTTTTTTTTTGAAATGCATTTTTTAACAGAATTTATTATCCAAAACTAAATCTTACCCATTTATATAAGCATTTGACATATATTTACAAATTACTATTTTTAATGCTAAATCCGGTTGCGAGCCTCTTTAAAGCAGGCTGAAAGTAAAGCAGAATGCACCTTAAGGCACATTCTGCTTTACTTTCAACCTACTTTAAGTAGTCACTTGTCTTCCAAATTAGAAACAAGCTATGGGGTAAAGGGTTAATTCTCATCTTTCTTCAAGTGTCAGGAAAAAATGATTTATGCGTACATGTATTTGTTTTTAAAATGTGAAGCTAATAAATTCCTGAATATAATTTTTTGATTGACAAAGTTCCACCTTGATTGAAAATAAAACAAAACATATTGGTAGACAGGCAATACTTAAAACACATTGAACCCTAGTAATGAGGATGCTAATCATTTACAAAAGTGAACCTGCGAAGCGTACACTTGTACCAGGCATTTTGAAATATGTTTTTTAAAAATCAACCCTTATAGACCCATTCATTACCTCATAATTACACCTTTTTGCGCCATTAATATATTCCACCATTGAAAATATTAGTTCTGCTGTATACAATTATTATCAAATACCATCAGAAATATTTCCTACCATATGGTAGCTTATAGCAGGCTGAAAGTAATGCAGAATGTGCCTTAATGTGCATTCTGCATTACTTTCAACCTGATTTAAGTGGTCACCTATATTCAAAACTAGAAACAGGCTATGGGGTAATGGGTTAATATTCAATAGGAGAGTAGACGTAATTGAAACTGAAATTTTCCATTTATCTGAACTTTCAATACATTAGCTGTTTGCTTAGGAAGACTATAGCCATAAAAATAAAACCATCACTTACATGCATGTAAGGATTATTGTAAACGTTTTATTAAGTAAACAAGCATTGTTCTTGCTTTGCAGCTCAGAAAGGTTCAATAACTCTGAACGACTTAAAGAAGTCATGTGAAGATACCAGCATCAGATTTACAGAGCAAGAACTTGAAGAAATGATCGAAGAAGCTGACATAAATGGAGATGGACATGTTGACCAATCAGAATTCATTAGAATCATGCTGCAGACCAATCTCTTTTAACTCTTCAGATTTAAATTTCGAATTTATACAAAGTTTGCTAGCTGAGTGAAATAAGCTGGTACATATAGTTATGTGGACAGATCCTTTTCATTCCTAATTAAGGGTACCTTTAAATGAATTTGTACAAAGCTACTCAGTCTCAATACTTTTAAGGGTAACTATCCATGTATAGAGTCAAATCTGTCTTATCAAATAGATGCCTGCTTAATTCATGACAACAGTAATGCAGAAATGTCTATTAGCACTGAGAAATCACCTGTCATTACTATTGTATCACCATGTTCCATCATTCAGTGGTTGCTTAACACTGGGTTATAATATTAAAATGGGTCTTAACAGAGAAGTGATATTAGGATATGAACAAATACTCTTCATACCTGTAACCAATTTTGGCCAGTTTCAAAATTTCATAAACAAAAATATTGTTTACATTCTTGTTACTTTCTGCACATCAAAGTTTTCTCTGCCAGAGTGTATACTGTCTAATAAGACTAGTTCAAAATATGTTTTGAATATTGTGACTTGTGAAAAGGTACAAGATTCATATCTTCCATACAACATATATTACAGTGGAGACGACATTATAATCACCCCATAAACATGTCTATGCTAAATAATTATGTCCTTTGCAAACAGTTTGAGCCAAATCAGAAGCTGATAACCGGACATCTGACCAGGCTCCATACTGTTTGCAACTTCCATTCAAATGAAACATCGCTGCAGTTTTCTACATTTCACTGAATTGTGTTTGTGTTAAGTAACTTTAGTTTTATTTAAACATGAAAGAATAGCGTATTCTCCTGTACTGTATTATTTGCTGACTACAGCTGACAGTAAGTCCATAACAAACCTAGAAACGTTTTCAGATAAAGTTTATGTGCCAAGATTAAGTTCATTATATGTTCAAAGTGTAAACCCCCTTCAAAAGAGTTGTGCTAAGTTTGAAATACAGTGAAACTATTACAACCGCTCAAACGAAGACTCATTGATTGAGTTGAAGAAAGGTACGTGCACACTTACAGTATGATGGGAAGGAAAGCAGAGATCCCTCTTCTGTACTTTAAATAGCTCATTACCCATAACTATGCCTTTTAGCCCCTTTTATTATATGCCTTCGAGTGATATCGAGCATTTCCGCGTGTATTTGCAGAGTAAAATACAAGTCTGTATCAGCCACCTTGTATCAGCCACTATGTATTTTACTCTGACCTCGCTTTCGATTTGACCTGACGTCATTTACGTACATGTATGAGTGCCGCGTTATTCTTTGTGGCATACAAAACTTCTCGTTCTGCTTCAAATAACTAATAAATTTTGGAAGTAAAATGATTTAAACAACTATTTAGTTGTTTCTGGTTTGTATTAAAGGCATATAATAAACACATTACCAGTTGGCAGTGCGCAACAGAGTGTTGCATTTAGCTCTCGACGTTTTTGGCGGAAACAACCGATCAGACTCGCGCCAAGGCGCTCGTCAGATCGGCTATTTCCGCCAAAAACGTCTCGAGCTAAATACATCACTCTGTATCGCACAGTCAACTGGTAATGTGTATTTATTATTCCTACACTATTAGGAAAGTAAATTCCCCATATTGAAAACATTTCCAGTATATTTCTAGGTGGGATCTTAAAGCAGGTTGAAAGTAATGCAGAATGCTCCTAATGAGGCATTCTGCTTTGCTTTCAACCTGCTTTAAGTGATAACCTGTTTTCAAAACTAGAAACAGGCTATGGGGTAACATCTTAAACAGTAATCTACATTAACCCATTACCCCATAGCCTGTTTCTAGTATTGAAGATAGATGACCACTTAAAGCAGGTTGAAAGTAAAGCAGAATGTGCCTTAAGGCGCATTCTAGTTTACTTTCAGCCTGCTTTAAGCTACCATCTGCTAGCATATATAAAATATTTCTCATGGTACATATTCTTCACTGTTTGAATTTGAACTATTTACTTCAGTGGAGGAATACATTAAAGGCGCATTTATGGGATAATGGGTTAAACAAGAAAGCAAACCTTCTTTTGTATGGCTGTAATAGGTTGTTTAACTGTGATAATGGTTAGAAAGCTGTGTGATTCTTATTTTAATGTGTTTTTCATGTGTCACCCTTTTGTTGGCCTTGTTTTCTAAAGCACTGCTTTATCTATGTTCACTATTGTTTGTAAACAATGTGCAATCTTTTTGTGTACTAGAGTATCCATATTTTACTGTTTACAGAATAAAACTATAAAACCATGGAGTTGATATTTATACAAAAGCATTGTCCCTCTTTACAACAAATTTGAATATTTGATTCCACCAACAAAACAATACTTTCACTCAATGCAATCATGAGCATGCACCATAAGAAATATTTCCTATATCCTAACAGATGGTAGCTTAAAGAAGGTATATAGTAAACTGTCAACCTGCTTAAAGTGGTCACACATCTTCAAAATTAGAACCAGGCTATGGGGTAATGGGTTAGTGAAATGAGTATTCTCTATATAAGGAAATGAAACGTTGACAACGAGAGCATCACAAACGATTCAAAATATGCCCACTGGCAGCCTTCAAGTTATAGTATATCAGGGTAGAGTACCTCAAGGGCAGATAACTCTGTAATGAAAATTCGAATGAACCTCAAACTTGATTCAGCTTCAGATCTTTATGCATATAACATTTGTGTGAATTTTCATTAATATCCTTATGACAGTTTTCCGAAAAAACTCCGAACAAACAAAATGATGACGGACGGACGAACGGAGGGACAGAACCACATCAATATATGACCACCTTTAGAGGTGGGCATATAAAAAATGATTATGTACAAATGTACATGTAAAGCTTTTCAAAAATATAAAAAAATACATTTCTTATTAAATAAATCAATTTATTTTATATAGCTCATGGAATGATAGAAGAAACAAGAAATATCCCAACACACTTTCTATGGTACAATAAACGTAAGATGAATATAACAATCCCTATACAAAGCCAACCCAATGTCACAGCATTTAGAGTTAAACTCTTTGCATGCAAGCGGCAGATATATCCGCTACAGTGATTGCCTTTGCAAACAGTTTGGATCCAGATGAGATGCCGCGTTACGCGGCATCTCATCGGGATCCAAACTGACACTCTGACCATGTTTTAAAAAGAAATTTAGAAAAATCTATTTTTAGAACAATAGCAGACGAAAAAAAATTCCCAGCATGCAAAGAGTCAACCTGTGTCCAGCTGCCATTGAACCATTTCCCCCATGTACTTGGATACCTAAACATATGTCACCACATAAACAGTATAAATATGCTTCTATTTCATGTATATGCCTTCTGAGATACCAGACTTTTCTATGTGTATTTTTTAGGATGGAATGCAAAATTCTGTTTTCAACTTGCCATTTTAAAATACAGTCGAAACTCGATAATTCGAACTCGCTTTAATTTGAACATACACCATACCCAAATTTCAGTTAAAACATTGACTAGCCACCTTTTTAGCTATGAAATATGGGTATGTTCGACTTAAGCGAGATCATTTTATCGAAATTAAACATACATGTATATGAAATGCGGGTTTTGCAATCTTTGCTTATGGGGAAAAGGTTAATTGAACATGGAGTTTTCTAAAGACAAACACTTGCTTTATGCAGGGAAAGGGTAATGCAGAAAGTTCTACAAGACTTTTATCCTACAATAAGCTGACAACTTTTTTGAAAACTGGTCATTGGATTCAACCTTGTATGTCTACATGTAAATTATAATTTCTCCCTTTGGGTTATTAACCCATTACCCCATAAATACGTTTTTTTTACACCTTTTATAATTTATTCATCCATCAAATGAAGAAAACATTTTCACCTTATACACTCATGAATATATACCATAAGAAATATTTTCTATTTTCTATCAGATTTTAGATTAAAGCAGGCTGAAAGTAAAGCTGAATGCGCCTTAAGGCGCATTCTGCTTTACTGTCAACCTGCTTTAAGTGGTCACCTATCTACAATACTAGCAATGGGATAATGGGCTAACTGGTATAAACAAACTCTAAATGGCACATTTTAAATGCTCGCTATATAAATTACAATAAAACTAATCTTTAATTGTCATAGACATATTGCCAACCCATAAATTAAATATATAATCTGTTCAGAACTAAATCAAACTGTACTTCTAATGTTGTAACTAGACATAACATGTCTGTGCATTATGACAGCAAATAATAATTTGTAGCTGGAATATATTTTTGGTAAACATGAAAAAAATTGAGTATTTATACACGGTCAAACTTTGATATCTCTGACTCAAACATATTTCTGTATTTCAAAGTTAATGATATGTTCACTATACGAAGACTGAAATATTGAAATACAGAACAGGGACCCATTTCATGAAACTTCTTACAAAAAATGTTGTCGTAAGTCAAAACTTGAAAATATATTCAATTTCTGATTTCTCTATCTAATCCTGTCTTGTGGCATCCCTTTGGAATTGTCTTTTCAAGACGATTCCAAAACGATGTATCTAGACAGGATTAGATGGAGAAATAAATAATAATTGAGACTTTTATAATCTGACTTACACCAACATTTGTCGTACAATGTTTTATGAAACGGGCACCAGAAGTATCGGAGTTCAGCTTAACTGAGTTTGAGATACCAAAGTTTGACATAGTTTACAGAATTGGTAAAGAATTGAGAAAAGTACTATTTAAACTATACATGCACGTTCACCCGTCTCATGCTTAACAAAATGTATTTCTATCAAACTACAGTAAGACCCCTCTATAGGGACCACTAAATTATGTAAATTATTCGGTGTTCAAAACAAGTGGTTGAGTAAAGCAAAGTGAATGTAAAACAAAAAGCTCCTTTAGGAGCTTTTTGTTTTACTTTCATCTTGCTTTAAGCTGCCATCTGTCATTCATACAATGAATTAGTTGTTTTCTATTGGTCATAATCGAGGTTAAAATTTACTACATATGCGACAAGCATGAGGTGAGTTCATAAAGCAAAATGGAAATAATACCACTATACATTAAAGCTGAAGAAACAAAAAGAACCAAAACAAAACCCTGAACAACATCTATCTGTCCCATGTAATTTGATGTGAAACCTGTATTAACCCATTACCCCATAAATACACCTTTTACACCTTTAATTTATTCCTTCATTGAATAAAATAGTTCCTATTTATACAGTCTTGAATAGGTCCAATATGAAATAGTTTCTATACCTAGGAAGACTGTAGCTTTAAGCAGGCTAAAAGTAAAGCAGAATGCACCTTAAGGCACATTCTGCTTTACTTTCAACCTGCTTTTAAGTGGTAATTTGTTTTCAAAGCTAGAAACAGGCTATAGAGTATTGGGTTAACACAAGTTTTGACTACATTCATGATTATAACAAAATATACAATTGGGGCTGCTAGCAGGATCTTGCCAACTGGAAGGAAATAGTCAAGAAACTGACAGACGGTGAGACCTTTAGGCCCAGACTGGCAGGCCTTTGAAAGGGTTTCTTCCATGTGATTATAAATGCTTAACCCCTTATAGCCCATAGCCTGTTTCTAGATTCAAAATAAGTGACAACTTAAAGCAGGTTGAAGGAAAAGCAGAATGTGCCTAAGGCACATTCTGCTTTACCTTCAGCCTGCTTTAAGTTACTATCTACTGAGAAATAGAAAATGTTTATGGTATACATTCAATCATGACTATATAAAATGGAATCATTTTTTTAGTTGAGGAATAAATTAAGAGGTAAAAAGGTATATTTATGGGGAAATGGGTTAATTAATAAACAAAAATATGATACGTCTTCAACAGTTTGACAAATACTATAATACATGCCTAACGACATGTAAAATATGTTTATGTTTCAAAGAGTTTCTTGAAATGCAACAAACTGATAAGGTAGGTGAAAAGCGAAATATAGCTTGGTAGTATTCAATAGTTCAAAGTAGAAACTTTCAGACCAAGTATTGCCTAGGTAAACCAGACCAACAATCGCACAAGAAAAATTAAATATATACCACTAAACAGCACTCTAAAATTGCATTTTAGGCATTGCAGTCACCTACTCAAGTAAGTTCTCTTTCTCCTATCAGTGACTTTTCACTATGACCTTCACCTCTGACCCTTAACCCATTCCTGCATAGACGTTTTGTAGTTTTGAAGACAAGTGACCATTTAAAGCATGTTGCAAGTAAGAAAAAGCAAAATGTGCCTTAAGGCACATTCTGCTTTACTTTCAGTATGCTTTAAGCTGCAACCTGCTAGGAGATGGAAACTTTTTCTTATGGTGCATATTCATGACTGTATAAAGTGGAACTTCTGCAGTGTAGGAATAAATTAAATGTGTATCCATGGGGAAATGGGTTAAATAATAGTGATCAACTGTCTATCACAATCATGTTCAATGGAATTTGAACACTGTAACTTATCAAAGGTCAAAGTATTTTTTCAACATGATCTCAAGCTAAAAGGTAAACTAGAAGAATTGACCAACATTAGCTACACAATAAACTGAACATGTATGGTGAACAATGTGTGTGATTCAAAACATTCTTTCACATTATGGAATGCAATTTATGGAATGGAATGTTTAAGCCATTTTGGACATATTCACACACTTGATGAATGAAACAAACAATGACGACTTACATGTATGGAAGATAATAAATTCTTTTGGATTGATATGAAAAATATATCAGGAGAATGGGTTGTTATCTGGTTAAAACACGAGTCCACAGGACGAGTTTTTAACTAGAAAACAACCCATTTGAGTGATACATTTTTCATATCCATCCAAAGGAATAGATTATTCTATCTACTATAAACATGTACATTTTGATGATGATTTTATAGAGAAGTTGTTTTACGTGAGACCTCACAAAACTATACTGATTGTTATGGACGTCACACAAATGATATTGTCACTGCATAAGTGGTATCATCACTAGTGATGATATCAACTGTGGTGCATATAGAGGATATTGTATGAGTGTTCATTATTTATCATTTTTAATAAACGAGTTGACTAAAATAATATGACGCGAGCCTTGGCGAGCGTCATATTCATTTTAGTCAACGAGTTTATTAAAAATGATAAATAATGAACACGAATGTGATATTCTATTTATCACATTACAAGTTCAAACAGCTATTAAATTGATTTGAAGCCATAGTTTGTAGACCCTACGCTATATAGATTTTCCGCCAAACGTTACGTTGTTTACGTTAACGTCATAGTAAACGACGTCATTTGGCACCCCGCTACATGCAGCGCTTATGGACGAACAAGTTAGGCCGGAGCCCAAAAAACGATATTCCACTAGTGGATTACGATATTTATACAATCGCTTTATGCAACTCCCAGACCGCAAATTATGTGATAAATGTAACTTATCTAACTGAGTAATCTCTATAAAATGTATAAATCATTGATAGGTATATAATAAATATAATTCTTTATCATTCAATAAAAATCATTTGAGTCTTGTAATATATTCTTAGATATATAGTCAAGCTTGTGGTAACCAACCATTTCAAGGAAGACGTATACAGTAAAAACCTCTCTATTATGACCACTCAAAAGGAGGCTGTATTCCTGGTCCTAGAGGTAGAGGGAGACCAAGAAAGTCTTGGTCAGACTGCGTCAAGGCTGACATGAACATCTGTAGCCTTGCAGGCATAGATCCACAGAGCAGAGAAGCGTGGAGACTGGATGTTAGACACTCTAGCCACCTGCTGCCTACCCCAGTCCTTGGGACACCCGCAGACGTTGAAAAATAAACTCAGGATCAAGTCAAGTCAGGTAACAGCTTAAAGCAAGGTAACAGTAAAACAAAAAGCTCCTATAGGAGTTTTCTGTTTTACTGTCACCTTGCTTTCAGCATTCACCTGTCTTAAATGCCTAATAATTCACACAACTTAGTGGTCATAATAGAGAAGTTATAGGGTATATCATTTCAAAATGAGGCCACCTTAAGCACAACAGAAGCTATGCAAAAGCTATAGGAACAAGAGGGCCTGAAGGCCCTGATATCGCTCACCTGTTGTACTGAAGCTTGATAGCTTTATCTTACTGTTTCATCAGTTTTAATCTAAATCCATTCAAATTTGTAGTATAGCATGTAAACAATTTTGGAATACAACCTCATAACTCTAGTATGGTAGAGTACATCAAAGGCAGATAACTAGAGCCTAAACAATACTGAAATGAAGCCTTTTCTAGCATTTCAAAGTATATCAAGGGCAGATTACTATTGCTACAATGATTATATTTCAACAATAATTTCACTCCTTTGAGAACTTATAGGTATTTACTTTGTGTGCAAGTAAAATCAAAATCCATTCAAAACTGTAGTTGCAAAAGTGTAAACACTGTTAGATATGGCATTTTCAGCAATTCAAGGGCAGACAACTCTTGACCTATAAGTCTGATTTCAACCATAATCACACTTATTTGAACTCTTATGGTCACATACAATCTTTTGATATACAAAGTTTGAGATAGATTTGATAAAAATGGTGGCCTCTAGAGTGTAAACTCTGTTAAATATGGCATTTTCAGCAATTCAAAGGTAGATAACTCTCAACCTATTGATCCGATTGCAACCATAATCTAACTCATCTGAACTCTTATGGTCATATACAATCTGAGCAAGTTTGAGATAGATTTGATAAAAATTGTGGCCTCTAGAGTGTAAACACCCTTAAATATGGCATTTTCAGCAATTCAAAGGTAGATTACTCTAGACCTATTTGTCCAATTTCAACCATAATCGAACTCATCCAAACTCTTATGGTAATATACAATCTGAGCAAGTTTGAGAAAGATTGGATAAATATTGTGGCCTCTAGAGTGTAAACACTAAAATTGTTGACGACTAACGACGCACGCCGGACATTCAAGTATTGCAAAAGCTCACCCTGAGCTAGCTCAGGTGAGCTAAAAAGCTCTTGTAGGAGGTTTCTGCATAAGTTGTTCTGCATTAAGTTGTCACCTGTTTGAAGGTTGTAAAAGCTTCTTAATTATGTAATTAGTCAGTACACACAAATTAACTATACTTTAACAATAAAAGTAAATTTGCAAAACTTTTAAAATTGTTCTCATGGAACAAAAAGTCATAAATTTAAATATACATGTATATGCTAGCTACTCTGCTTATACATTTCATAAGACAAAAAAATAATCTGAATGTCATAAGGCATAAACAATGTATGGCTTATATGGATAACCACTTTCTACATGTAGTCAAAACGGTAATGAAAAATATCAAAATAGAGTAATAGAATATGCAATCTTTGCACCACCCTAAAGGAGTGCATACCACAGAATTAATGTCAATATGGCTGCACAAAGTAAAACTCCAGTCACCACACACAAAATATAAGATTAGGTACAGGGCGAAATGCTTAAAACAATGAATGAATAAAGTGAAATGTATAATCCACAATTCACTCTAAAAAAGCATTTAGTTATACAGTAAAACCCCTCCATTACCAGCACTAAAGAGAGGACTAATTAACTGCAGAAAAAGACAGGTGACAGCTTAAAGCAAGGTGAACGTAAAACAAAGAGTTCTTTTTTACGCCCACCTTGCTTGAAGCATCAACCTGCTTTAAACTCCTGGGGCCCGTTTCATAAAACTTCGTACGTCAAATGTTGTTGTTATTCCAATTATAAAAGTCAAAATTATTATTTATTTCTCCATCTAATCCTGTCTTGTGATATCTCTTTGGAATCGACTTTTCAAGATGATTCCAAAGAGGTGTCACAAGACAGGATTAGATAGAGAAATCAGAAAATTAATGTATTTTTAATATTAGACTTACGATCGTTATTGTCGTAAGATTTCTTATGTAACCTGCCCCTGATAATTAACACAATATAGTGGTCACAATAGAGAGGTTTTAGAGTATGCTGTTTGCTCTTTTGATCATATACACCAACTACAGCACATTCTTTCTGACCACGTATCAAGCTTAATGCCGTACATTTCATTTAATAGGTCTATCACACACATCTATTCAATAAATCATTCATCTAGACTCCATGACAATATCATTATGGATGGACTTATAAACATTAGATAATAATAACCATGTGATAACTACAACAGATAACTGCCCTGTCCCTTTAACCCATTACCCCAAAAATACGCCTTTTTACGCCTCTGAATTTATTCATCCATCAAAGAAAATAGTTCCAATCTATACTGTCACAAATTAAAATCACAAGAACTATTTTTTATATTATAGCAGATAATAGCTTAAAGCAGGCTGAAAGTAAAGCAGAATGCGCCTTAAGGCGCATTCTGTTTTACTTTCAACCTGCTTTAAGTGATCATATATCTTCAAAACTACAAACAGGCTATAGGGTAATGGGTTAACTCAGCTTACAAGAAAGAAGACATTGTTTCCCTTTAATACACATGTTTGTGCTAAAACAATTGCATTTAAACCTCTCTATTACAACCATTAAATTGTAGTAAGTATTACATGTATACGACAGGTGACTGCTTAAAGCTAGGAGAAAGTAAAACAGAAAGCTCCTGTACAGGAGCTTTATGTTTTACTGCCACCTTGCTTTAAGCTGTCACCTGTCTTTTATACAATCAATAAGCCTTTGTTTAAGTGATCATTGAAGAGGGTTGGTTTTTTACTGTATCTCTATTGCAAACAGTTAATCAATACCCCCATAAATACTGCTTATTATGTCTTAAAATTATTCATCCACTGAAGAAAATAGTTCCAATTTATTTAGTCATGAATATGAATTATCAGCAATATTTTCTATATTCTATTGGATGGTAGCTTAAAGCAAGCTGAAAGTAAAGCAAAATGTGCCTTAATGCGCATTCAGCTTTACTTTCAACCTGCTTTAAGTGGCCTACTATCTTCAATACAAGAAATAGACTATGGGGTAATGGGTTAAGAGCCTGAATACAGTGAATAAATGCCAAGTTACTTTGCATCTGATCAGGCTCCAAACTGTTTGCAACTCAGATATTTAATACTTTTTTAAACATTATTCAGAACCTGTCTTTTTCTACAAACTACAAAATATCTCTTTTATATTTTGTTTCATTTCTTTGTGAAATAATAATGTCTTCCTCGCTGTATGCAAATACTCCTAAAAATAAACTCAGCCATGTAGTAAGTATAACCATGCCCAGTGCTTATAAAGCATTTGAGTTGAGTCTGAGTCTGTTCTCAAGCATTTCATTGGTCAGATTTGAGCCTAGGCTTGAGAATGATTGAAGACTCAACTCAAATGCTTTATAAGCATGGTCCCTGTAGTCAGTAACCACTCAACAAACACGGCCATCTTTTGTAATATTCATTATGCAGATGATGGTTTAACCCTTTCCCCCATAGAAGCGACTTTTAGCGTATCTTATTTATTCTTCCGCTGAAGAAAATAGTTCCAGTTTATACCCTCATGAACAATTACCATAACAAATATTTTATATAGCCTAGCAGATGGTAGTTTAAAGCAGGCTGAAAATAAAGCAGAATGTGCCTTAAGGCACATTCTGCTTTACTTTCAACCTGTTTTAAATCGTCACCTGTCTTCTAAACTAGAAACAGACTATGAGGTAAAGGGTTAAAGGTGTCTTATTGCACTTATGCCAACAAAAGGGTTAAACAGTGCTCCAGATAATGGGAATATCTCAAAATCTAAAATCTTTATTTCTGCATTAAACCCTATGGTGTTACTACTCATTTGAATTGTCTTTTTGAGACAATTCAATTGGTCCCAAAGAGACAATTCTAATGAGTAGTCACAACATAGGATTTGGTGATGAAATGAGTTAGAAAATGTAAGTTTTGTTCAGTTTACTCCCACTTATCTGGAGCCCTGGTTAAAGCCTAGAGTTACACATTTATTTGGTGTTTGACCTTGCCCCAAACTGTTTTCAAATGAGTTCTGTTCTTGGACAGAAGTCGAACATATTTGATGGCAGTAAAAATGTTTTAATACCTCCATGTACCGCATCACAAAATGAAAAATATGTAGAACGTTTCTTCAGGAGTTTTCAGCATAACTTTCATTCTGCTTAAAACTGGCAAAGCCTCCTTACTGAGCAGTTACTGAAACAGCTTTTGAACTATACCTCAAATCATTAACAAAATGAATTCAAGTCAAATTTCAGTGAACCCATTACCCCCTGAATATGTTTTTTTACGCCTTTAATTTATTTCTCCACTGAGGTAAAAGATTGCTATTTATTTGGTTATGATTATGTATGATAAGAAATATTTTCTATATTCTAGCAGATGGTAGCTGAAAGCAGGCTGAAAGTAAAGCAGAATGTGCCTTAAGGCACATTCTGCTTTACTTTCAATCTGCTTTAAGTAGCCACTGTCTTCAAAACTAGAAACAGACTATAGGGTAATTGGTTAAACAGCCATTCTTTGAAGAACTAAAACTCTCTTAAGGTTGGAAACCCCTAAAAAGATGGGACCAAAATTGGTACTCTATGTGCAGCGATCAACTGTTGACCGGTTTCCAACAATGCTTAGCATGATTCAGAAATGGTAGGCAGTTGAAGAGGATAGCAGATCCCTCTGTGAAGAGTTTCCAATATTGACAGACATCGGCTTGATCTCATTAGGGGTCCTCAACCTTAAGAATAGGGATTGCTTTATGCAGGATAAAGGTAAAGCAGAAAGCTCCTGCTTTATTTTTATCCTGTATTAACCTGCTACATGCATTAGAGACTGGTAATAAGTCTTTTTTCAAGGGATTGTTTAACCTATTACCCCATAACCTGTTTTTAGTATTTAAGATAGGTGAACTCTTAAGGCAGGTTGAAAGTAAAGCAGAATGCACCATACGGCGCATTCTGCTTTACGCCTGCTTTAAGCAACCTCCTGCTTAGAATAAACGATTTTCCCATATAATATATTTTCATGAATGTATAAATTGGAACTATTTTCTTCAGTGGCGGAATAAACGCAATGAGCTAAAAGGCGCTTCTATGAGGGAAAGGGTTAAGATAGGTGAAATCTTAAAGCAGGATGAAAGTAAAGCAGAATGCGCCCTAAGGTGCATTCTGCTTTACTTTCTGCCTTCTTTAAGCTACCATCTGCTAGAATATAGAAAATATTTCTTACAGTACAGCTTCATGTCCATATAAAGTAGAACTATTTTCGTCAGTCAAGGAATAAATTCAAGGCGTAAAAAGGTTGTATTTATGGGGTAATGTGTTAACACAAGTTTGGACTATAGCTCATGAATATGCATTACAACAATAGTTTATCACTGCACTACATCGGTAGTAAATGGTCATCTGTTCTCTCTTCAGTGTCTTGAAGCTGGTCGTCTCCAATGCCTTTGTAAGTTTTGGGTTGTCTGGATTTCCGTGAGCGACACACAAGATCACACCCATCCTGTAACATACAAGGCTTAAATTATTACATCATATACAGTGGAACTTTGATACTTCGAACTCGCTTAGCTCGAACTATCTGATAGTTTGGCGCATGAACTGCATTATTTCATGCTTGGTTCATTTGAACATACCCATATTTCAAAGTTAAAACGTGGCTTAGCTTTAACTTTGAAATAGGGGTATTTTTACAATTTAACCAAGTTTGAGATATCGAAGTTCGACTGTACATAAATACACATTTTGTTGCCTTTAAGACGACATTATTATTTCCCAATAAACAAGTTTACACTTAATCAGTTATTTCAATTGCAGACAGTTTTGAGCCAGATCAGACGTCTGATAACCCGGCATCTGATTAGGCTCCAAAATCATTGCCAATCAGATTAAAATGAAGATTTAGAAATGTTTAAAACATTTCATTGTCAACATTTTGTTGGAATGTGTTTGTTTATCCTTTCGTTTAAATGGGAGAGAATTATGTCTGTTCCACTGTAGCTAAAATATACATGTAAATGATGAAAGTTTGCATACACAGACCTCTAGATAAGGGGAGTATTTCAAAATCTAAAATCTTTATTTCTGCAATAAACCCTATGGTGTCACTACTCATTAGAATCGTCTCGAAGAGACGATTCTAATGAGTAGTAACACCATAGGATTTGGTGGTGAAATGATTTAGGCAATGTTAGATTTGGTCAGTTTACTCCCTCTTATCTAGAGCCCTGAAATTTAATACATATTCAGTTTTGATGAACATACCGCCTGCAAGTTGCCAAAGTCCTCCCAGAATGACAGGTTAGGTATTTGTTGGATCCCCTTGGACCCCAGCACAAATCTGTTGTAGGCACACCCAGCGATCAGATATACAGCCAACACACTAAAGAACCTGTCAATGTAGAAATGCATAAGGTAACAACAAAGGACCTTTTCACCCCTTATGCCATAGATACACATTATAACTCACATAATTCATTCCTTCACTAAAGAAAATATTCCATTTTATACAGTTACAAATATGCAATATAAGAAATATTTCTATATCATAGCTGATCTAATATAACTCTAACCAGGACGGGTAAGCTCACATAGAAAAAAATAATATTAATGAGGATGGTGTCAAAAGGTCAATAAACCAAAAAATATAGGTCAAGATCAAAGGTCACCAAGCTGTGGTGCAATGTGGTGTACTCATTGAGGCACATCAGCATATGAAGGTGCAGTCAGCATTCAAGAAAATACTTTTACGTAAAACCTTAACATTGATCTTAGACGTCACCAAACTGCTGTGCATGTTGGTCTACTAATTAAATGTGTCAGCATATGAGGCTTTATGACCATACCTGCAGTCCTTCTTCTAGAACAAGCTTTAACCTATTACCGCATAGCATGTTTCTAGTTTTGAAAATAGGGGACCAATTAAAGCAGGTTGGAAGTAAAGCAGAATGCACCTTAAGGCGCATTTTGCTTTGCTTTCAGCCTGCTTTAAGGTGTCTTGATAGCTTAAAAACTGCAAAAATTGTGTTTTTAACCTTTTTTCCGATTTTGATAGCCGACATTCTGTTCTACATTTTACCAAAATCTCCCAAACCAAACCAAACGCATTACACGGCTATCTGATCAATAAATCACACCTCATTAAGCACTCTGTAGTCCAGCCATGTGACCAGCTAGAGGCGTTCTCCAGCTGCTGTTGCGTGATTTATGGGTTTCGCATATTAAAATCATTATTGAATTATGATTGGTATATTTATTAAGGGTGGAGCTAAGGAAAATCGCTTACGAAACATGTGTCTTCTTATTGGTTGAAACAACAAGAGCTGTCGGAGAACAGCAAAGCTCGCCTAATTAAACCTTTCTTAAATAGGTAACTATCAAAAGAAAAGTGTATCAGTACATTGATATTCAAGCCACAGGGAACCTCCATTCAAATATCAACTTCCTAATGCAAATATGTCATGTAGTATAAGTGCATTCCAACACTTACTCCCTAACTAACTTTGAAATTTCAGTCCCAAAACTCTAAGTCCACAAAGGGTGAAATTTTGACTAAATTTAAACTTTTTTTAAAAATTAACTACGCAACATCAATGTTCAACCCACAGGGCACCTCCATTCCAAATATCAGCTTCCTAATACAAATATTTCATGTAGTATTAGTGCATAACAACACTTACCACAAAACTTTAACCATGAGAAATCAGCCGAAAAACCTAAGTCCACAAAAGGTGAAATTTTGACTAAATTTAAAAAAAAAATTTTTTTTTAACTACGCAACATCAATGTTCAACCCATAGGGCACCTCCATTCCAAATATCAGCTTCCTAATACAAATATTTCATGTAGTATTAGTGCATAACCACACTTACCCCAAAACTTTAACCATGAGAAATCAGCCGAAAAAAGGTGAAATTTTGACTAAATTTAGTTAAACTTTTTTTTTAAATTTCAACTACACAACATCAATGTTCAACCCACAGGGCACCTCCAATCCAAATATCAGCTTCCCAATGTAAATATTTCATGATGTATTAGTGCATTACAACACTTACCCCAAAACTTTAACCATGAAAAACCAACGCCGAAGCCGACGTGATTCCATGACGTTTTCGGCACCTCCTTATTTTCAGACACGCGGCATATTTGAACAACGATTTTGTTCGCAGTTGGGGTCCGATTTTCATGCGGTTTAAAGCAGATGAAAGGGTATTATCTTTTCGAGGGAACTGTGTCTCAGAATGTTGATGAGGTTCTCCAGCTGTTCACAGCAAAGCATTACGTAATAGAAATCGACGTTAAACAGTAAAATAACTTGGATGTTACATAATAATAGTTGGAAGGGGAATTTTAAAAATCTGAGACACAGATCCCTAGATATGTTAATGAAGTGTATTATGGGCAATTTTAAAGGCGTTACAAATTAAGACGGCTTTGAAATTGCTGTTTGAATTTTTTTTAAATTTGTCATAAAATCGTAAAAAAATAAAATATTTTTTTAAAAAAGACATTTTGTGGTGACATGTGTACCACTTAAACCATTCAGCTATAAAATGGGGGAATAAATTATAAATCATGATGATAAATAAGAAAATCAAAACTATCACGCTACCTTAAGCTACCAGCTGCCAGAATATAGAAATTATTTCTAACATTGAATATTCACAACTGTATAAATTGGAACTTATTTCTTTAGTGGGGGAATAAATTAGGGGCGTAAAAAGGTGTATGTATGAGGTAATGGATTAACGCAGAACCTAATGTTGACATTAGAAGTCATGACAAAGGTCAAAGGCCACCAAACTGTGACGCATTCTGGACAACTCATTCAGGCGCATCAGGATAATGAAGTTTCGTGACCATAGGTGCAGTTGTTTGCTCAGAACAGACTCAAAACCTTAACATTGATCCTAGAGGTCAAGTTCACCAAACTTCGGTGCATCGTGGTCTACTCATTGAGGCACATCAGCATATGAAATTTTGTGCACCTATGTGAAGCAGTTAGGCAACAAACTTTAAGTTATGAATAGACTTTTAGGCAAAACCATTACATTGACCCCAGTCAAAGGTCAAGGTCACCAAACTATGCTGTACTCATTAACCCTTTACCCCATAGCCTGATTCTAGTTTTGAAAATAGGTGACCACTTAAAGCAGGTTGAAAGTAAAGCAGAATGCACCTTAAGGCGCATTCTGCTTTACTTTCAGCCTGCTTTAAGCTACCATCTGCTAGAATATAGAAAATATTTCTTATATTACCTATTCATGACTGTATAAATTGGAACTATTTTCTTCATTGCATGAATAAATTAATTGTGCTAAAAGGCGCTTCGATGGGAGAAAGGGTTAAGGCGCATCTATGGCTCAAGTTTCATAGACCTTGCCCTTATAGTTTATGATATTTGTAGCTTTATTGTCTAAATTATTGAAGTTGAACTTGTATTAAGTGGCCACCCAAAATATAAAAAAAAAACTTTCCGTTCTATGTATAAACAAGTGGCTGCTTAGTGTAGGACAGGAGTTCGGTGGGAAGGTCCTAAAGGAACTTTTTACTCTGCTTTTGTGCTGCATTGGGCAATCCCACAGTACCTGTGTACATGGTTCTTCAAACAGTGGCCCCTTAACATAAGTTTAATCACATATTGTATTCGGTTTGTTTCATGATTTGTTAAATATGATGTAACTATGTATATATGTCGAGGCCCACATGGAAGATTGGGCTTGCCTAAATGTGTAGCCTCAGTAAATAAAGTCGTTATTATTATAATTACTATTATATCTAGGATGGACGCTAAAGCCGACACCAGGGTATAGCATAAGCCCCCCTAACATTCTGTAACTGTTTAACGTTCAACCTGCTTTAAGAAGCTACCTGTTTACAAAACTAGAAACAGGCTATGGAGTAAATGGGGTAACATAGCCTCAAGCCACTTACACTATCAGAAGAATTGAGCCAATGCTGAGTCCAAACGTCACCAAAGGTTGATCCGGACACACGGCAGCAGTACTAAACTCGAACAAGTAGTAACAGGAATCTGTCTTGTTGTTCTGTTCCTCCAACACTATTGGCTGTTTCTGGAAAGATTAAACAACATTTAACATATCGATGATGATGATGATGATGATTGTAAACAGTATGTACCGTAATTAAAACTGTCCCCAAGGTTATAAAGTGTTTGAATTGAGTCTTAGATCATTCTCAAGCATTTGTTTGGTCAGATTTGAGCTCTTGCTCAAATCTGACCAATCAAATGCTTGAGAATGATCTCAAGACTCAACTTAGACGCTTGAAAAACCTTGGACCCAGTGCTCTTAAAACCACTCATATAAAGACTTATTATTGGTCACAGGTGGTTTCAAAAGACCTTTGGCTATTCTCCACAGCTATCAGTACATTTAACCTACATCAAACTGTGTGTGTAGGCAGGTTATTGCTGAAAGCAAGTTGAAAGGAAAGCAGAAAGCTCCTTTAGGAGCTTCCTGCTTTACTTCCATCTTGCTTTAACTGCCAGCTGTATTCAACACAATAAATGATTAATTAATTGTGGCAGTAATGTGCATGCTTCTTCAAAGAGTGAGAGCTTAACCCATTACCCCATAGCAAAGTTCAAGTTTGGAAGACAGGTGGGTACTTAAAGCAGGTTGAAACTAAAGCAGAATGCGCCTTAAGGCGCATTCTGCTTTACGTTCAGCCTGCTTTAAGCCACCATTAGCTAGGATAATGAAAATATTTCTTTCGGTAAATGTTTATAACTGAATAAATTGGAACTATTTCTTCAGTGGAGGAATAAATCAAATGTGCTAAATGGCGCTTCTATGGGGGAATGGGTTAACACAGGTCTGGCTGCTCTATATGTAAGCTACATACATTATATTTTTTAACTCAAAGTGTGCTAGAAGGATTAAAGAAGGATGAAAGCAAAGCATAAAACACATACAGAAAGTAGAAATCATGCGAGTGGTTAAAATGTGGTTACACAAAAATAGCAACTTAACCCTTTAACCCATAGCCTGTTTCTAGTATTTAAGATATGTGACCTATTAAAGCACATTCTGCTTTACTTTCAGCCTACTTTAAGTTTATAGCTGCTAGTATATAGAAAATATTTCTTATAGTACATATTCATGACAGTATAAAATGGAACTTTTTTCTTTGGCGGATGAATAAGATGAATGCGCTAAAAGTCGCTTCTATAAGGGAAAGGGTTAAGTTCTCTCTGAATAAAATACTGTTTAAACTAAGATTCTTAAGAGTAGTGCCCCTGTAACGCAGTAGAATGACCCACCTGTACAAAATGACCCGGGTCCTTATACTACGTAGAGAAATGACCCCAGACCGTAGAATAAGGACCCCATCGAGGTGTAGTAGAATGACCCCCTCACGCAGAGGAATGACCCTGTAGAGAAATGACCCCCCCCTTTTCAGCTTAACTGCCGTTACTGCTGCTGCTGTTTCTTCTACTACTACTGCTGTTATTGCTGTTTGTGCTGCTGCTACTACTTTTGCTGCTTCTACTTCTGCTAATGTTGTTACTGCTGATACTACTACTACTTCCGATACTGTCGCTGCTGTATATCCCCTACTGCTGCTACTTATACGACTATCACTGCTACTGCTACTATTACCTTTGTTTGTTTGATTGTGCTGGGTTTTAACGCACTGCGACTCTGAAGGGTCATATAGAGCCGATATATGTATACTATATTTAGACGTGCAATGGCTATACATACAAGTCTGAAATCCTGAATATGTTTGTAGCACGGTTTGTCCACAAGTTATCGATACACTTTTGTACATGTCTTTGTTCCAATGCATTTAGACAACATTTAGAGATTTGAAAGAATCAAATGATAAATAAAAGCTTATATAGAAACATCCATCCTTTGGAAAATGCATTTCATTTAATAATACAGTGCTCCCTCTACATGAACACCTAAGTGGAGATAAATAGTATGTGTATTGTTCGGTGGGAGTTGTTATAGGGAGGGCAACTGGTTTACATCGCAAACAGCTTGAATCCGGATCAGAAGCAGCGTAACGCGGCCTCTGATCTGGATTCAAGCTGTTTATCACATTATTAGTTTTTTTCTGTCCAAATGTCCTTTATGTGACTTTGAGAAAAACAGCAGACGGTATTGCAGACGTAAAATGTTGAACATATTTTGTCTTGTTTCACGAACAGCGACAAGCGTTGTTGTGATGAGGGAATCATTCTTGTGAGGCCCGTTGTAGAGAGGGAGCACTGACTTTAAGTCGACATCTCACCCCACTTGTACCTCCGAGCTTCAGCCGTTCATAACCGCAAGTCGAACATAGTAGAACACATATCATAAATGAGTCTTCTACGCTTAGGGTCTGACTCTACAATGTTCGTGACCAAACTTAAAAAAATATAGCAAATGTTTATCTCTGACTTAGCCATGCTAGGTCACACTGTAAATTCATGTTCTTCTTGTGTATCAATTATACTTAAAGAAACGTTGAATTCTCAACGATTATTCGAGCTGAGTGTTACGTAAATTGCATCTCCTCATATAGTTTTAAAGATACCCATTTAAAACTGATCACATATGGAGATGATTTCAACACGCCTTTTCCTCTAGTTTAGATTAATCGTCTTTTAGAGACGATTTTAATAACATTTATTTCAGACTTTTTAACGGTTTAACAATTACTGGACATTCAGTTTTTGAATCATCTCCTTGTAATTTAAAAATTAAAACAACAACGACAATAAAATTACAACAACAGTTGTCACAACAAAAATCACGGCAAATTTTGAAACTTAAAAGCAGAGACTGAGTTCAAGGCCGATGTCACAAGGTGAAACTACGGATGGAAAGGTGTTTTCCATATATACACACCATAACATGAACATCAAATATGAAAGCAATACCCCAAGGAACATAGAGGTGATTGGCATTTTCTTAATTATTTCTTAGCCGTTCACGACGGCGCCGCCGACGAATACGCCGGGGATATAGCATAATCTCGTCCTGTACTTCGTACAGGCGAGCTAAAAAACGTACAGCAAGATTATGGCATTCAAATTTTTTTTGACAAGGTTTTACAAGGGCTCAAGATAAGAGGTAGTAAACTGAATAAATCAAAAAATTTCTCAATCAATCCTATTGTGTTACTTCACATTAGAATATTCTCGAAAATAATATTCTAATGAGTAGTGACACCATAGGGTGTAATGCAGAAATAAAGATTTTAGGTTTTGAAATACTCCTCTAAGCTTGAGCCCTGGTTTTTGTAGAACATACAGTGTGTGTGTGGTGGAGAAAACTGTATAACTAATAATGCACACAAAGTCCCCAGGGTATTTATTCTTCGCAAGAAAATAACACAGGGTCCTTATTCTACGTAGACGAATGACGCAGGGTCTTCATTCTATGTAGACAAATGACCCAGGGTCCATATTCTACGAATGAAAATGACCCGGGTCTTAATTTATAGTAGCAAAAAGACCCAGGGTCTTCATTCTACGTAGACAAATGACCCATTGTCCATACTTTATGAAGGAAAATGAAGGGGAAATAAACAAAATCTGTATTCTACGTGGAAAAGCCCCTCCATCTGCCATCTCCCCTCATCGCGTAGAACCATATCTGGTCATGGATTATCTCGTGCAACCCTACCGACAAGTATACTCGTCATTTAAAACAGTGTAGCTGTGGGGAATAGAATTGTCATATTCAAACAATGTAGACCCAGAAGAAAAAATACTTTACCGTATAGACGCGTGGTGATTTACGCTGGTCGCCATAATTATTGAGCTTTGCGTGGCGTAGTGCTAGGGTCATACAGCTAATTCTTTTACCAGACTGATGTATATACTGCACAATTACTTACACACACGTAAAATGAAGGTCTGTATTCTACGTGAAAAAAAGCCTCTCGATCTCCCACCACCCCTTATCGCGTAGAACCATATCTGGTCATGGAAAAAGGCCATATTATCACGTGCAACCCTACCGACAAGTTTACTCGTCATTTAAAGACATTTCCTGACGACCTTTCGGTCATAACGCCTTGCCAGACAATTTCCTTGCAAAAAGCACGAGTCTTGTGCACATGCAGGTAGCAAAGAACCATTGAAGCGTCTCATGTGAAACCCGACCTTTATATTTGATAGTTTGGTTAGAAATAACCTTGAAAAGCCTCTAGAGCCTCACCAGGTAAACTGAGATTGGTATACATGCTGGCAGCTTATGATGCATGCTTCTGCACGCCTATCGAGAACAATGGGGGACCCCATCATCGGACTGAGCAAATATCTTTAAAACAGTGTAGCTGTGGGGAATATAATTGTCATATTGAAACAATATAGACCCAGAAGAAAACTACATTACCGTAGATGCGTGGTGATTTAAGCTGGTTGCCATAATTATTGAGCTTTGCGTGTCCTAGTGTTAAGAGTCATACAACTAATTCTTTTACCAGACTAATGTTTATACTGCACAATACAATACTTAAACATACCGGTACTTCGCTCAATAATTTTTATCAACACTGTTTAGACAAAAGGTATTCCTGATGAGTTTATTTGATTCTACGGTGACAGTAATAAAGGGACTGGCAGACATATTTGGCATAAGATTGTAAATGTATGTCAAATGATTATATAAACAGTTACATGTTAACACGTTAATATTAGTTTAGGATAAGAATTTTATGTTAAAACTTCATTTTAAAGAATTGTTTTAGCTCTGGTGGGATTCGAACTCTGGACACGCGTAAGGAAAAAAATTACTCAGACGTCTTAACCACAAGGCCAACGAGCCATTCATACCTATTTAACCTACTTTAGTGTACAGTGGATGAGAAGACATTATTATTTCCTATTTATGCCTGAGCGTGCACAAAAGGTGCGAAATCGATTTATTCCATTGATCGACGGAATAGATTTTGCGAAAGATTTTTGAAGTCGTAAATGATTTTAATTATCTGGGCACAGTGTTTAATTACATCGGGAATTTTGAGCTCCTTCTATTTTTACTTCGTCTACTACTGCTATTGTAAAAAGGTGTTGTTCTAACACTAGCAGCAGTAGCAGCAGCCATAGTAGTAGTAATATTAGTACACGTAGCAGTTAAGTAGCAGTACTAGTAGTAGTGCATGTCGTAGAAATGGAAGCAGTGGTAGCAGTCGTAGTAGCAGCAACAATAGGAGGAGTGTATTGGTAGGATAAGAGGTAGTAGTAACAGTAGTATTACCAACAACACCAGCATTATTACTATAAATGGAAGCAGTGGTAGCACTAGTAAAAGAAGCAGCAACAGGAGTATAAATAGTAGTAGTTACAATAGTAGCAGCAAAAGTAGCAGAAACAACTGCACCAGCAGCAGTAGAAGTAGTAGTTCCAGTAGTAGTAGCTGTACAAACAAGAGCCCCATGGGGCATATTCGCTCACCTGAGAATAATTGGAAAAATGGAGAAATTGATTTATGTCCAGGACTGACCTAGATATGCAACAGACCGGAACAATTTGAACAAGAGGGCCATGGCCCTAAATTCGCTCACCTGAGGACATTGAAGTTTGTACCTAAGTTGACTGGGCAAGACAACATTTTAATGTAACTATAAATGGAGTTATCTTCCAGACAAGAAAACATGACAAAAGTGAATTTTGTTGCCAAGCTTATGACCCTTATCCATGACACATCCTCTTATCAAGCTATTTCCATTTCCAATAAATGATAATTATTTCACTAGCGTCAGCAGAACTGGAATTATTTTCCTGACAATAAAATATGACAAAGGGGAAAAACTAAATATTGCTGCCCTTGTGCATGTCATTTTCTCTCATCAGTTTCTTTCCATACATAAAATTTCATTACAATAGCATCAGTAGAACTGAAGTTGTCTTCTTGACAAGAAAATATCACAAAGGGAAATAACTCAAAAAACAATGATGTCAGAGTTATGGCCTTTGCAAATGGCACTTCCTCTCATCAGGCTCTTTCCAAATAGGCAATTTCATTTTACCCATTACCCCATAGCATGTTTCTAGTTTTGAAAATAGGTGGCCACCTAAAGCAGGTTGAAAGTAAAGCAGAATGTGTCTTAACCCTTAGCCTGCCACTCACGACTATAGCTTTATATGCAAACAGCTTGGATCCGGATTAGACGCCGAGTAACTCGGCGTCTCATCCGGATCCAAGCTGTTTGACACTCGGACAACATTTTCAGCAATTTTGAGCAACTTTGAAGCACTTTGAAACTTGAAGCAGACGAGAAATATAGCAGACGACAATTTATTTGGCGGGCTAAGGGTTAATGCACACTTTGCTTTACTTTTGCATCTTACATTTTCATGACTGTTTAAAGTGGAATTATTTTCTTAAGTAGAGGAATAAATCAAAGGCCTAAAAATGCACATTTATGGGGTAATGGGTTAACAAACGTCAGTATATGGGGTGAAAGGGTTGAATCCTGGACAAGAAAAAATGAAAAGACATTCAGATAACTCTGACAAAACCAATATTAAACATATGTATAAATATGGCATAAGACATAATTACATAACTGTCAGTGGATCACTTCCAGATCCTGTTTCTCTAAGTATGAATCAGACTGAACCATATCTAAACTTTAGCAGACAACATGTTCAGCTGATCATGACCAGTTCTATGATACTCCCAACCAGTTCAGAGTTGCATAATATTTGACCTCAGTGGCTAGAACTCTGGGGGCTTACCCTTACCAGACTGAAATGATGTCTGCTTAAAACCTACTGTATGTGAAAAGTGTACAAAAAAACAATTTAGAAAATGTTAAGTTGGTAAATGAGTGGCAAATAGGTTGGATCCAGATTAGATGTAGCATTATGATTATGTTGCATCTGATCTGGATCCAAAATGTTTGCAAATATTGGCTATTTGCCCTTAGTATATTAAGAGTAACTCAGGTAAAATACAGTTCTACTTCTGCTTCATCAAAAATACTGTGAAACCTGCCTAGAGCAGCAGTTAAACTGCGCAGGGTGCATGGCGTCAAGTGTGACCCTAGGGATTTCATTTTAACAAACTATAGAGGGATCGACCAGGAGATTCTACTGTAAAAATATCAAAGCTTAGGGCCTAGTAGTTTTTAGCAAGAAGATTTTTTAATTTTTTTGCTTTTTTGCTTTTTCAAGCAGAGTTTTTGCTTTTTCTCTTTCATTTGAACAACTTCTGTAGAGAAGCATCCAAGGAACATCATGAGCAGTTTGAATCAGCCCTACAATCCGCGGGTTCAGAGGAGATGTCGTTTGAAGTAAAAGTGAACGGACAGACGGACAGACGTACTACGGACGGTAAGCGGTCACAATAGCTCACCTTGAGCCTTTGGCTCAGGTGAGCTAAAAAATATGTAAAGTATATTTAAAAGTGTCACCATACAGAATATAAAAGCTCTGGCCATATTAGTTTCAGAGAAGAAGATGTTTGAAAATTTCACTATATAACTCTATGAAAAACAGTGACCCCCAGGGCGGGGCCAATTTTGATCCTAGGGGCATAATTTGAACAAACTTAATAGAGGACCTGTAGGCGATGATATTAGCCATATATCTAAGCTCTGGCCCTTGTAGTTTTAGACAAGAAGATTTTTTAAGTTTTCACTGAAAAAATCTATTTTTAGCTCCTGTGACCTAGTTATGCAACGGACCAGAACCATTTGTACAATATCGGTATAGGACATCAAGAAGTGTCACTATGCCAAATATCAAAGCTCTGGCCATATTAGTTTCAGAGAAGAAGACGTATTAAATTTCGCTATATAACTCTATGTAAAACCGTGACCCCCGGGGCGGGGCCAATTTTGACCCCAGGGGCATAATTTGAGCAAACTTGATAGAGAACCTGTAGGCAATTCTATGTGCCAAATATCTAAGCTTTGGCCCTTGTAGTTTCAGACGAGAAGATTTTTTAAGTTTTCATTGAAAAAATCTATTTTTAGCTCCTGTGACCTAGTTATGCAACCGACCACAACCATTTGAACAATTTTGGTAAAGGACATCTAGAAGTGTCTCCATGCCAAATATCAAAGCTCTGGCCACATTGGTTTCAGAGAAGAAGACGTTTGAAAATTTCACTATATAACTCTATGTAAAACTGTGACCCCCAGGGCGGGGCTAATTTTGACCCCTGGGGCATAATTTGAACAAACTTGATAGAGGACCTGTAGATGATGCTATGTGCCAAATATCTAAGCTCTGGCCCTTGCAGTTTTTGACAAGAAGATTTTTTAAGATTTCCTTATTTTTTCAATTTGGTTGCCATGGCAACCAGAGTTCTGCATTGTTTTTAATTCTTTGAACAAATTTGAAAGAGCTTGACCCAAGGAACATTTCTGTAAAGTTTGGTTGAATTCTGTCAAGGGGTATAGGAGGAGATGTCATTTGAAGCAATTGTTAACGACGACGCACATACGCACGACGGACGACGGACGAAGACGGACCCCGGACACAGGGCCATCCCAATAGCTCACCTTGAGCCTTTGGCTCAGGTGAGCTAAAAACAGTAGTAGTATCAGCAGCAAAAGAAGTACATGTAGTATATTATTAGTAGAGGTACTATGAGAAACAGCAGTATTAGCAGCAGCAATAGCAGCAAAAGGAGTAGTATAATTGTAGTAGATGTAGTTGTAGAAACGGTAGTAGCGGCATTAGTTACAGCAGCAGAAGCAAAAACTGTTGTACTAGAAGTACTTGAAATTAGACATGGTAGCAGTAGTAAAAGCAGCAGCAAAGTTGGTAATATATTCTTACACGATAAAGAAACTGTACATTAAGTTTGAGGGACTTGTGGTATACTTATCGTGTTAGTATATTTGTATTAGAAGTAGTATTAGTGATCTAAAAGCAATAGCAGCAGCAGCAGTAGTAATAACAGCTGTTGTATAAATAGTAACAACAACAGTGTAACAGAAACAAGAGCCCCATGGGGCATTTTCGCTC
Source organism: Gari tellinella (assembly GCA_922989275.2). NCBI lineage: Eukaryota > Metazoa > Mollusca > Bivalvia > Cardiida > Psammobiidae > Gari > Gari tellinella. Next base: position 21,364,180 of record OV277870.1, on the reverse strand, counting down.
ACCTGAGAATAACTGACAAAATGGAGATAATTATTTATGTCCAGGAAGGGGTCATTTTTTACCCGAGGGGCATAATTTGAACAATATTGTAAGAGGACCTGTAGATGATGCTGTGTGCCAAATATCTAAGATCAGGGTAGTAGGGTTTTAGACAAGAAGATTTTTGTAAGTTTCCATAGAAAAAAAATTCTATTTTTAGCTCCTGTGACCTACATATGCAACAGACTGAAACCAGTTGAACAAAATAGGTAAAGGATATCTAGAAGTGTGACCATGCTGAATATCAAAGCTCTGGCCATATTAGTTTCAGAGAAGAAGACGTTTTGAAAATTTCACTATATAACTCTATGTAAAACTGTGACCCCCGGGGCGGGTCCAATTTTGACCCCATGGGGCATAATTTGAACAAACTTGATAGAGGACCTGTAGGCGATGCTATGTGCCAAATATCTAAGCTCTGGCCCTTGTAGTTTCAGAAAAGAAGATTTTTTAAGGTTTCATAGAAAAAAAATCTATTTTTAGCTCCTGTGACCTAGTTATGCAACCGACCAGAACCATTTGAACAATTTTGGTATAGGACATCTAGAAGTGTCACCATGCCAAATATCAAGGCTCTGGCCATATTAGTTTCAGAGAAGAAGACGTTTGAAAATTTCACTATATTACTCTATGTAAAACTGTGACCCCCGGGGCGGAGCCAATTTTGACCCCAGGGGCATAATTTGAACAAACTTGATAGAGAACCCTTAGATGATGCTGTGTGCCAAATATCTAAGCCAAAGCTCTGGCCATATTAGTTTCAGAGAAGAAGCCGTTTTGAAAATTTCACTAAATAACTCTATGTAAAACTGTGACCCCCGGGGCGGGGCCAATTTTGACCCTAGGGGCATAATTTGAACAAACTTAATAGAGGACCTGTAGGCGATGCTATGTGCCAAATATCTAAGCTCTGGCCCTTGTAGTTTCAGACAAGAAGATTTCACTATATAACTCTATGTAAAACTGTGACCCCTGGGGCGGGGCCAATTTTGACCCCAGGGGCATAATTTGAACAAACTTGATAGAGGACCTGTTGATAATGCTGTGTGCCAAATATCTAAGCTCTGACCCTTGCAGTTTTTGACGAAGATTTTTTAAGATTTCCTTATTTTTTCACTTTGGTTGCCATGGCAACCAGAGTTCTGCATTGTTTTTAATTCTTTGAACAAATTTGAAAGAGCTTGACCCAAGGAACATTTCTGTAAAGTTTGGTTGAATTCTGTGAAGCGGAATAGGAGGAGATGTCATTTGAAGCAATTGTTAACGACGACGCACGACGGACGACGCACGACGCCGGACACAGGGCCATCCCAATAGCTCACCTTGAGCCTTTGGCTCAGGTGAGCTAAAAAGGGGGGTGATTTCTCTACGGGGGTCATTCTCCTGCGTGAGGGTGGGTCATTCAACTACGAGTCGATGGGGTCTTTATTCTACGGTATGGGGTCATTTTTCTACGTAGTAAAACGACCCGGGTCATTGTACTACGTAGTGAAATGACCCATGGGTCATTTCACCAGGGGTGGGTCATTCGACTGCGTTACACCAGCAAAAACAGCATAAGACACAAGGATTTTAATACCAGTATTTTAAATATTACTGAACTTTGAGAAGCATGCAGACTTTAAGCTATTTCTCAATAGATACACATTTTAATGTCTTTATTCCTCCACGGAAGAAAATGGTTTCACTTTTTACAGTCATGAGTGTGCACCATATTAATTTCTGCATTAACTCTTTGAACCCTAGTCCCGCATATAGGCGTGGTTTTCAAACAGTTTATATGTGAATAGAACACATGTCCTATGCAAACAGTGAAGACCCAGATCAGAGGGCTCCGAAAGGAGCCCTCTGATCAGGGTCTTCACTGTTTGTCATAATGCCTAACATTGACAAAAACAACCCTTAAAAGTCTAAAATGGACTAGACTAAAATGGAAACTGGAATTGTCCATTTAAAGTTTCAGGGAGGAAAGAGTTAAACCCTACGGTGTCACTTCTCATTAGAAATGTCTCTTCGAGAGGATTCTAATGAGTAGTGACACAATAGGGTTTGGTTTGAATATAAAGAAGAAAACATTGAAAATGTCTAGTTTACTTCCTCTAATCTGGAGCACTGAACCAATCTGCATTTCAAATGGATAGACTTTCAGGGTTGAGTAGGGTCCATGCTTATTAATTTTTTGAGATATGTCTGAAATTGTTCTCAAGCACATGGTTGGTCAGATTTGAGTTTTTGCATAGCAAAAACTCAAATCTGACCAATCAAATGCTTGATAACAGTTTCAGACTTATAACCTTGGGCCAGACTTACCTCCACTGAAGCTCTATCACAGATAAACATGATTCTAGCAGTACGTTCTTCCGGAGTCTTACCATCGGGACCCAGGCAATGTGAATGATATGTGTCACCTTTAGCATACTCAAGTAGCACCCAATCCGCTGAAAAAGACCAAATACATAATTTAAAAAGAAAGCATTACTTTTAGCCCTTTACGCTATAGCCTGTATAGAATATTTACTGTATATAGAATATTGAAGATAGGACACCACTTAACCCAATACACCCCTGAAATCTCAAATGGACAATTCTAATTTACAACTTAGAATAGTCCAGTCCATTTTGACTTTTTAGACTTGATTTTTACAAATATGTCAAAATGATTAACAGTGTAGACCCTGATCAGAGGGCTCCTTAAGGAGCCCTCTTATCAGGGCCTATACTGTTTGCATAGGACAGGTGTACTCCTCTTAGCTACGCTGTTTGCAAATGACTATATGCGTGACTAGGGTTCAAAGAGTTAAAGCAGGTTGAAGGTAAAACAGAATGTTCATTATGGCTAAGGGGTAAAGGGTTAACGTTACAAGCAAGCAAAATCAAACAAATTCAACATACACATGTACTTATCAGTTATCCAACAACATTGGAATATACATTTTAAAGTTTTACTATAATTCAGTTGACAGGAACATTAGATAACAAGTTATTACCTTGTTTGGTTATTGAAAAAATACTTACGCCCTGCTACTATATCGGCCACTGAAAACCTTCCTATTATTTTTGTAGCGTCTGGGTCTGTTTTGGAGGTTTGGAACACTCCAATGTCAGTGTTGTCTGTAGGGGGTGGGTCTACAGCGCTGGTACATATGCCGATGTCATAATAGTAATCCTTATCAGAAATACGAGGAAATCTGAAGAAAAAAAAGGACTTTGTAAGAGTTTATAATTTGGATTTTTTATGATTTTACGTCGCTTTTAACATTATTTCAGTCATACAGCGACGTCCAGCTAATTACAGGGGGGCCTCCGTGGCCTAGTGGTATAGTCACTGACTTACATCACTAAGCTCCTCACCGCTGTGAGTTCGAATTCCAGTAGGGTTGTTCGGATTTTTCATGTGGGGAAGCCTTCCAGCTAGCTTGCGGAAGGTCGGTGGTTCTACCCAGATGCCGATTTGTGCCTGAAACAGTGCATAAAGGTCTTCTGGGGTCTTCCTCCACCTAAAATTAGCTGGACGTCGCGATATGACTGAAATACTGTTGAAAGCGACGTAAATTCAAAACAAACAAAAAAATTCAGCTAATTACAGGTGGAGGAAGACCCCAGAAGCCCTTTATGCACTGTGTCAGGCACAAATTGGCAACTGAGTAGAACCACGGGTAAGAGTTTATAAATGCAAAATGTATTGTATTTACAGTACACTATTCAAAAGTAAAATTACAGTTTTGGATATTGCTTTATTTAGCCCATTATCCCATAAATACGCCTTTTTACACCTGTATTTTATTCCTTCACTAAAGAAAATAGTTCCACTTTATACAGTCAAGAATATGTACTCCAATGAAAGTTCAAGGAAGTGTGAATAACCACAGGCTCCGTTTATGGTTGACAAATTTTATTACACTCAACTAGTTTCGACCTTACTCAGGTCTTCGCCAGGAGTACAAATTTTACTGAAAATCAGAGTCACTGAAGTACACTTGATGTCGGTTTTTGACGTCACGTGATAGTTATTGTTTATGTTACTATTATTATCTCTATTTTGACGTTGCTTTCATGGTAACCAGGTGTAGCATTTGCCGTTACAACAATATGCCAACTCTAGCTGTTTATTATTTATTTGTATTATTTTAAAAAATTGAAATATATGTTGATCTAATTACAGTTCTATGTATAAAAAGAGTTTAGTAAGAAAATGTACCTTGTTGCCTTATTTTGTAATAAAAATAGAGAGCTTCATTTATGCGTCTGTTCTGAATATCCCATAGACTTGTCCTAGTGTTGGTGTTTGGTCTGTGTCTTCGTCTAGGCAGATGGTGGATGATGAAGATGAAGGTGAAATTGATGGGCTGATGTATAAGTCTTCGAGTAGTTCTTGATCTGTCATTTTGGTGGATGGTTGATTCTTTTTGAGCCATGGTTTTTCTGCTGGAATAGTTCTAAATTTTAGTTTTTCTGTTCTAGTTGGTGTCCCTGTTTGGTTGTTTTCTGTTGCTGTCTGGTAGATGCGTCTGATGGTTTTAAATTTAGTTTCCTCGATTCCGTGTTTTCTTCAGGTGTGTCTTTTTAAGTCTGATTTTCTGCTATAATTTCCGTTGCATTTGTTTATGGTGCAAATATATCTTCTGGTCTTTGTTGAGTGAATGGTTTTGATATGTCGTCGGAGGTTGGTATACGTTTTAATCTTTATTTGGCATTGGTTGCAGGTAAACATATTTTCTAGATGAGGTTGAGTCCTGTCGGAGAGAGAGTTTTGAGTGTTGTAATCCATGTTTCTTCAATTCGAAGGCGCAGGTTTAAATTCTTGGGTGTGGTTTGAATTAACGTTATATCTACGTCATTAGGCGCGTGATTTTTCGTGCAGAAATGTTTTGACACTGGTTTGACGTTGTTGTTCGCTCGTATGTCTGCCAAATGTCCGTGGAATCTCTCCGTCATCGAATTTCCGGATTGTCCTACGTATTGCATATTACATTTCTTGCAAGTTATCAGATAAATTATGCTTGTAGTTTTGCAGTTTAAATTTCCCCTTATTCTGTAGGATTTCCCGGTCGCGGTAGATTTGATTGACGTTTTCGGTTGGATAAAACTGCAAGTTGTACAATGTTTTCCACAAGGGTTGGATCCTTTTTCTGTTGTTGGTTCTTGAACATCCGTTTTCACAAGGGTCTGGCGAATATTTTGGGATTTTCGGAAGACTGTCAAGAGCTTAACTTTTTTTAAGCAAATGGTTGTCGGGTCCCGTTCTAGGATTCGAGAGTTTTCTTTGACGATCTTCTGGGCTGGTGGATTCCATGGGTTGAACTGTAAGATCAATGGGATTATTTTCTTCTGTGTTCCTCTAGTTTTTGTCTGTAGGAGTTCTGTTCTGTTGAGTAGTGATGCTTTCTTTATTGCGCGTGATACGATGTCATTGGGATATCCTCTGTAATTCAGGTTGATTTTTAGTTCCGCGATACATTTCTGAAAATCTTCTTCTGTGCTGCATATTCTTTGAATTCGGATCGCCTGACTGTATGGGATGCTGTTTTTCTGATGTTTCTGATGGTATGAGCTGTAATGGAGGTAGAGATGCGCGTCCGTCGGTTTTGTGTAGAGAGTTGTTCGAAGTCTGCCGTTCTCGTCTTTTAAGATCGTTACGTCCATGAAGTTTGCCCTGTGCTGATCAATTTCTGCCGTAAATTTGATACTGTTATGGTGACGATTTAGACCCTCAAGAAAGGAAGTCAGAGCTTCTCGGGAATGGGGCCAGACCATGAAAATGTCATCAATAAATCTCCACCACACCAGTGGTGATTTTGTTTGTGTCCTTAAGTATGTTGTTTCGATCTTGTCCATGAAGATTATTGCATAACTCGGTGCGCATTTTGTGCCCATCGATGTGCCGGAAATTTGTAGGTAGTGTTTATTTTGGAATCGAAAGCAAGTTTTAGTCATAATAAAGTGTATCATTCTGAGAAGAATCCAAGTGGGTGTTTGATCGGTTTCTCTTTTGTTTAATGCTTCTTTGCATGCCAAAATTCCTTCTCTGTGTGGGATATTGGTATAGAGCGATTTCACATCAATAGTTACTAAAATTGCGTCCTTGGGTATGTTATCTAGTTCGTTCAGTTTTTGAAGAAAGTGGTTCGTGTCTTTTAGAAATGATTCAACGTTTTGTGCCAGAGGTTGGATGTGTGCATCAACAAATTCTGATAGTTTTTCGGTCGGGCCGTCACAGGCAGAAACTATCGGTCTTCCAGGATTGTTAGTTTTGTGAATTTTGGGTAGTAGGTAAAATAGTGGTGTACGCGGGTTTTTAGGAAATACGGTAAGTAATCAAAAGCGTTCTTACCTATTATGTTGTTCTGTCGTAGAAATTTTAGGAATCTCTGGATTTCCTGTGTTATTCCTGGATTGAGGTTCTTCTGGCATTCCGTATAAAAGTCCTTATCCTGTAGTTGTCGTAATCCTTCCTCTATATAATCCTTCCTATTCAAAATGACAATGGCTCCTCCTTTGTCCGCAGGTTTGATTATAATCTCCTTGTTGGCTTTGAGTCTCTGAAGGGCGCATTTTTCTCCCTCGCTGATGTTTGGTTTCGGTATTTCCTGAGTTTTGTAGTTGGTTAAATCCTCGTGAATCATATTGATGAAGGTGTCTAGACTTGCTGATTTTCCGCTGTATGGTGTCCATCCTGACGGTCGTTTGAATCTCTCTGGCTCAATGTTGTCCGTATCTCTGAAGTGATGATGTAGTCTTAGTCGTCTGGCAAATAACAGTGATTCTGTATGCGTCTGTATTCCGTTTGAGTGGTTAGGAGTCGGGCAAAAAGATAGTCCTTTTGTTAAGATGGTTTTTTCCTCCTTTGTTAATTGATGGTCTGATAGATTAACAACTGCCTTGTCGCTGCTTTTGAGTAGTAAGTTTCTTTCGATGATGTCCGGTTTCCGCAATTTTCTGGTAGGCATTTAGTTTGTAGTAGTAAGTAGTAGAATAAAGTTTACATACGCGGTGGCGGTCCCCGGGGTGGGTCCTGTCCTGCGTTCGGTGGTGCTTTTTTCGTCTTTAGGTCCTTCTCGACGCTGATTGAGATTCGTTCTATTATACTGTTGATGAGATCTATTTCATCCGATGATGTGGTAGTCTTCAGATGCTCTTGTATGCTTTCTATCTCATGAAGTAGGGTCTGTTACTGTAAGAATTTTTTTTCTATATCCCAGTAGATGGAAGCTTAAAGCACTTTCTGCTCTACTTTCAACCGCGAACCTGCTTTAACGTGGTCTTCAAAACTAGAAACATCAATAAGGTAATCGGTTGAGGACTTGAGGTATAAGACATATTTCCAACATGATCAAACATGGCATCTCCAGTTCCATAGTTAAACACAACGTCCACCCAAGGTAAGACACAAACCTATGTTGCAACATCAGGGCTGCCGTTTCTCCGGATTTTTCCTAAATCTTCGGATTTTTTTTTCTAGTACAAGGTAGCTTAAAGCAGGCTGAAAGTAAAGCAGAATGCGCCTTAAGGCGCATTCTGCTTTACTTCAAGCCTGCTTTAAGTAGTCACTTGTCAACAAAACTAGAAAAAGGCTATGGGGTAAAGGTACAATTCGTAAAATTGCATTTGAAAAATGCAAATTTGGAAATCTTACGATTTTTCATGTCAACTTATGGCAGCCCTGCAACACTAAGTAAGACAAGTCACTCTACCAACTGAGCTGTCAGGCAGTTGATCACTGACCCTAGTGCCCTACAGCAACTATAATCCTCCTTGCCAAGCTCTTCCAAACCTCACATTACTCCCACTGCCATCACCTTTAACCCAGAGCTCCAGATAAGAGGTAGTAAACTAAACAAATCCAATGTTTTCTCATTTATTTCAACACCAAATCCTATGGTGTTTCTACTCATTAGAATCTTCTCAAAGAGACGATTCTAATGAGTAGTGACACCATAGGGATTTAATGCAGAAATAAAGATTTTAGTTTTGAAATACTCCCCTTATGATGGCCTTATCAGGAGCTCTACTTTAACCCATTACCCCATAGCTTGTTTCCTTGTTTTGAAGACAGTTAGCCACTTGAAGGCACATTCTGCTGAACTTTTAGCATGCTTTAAGCTCCATTGCTGGATATATCTCATGTTTGTTGCACATGTTATTCATAATGTATAAAATGGGAATGCATATTTATGGGGCAACTTGCCAAGGGGTAATGTAATGCTGTCCGAAATTACCCCTGAGGGTGTGCTGCAAAATAAACAGATAGATAGATAGATAGATAGATAAACCAATGGAAATAAAATGTCCACCACAAATTGGTTTCAAAAGCATACTCAGTAACTGATTTATTTATAATGATTACCATTATTACAGGGGCGTGTCTGGGCATACGCACTCACGCACTCACGCACGTGCATAAAGTTAATTGACAAAGTCGAAAATTTAAAAACGCTAAAATGCAATAAAAATCACCACCTTACCCGGGTGAGACATAAATCTTTCTTTTTTTAAGTGTCTCTAGTCTACTTCAAAGTATACACAACGCACATAATTCACCCTCTGATAAGGTTTCAGGTTGTCCACTACTCAGTTTACGAGAATGTAGATTTTACCTGGTAAAACTGCGTTTCTTACAATTTTAACTGTTAGTAGCAGAATATTGACATAGATTTATGTTAGTATTATACCTGTTTTGAATGTGCGAAACGCCCCTAGAACGCACCAGAGACCATCTAGAAATCAAAGTTTTCCCAGGGGAGCATCCCCCCCCCTAGTAAGAGTTTGTACACTTATTGGTGAGGGTAGGGGTTAGAGAAAAAGTTCCAGAAGGTAATATGTCAAAAATATATAAGATTATGCAGTTCATGTTATTTAGGAGTCGAATTCTTACATAAATTTATGGTAGTAATTTACCTGGTTTGGATGCGAAAAACACACCAGAGACCATTTAGGAGTAAAATTTTCCCAGGGAGCCCTCTGGAACCCCCTAGTAAAGTTGCATACACTAATTTTGTTTAGCTATGCCCCTGACGTGTGACCCAATCGTATTTTCCTTCATACAAAGGGGGAGGTCAGGAGAGTAAACATATTTCTCTGCAGTATGATATGCATTTCAAGCACTCATTCAAAAGTGTAAATAAGTTTTGAAAATGCATGTGCATGTATGTAAAACAAGTAAAATAGAAGGTAAAGTCAAGGGAAAGTAAACAGACAAAAGTGAAATATTAATAGAGGGTAATGCAACTGCAGTTGGTAATATAAAAGGTGGAGGCAGGAACATATAAATACGCTCCTGGTGGAGGGGAGGAGGAGGCTAACACGCAGAGTTGGTTAGTCAGAGAAAATTTATTTTAGTCAGGGAAACGTCAGGGAATTTCTTCACTAAAAGTGTGGATACCCTGTTCAGCGTTTTTTTTTCCTTCTTTGGACGGTACCGGGGAACGGACCCGTTCCCAATTCGAGACGGACCCTTCCCAATTTGACGACCGGACCCTTCCCAATCAAAAGAAATCAATTATCGGACCTGTTCCCAATCAAAATAAACATATTTGCAATTATCAAATTACATTTTCCCTTTAAAGAGGCTCGCAACCGGATTTAGCATTAAAAATGGTAATTTGTAAATATATGTCAAATGATTATATAAATGGGTAAAATTTAGTTTAGGATAATAAATTCTGTTAAAAAATGCATTTCCAAAAAAAAAAAGAAGAAGCTCTGGTGGGATTCGAACCCGTGACCCTCCATTGCGGAGACAAACAAGAAAAATGAGGACTCGCCTTTACCGCCTCGACCACAGACGCTCTCTATATATATATGGTAGCAAATTAACGTACTTCACTGGTAGCGATTAATACTACATTATTCTGCTCCGGTTTATGTCAGAGCCCGTGAAGAGAAGCAACAACAACAACAAAACCGTCAGCTGACACTATTGAAAAACGATGGAATATATCTAAACAAGAGGGCCATGGCCCTAAATTCGCTCACCTGAGGACATTGAAGTTTGTACCTAAGTTGACTGGGCAAGACAACATTTTAATATAACTATAAATGGAGTTATCTTCCAGACAAGAAAACATGACAAAAGTGAATTTTGTTGCCAAGCTTATGACCCTTATCCATGACACATCCTCTTATCAAGCTATTTCCATTTCCAATAAATGATAATTATTTCACTAGCGTCAGCAGAACTGGAATTATTTTCCTGACAATAAAATATGACAAAGGGGAAAAACTAAATATTGCTGCCCTTGTGCATGGCATTTTCTCTCATCAGTTTCTTTCCATACATAAAATTTCATTACAATAGCATCAGTAGAACTGAAGTTGTCTTCTTGACAAGAAAATATCACAAAGGGAAATAACTCAAAAAACAATGATGTCAGAGTTATGGCCTTTGCAAATGGCACTTCCTCTCATCAGGCTCTTTCCAAATAGGCAATTTCATTTTACCCATTACCCCATAGCATGTTTCTAGTTTTGAAAATAGGTGGCCACCTAAAGCAGGTTGAAAGTAAAGCAGAATGTGTCTTAACCCTTAGCCTGCCACTCACGACTATAGCTTTATATGCAAACAGCTTGGATCCGGATTAGACGCCGAGTAACTCAGTGTCTCATCCGGATCCAAGCTGTTTGACACTCGGACAACATTTTCAGCAATTTTGAGCAACTTTGAAGCACTTTGAAACTTGAAGCAGACGAGAAATATAGCAGACGACAATTTATTTGGCGGGCTAAGGGTTAATGCACACTTTGCTTTACTTTCGCATCTTACATTTTCATGACTGTTTAAAGTGGAATTATTTTCTTAAGTAGAGGAATAAATCAAAGGCCTAAAAATGCACATTTATGGGGTAATGGGTCAACAAACGTCAGTATATGGGGGGAAAGGGTTGAATCCTGGACAAGAAAAAATGAAAAGACATACACCATATCTAAACTTTAGCAGACAACATGTTCAGCTGATCATGACCAGTTCTGTGATACTCCCTACCAGTACCAGTTGCATAATATTTGACTTCAGTGGCTATAGAGCTCTGGGAATTACCCTTACCAGACTGAAATGATGTCTGCTTAAAACCTACTGTATGTGAAAAGTGTACAAAAAAACAATTTAGAAAATGTTAAGGTGGTAAATGATTGGCAAATAGGTTGGATCCAGATTAGATGTAGCATTATGATTATGTTGCATCTGATCTGGATCCAAAATGTTTGCAAATATTGGCTATTTGCCCTTAGTATATTAAGAGTAACTCAGGTAAAATACAGTTCTGCTTCTGTTTCATCAAAAATACTGTGAAACCTGCCTAGAGCAGCACTTAAACTGCGCAGGGTGGCGTCAAGTGTGACCCTAGGGATTTCATTTTAACAAACTATAGAGGGATCGACCAGGAGATTCTACTGTAAAAATATCAAAGCTTAGGGCCTAGTAGTTTTTAGCAAGAAGATTTTTTAAAGTTTTTTGCTTTTTTGCTTTTTCAAGCAGAGTTTTTGCTTTTTCTCTTTCATTTAGACAACTTCTGTAGAGAAGCATCCAAGGAACATCATGAGCAGTTTGAATCCGCCCTACAATCCGCGGGTTCAGAGGAGATGTCGTTTGAAGTAAAAGTGAACGGACAGACGTACTACGGACGGTGAGCGGTCACAATAGCTCACCTTGAGCCTAAATTTGGCTCAGGTGAGCTAAAAAACTAAGATTCGGTGACGATTCTTGAGACTTTTTTTGGACTGATCATATTTTTTTTAATGTCAGAAGCCAAATAATGCCACAAATTTGCTTTTATTTGAGTATTTTATTTTATTTTGACAAGTACACCATCCGGTTGCGAGTCCCTTTAAATCATAGCAAACCATCCATATTCCAACTTATCTTTTGCTACAATGAACGTAAGCAAAGTTACACAACTCCATTGACATTTTTTGGAGTATGTATAAAACAATACCAGTAATTAAGGCCGAATTTCGGAAACGGTCAGGGCGAAGATTTATACATGCCCCTTCATCGAGACTGGTAATGTTGCGTGATCGCAAAATCTGCTGAAATTGATAAGAGTTTACAAACCCAGTCTGACTCTGTTTACCATCATTTATAAAATTTAGAAATCCTACAATTAAAACAATTATGAGTCATAATTCAAAGTATTACAGAATTTCCTTGAAAGAGTTCATCTGGTTGGTGAATTCAATGTGTAGATATTATTTCTTTTGACTCAACCAAGATATTCATTTACCTGACAGTTTCGGACATGTCTATGTCCTTCCTCAGAGCACTGACTACTGGTATTACAGAATTGTTTTGAAAAAGACGATAATGAAAAACTTGAATCTAGATCACTGCCTTTAACACTCGCGAGCGTGATTAGCAGTTTCCAGAGATAGATAAGATAAGATTTTGGATTTTACTAAGTCATCAAATCTGTCTCAGCCGCAACAGCGTCTACTGTGAGTAATACATCCAGTGAAGATTTAGTTTCTACACCATGTTTACCATCATAAACAGTTATAAACGGTTTAGTAACTAAAATTCCCAATTTCTGCATTGTCATCATTTCACAACTCGTTTTTCCCAATTTGACTTGAAAAATTCCCAATCTGAGGGGTACCGGACCCGTTCCCAATTGGGTGAAAAAAAACGCTGCTGTTACATAACTAGTTTTAACAGTTTAATTCAAGCAATGAATATTCTTATAGCTCTAATATTTTGTGTTTTGACATATATCTAAAAATGATTTATGTATTTTATGACATCAAACAGCCGTATGTGCATTGAATTTGTGAGGGGTATTATAATAAAAAAAAAGCTCTCTAAAACGATAGTTTAACTATAATTTTACAAAGGTATTTTATATTCTAAATACCCCTCAAAATGCATGTACGGCTTTCCAACAATTTTTTTTTCGGGGGTAGCATGTTACCCCCACACCCCCCTAGCCATGGTGCGTAAACTTAAAATTGGTCCAGACACGCCCCTGTATTAGACAGTTAGATTTGAACCACGACAACAGCGTTTTTTTCACCCAATTGGGAATGGGTCCGGTACCCCTAAGATTGGGAATTTTTCAAGTCAAATTGGGAAAAACGATTTTTGAAATGATGACAACGCAGGAATTGGGAATTTAAGTTACTATACCGTTAGAACTGTTTATGATGGTAAACATGGTGTAGAAACTAAATCTATGCTGGGTGTGTTACTCACAGTAGACGCTGTTGCGGCCGAGACAGAGTTGATGACTTGGTAAAATCCATATCTTATCTTATCTATCTCTGGATACTGCCAATCACGCTCGCGAGTGTTAAAGGCAGTGGTCTAGATTCAAGTTTTTCATTATCGTCTTTTTCAAAACAATTCTGTAATACTTTGAATTATGGCTCATGATTGTTTTAATTGTAGGTTTTCTATTTTATAAATGATGGTAAACAGAGTCAGACTGGGTTTGTAAACTCTTATCAATTTCAGCGGATTTTGCGATCATGCAACATTAAACAGTCTCAATGAAGGGGCATGTATAAATCTTCGCCCAGACCGTTTCCGAATTTCGGCCGTAATCACTGGTATTGTTTTATACCAGCGTTTTTTTTCCTTCTTTGAACGGGTCCGGGGAACGGACCCGTTCCCAATTGGAGACGGACCCGTCCCAATTCGACGACCGGACCCGTCCCAATCAAAAGAAATAAAATATCGGACCCGTTCCCAATCAAAATAAACATACTTCCCAATTGTCAAATTACTTTTTCCCTTTAAATCATAGCAAACCATCCATTTTTCAACTTATCTTTTGCTACAATGAATGTCTCGTCAAGGAAATATACAGAAGTTTATAATTCCGTGGTCTCATGAAATGTAAACAAAGTTACGCAACTCCATTGACATTTTTGGGAGTATCTGTATAAAACAATACCAGTGATTACGGCCGAATATCGGAAACGGTCCGGGCGAAGATTTATACATGCCCCTTAATCGAGACTGGTTAATGTTGCGTGATCGCAAAATCCGCTGAAATTGATAAGAGTTTACAAACCCAGTCTGACTCTGTTTACCATCATTTATAAAATAGAAAACCTACAATTAAAACAATCATGAGCCATAATTCAAAGTATTACAGAATTGTTTTGAGAAATACGATAATGAAGAACTTGAATCTAGATCACTGCCTTAACACTCGCGAGCTTGATTGGCAGTATTCAGAGATAGATAAGATTTTGGATTTTACCAAGTCACCAACTCTGTCTCGGCCGCAACAGCGTCTACTGTGAGTAACACACCCAGCGTAGATTTAGTTTTTACACCATGTTTACCATCATAAACAGTTCTAACGGTTTAGTAACTTAAATTCCCAATTTCTGCGTTGTCATCATTTCAAAACTTGTTTTTCCCAATTTGACTTGAAAAATTCCCAATCTGAGGGGTACCGGACCCGTTCCCAATTGGGTGAAAAAAAACGCTGTATACATACTCCCAAAAATGGCAATGGAGTTGCGTAACTTTGTTTACATTCATTGTAGCAAAAGATAAGTTGGAATATGGATTGTTTGCTATGATTTAAAGGGAAAATGTAATTGATAATTGGCAAATATGTTTATTTTGATTAGGAACAGGTCCGATAATTGATTTCTTTTGATTGGGAAGGGTCCGGTCGTCAAATTGGGAAGGGTCCGTCTCGAATTGGGAACGGGTCCGTTCCCCGGTACCATCCAAAGAAGGAAAAAAAACGCTGGACAATCTCGTCTTTACTCACTTTGCTAACTTGTGTATAGCAAGAAACAAGGCAGGGCGATTGGATACCAAGAATTGCAAGCCTTTGCAGTGATAATTTTAGAAATCAGATGAATGAGTCCTCGGGATGCACATTCTGTAAAACAATGAGTCCTTTAGACAAACATGGGGTCCTTCAGGTGAAAAATTAACCCAAATCCCCTTAACTTGTTTCTAGTTTTGAAGACAGATGACCACTTAAAGCAGGTTGAAAGAAAAGCAGAATGTGCCTTAAGGCACATTCTGCTTTACTTTCAACCTGCTTTAAGCTACTATTTGCTTATGAGTAATAGGTTAATAATAACTAAGGCCAGAAAAGCTATGGGTCCATGGGACTCGCAACTTTTTAAATAATGAGTCCTTGGCAAATTCAATGAGTATAGGACTCAGGATGCACACGTAAAATTATCACTGCCTTTGCACTCTAACATAGTGTCTGCTTCACAATATTTGTCTGCAATTCGAAACAATTATTTTAAAGATATTTTAGTTTGAGAAACCATAGCATGAGTGTCAGATAGGATCCGACGACGCAAATAGTTTGGGCAACATTCATCTGTCAGGTATGCTTTATCACTTTCTGCAGCACTGATTTATAAGGTTTATGATAGATGTAAAGTGAAACAGGGGAAAAATGTCTGCCCGTGGTGGGACTCGAACCCACGCCCACCTCAACACTAGTCCGGCGCTCTACCGACTGAGCTAACCGGGCGGTCTATCGATCCCACCTACACAGCCACTACAGATGATATCCGAAACTGAAACGTCCGAACATTATACAACTTGCAACAGCGATGCGCATCATTACCTTTTCCCAACTAGTTTCTGGATTTGCTTCTCTCCATTTTTCAATTCTGTAGATTTATGCTTAGGGAAACCACATCCTGTTGAACTGTCACCGCTAATTGGAGACAGTAAACAGAGGAAAACGCAGAAAAGAAAAACGTTTAGCTGGCCGTTCATCCTTGTTCCGTGTCGGCTTGTCTTCGTGCAAACAGCTATTTTGTAAGAATCGCACGAATGCGCCAGCGGACCTCCCACCTCAAAGTTCCATCCCGAAACCACAAAGATCTATTAGAATTTCCTTTTTAAAAGAAAAGACATGCCCGTTTTATAACTTACATGTCTGATCTGGATCCCAAGCGTTTGCAACGGTTAGCCAGGTTAGCGACGTCGACAAGTGTTAATTACACAAAGACGACACGCGGCGTCTGATCTTGATCAAAACTGTATGTCACTCATATTCATCTTTTCGTCAGATTAAAAAAAAGCATAAAACTAGTTCTGATCTCGTAGGCACACGAACATTTAGCAAGAGATAAGGGTTTAACAAACAAATTGAATTCCGATTTAGAGATGTGCAACTGTCAACGAATGTATAAATGTACGTAAATGACGTCACGCTAAATAGAAAGCGACGTCAGATTAAAAAAAAGCATAAAACTAGTTCTGATCTCGTAGGCACACGAACATTTAGCAAGAGATAAGGGTTTAACAAACAAATTGAATTCCGATTTAGAGATGTGCAACTGTCAACGAATGTATAAATGTACGTAAATGACGTCACGCTAAATAGAAAGCGACGCCAGAGTAAGATACAGACATTCAATGCAGAAAACATACCAAAGAGAGAGCAGTGTGCATTATATTTGTCATTCGTTAAACAACCACATGCTTAATATATAGGATATAATGAGTGTTCATAACTTATTGGATTTCTTAAACTAGTATTTTAGAAAAAATAAAAAAAACGAGGCTTTTTCTAAAACGACGAGTTTGATAAATCCATTAAATTATTAACACGAATTTTATGTTCTTTATATTGATTCCTTGAAAAAGCCTAACGGCGAAACGTTGGAAGATAATTTAATTCGTGTTGGTGTTGTTATTTTTCTTATATGTTCTTTATATAACATATATTCAATTCTAAAAGAAACTGTGCACTTTTTTTCTGTAATTATTCATTGACTATTCTCCTGAAATCCTATGTATTTGCATGGATAATATATAACTAAACGTTTATAAATATATTATCCCTGGTATTTGATACCAAAACTTAGATCAGTTCACGAACAATATGGCATTTATTTCAGATTTTGAGATGCGGTCGTTTAAATGGGGTGTTTTTAAACGAGAACAGACGAAGTGTTAAAATCAAAGTTGCAAAGTAACCCTCAGATTCAGACTGTTGTAATTTTATGATACTTTTTGTCAGTATCGTATATGTGTCCATCTTTGCTCATGGTGCAAACGGCAATGAAACATCGCGTAGACCTTACGTGACGTCTAAAAACGACGTTGGGAATGAAACGTTGTCCTATCCCTGAGTTAGGGCATACTAAGTATAGGTTAGACCATGGTTGCAAGCGAATAAACGATATAGTTCGAGGGGGCGTAGCCCCCGAGAATTATGTCGTTTATTCGCGCGCAACCATGGTCTAACCTATTTAGCACTGGCTTAGGCTCGAGGAAAACAAGAAAACCATTCGTTTCTGATTTCTGTTTTAGACGAAAAAGTCATTTTGTTTGTAATATTTTCTAAAATTGAAAGGTTATTTCAAAGATAAGTTTGAGACATTCAGCATGCGTTAACACCAACATAAATAACGCTTATTGAAGCTCTATATGTAAGCACAATTCATTAGTAATTGTCTTTAAAGTCTAGGTCTCACTGTACATAATAAAACGTCATGAAGCGTATGCAGTTCACCTCTGACCTCAGCTGTTTTTAGAATTGTGACGTCAAATTGCCTTGAGATGACGGAAGCGAGGAATAAGTGAACAGTTTGTTAGTTATTCCATGGTTTGTTGAAATAAACGATATATTCACAGGTTTTTGGGGCATCTGATTGGCCGAGAGCTCCAAGCCATGTGCTAAAGGTCCTTAGCACATGGCTTGGTGCTCTCGGCCAATCAGATGGCTCAAAAAGTGTCGAATATATCATGTATTTCGACGCTTTTTGAAATAACCATGGAATAACTAACAAGCTGTTTCTTTATTCAATGGTTCTGTCGACCAATCGTCATTACGCATTTTTGACGTCACAACCTACGTAATGTCTCACGTGATATCGCCCATATGCATCGTAGCCGTAAACAGCTGATTTCACTGAACTACAGTAACACTTAGGTTAAACGAAGTTTAAGGGAAATGTCATTATAAAATTTCAGTTTTATATGTATACAGGTGACAGCTTAATGCAGTATTAAAGTTATACAGAAAGCTCCTATTTGAAGCTTTCTGTATTACTTTTATCCTACATTTAAGCAAACTGTTGTTAAACGACAAGTTAAAAGGAAACGACATTTCAGTTTTAAAAGCAGGTCACTGATGACTGCTTAATGCAGTAGTTATGCAGAAAGCTCCTATTTTGAGCTTTCTGTATTACTTTTATACTGCATTCAAGCAAACAAATTATTTATTTTTTCGTTTTACATAGGTTTTACTGTAAACAATGAATAATTAGGATTTGTGAGAACAGTGACAAAAGAAATAACACAAATTTTCAAGTTTGAATGAGTGAAAATAATCTTTATCCACAAATAATACACAATTAGACCGCATAGAGGTATTAAAGGATCTAGATTGAAATTTGAAATAGAATCAACATTCAACAGTAACTTTTATTTCAGTCGAACAGTATTGAAATAAGAGTTACTGTTGAATATTTCACTGAACACAGTGTTAAAAGAATCAATCTTGCCTTTAAATTTCTAACTTTATCTTTTTTCCCCCTTTTTTCAATTTCTAAGATGTGATTTGCTTCTGGCACAATGATTTTCAAAATATTTGTTTGAGGTAAAGCGTCCTTGTTTTCCTGCTCTTCCTTGACAACCGTGCATGTCTTTGGTTTTGGAGGCTGCGATGTATTGCTTATGTCTTTTAGCATTTGGGCAGATTCCCTTTCGTAAAGTTGGACAGCGTTGCTGCGATGACCACTTCTGCCTTTCACTGATTTCTCGTTAAAGCCTGCATTAAATAAAGTTGTGCAGCATGTAACTTTTCCCGAGTGGTTGGATATATTTCGTCCGGTGGTGTCTATTCCAGCTTCATCAAACATACGTTTCATATACTGAGATAAAGTGTTCGTGCCAATGGCTTGCAAGGAAAACTTCGGAGGGTCTTTAATGGATCTGTTTGCCAGAGGCCGCTGGTAGAATGGACCTGTCCCAATACTGCTGATGTATTTTTGATACAGTTCAACGACACATCTGGGATTAGTTGGATCACCGTAATGTTTGATGAATTTGGGCTCAACGCGCCGATTATCCAATCCTCCCTGATTGTTTTTAGTTACACGCCCTGAAAACGACACGTATTTTCCCACGGAGTCATTTCCAATGGCAAATTGATCAACTTGAAGATCACGATACTCGTCCATTCCTCTTAATCCAAACAACTTACAGTTATAAAAAAACACTGCATAACTGAGTGATTTTGCGGTATTTTTACTGAAAAAGCACTCCAGAGCGTGTCCTCGTCTTGTTCCGTTATTGGATCTGAACGCTTTTTTGATATTCCAATGCCAGCGGCCATGAGCTCCTTCATTTTTGTGTCAAGGCTTTTTCTGCAAGTCAGAAACGTTGGGTCTTCTTTCTTAAATAAATTGAGTATACGTCCATTGTCACGCATGTGTCTCTGAATACCAGCCATTATCTGTGACAGCTTGTTTGGAGGGTAGTCCGTTGAGTCTTTTCTCCGTACTTCCATAACAAACCTGCTGAACCAGAAATCTAAATCCTGATCAGTCGCACACAGCGGATCCACAGGGACACTCCTTCCCGATAGTATTGTTTCCATTTGGGCATTTCTATTTTTTGCCCAGTCCTCATACACACTTAAACTCCAGGAGGTAGATTTTTTTGTGTTCGCAGGCACCCGGTCGGCTATTCTCGCTTTAAACTGTTCTTCCGAAACAGGCTCGGCGTGCCTAGTAGTACTTTCTCTTTGAAAAAATAATTGTTGTGTTGGTATGCTCTCAAGATCAATTTCTGTAAAATCTTCTTTAAATAAATCCTCAAAATATATGCCAAAAGACATGGTCAATCTTTGTATTGTTTTGTAAACACTGTTGTGTGCAAAGATTGAATTGAAAGGAGGGAAAGTCTGCACGGCTTGATGACGTCAAATTACGTGTTTGATGACGTTTAATTTTTGTTTTTCCTCGAGCCCAAGCCAGTGCTAAATAGGTTAGCCAATGGCTGAGCGTGAATAAACGATAAGTTCTCAGGGGCTACGCCCCCTCGAACTATATCGTTTATTCGCGCTCAACCATGGTCTAACCTATACATATTGATAAGGTCTATTCTACTAAAGCTCGACGTGCGAGCATCATTGTGACTAAGAATATTTAGCACATGGCTTGGAGCTCTCGGCCAATCAGATGCCTCAAAAACCTGTGAATATATCGTTTATTTCAACAAACTATGGAATAACTAACAAACTGTTCACTTATTCCTCGCTTCCGTCATCTCAAGGCAATTTGACGTCACAATTCTAAAAAAAGCTGAGGTCAATAAGCGTTATTTATGTTGGTGTTAAAGCATGCTTAATGTCTCAAACTTATCATTTGAAATAACCTTTCAATTTTAGTAAAATATTACAAACAAAATGACTTTTTCGTCTAAAACAGAAATCAGAAACGAATGGTTTTCTTGTTTTCCTAGAGCCCAAGCCAGTGCTAAATAGGTTAGACCATGGTTGCGCGCGAATAAACGACATAGTTCTCGGGGGCTACGCCCCCTCGAACTATATCGTTTATTCGCTTGCAACCATGGTCTAACCTATACTAAAAGACCTATCAGTGAACTTCTGTCTTCCCAAACGGAAATGACGTCATGCTCGCAGCAAACGAGCAGCCCAATGGCGTGCTGTCAAGATCTGTCCCACAGAGGGTCTCCTGGCCTGGAGTGGGTGTCCGAGGTTGCCGGAGGCAACACAATACGGTCTGTCAGCTGATACCGTACTGTCTTGCCGAACGAAAACAACGTCGAAGAAACATCAACGTAACACATTCATTTGTTGAATTGCTGTTCTAGGTATCTGTGCACTGTCTGCGACGATTTGCCACTCCACTTGTATGTTGAAAACGTTTGAGCAACCGACTGATTGTGTTTCTTTATTATCCTAACGTCCTACTCACGTTAGAGACGTTGTAGTTATGAACAAGCATTGCAAATACTCGAAGTTGCCTATTTTCATTCAATCTCAGCAAGTTGGTTGTGTACCGATATGAAGTACAATGTGTTTTTTTCTTTGTATAAGGCATACAAATTACACCTATGCACGTTTTTGGTGGAATGTGCATTTTCCTTTAGCTGCACGCACAAAACATGCCAAATAATGTATTTCCCAATAAGCTGAAAATGACTTCATACTAAGCAATATATTTTGTTATCGATGGATGGCAAATATACATGAGATATTGTGTGCGAAATTTGAAATCGATACGTCTTCTAGATATTGAAATATTTGAAAATAAAAAGTGCACAGTTTCTTTTGGAATTGAGTATATATGATAACCTAAAAAAGTTATTTATCGTAGCCTTTGACAGTCAAGTGAATGATGGGTGCGAAATAAGTAGATCTGATATTGATTTATATCACACACAAAAAATCTATACATTGAATCTACATGATGGAATGAACTTTCAATGAAGACGTTGGATATTGAACACATAGAACGCATTTTAATGACGTCACAAGTAAACTACGTCGTGGCGTACCTCATTTGCATAGTTATTCAACTAGTTATATATGACATTTAAACAACGGGTATTATTCAACGCTCACGCCGTCTGCTATTACGTTATAAACAATATTAAAACGTTTATTAAAATATACATGCCTACAATCAATGAAACGTGTAAGATTTATCACATGTTGAGTAGTACTCGGTTCGCCGTGGTATATCCTCATGGTTGCATGAGCAGGGTTGCCACTTCTCCGGATTTTTCCAAAATCTTCGGATTTTTCTTTATTTCTCCGGACCTATGGATTTCCCCCAAACTCTTCGGATTTTTGCTCCTAATTTTATACGGTTTTTTTACTCAGGGAAACGTGAGTGACAAACAGTTTAGATCCAGACCATACTCCAAACTGTGCGCCGAAAATTTTGAAATCTTAGGATTTTTTATAAGCAACTTATTGTACGTGGCCCTGCATGAGTAGCGATAAACGGTTACGGTGCCGTAAAACCGTTGCACCGGGATATGTTATATAAAACAAATAAACAACGAGTGTTATTAAACGCCCACCCCGTCTGTTATGTTGTAAAAAGGCTTAGGATGCTGTATGACTGCTTTACACACGTTTAACTCAATATTCCATAGCCTGTTTCTAGTTTTGAAGACAAGTGACCACTTAAAGCAGGTTGACAGTAAAGCAGAATGCGACTTAAGACGCATTCTGCTTTACTTTCAGCCTGCTTTAAGCTATTATCTACTAGAATATAGAACATATTTTTATTATTCTTATTTGTAACAGTATAAACTGGAACTAGATCTATTTTCTTCAGTAGATGAATAAATTAAAGTTGTAAAAGGGCGTACTTATGGGGTATTGAGTTAGCTGTGTCGCTGTGTTGACATGACGTGCTATAAGAACATGATTGTATATTATAACAATACGCCAGTTACGTCTTTCTATATACAGTAAAAACTCGATTCTACGAAATCGCGTTAGTACGAAAATACCATAATCCAACGCTAAAACGTGGCATATCCAAGTTTTAACTTTGAAATACGGGTATGTTTGACTTAAGCAATATCGATTTATCAAAATTCAACTTATGAAATACTGGTAAGATTGATTTAAGCGAGTTCGAAGTATCGAGTTTCGACTTACATGTACATTGTTTACTGAGCAAATATAGAAACACTTCCCATCCAATTACAGGAATATTTGCTTGAAGGTTATAATGTTGATGGTATACATATATAGTAAAACATATACAGAAAATGAAGTTTATTCGTTTTTAAATCCATATCATATTGATGGAATAACAACTTTTCTAGTGATGTAATAAATAAGTTGGTAGTAGTAAAAATAAAAAATAAACTGATTTTTTTCTCCAAAATGTTTAGGTGAATTATATGAATTTTTATAAAAGGTCATAAATTGTATTCAGTATGATTAATATCTTGTATGGCGACAGTATGCACCAATACACGCTAAATGTATACGGCGTAACGTAATGTTAAATAAGTACGTCAGTCCTCCACTCTTGCCGTAAAACCTGTGCCAAATCTTGAATGCGCAATCTTGAATGTTATCAATTTGCGTAGCCCACCATATGCATTGTTAAGTGTGAACCGAGATTCGTCAGTAAATAGAACTCGACGCCTGTCAGCTAGCCCCAATTCAAATGACGTCGTGACAACAATAACCCAACGCAACGGTGACGTCGCGTCAAGATTTGACCAAAATATGGGCGTCGTGCTCTGACTGGTTGAGTTTTGGATCGCAAGTGATTACTAATAGGGTTTGTGATGACACGCCGTATCCTTTTGTCGTTACGTGGCTGGCAAACGACGTAGACGTAAAGGTGGGACGTTTCTACATTTGCTGAGTATATCTTTCTATCTATCTATCTCCAAACGCTAACTAATAGTGTGCGTTTATTACTTCATAACGGTAGGGTTTAACCATTTCATTCACAATGACGTCATTCGTCCATTTGCAAACAATTTTGATCCTGATCAGACGCCGGGTCGCGCGGCGTTTTATCAGGGTCAAAACTATTTGCCACTTATTTCGAAATAACGTCACTAACACTGCCTTAAATCTAACTTTGAAACGATATTGCAGACAAATGAATGAGTAAAAAACCGGCAATAAAGTTGATCATGAAAGGGTTAAAAGACTCAATGGCAAGCAAGGTGAACGTAAAAAACCCTAAATGAGCTTTCTGTTTTACGTTCACATTGCTTTAAGAATTCATCTTATTTAAACAAATGATAATTAACACAATTAATTAAGTGATCGTAAAACATGTACATGTATATAGGTTTTACTGTAATGTAAAAAACAAATCATACATATTCATTGACATACTACAATGCTATTTCTCTACAACGATACCCAATTGAAGACATCGAAAATGTGTGTTGTTCGACTGGAGTCGTTATAGGAAAGGAAACTTAAGACATGGCTTACATTTTCAAACAGGCTTGAATCCAAACCAGACGTCTGGATTCAAGCTGTTTGTCACTCGTCTTTATATTTATTCTATCAAAATGTCAACTTTAATGATTTTTTGAGAAAATCAGCAGACGAAAATTTTCAGCAGATGATACTACAGCAGTAAAAGCGTTAGACATATTTGTCCTGTTTAGGAAACTGCAGCATGATCGTTGTAAGGAAGAAGTCGTTGTTGTGATGGCCGTTATAAGGAAAGAGCACTGTATCACCTGCTTTTCACAACATTTGAAAGCGGCTACAGACGACGTTACAAAGAGTTTGAATTCTGATCAGACGGCGCCTTTTCGCTCGTTTTTATCATAACGACATGTACTTTTAGTTCTGTGCGCGTCATCCGATTTCAAATTGCACGACTCTCTAAAACATAAATAAGCCGTGTCATGAGAAAACCAGGCTCAATCCAGACCATCTACTGACCAGGTTCTACACTCCCAGATAGCAGAGCGACGTTGGTCTAACGTTGGCTAATGGTCGGCATATTGGCACAACGTTGGCGTTGGCATGTTAACGTTGGCCCAATGTTGGCCCAACGATAAATAACATTTTCCCAACGTTGGCCCAACCGTTGGGCCAACCAAAAGCCAACGAGCATACATACCTTGGGCCAACGTCATCCCAATGTATGGCCAACGAAGTGAACGAATGAACGACGTTGGGCCAACGTTGGGCCAACGAAGTGAATGACGTTGGGCCAACGTCAAAATGTTATCTGGGTATTTATGCTGTAATAGGTTCAAATAAGGAATGATTGGAAACGGGACCAAAGTTTTTGTCCGGTTTAGAGAGGTTTCCGGTGTTTAGAGGGGGTTCACTGTATTGTATATTGCAATATTTTGCAGTGAAGTCAAAGCTCTGATTCAGCTTCCATAATGTTAAAGCAGACGGATGTTATGCGATGAAAGGGTTAAACTCAGACGACAAAGATTAGATTTGAAGCAATTCATATGAATAACAAAGAGTTTGAATCCCAATCTGATGCTGAGTTACCCGAACTCTTATTTGGATCCAAACTACACATATTTGCAAATTCTAGTCCTGTCGGGGTTTTGCAAGTACAGGAGTCCAGATACGCCTTTCTTAAAACAAAGAAGTTCATTGGTGTCAGTTTGTCTAAGTTTGGTTTGTCTGCACTGAAATTAGTAAGGGGTACTAGGTCTTAAACTGAACAACCAATGAAGTATGAAACTAATCAGTTCAGTCAATCAGATAAGACCTATGGTTCAGCAATGTTAGTGATATCAAATTTTCTTTAACCCTTTCACTCTCAGTGGCGTTTTAAATCGCGTTTGCAATCAGTTTAGATCCTGATTAGACGCCGCTGTTTGACACTCGTTTCGAAAAATATTAAGGCAACCTTTAATCTAACTTTGAAACGTGTCTTGCAGACAGACGGCAATACAGCGGTGAAGGAGTAAAAATCTCCCGAATAATTTTAGCATGAACTTGTTAAAGAAATTGAAAACATAAATCAAACTGGCTGTCAAATCGGAGCAAAAAAATGAAAAGTTTAACAGTTATTCGGAACACTTCGGTCATTTCCGTCATGCAGAAATTTCTTGAAAGACGGAAGTAAACGAAGATTGCCGAATGTGCTTCATACGTCAGTTGACTGGAAGTATTTTGAAATTTTGCAAGTTATATCAATAAGAAATCCCAGAGCTTGAAATTAAGCAAGTGAATAATCACTATTGTTCGAACAAGCACGGATCCAGGGGAAACGGCGTAGCCCTGAAATACATTGAAACCCTTCTAAACCGGACATGTGTGGGGACAACATTACTGTCCGGTTTAGAGGGGTTTCCGGTTTAGAGGGGTTTTAACCCATATATTGTTTCTAGTATGGATGATAGCTGATCACTTAAAGCAGGTTGAAAGTAAAGCAGAATGCGCATTAAGGCGCATTCTGCTTTACTTCCAACCTGCTTTAAGTTGCCATCTGCTATAGAATATAGAAAATAGGAGTAAAAAGGAATAAAAAGGCATGTTTATTGAGTAATGGGTCATAATAAGGGAGGGTTGGAAACGGGGCCAACGTTTTTTTTTGTCCGGTTTAGAGAGAATTCCGGTATTTAGAGGTTCCGGTTTAGAGGGTTTTTACTGTACCCACTTGAACATATTGCAAAAATATGACGTGGTTCCTGACTTGTTCGAAAAGAACCCATTATGTGACAATGAGTCTAATTCTTCCGTAGCCATTGGTGAGATTTACATAAACGAGTAAAGTACATAAAAAGTTAACATATACATGTATACCAAACTTCGGTGTACATCACCTTATATCTACTGTGACATTTTGAAGGCAGAATACAGCTTGTTAAAGGGAATATCAGATATGTTCGTCTTTTGTTTAAAGTTTCACCTGTATTCAACAAAATTAATAATTAAATTGAAGCAATGAACAGAGGGTAGCATGGAGTGTTTTCAGACGCTACTGTCCAGCCTGAAAAAGGTTAGTTTCGATTGGACGCCCCTTAGGGGAAATAGTGGATCCGCGCATGCATCAAGACTTTCCTAAATTGCCAGACTTGCTTATTTTAGTATAGTATATTATTGTCCTTATTTGTGACATTTGAAAGTCACACGATGGCCATATGAGAAGAAGTTCTTTTACGTGTACTAATGCTCGCGTATGCTTCACTTGAAAATATATTCTCTGAATATGTAGTGATTAAAGTTTGAATTCAGGCTTATTGCGGAAAACGAGTAAGTTACAAGGAGATGTTTTTTTGCTTTCCCAAAGAAAACGTTTGTGCTAGAGCAATACAGTTAGGATTCTGATCCCTGGGTAACTCGACAGTTGAGTAGGCTCCAACGTAACTATGTGACAATCTGTTTTTATAGTTAGTAATATTTTCAAGAATACTAGTATGTCCGTTCAGTGTATATTTAACTTCAAGTAAGATAGTTTTGGTTAATTGTCATATGCTCTCATCTGCACTTTATTAACCCTTAGCCTGCCACTCACGACTATATCTCCATATGCAAACAGCTTGGATCCGGATGAGACGCCGAGTAACTCGGCGTCTCATCCGGATCCAAGCTGTTTGACACTCGGACAACATTTTCAGCAATTTTGAGCAACTTTGAAGCACTTTGAAACTTGAAGCAGACGAGAAATATAGCAGACGACAATTTATTTGGCGGGCTAAGGGTTAAATTGTTTATATTTATTGTTCTTGTTTTAGTCCTGCCTTTGCAGCTTTGCTACAGTTGTTCATTGGAAGCCCGCTAGGGGGGCTTCCTGAGTGTTGAGTTTGAAGGTAGCCATTTTCTTATCAAGATATTCTGCTTAATGCGTAACAGTGAATAAATTAGAATCAACTATATGCAACCAGTCAAAATGCATTGTCTGCTCATGTCTAAAACGCATTTTACGCCTTTGATTCGTACCTCCAGGAACACAAGAAAACACATGTAGTTACACTTTATAAAGTAATGAATATGCACAGAGGAAGTATTTCCTATATCATATAGCTGATAATAGCTTAAAACGAACTGAAAGTAAAGCAGAATTCTCCTTAAGGAGTGGTGTGCTCAAGTTTACTTTTACTTTATTTTAAGTATCGAAAAACGACGAGCGCTTTTCTTCGATACTGAACACAATCGATGGGGTGAAGTCAGGTTTAAAGCCAAAACTATTGGTCAAAAACACTTGTTCCTCCTTGAAATCTCTAATACATGTACAACTGTACATGTATATTTTTTATCTAATGCAGACTAATGATGACGTGTTTGAACTAGAAAATTATATCAATTAGACAGATGGCACATCTAAGGCCAAATTTGATCTGGATGAAGCGAATCCATCCAGTTATGCCTACATATTGCAATAAACTCTCGTTATTTGGCGTCTCATCTGGACCCAAGTTGTTTGTAACTTTGGTGATAATTGCTGGAAGAAATTTCTGGTATATAAAATGTGATGGTCATCTGTAACTTCTACAGCCGCAGGGCTGCCATAAGTTGACATGAAAAATCCTAAGATTTCCAAATTTGCATTTTTCAAGTGCGATTTTACGAATCGTACTTTTACCCCATAGCCTTTTTCTAGTTTTGTTGGCATGTGACTACTTGAAGCAGGCTGGAAGTAAAGCAGAATGCGCCTTAAGGCGCATTCTGCTTTACTTTCAGCCTCCTTTAAGCTACCATGTACTAGGAAAAAATCCGAAGATTTAGGAAAAATCCTGAGAAATGGCAGCCCTGCAGCCGTTTTATTTCATTTTAGATTTTGAAGAGAGACCGCGACGAGCTTCTGCTTTAAATGAACAAAATGACGAGTGCCAGTGGTAAAGTTGTTCAACAAGCTATTGACACTGATAACGATACGGACCTCCAAGAGTCTTTCAGCGAAGTGTCAATACCGTTCTGTGGGAAATTGGAGTTTGTGTGCTGGGCATGCAAAGGTGAGGTGACTGCATATTGTAAAGGTTGCGAGGAATATGTATGTCGAAAGTGTCTGATTGATCATAAGAAAAGCTCAACGAATGACGAACTACACAAAGTCTGTTATTTTTACTGTGCAGAAAGTTTGAAAAGAAACAAGTTAATAAAAGCTAGCAGTGTCTGTACGGATTGTTCGAAATATTTTTGTGAAAAGTGTTCTATTTTACACATTGGATTCCGGAAGTGGAGGAATCACGTGATTGTCATACGACAGGATATGCCAGTGGTAGACATTTTCCCGGAAGTTCCGAAGAGGAATAGATCTCGTTGCAACTCTCGTGGCCATCGAGAAAAGCAACGTTTATTTACAATCAACAA
This sequence comes from Gari tellinella, assembly GCA_922989275.2. Classification (NCBI taxonomy): domain Eukaryota; kingdom Metazoa; phylum Mollusca; class Bivalvia; order Cardiida; family Psammobiidae; genus Gari; species Gari tellinella. Next base: position 21,335,441 of record OV277870.1, on the reverse strand, counting down.
TAGGTCAATGCCGCATTGTGAACACAAGTTACATTGGTCAAATAGATATTGCCTCATTGATGCCATTAAGAAACAGAATGGCTACCATATTTAACACTCTCTTTGCCATAAGCGACTAAACTCGGCATGGAAAATAGTTTGGATCTAGATTAGGGTCCGTTTGATAAAACTTACGATAAAAACGGTCGTAAGTCAAAACTTTAAAATACATTTAATTTCTGATTTAAATGACTATTCCAAACTGATGTCACAAGACAGGATTAGATGGAGAAATAAATAATAATTGAGACTTTTATAATCTGACTTACGACTACATTTGTCGTACGAAGATTTATGAATTCAAAATGTTTAACACCTGTTTAAATGGTTATACAGTCGAATCTTTTAAAAGAAATATGTTTGCCTAAAATTGCAGACGAATAATTTTTCTAGGCGATACATGTTTATTGTAACAGGATTGAAACAGATGATTAAATTTGGCGGGAAATGGAATAACATATCTTGTATCCCTTTCCCACTAAGATCATAGTCTGGCTAAAACCAAACCACTCCAAACCTCAAAAACTCACTTAAATAACAACATAAACTACATAAAATCCTTTATATCTAATCACATTAAGAATTGCGGAATTAAGGCTAAAATAATGAAAATAAATGTTAAATTAGAATTAAATCTACAATGTTTTTTTGTGTTGTTTTTTTCATTTCTCGGGGAGCAATTCGTACAAAACTTAAGATAGCTATATACAGTTAATCCTAAATACATGTATTAACACATTTCCAAATAGGCTGTTTCTGGTTTTGAAACAGGTATCCATTTAAAGCAGGTTGAAAGTAAAGCAGAATGCGCCTTAAGGCGCATTCTGCTTTACTTTCAGCCTATAAGTTACACTCTACTAGAATATGGAAACCTTATTTTTTATAAGTGGTTTGGGGTGGTTTTGAGAGGTTTGTTGAAGTCTGGGGTCTTTAGACGGACCGGTCTGGCACCTATGCCAATACTTGCAAGAAATACTTTTCGTGCTTCTACATTTACCTAGTCCTGATAATCATGCAAATGTTCCTTGCCGGTGTATGCATACCACCGATTGAACGTAATACAGAAAGCCTAGTCATACGTGTTTTGCTTTACTTTCAACTACATGTCAGCAACACTAAAACAAACTATACGGTGAAATGGTTTTTCTGACCCCATGTTATACAATCATTACGATATATGTTTAGTCAAATTACCTTATGTCTAAATATGAGAAAAGAAAGCACACGACACATGTTTAAAGCAGATTGCGAACGGCGTTACGTTACGGGGACCACAATTGAAATGAAGGAAAAATGTTCCTCTTGTTTGTGCAATCCTTGGTATTGGTGAACATATCAAATGAATTTCATGTGTATGCATTATTCGTCATAGATTACATTATATGTGTATGCACTGTATTGCCATGTTATGCCACTGTTGCCAAAATAAAATTAATCAATCAGTGAAGAGGGCAATTAATGTGGAGAAAATAAAACGTCATTACAAATTACATGTACATTACTACATGTACTTGAATAAAACATTAAAATCTGAATCCCCCATACAGTTGTCTCTTGGCATTTGAACTCATTTCAACCCTTATCTTGCTTAGACCGACATTGCAAGTGAATAACGAACCATTTATATTATCAAAAATTTGGACTATTGATTTCATTTCAGTGGCAATTCAGGGCTGCCATTTCTCCGGATTTTTCCTAAGTCTTCGGATTTTTTCCTAGTACATAGTAGCTTAAAGCAGCTTGAAAGTAAAGCAGACTGTGCAATAAGGCGCATTCTGCTTTACTTCCAGTCTGCTTTAAGCAGCAACGTGTCAACAAAAGTAGACACAGGCGATTGGGTAAAGGTACGATTCGTAAAATAGCACTTAGAATAATGCAAATTTGAAAATCTTAGGATTTTTTATGTCAACTTATGGCAGCCCTGGCAATTTCGGTGCCAATACATTACGTGGTTTTTTCCTCTTTTTTGCATAATAAAATCTCAGAACTGTATTTCTACTCAATCACCCCTGCAATTTCAAATGGACATTTCCTGTAGTCTACATTGACAAATTCTGTAGATGCTTGTCAGGGTCAAGCAGTGTATATCTTGACTACTAGTCGCTGCGTCATTGATGCGGTGACTGGTCTGGATTTACACTGTTTGGAATGCTATAAGTCTGTTTGTCTTTCGCGTTAAATTTTTAATCAAAACAGGCCATTTTCTGCATTTTATTACATTGTGTTTGAATGAACCCTCCTCCTGTCGTTATGTTGAACATACATGTATATACTTTAAAATTGTCGTCTATGAATATTGTAAAATACAGCGCCCCCTCTCTACAACGACACCCAAAGGGAGACAAAAAATATGTTCGTTGTTCGAAGGGAGTCGTTATAGAGAGGAAAATTGTCTTACATTTGCAAACAGCTTGAATCCAGATCAGACGCCGCGTAACGCGGCGTCTGATCTGAATTCAAACTGTTTGTCACTCGTAATTAAGGTTTTTCTGTCAAAAAGTCCATTATGTAACTTTTAGAAAAACAGCAGACGACAATTTTAAGTAGTAGATATTGCAGCAGTAAAAGCGTTAGACATTTATGTCCCGTTTAGGGAATGGCGACTAGGGTCGTTGTAAGGAGGAAGTCGTTGTTTGGAGGGCCGTTGTAGAGAGGGAGCGCTGTAAATACATTTTTGAATATACATCTAAAACCTAGTATCAAAAAGTTTTGATCCAGATCAAACGCGTCGTCTGATCTGGATCAAATCTGTTTGTACATTCCAGTCATGTCGTGATGGTCAGGAAAAAGGGTTAAGAATGATTATCCAGTACGGATAAGAAGACGTTTATCTTTTCTAAGAAAGATTGTGCTATATAAAGAATACAATAAGCCGATAGATTTTACATCATATTTTATTTAAATTCACAACAATATCACAGACATGATTAAAACTTAATCATAACAAATAACAGAGAAAGAAAAGAAGAAAGCAGTCGAAAGGTGACAGCAAACAAGAGATCGAAAGAAAGGAGAAAGCAGTCGAAAGTTGACAGCAAACAAGAGATCGAAAGAAAAGAAGAAAGCAGTCGAAAGGTGACAGCAAACAAGAGATCGAAAGAAAGGAGAAAGCAGTCGAAAGTTGACAGCAAACAAGAGATCGAAAGAAAAGAAGAAAGCAGTCGAAAGGTGACAGCAAACAAGAGATCGAAAGAAAAGAAGAAAACAGTCGAAAGGTGAAAGCAAACAAGAGAGGGTAAGAAAAGAAGAAAACGGGCACAAGGGGAAAGCAAAAACATAGTGAATGTAGAACGCGAAACTTTAAAAATACCAGAGGTGCATAAACTCAGTTTGGATCCAAATGGGTCCAGACGATTCCACAATCTGTTTTCATTCCAAAACAAGTGTAATTTCTGCAGACAACAAAGTTTGTAGAAGTATGGTTGGCATGCTAAAATATTGTCTTCTTTTGACAAAACAATTCTCGGGACGCGAATGTTTTCAGACATTGCAACAAAATGGGCCAGCTAGTGTCGAGTATGTATATGCACTATTATCACATAACAACAAATCCATATTATAAACCATACAAATAGTTGTTGTTGTTGTTGTTGGCGTACCTGTGCTTAACACTCACATGAGACAGCTTGGTACAGACATTATATTGTCTGTCAAGCTGGAGGATTACGTGGATAGCTGTTTTCAATTACCTCGCCATATAGGCAGCCATGCTCCGTCTTCAGGGGATTTTAAATACCCAATAAAGGGTATAGAGCTGCTATTGAATGAGATGAACCATATTGGGACACTCCACTAAACCAGGCCAGTAACAGAGCTGAACATAGCTTCCCATGAGCAACTCCATTATGACAAAGTAAAACTTTAAGGGTGCTTGATCTCGCATAATCCCTAAAGAAGATTTGAGATCGGTTCTCTCTGCTCAAAAGGATAACAACTTTTTTCTATTGGCCCCATTGGTTTCATTTTTTACCTATTGTGTTAGTGTGAAGCAACTGAACACTGTACAATGCCCAGTGAAACACACAACTAAGGTAAGAACTTCGGCCAAGGGCCGATACAAATAGTATTCAGTGGTGATATTCAAACCACCATTAGCATTGCACATTCTAAACACTGTTGTTGTTGTTGTTGTTTAAAGCAGCAACAACATTCTAAAATCTAAGACGAACACCTCCATTTAAACGTGGCCTTTGGCGGATTTTGTCGCCGGCTGACCAGGATTTTGACTTGACCCGGAAGTGACGTAAATCTTCCGTATGTTCCTTGTGGATCATGGGCGTATACGATTGTGGCTCACAGTGTTCTTTGTTGGTATTATAGAAGTCTTTATAACCTCCCTCTAGCAAGTACACTTCTGGAAAGTTTAGTTTTGGATAACTGTCTTTGTTGAGGTCACGGTCTAGACTTCTTAAAAACTTGTTCCTGAAAAATTAAATAGTATACATGTATAATATTTACATTGTGAGAATTATCGAGTACATTATATACACATGTCGCAAACAGTGAATACCCATATCAGAAGGCTCCTGACGAGCTCTGGTTAGGGTTTAACCCATTTACCCATACTCTGTTTCTAGTTTTGAAAATAGGTGACCACTTGAAGCAGGTTGAAAGTAAAGCAGAATGAGCCTTAATGCGCATTCTGCTTTTCTTTCAACCTGCATTAAGCTACCACCAGCTAAGATATAGAAAATATTTGCACATTCATGACTATAAAATAATTATAAATTTGAACAATTTTCTTTGGTGGAGGAAAATAAACTAAAGGCGTAAAAGGCGTATTTATGTGGTAAAGGGTTAAAGCATGTGGCTGCTGAAAGCACTGGGGAAGTAAAACAGAAAGCTCATTTAAGGAGCTTTCTGTTTTACTTTACATTCTTGAAGCCGTCACGTGTCCTCCATACAGTCAATAAGTCTGCTTGTTGGTGTTTTATAGAAGTTTTAGCAATCTACTGTATGGATTTCACCCGATAATCAACCCAAATCATTTTGTTTCTTAAAAAAAACATTGGTGGTAAATAAGTTTAGAAATAAAAGATGTAATAGCCGTAAAAGAATAAGCATATGTTCAATACTTACATCTTTGGACCCCGCTCAGAGGAAAACTCACAGTGGAATATCACAACATGGACGTCGTCTTGGGATGTTGTCGTGTTGTTTAGGAATTCCTGTATGGAGTCTTTGGTGTATAGGTTTATAGCTCCCTGAAAGAGGGGAATACACTTGTATGACTTTGATGGTCAGGGTATACACTGTTTGAACATTACAAGCATGTACATGTACTTTATTGTATTATGGTCTAACTTTCAATGATATATCATAAATTCACATTTATTCTTCATATCATCATATTTTTTATTTTTTCGGAAAAGAAATGAGACTGATGATTATAATCATATACAAATGTATATGGTAATGTCTGTCACTAACAACATGTACTTTATTGCCTGGGGTGATGTTCCTAATAAGCAGCAATGCTTTCGATCAAATCCTTTTCACCTATTTTGTATGTAAGTAACATTATTATGTTCTTTATTATGAAATAAAATACGTTTAAACTAACTTTCATTTCTACAGGCGCATCCCTAGACAAGGAATGAAAGTTTGTCGCGGTCTGCATTGTCTTCCGATACAGCCAGTTTTCATGTTCTCATTGCGAGGCTTGGCAAACTTATCTTATTCCCTTTCTTTAATTAATGATGTGTAGTCAAAGTGAAAGTTTGCACGCGTTGTCACAAGGATTGCGACAAGGTAACATATTTGCGTATACATGCATGAAGTCAGAAAATTTAACGATGAAATGCATATCGGTATGTTATAGTGTTTACCTTGATATGACCACCCTCGTATTCATAAGGGTATCTGCAGTCAATGATGGTCACGTGGTCTATCTTGTTGTCATAATGACCTTCTATGACATCAGCCATCTAAAAATCAAAACGAAAGAAAAAATATGAGATGAAAACCGTTAATGTCGTTTGACCTAATTCTGCAAAAGTATCGCCTTTTCTTTCAATATAAAACATCTAATGTCAATGAATACAGCACATACGACGAGGCGTCTGACGTCTAAACTGTTTGCCAATTGTTACCCCTTCATTGCATTGACGTCATCAATTTTTAATAATTGTCATCTGCATTCATTTCTCGAAGCTAAATTTGGGGTACAATGTAGATTTATTTAATGAATATTGAAATGAGTGTCAAACAGTTAGGATCCTGTTCAGACGCCGCGTTACGCGGCGTCTGATCAGGATCCAACTGTTTGCAAATACACCTAAATTATACTCGGGGTAAGGCAGTGAATGGGCTAATAAGAAATTCTATTCAACAGGCAGTCAAATCATTAGACAGAACCATTTTGAAATGACAAAACTATATTTAATATAGATCTACTTTAGTATTTATATTACTGTTAACCATAACTGTTAATAGTTTGAATCTTGAGCAGACCCTGCCTAACGCGACGTATGACCAGGCTCCAAACTGCTTACAAACTCGACTTGGTTCGCCTGTGACAGTGAACAGGTTAATGATAATGTATTTGTGTTTCCCAAAGTTATAAATGTGAAACTGATAAGCATAACTTACCGTTTCTGGTGAAAGGGCACTCAAGTCCTTGTGCTTGCCTCCGCTAATAGTCGGCAAACAGTTTGGTCGGGATCCGTCGGCAATGAGGTTAGAATCTGTAGAGAGGCGGTCAACTGCCTGGATGATAGATGACAGTGGACTGAAGTCCATGTGACTAATACTGGAGTCAGTTCTACGTCGTTTTCTGGGTGGGGAGACGTCTATCCCATCATCTTCTTCCATTATAGATGTGTTACTCAAAGATGACCACGAGGAGTTGAAGGATATATCCATCTGGAATTTTTTTTAAAATATGACGATCATGACGTGTCATTGGTGGTGACACTAACGTATCTAATGTACATTCCTGGTGGTGATGGTAATTATTAAGAATATGTTTATGATGATGATAAAAATAAATAATGATAGTGTTAGCAGTAAAAGTATTATTATTATTATTTTAATTATCATAACTATTATTATTATTATTATAATTATTACTGTTATTATTATCATTTCTTCTTATTATTAATAATATGATAATAATAATAACAATAATAATAATAATATTTGAGTGGCAGTAATAGAAGTAGTAATATAGTAGTAGCTTTAGTATTGTTAATATTTTAGTAGCAGTATAGTAGTTGTTGCTGTAGTAGTAGTACGGAAGACATTATTCTTTCACGTTTGAATGACACTTAACGCAAAAATAAAGAAAGATAGTGTAAAGATGCTGAACATGTGTAGCGCTATAACATTTTGACTATTTATTTTTATCTGATCTACAAACAGTTTGGAACCTTATTACTATTAAATGAGTATAACACAATAAGGTTAAAAAAAACGATCAAAAAGCAAAGACAGAATCCTGTTCAGGATCCAAACATTTTGACATTCTTATCAATATTTATTCAGTAAGAAAAAACTTAATTGTACTTGAACAAATATTTCAGACGACACCGTCAATGATATTTTGGCGGTGACAGGGTTACAGCAGACGATTTTAAAACTTGGCAGCATATATTTTAAAAATGAGACAAAATACCATAGAATCATGACATTTACCTCATCCATTCCAAGTCCTGAATCCTCATCTTCATAACTGTAACAATCAACGAGTGACGTCACACTCGAGCTTTCATTGTTTCCAAGCAAAACAGTTTCAATGGTTATCGTTGCCATTTCAATATTAACTTTTAAGTTGAGAACTATGGATGTACAGCATCAAAAGACTTCTGATGCCTCTGTGGATTCAAAATTGTATTTATACTGTTGTTGAAAAGTGTTCACTCATCCGTCAGACATAGATCATGTTGTTAATATTTCACACCCGTCAACACGTTGATGCGAGTTGAATACATCAAAGCTAGACCAATTAGCTGATAATAAAACCATCAGTGTTTTCTATTGTTGACCTAATTGGTAATCACAACTCATCACAAACTTTCAAACTCGACCACTGGTGGCCCTCGAGGTGCTGCAATATTGCGATAGGTAGATAAAAAAAGTTCAATACGGCAATGAAAATGTCACCATATTTGAAAAATAGCTCAATTGTGTTAGCTTAATGTAAAGAGCCATTGTGCCAAACTTTCTGTAAAACCATTAGTATTGTAATGTTTCATTTTGTTCACTATCAATATGTCACAAAGGCAGAAATTAGAATGGCATACTAAATTATCTGTTCCGTGTAAAGCTGCCCATTTGCAATAAATTGAAAAATTTCCAACAACAACCGTTAAAAGAATATTTATTAACAAATAGTTTACTATGAAAAGAATATGGTATTATCTGTAAATGTATAAATCGTTTATTTATACATTTTTCATAGTTTTTCTTATTTCTTTCCGATTATGTTTGTGCAATTTACTTAATTGTTAATCCCAATGTGTCAAATAATAATAATAATAATAATGATAATAATAAGTATTATCATTATTATCATCATCTCATCATCATCATCGTCATCGTCATCTAGCAACAGTCGCAATATCATAAGAAGTACCGCCATTATCAATGATCATCTTTTTTACAGAAATAATTAGTGATCCTTAAGGAGCGATAAAGATTGTTGATATAAATAAGGGGTTGGTTATGTATAGGTCATAAAAATATTTGGCTATTTTGGCCTAATGTGGTCTTTAATCTGATCAGAGATAAACAGCCTACAGTGGAGAATGTGTTATTCTTTCCCAATAAACGCGTTTACGCTAAAACTATTAATTCTATTGCAAACAGTTTGGAGCCAGATCAGACGCCGGGTAACCCGGCGTCTGATCAGGCTCCAAACCGTTTTCGACCAAGATAAACATGAATTATCAGAAGTAACCCGGCGTCTGATCAGGCTCCAAACCGTTTTCGACCAAGATAAACATGAATTATCAGAATTGTCAATAAATTGCACTTTTCTAAGTTTTAGTGTTTTGCGTTTGCGTTTCGTTTCGTTTAAACGGTAAAGAATAACGTATTTTCCACTGTACCATATGCTGATGTTAAGGTCACCGCGGTATGTCGAGAGATCATTCATGATGATCTCAGATATTTATAATAATTATATATGTAAGACTATCTTTTCATGTCTGAATTTTGATCTAGTAAGTTCATCACACTCAGAGAGGAGAAGACTTCATTCTTCCCAGTTTAACCCATTACCCCATAAACTGTTTCTAATTTTGAAGATTGGTGACCACTTAAAGCAGGTTGAAAGTAAAGCAGAATGCGTCTTGAGACGCATTCTGCTTTACTTTCAGCCTTCTTTTAGCAACAATCTGCTAGGACTTAGAAAATATTTCTTATGGTACATATTATTCATTACTGTCTATTTAAAGAGGAAATATTTTCTTTTTTGGAGTAATAAATCAAAGGCGTAAAAAACGTATTTATGGGATAAACGGTTAAAAGAAACGAAATAATAGGTTTTTGAACATGTTGAATAATTTTTTTTTGTCAGAGTGGCAAACAGTTTGGAGCCTCATCAACATAAAAGTGTTTATTGGGGAAGAATAACGCTTTCTGCACTAAAAACCAACCTTTTCCTTTTTTAGTTTAAACAACGTTTTCTTGCATATCCGTATGTTGATTTAGTTATTTCGTCGTTCATTTTTTACGTATATTAGTGCGTCAGTATAGAATATAAAACAATTGTGTTATCATCATCATCATCAGCAGCATTTTCAGCAGCATTTTCAGCAGCAACAACAACAGTAGCAACATCTAAGCCATTACCGCCATAATCATTATCACAATCATCATCTACTTCTTTGTCTATGATCATCTTTGTACGGAAATAATTAGTGACCTTTAAGGAGCGATGAAGATTGTTGATATAAAAAAAAAAGGGCTGGTTATGTATAGGTCATAAAAATATTTTGCTATTTTGGCCTAATGTGGTCTTTAATCTGATTAGAGATAAATAGCCTACCATAATCTGATGAAAAGGTCACCGCGGCCATACTTGATGATCTCAGATAGAAATATTCATCACAGATAAAAAAAAAAATGAAAAAAAAAGAACATGAAAAAATACGCACAAAAACCTTTCTTTTCATATCTGAAATTTGACCTGGTAGGTTCACCGCACTCACAGTGGGGAAGACGTTATTATTTCCAGTTTAACCAATTGCCCCATACACTGTATATATTTTTGAAGATTGGTGACCACTTAGAGCAGGTTGAAAGTAAAGCAGAATGTGCCTTAAGGCGCATTGTGCTTTACTTTCAGCCTGCTTTAAGCAACCACCTGCTAGGACATAGAAATTTATTGAATATGGTACATATTATTCATGACTTTATAATGAGGAACTATTTTTGTTGTGGAGTTATAAATCAAAGGCGTAAAAACGTATTTATGGCGTAATGGGTTAAACGAAACTAAACGAAAACGCAATGCAATGAAATATAGAAAATAAAAGGTTTTTGAACATGTTGAATATATTTTTTTTTCAAAGTTGCAAAGCACCTGACTAGGCCGCCCCAAACTAATTTTATAACAGTCATAAAGTTTTAAGCATAAGCGCTTAAATTGGGAAATAATAACATCTTCTGCACTGTAATAGATCCGTATCACTGATAAAAAACAACGTTTTTGCGTATCTGAATTTTGATTTTAGTAATTTCGTCTTTCATATTTAACGTACATTAGTGCGTCAGTATAAAATATAAAACAGTTTTGAGCCTGATCAGACGCCGAGTTACTCGGCGTCTGACCAGACTCTGAACTGTTTGCAACAGATGTGTACGTAATGAATTTAGAACAAACGCGTTTATTATAGATGATAACATTTTTTTCACTGTATGAGATAACATTACGATGGGTTCTTTAACCCGTTAGACCCTTAAATACGCCTTTATACACATTCGCACTATTCCTTCACTGAAGAAAATAGTTCCACTTTATACGAGCATGAAAAGGTATCCTAATAAATATTTCTATATTCTAGCAGATATTTGCTTAATGCAGACTGAAAGTAAAGCAGAATGCACCTTAAGGCGCATTCTGATTTACTTTCAACCTGCTTTAGGTGGGCACATGTTTTCAAAAAAAAAATACAACTATAGAAACAGCCTATGGGGTAATGGTTTAAACTGTAAACCATCAATGGAAAATCTTTGTAAAATAAGAGATCCAACCAACTGAGCCCTACCGACGAGCATACGCGTCATTTACAAATATTGTACATTTGGATAGTGCATATGTCATGTGCAAATAGTGTAGACACAGATCAGAGTATCCATAAAATAGCCATCTGGCCAGGGTCTACACTATTTACAATTTGCAATATATTGTACAAATAAACTTAAATACTAAAGGATGGACTATAGTCTACTCTGATTCAGTCCTGAGATAACCATAGTGTTTCATCTACTATGTTTTGCAGTAAAATACATCTGGTCCAAATGTTTTGGACCTAAAGCGTTTGAGTTGAGCCTGGGTTCGTGCTCAAGCATTTGATTGGTTAGTTTTGAGTGAAATCTCAAATCTGACCAAAACAATGCTTGAGAACGATCTTAGACTCAACTCAAACTCGTTATATCCTTGGACCCTGATCTTCTCATGGCAAGGCTATTATTTTTTCTGTAAATAGTTTGAGATAGATCTTTTAAAACAAATGGGTATACTGACCTCATAAGACAACTAGCTGCATGATGCAGGACAACAGTAATAGAGACACCATCCAAAGGATTTTGGTACGAGTGTCCTGTATAAGCCTGCTACCTGTCTTAAACGGCATCAAATTCAACTTGTGTGATTGGCTGCTGATCATCTCTATTCCGGACACCTTTGCTCGACCCAGAAGCATTTTTATTAAGGAATTGAATTGTACAGTAAACCCATCTTCTTCATAATTTGTGAGGTTGTGTTTGGGTATTTAACCCGTTACTCATAGTCTGTTTCTATTCTTGAAAACAGGAAACCACTTTAAACAGACTGAAAGTAAAACAGAATGCTCCCGAAGGGAGTATTCTGCTTTACTTTTAGCCTGCTTTAAACTCCTAACTGGAAAGGTACCAGAAATGCAATTAATATGTTCAAGACTTTCTAAGTGGCATAACTGGGGACTATTTACCTCAGTGTTTGGATTGTTAGCTGCGAAACAGGCGTATTTATGGAGTGACTGGTTAAAGCAAGATGGAGGCAAAGTAGAAAGCCCCTGTAGGGTAATTATGGTCCACTTAAACTGCAACCTGCCCTTAATACGATGATAATATAGTATTTTAATAATACTAATTAAGTGGTCGTAATAAAGGGGGTTTAATCTGCTTTGTGTTTTCTGTTTCCGACAAGAATGAAAACGCGGGCTTATTAAAATGCTTACATTCAAAAGTTAAAGACAAAAACATACCGTATTGTTAACAGCACGCGGTATTGCGGTGCAAGATATAGTGTATAAATACGAACAAGAGCACCGCATGCGGGTGCCAACCCTCGTCTGTTTTGTTATCCTATAGATTAAGAACAGTGAGATATTCTTTTACGTTCGTCTGTCTTGACTATTTGTCCGTCTGTGGGGCTCTAAATGAAACTGACCGTTGTCTGACATGACTTAACTTGTATTGATATTAAGAACTTCTTTGGTTGAGTATATACATGTATACCAAATATGAAGTCTCTATCACTTGTTGTTTTTTAATGTTATGGTCAATGCTAAATTAACCTTATTTGACCACTAAATTACATTGACCTTTGTCGACCCAAGAATATTTTGAGTCGAATACACATGCCAAATATAAAGTCTATATCACATGCAGTTCAAAATGTATGGTCATTGTTAAATTCACCCTATTATACATCTAAATGACCTCCAAATGACATCGACTTTTGTCGGACATGACCCAGGTTGTGCTGAGCTCAAGAGATTCCCAAGGTGAGTATGTAACATGGTGAGAATAATATGCAGCCAGACTGGGGCTTGAACCCGAGACCCCTTGCTTACCGGGCAAGTGTTCTACCGACTGAACCGCCGGACCGCTTACACACATTTCTCACCATTTAATCATAAACTCAACCCGGCTACAAGTACACATACCAAATATAAAGTATGTGTCACATGTAGTTTTATAGTTATGTTCAACGTTAAGATTTCGGACAACAAAGACAACACAGACGCCGGAGTGATGACAATGGGTCGTAATTTTTCTTCTAAAGAGACGAGCTCAAATGTGTAAGATTGCATTATACATCTACATACATATCACAATACATGTAATGCCTTACGCTTTTACTGCTGTAACATCGTCTGCATATAGTTGTCGTGTGCTGTTTTTCTCAAAGTTACATATTGGACATTTTGAAAGAAAAAAACTTAATGACTAGTGCCAGACAGCTTGAATCTAGAATAGACGCCGCACGCGGCGTCTGATCTAGATTCAAGCTGATTGCAAATGTAAACCAATTTCCCTCCCTATAACGACTCCCTCCGAACAACGCACACTGTCTCCCATTGGATGTCGTTGTAGAGAGGGAGCGCTGTATACTCAAACGCAAAATAAACTGTGCATATTTCAATCCTTTATATCGCATTAATAAGACATCGGATCTGCTTATAATGTTGCACAGTGTATTGCATATCATCAATTAATGGAAATAAATGAAAACAACGTTGACTTTTGAGAAAAAAATGAAATGAAGAACAAAAAATGTGTAATGCATGTCAAATACAGCGCGTGTAGTAAATGCGAATTGTCCAAAACATAACGTGAACCATAAATATTTGTTCCAGTGGCAATAAAAACACACAATAACAGTTGCATTGTAAAAAGGAACTTCTCTAGAGTATATCAAAATAATTAACGCTCTAAAGGTTGACGTTGACGTCACTGTCAATAGCTGATTATTCAGCCACTATATCCTAGTTTCTGCATGTGTATATGGCTAACAAATAAATATGAAACTATTCTAGCCTAATCGCTACATTAACTACTATGATGTAGCATAATACGTGGAAAATGTAATCCGCGCTCTAGACGTTGATGTCAATATCTCTTACGTTACGTCAATGTGATTACATTTAACTAATAATAGAAACGATAGTGAAGATACACACGGGTATTTAAAGAAATAATGTAACGTAAAAGGCGTATTTTTCATTCTTTAAAATGTATGGTTCGTTTAAGTAATATCCTGGTTTAGCAATTCTGCTACTTTTGATTTTGACCCCTTCCGCGATTGCATTGCAAATAAATAAACATTATCGTTCGAATATATCGCAAGTGCAAACATCATCAAGGGGAAATATTCATGGACCTTTTGATACCGGACAAGTTATATTTCATCGACCAATTTGCCGTAAATGGCATAAAATACGCATGCACACTTTCTTTTGCGTTTGAGTATAACTTTTGTTTGTGCTAAATCAGTTATTTCCAATGCAAATAGTTTGGAGCCAGATCGGACGCAGTAACCCGGGACCCGTCTTACGAAACCTCGTACGACAAAAACGGTCGTAAGTCAAAACTTTAAGATAAATTAAATCTCTGATTTCTCCATCTAATCCTGTCTTGTGACACCTCTTTGGAATTGTCTTGCAAAGACAATTCAAAAGAGGTGTCACAAGACAGGATTCGATGGAGAAATAATTAATAATTAGGAAGTTTAGAATATTACTTACGACATTATTTGTCGTACGACGTTTAGTAAGACGGGACACCGGTGTCTGGCCTGGCTTACGATTATTTGCCATTTTGATTAAAACTGTTTACATCTTATACAGATACACGTACATGTATACTGGTTTAAAATAGGATAGAGAAGACATCATTCTTGCCCAATAATCACGTTTGTGCCAAAACAGTTATTTCCATTTCAAACTATTTGTAGCCAGATCAGACTCCATTTTTTCCCATTCAGATTGTCTTCATTTTCGAAACACTGCAATTTTCTCCATTTTATTGCATTGCTTTTGCGTTTCGTTCCGTTTAAACTGAAAACAAAATGTCTTATCCTTACTAGATTTAAGTCGAGATGTCAAAAGAAAGTTTGTATCAGTGATATATCATTTCCATCTGAGATCATGGACATACCGCGGTAACCTTTACATCAGCATATGGTAGGCGGTTTATAAATATCTGATAAGATTAAAGACCACATTAGGCAAAAGTAGCAAAATATGTTTATGCCCTAAAATAATCAGACTGTAAATACAGGTTGATTATGTTTAAGTCATAAAAATATTTTATCACCAATCTTCATCGCTCCTCGAGAATCATTAATTATTTCTGTTCAACCGTTACATAGGCGAATGGTATGGTGTTTATATCTGATCAGATTAAAAATCACATTAAGCAAAAAAAGCAAAATATTTTTATGACCTGAATATTACCAGCCTATTGTTTTTTATCAACAATCTTCATCGATCCTTAAGAATCGCTAATTATTTTTGTGTGAATCAAGGGAGGTGATTTCAATTCTGATAATTAAAACGGTGGAACAGCGATTCTTCTCTACAGCGGCCCTCCCAACAATGATTCCCTCCTTACAACGACCATTGTCACTGGTTCCGAAAACTGACAATAATTTCTTACCATTTCACTGCTGCAGTGACGTCTGCTTAAAATTGTCGTCTGCTGTTTTTTAAAAGTTACATAATCATCATTTTGACAAAAAAGAGCTTAATGACGAGTGACAAACAGCTTGAATCCAGATCAGACGCCGCGTTACGCGGCGTCTGATCTGGATTCAAGTTGTTTGCAAATTTAAGTCAATATCCCTCCCTATCACGACTCCCTCAGAACAACGCACACAATGTTGGTCTCCCATGTAGTGTCGTTGTAGAGAGGGAGCGCTGTATTGAATAGTGAGTAAGGCAAGAGAAATGAAGAGGAGAGAAAGGAAGAAGAAGTAAAAATAAAAAAAGTGTTAGCATTTTATTAATTTTCTTGTGGCGTGGCAATATTGGACCTGATTGTATTGAATTGTTTATATGTACTGTTTTTGTATGTATCTGCTCTCCTTATGGAGGATAATAAAGATATCTATATCTAGGTTAAAGGTATAGCAGAATGCGCATTGAGGCGCATTCTGCTTTACTTTCAACCCGTGGTCACCAATCTTCAAAACTAGAAACAGTATATGGGGTTATGGGTTAAACTGGAAAAAAATGACGTCTTCTCCACTGTGTGTGCGTTGAGATTACAGTCGAACTTCGATATCTCGAATTCGCTTAACTCGAATTATCCGATATTTCGAATCATGAATTTGCCTTATTTCAAGCTTGGTTTAGGTGAAAATACCAGTGTTTCAAAGTTAAAACGCGGCTTAGCCGCGTTTTAACTTTGAAATACGGGTTATGTTCGACTTAACCGAGTTCGGGATATCGAAGTGCGACTGTACTATATTATAGATCAAAACTCAGATATGAAAAGAAAGTCTTTTTTATCTGTGATGATTATTTCTATCTGAGATCATCAAGAATAGCCGCGGTGACCTTTTCATCAGAATATGGTAGGCTATTTATCTCTGATCAGATTAAAGCCCACATTAGGCCAAAATAGCAAAATATTTTTATGACATATACATTACCAGCCCCTTATTTATAGCAACAATCTTGATCGATCATTCAGATCACTAATTATTTCTGTGAAAAGTTGATCAACCTTTACATAGGCGTAAGGTACGGTGTTTATATCTGATCAGATTAAAGACCACAAAATATTTTTATTACCTATGCATAACCAGCCCCTTTTTTATATCAACAATCTTCATCGCTGCTAAAGGATCACTAATTATTTCTATAAAATGATTATCATTGAAGGAGGTGATGATTGTGATAATGATAATGGCGGTTATGCTTATGTTGTTGGCTACTGTTATTGTTGCTGCAGCAATATAATGATGATGATGATGATATTGATGATGATGTTGATGATGATGCTGCTGCTGCTGATGATTATTATTATTATTATTATTATTATTATTCTCCGAAAGAAATAATAAAAGATATGAAAATTGTATAGTTAATAGAGGATCTTGTATGAGTGTTCATTATTTATCATTTTTAATAAAGGAGTTGACTAAAATAATATGACGCGAGCCTTGGCGAGCGTCATATTCATTTTAGTCAACGAGTTTATCATTTATTAAAAATGATAAAAAAAATGATAAATAATGAGCACGAATGTGAGATTCTATTTATCACATAACAAGCTTAAGCACCTATTAAATTGATTGAAGCTGTAGTTTGTAGACCCTCCGCTATATAGATTTTCCGCCAAAACGTTACGTTGTTTACGTCAACGTCATAGTAAATGACGTCATTTGGCAGCGCTGGTGGACGAACAAGTTAGGCCGGAGCCCAAAAAACGATACTCCACTAGTGGATTACGATATTTATACAATCGCTTTATGCAACTCCCAGACCGCAAATTATGTGATAAAAAGATTTATATAATTAATATGTACATTATTATTATCATTATTATCATTATGAATTGCAAATAATTTCCGTAAGAAATAATAAAAGATATAAAAATTGTATAGTTAAAGGATTTATATAATTCATATGATCATAATTATTATCATTATTATCATTATGAATTGCAAATAATTTCCGAAAGAAATAATAAAATATATGAATATGAAAATTATATAGTTAAAGGATTTATTTAATTTATATGATCAAACTCTTTTTAAAGTATTTTTTGTGTGCATGTATTTGCAAATAACTATTGTAATCGTGGTCAGGCAGAGAAGGGTTTAGAGAAAATGGTATATTACAACTACTGTTTATACAGGAGTTTTAGTACAATGGTTGTTTAATAAAGCGATTTAATAAATGTTTGTTTTTTTAAAAATGTGACGTTTTCATTGCCATATTGAACTGTCTTATCTATCTATCACAATATTGTAGCACCTCGAGGGCCACCAGTTGCCGAGTTTGAAAGTTTGTGATGAGTTGTGATTACCAATTAGGTCAACAATAGAAAACACTGATGGTTTTATTATCAGCTAATTGGTCTAGCTTTGATGTATTCAACTCGCATCAACGTTTTGACGGGTGTGAAATATTAACAACATGATCTATGTCTGACGGATGAGTGAACACGTTTCAACAAGAGTATAAATACAAGTTGGAATCGACATAGGCATCACAATTCTTTTATATTTCGAATTAAACAATAACATTTAGAAATGGCAACGATAACCTTTGAACCTATCTTGTTTGGAAACAGTGAAAGCTCGAGCATGATGTCATTTGTTCATTGTTACAATTATGAAGATGAGGATTCAGGACTTGGAATGGAAGAGGTAAATATCATGTTATTATGGCATTCTGTCTTTTCTTTACAGATTTGTTCTGTTCTGTTCTTTTAATCGTCCTTAATTTCTAATGTTTTCCCGGATTAAAAACAGTTTAGAGGTACTCCGTTTGATCTAGTTTCCAATCTGTTTGATAAATATTTTTCGTCCAAATTTTGAAGACACTGTTAATATTTATTGTTACATTTTATAGAATTGCGTTTAAACGAGAACATCATTACGTTTTCTCCGCTGCACTACTTCTACTACTATTACCACTACTATTACTACTGCGACTACTACAACTTCTGTTACTACTACTAGTCTACTACTACTAATAATAATAGTAATAATAATAACTATGGTAATAATTATAATCATAATCATAATAATCATAATTTATCAATATCACCATATTCTAACTGAATATCACCATTACTTCCGCTCTCATGACGCGCCATGGTCGCCATAATTATCTATTTCATTTATATTTTCCAGTTGGATATATCCCTCAACTCGTCATGGTCATCTTTGAGTAACACACCTATAATGGAAGAAGATGATGGGATAGACGTCTCCCCACCCAGTAAACGACGTAGAACTGACTCCGGTGTTAGCCACGTGGACTCCAGTCCACTGTCATCTATCATCCAGGCAGTTGACCGCCTCTCTACAGATTCTAACCTCATTGCCGACGGATCCCGACAAAACTGTTTACCGACGATAAGTGGAGGCAAGCACAAAGATCTCAGTGCTATTTCACCAGAAACAGTGAGTAACTTAGTACTAACATTGAACACTCATAAAATATATATGTTTAAAGTTTATGTCTAAAGAATAGTAAAGATACAGTCATTCTTGTATTAGTTTGCTTCAAATGTGTTGTCTGCAGAAAATTTCAAAAGCTACATTTAAACTGAGGAAAAGTTTAATATGAATGTTTAATACATGTAGTTTGGATCCAGATTATACCACATTAATCTTGTGTATTGTTTATTGCGCAGCCCTTTCGCTGCCATTATGACGTAAAACCCGTCTAACAAGTCGTTGGCATCAAATCGTCTGTTTTTGTTCGTTTTGTTGTTTTTATATAAAAAATGGATTTTAAGACCTTTTAACTGATTAGTGTCAAACAGTTTGGATACTGATCAGGCTGCGTTACGCGGTGGCTGGTCAGGATCGAACTTTGTGTCACTATTTATCAACATTTTGAATTCAATAAAAAAAAAAAAAGACGACAAGATGACATCATGACAGTAAAGAGATCAAGCAGGGGATACTATAGCAGGACAAGGATTGAAATATTATAAACATTTATCTCATTTTTTGGTCTTGATTTGTAGATGGTTGATGTCCTAGAAGGTCATTATGATAACAAGATAGACCACGTGACCATCATTGACTGCAGATACCCGTATGAATACGAGGGTGGACACATTAAGGTAAACACTTTCATGCGTTAAATTCATCTACATGTATTTGAAGGGGTTAACTATGTGAAAAAAAACATTCACTTTAAATCATTGATGGATAAGAGTCAGTTTCAAAACAAGCCGAAAAGCTCAAATCTGACCAATCAAATGTTTGAGAACGATCTCAGACTCAACTTGAACGTTTTATAACATTTGAACCTGTCATGACGTTTGACCAGGGTATTCAATGTTTGCAATGAAATAATTCTGGTTTTCTCATAACAAGGGCTCAATTAAACATTTTATATTTTCATAACTTATCTATAATACGTGCAAAACTAAAGTTTTAGATTCTCCAAAATCACTCAATGCCTGTACTTATCGCCTGCTCTAACTACAGCGCTCCCTCTCTACAAAGACATCAAATGGGAGACGACAACAGTTATGTGCGTTGTTAGGAGGGAGTCGTTACAGAGAGGGAAATATGATTACATTTGCAAACAGCTTGAACTGTAATTGACTCCTTATACTGATTCCCTTTAGTACGACACATCATAAATATATATTTCTTTTCCAGGGCGCAATAAACCTATACACCAAAGACTCCATACAGGAATTCCTAAACAACAAGACAACATCCCAAGACGACGTCCATGTTGTGATTTTCCACTGCGAGTTCTCCTCTGAGCGGGGTCCAAAAATGTAAGTATTGGTCAAACTTAGACTTTTGTCGATACTATAGTCTACTCTACGTGTATGTATTAATCGGTTCTTAGTTGCGAAAACTGATCTGACCACACGGTTATACAGAGTTTGAGTTGATGCTGTGATCGATTTCAAGCATTTGACCGGTCAGAGTTGAGCAAAAGCTCACACTTGTACAATCAAGTGCTTCAAAACGATATCAGACTCAACTCAAACGCTTTATAACCTTGGACACTGGAATGGTTGATTATGCAAACCAACAGTTCGTTTGAAGGAGTCATTGCAAATTCTGAACACACTTATTTCGTAGTTGCAAACAGTGTAAGACTTGGTCATATGACTTCTTAGCCATCTGAAAAAAGTCAATTCTGTTTTGTATGACCAAATTATGGGATTTATATTGTGATTGTAAACTGATGATTTGAATCGATGATCATGCATTATGGTCGTAATATAAATGGCATAAATGTGATATTGGCTTTAACTTTTTCATGATCAAATATTTCGGGAGAAATTTACCCCTTCACCGCTTGAGTGGCGTCTGTTCAGTATTGTTGACTGCAAGACACTTTTCAAAGTTAGATTTAAAGTTGTGACTTTTAATAAATATTGATAAGAGTGACAACCAGTTTGGGTCCTGATCAGACGCCGCGTTACGCGGCGTCTGATCAGGACTCAAACTGTTTGCAAACGCGCTTGAAGTCGTCATTGAGAGTGAAAGGGTTGAACACTTTTTACTGGCATTGTCTGGCAATGTCTTTAGTAAATAATACATGTACAATGTATCTTTTCAAAACATTTTTCTACCTCAGTTGCATTTTCCAAATAAACCGACGTTTGCCTATGTACCTATTCAAAGTTTTCAAACTCATTACTACAGTACTGAATCTTATAAAATTAACACTTTTTGCGATTCGCTTGCAATTCGATGGCAATTCGCTTGCAATTCGATGGCAATTCGCTTGCGATTCAAAGTACTAACTTTACCTTCGGGTAAGTTTTCTTCAATGGTGTATCTCACAAATGTTCGCAAATATGCCTTCGTTATTTTTTTCGATTCCATTTATGTCACAACCGCTTCGGAAAATTCGCGTAAAAATGTTCAAACGTAGGATTTGTTTTTTGAAGCGCGCGATTCGATGGCAATTCGATGTCAATTTGCTTGCGATTATCAATTTAATTTAATAAGGTTCAGTACTGTAACAGTACAGGTCCTGGTGAGAGGACTCTTCGGGTAATTGTTTGCGAATTATGTAATATATTGCTTCTCAAAATGTAAAGATTGTTTCTTATATTTTTCAGGTACAAGTTTTTAAGGAGTCTAGACCGTGACCTCAACAAAGACAGTTATCCAAAGCTAAACTTTCCAGAAATGTACTTGCTAGAGGGAGGATATAAAGACTTCTATAACACCAACAAAGAACACTGTGAGCCACAATCGTATACGCCCATGATCCACAAGGAACACACGGACGATTTACGTCACTTCCGGATCAAGTCCAAATCCTGGTCAGCCGGCGACAAAATCCGCCAAAGGCCACGTTTAAATGGAGGTGTTCGTCTGAGTTTTTAGGGTGTACGGTTACACAAGTGGTTTCAAAATCAAAGGAACCATTTGTCCGACTTAAATTAATGAACTTGCTATTCTGTGATATTGTTACATTATATTTATATGTTCCTGTTGATTGTTTATTCTGTTGTCAGTTTTGAAAGCAGATGCTTCAAGAAGGATACCTTTGGCACATTCAGTCCAAGCAACAAGTTTACTCGCCATTTGCCCTATACAAACAGTGTAGATCTAGATCAGAGGATTCCTAAAGGACAGTGTTTGTCATTTTGAAATTAACTTCTGAGAACATCCCTAAATAACCATAAATGAACTAGACTTAATTGGAAATTGGATTTGTCCATTAAGTTTGAGTGAGTTAACTGCACGTGTGATTCATATTCTACATCTAACATTGTCTGCCTGACATGAGTAGACCTACTAACCATTTTAGATTGTGAAAGCAAAATGTCAAACACTTTATAATAGCCCCCTTACGCCGACTACAATGGTTATTTCTCTAACACTTTGGCTTCTGATCAGACACCGCGTAACGCGGCGTCTGCTCAGGATCCAACTTGTTTGACACTCATTTCATTATTTTAAGTCAAAATAACTAAATTTTGAGCAGACGACTATTGTTTTAAATTGATAACGACGTAGCAGTGAATGGGTTAAGTTAAGATTGGGCCTCAATTGAGCCTCACTGTGTGCCAAACAACTGCCATAGCTTACTTAAATGTTAAGTTTCTGTTTTCGTTCTGTGTCTATCTACCTTTAGATTTCTTCTTTTCTTTCTTTAGCTTTCTTCTTTTCTTTCACGGTTGTCTGTTATGTATACTTTTCAGAAGTTATTATGATTGTGATATTGTTATTAGAATAGAAAGATATTGTTATCAAATGAAATAAAATATGTTATACAACCAGGTTTTTTTTTATTTATATTAATCTCATCATATACTGAAGATTATCGTCAGCTTAACCCTTTCGCTGCCAAATTAATCGTCAGAATTTTACCTCCTCGCCGCTTTATTCTCGTCTGCTTCAATATTGTTGTTTGCAAGATCGTTTCAAAGTAAGATTTGATGTAGTATGACTTTCTAGAGCAACATCGATAATAGTGTCAAAACAGTTTTGATCCTGATCAGACGTCGCGTTTCGCGGCGTTTGATCAGGATCCAAACTGTTTGCAAAGTTGCCTTTTGGCGATGCTGGCAGTACAGTGGAGAATCTGTTATTCTTTCCCGTTTAAACGCAAACGTACGCAAACGCAAAGCACTAAAACGTAGAAAAGAACAACTTTTTGACAATTCTGATAATTCATGTTTATCTTGGTGGCAAACAGTTTGGAGCCTGATCAGACGCCGGGTTACCCGGCGTCTGATCTGGCTCCAAACTGTTTGCACTAAATCTGCAGCTAAGTTACTAGGTATCATGAGGAAATTAAAATTTTCAGTTAAAGTACAAACTCTTAACCAAATTTATGTTTCATACTTAAGACCTATTATGGAATATGCATCTGTTGTCTGGGATGGCTGTACATTAGGTGAAAAAATGACTCTCGATAAGATCCAACATGAAGCAGCAAGAATAGTGTCCGGCCTAACAAGATCTGTTTCTCTTTACGACCTATATTGTGAAGTTGATTGGTTATCGTTATCAGACCGTCGTCGTTATTTGAAGCTTGTTTATATGTATCGAATACACAACGGCGACTGTCCTGATTACTTACAAAACTTAATGCCTAATATTGTTGGCTCAAATACAAACTATAATCTGAGGAACTCAGATGATTATGTAATTTCTACTAGAAGAACCCAAATATATGCACAATCTTTTATTCCTTCTGCTACTAGTCTGTGGAATGATCTACCACTAGAGATTCGTAATAGTAATACCCTGTGTGGTTTTAAACTAGCAATACGTAATTTATTATCGAATACAAACCATGTTTCTAATTACTTATTGACTGGTGATAGGAAAATATCAATCTTGCATGCTCGGTTGCGCAACAAATGCAGCAACTTGAATTCGCACCTATTTAGAAACCATTTATCCATCACAGAAAGCTGTTCATGCGGATATCAAGTTGAAAGTGTAGAGCATTACTTCTTTGAATGTCCTTTATTTACTGTTCAACGACTTGACCTGTTCCGCAAACTTCGCACTTTTCATCCGCTTAATTGTCAAATTCTTCTTTACGGCAAACCGACATTAACGTTTGACGAAAATATTCAGATTTTTTCCGCGATACATGACTATATAAAAGCGACAACAAGATTTGCTTAATGTATTCACAAAGACTTATATAAGCATATTTATATAACAAATATAAGGTAATCTGGACAAGACATCAATCATTTACCATTTCATTTATCTTTTTTTCCATTTAACTGAATGTTTACATTCATAAGAACCTTTTTTGTTGTTTTTTTTTTTTTTTGCTTGTTTTATTTTTTACTTTCGCCTGTTTACTATTTCTGTTTTCTTGTATATATGTATTAAGTGGCTAAAGCAAGTGATAAATGTTGATTTTTGCATAGCCCTTTGACGCACACCAAAAGTTGTCTACTAAAATGTCGTAGATTTGAAAACTTAGATTAAGTTATGAATCAAGTTTATTAATACTGGGTGGTAATGTCTCTACTTTCAAGGACTTTAGTAATCGAAATTTCATATGGGTCTAACTATGACTGATTCTACTTAAAAGTTAATCTTAATTACTTAAGCTGTGCATCAAAGGGGTCAAAAGAAGTTCTTAACTTTGCCATATCACTCTTAACCCGTTTTGAGAAAGTTTACATTACAGTTTAATGACTAACAGTGCTGATTCTAGTCAGAGAGCTCATACAGGAACCTTCTGATCTGGATCTGCAATGTTAGTCTCAGGAATATGACATAAGCTACAGCGGTATATAATTCGATAAATAATCAAAGGAAGCAATACACAACTTACTCATAAATGGGTACTTACCAATATCACAATCATTTGCTGCTTACGTTCTAAAACTATTTCCATATCTTAAAAATACTAAATTGTCTACTACCATCTAGCATATGAAACTTTTCTTTACTGGGGGAAGGTCTTATTTAATGTTGATAGAACTTGTGACCTAACCCTTTTTCCTTTATTTCTATGTTAAGTTAAGAATGAATGTTTGTAAATTACTTTGGAAATAAAATATGTTTAAACTAAAGCGTAAACGCGTTTATTGGGAAATAATAACAGATTCTCCACTGTAACAGAGTTACTCGTCAATTTTCGAACATTTGATTTTAAATCTTTTGACCCTTGCGTCGCCAATGTGTCCAAATTAGAAACCGCGTAATGTCGCGTTTTGTAATGGTTTACACTATTTGGCACTGGTATCACAGGGCTGCTATTTCTCCAGATTTTTTCCGAAATCTTTGGATTATTCTTTCTACAGACCTACGAATTATGTTTTCACAAATATTCGGATTCTTCTCTTTTAAAATTTGGAATTTCAAGTATGCTTCTTAAACTTAGAAAACATTGACATAGGTGTTAAACAGTTTAGACCCATATCAGTCGCCGTGTCACACATAATTATGTTAGTGTTTTAGAGCCTGAAAGCAAAAGGGTTAAAGGTACGATTCCTGATATGACACTTGAAAATTTGGAAACCTTAGGATTTTGGTATCAATATTTCTTCAATTAAAAACTTCAAAAGAATGCATTCGATAGAAACTAGTGCAAACGGCAAAATATACGACACATTGTCTCCGAAAATGGTCAAACCAGACGGTAACATGCGTCGTCTGGTCAGAATCGTCTGTTAGCAAAGGTGTATTGTGCCGTCATTGACAGTGAACTGGTTTAACGTTGAATAACTGTCGTTTAAAAGTTGTCCTCTGGTATAAGAAGATAAATGCATTTAGTCGTATACATGTATATTCATAAACAAGTTCCAGATGACAAAATGTCTGGATTCTGAGTTGCCGCTCAATTAATCGGCATATTCCAGCACTGAACCTTATTAAATTAAAAAAAAATTGCGATTCGCTTGCAATTCGATGGCTTGCGATTATCAATTTAATTTAATAAGGTTCAGTACTGCAATGTATCAGAATTATTGATCCCTTTCCCCCCATAGTTTATTTCTCCGCTCAAGAAAATAGTTTCAATTTATACAGTCATGAGTATGTATCATAGGGAATATTTTCCCGAGGTACACGTAGTAGCTCTAAGCAGGTTGCAAGTAAAGCAGAATGCGCCTTAATGCACTTTCTGCTTTAATTTCAACCTGATATAAGTAGCTACCTATTTTCAAAACTAGAAACAGGCTATGTGGTAAAGGGTTATACGCGAAAGCATTAAAACTATAAGACTATAAGTCAGCATACAAAAAAATGATTAAGTGCCAAACGTATTTGAAACATTTAAAATGTACATGTATAACAAATTATCCCTAGCTATGCTAAAGAACCCCTACTGAGTAAGTTAACCCGTTACTCCATTTATAGATACACATTTTTTACACATTTGAGCAATTCCTCCACAGAAAAAAATAGTTATATGTTATACAGTAATAAACGTGCAATATAAGAAATATTTCCTCAGTACATTCTAGCAGATGCTAGCTTAAAGCAACTTGAAAGTAAAGCTTAAGCTTAAGGTTCATTTGGCTTTACTTATAACCTGTTTTAAGAGTTCACATGTCTTCAAAACTAGAAATAGGCTATAGAGTAAAGGGTGAGATAGAAAACGAACATGGTTTGGTAATAATCCTTTCAAAATTGTTTCAAAATTGTCTTTTTTATTCATCGTCGTGGTTGCCATTGTGACCGGATTTGTTTTTTAAATCCTGATCAGACATCGCGTAATGCGGCGTCTGATTAGGTTCCAAACTGTTTGCAAATAAATGTAATGTAACTATTGTAGATCTACTACATGTAACATGACAGTGATGGGGTTTAACAATAATTTTTCTGACAGTTTCCCTATTTTTTTCTGCATTTGGGAAAGAATAACGTGTCCCAACTGTAATTTGAAATACTCTTCAAATACTATGAAAACGAACTAGTTTATATTTGCCGTAGACAAAATCTTTAAAGCTGGTGAGATTTTTAGCGTTGACAGAGTAAGATGCTGAATCGCTGGTACAACTTTTACGAGGAAATGTTGATATTCTAGACACATACAGTGGGGAAGACGCTATTCCTTCCCGTTTAAACGCAAACGAAACGCAAACGCAAAACATCGAAATGCTTAAAAAGACACTTTCTGAAACTGTTGACGTATTAAAATGAGTGGCAAACATTTGAAACCTGATCAGGCTGGATTATCCGGCGTCAGACGGTCTGATCTCGCCCCAAACTGTTTGCAATGGAAAGATTTAGCGTAATCGCGTTTATTTGGGGAAAAGTACGTCTTAAATAATAACGTTGACATTTGTATTGCATCAAGTGTTTCTGAAGGTTGTTTTTTTATTTGGTTTCTAGTTCAATACACAATGCAGCTAAGTTGCCATTCCTTAACCCTTTTGTTCCCAGTGGATTCTTCCATGCTTATATATTGGATTAGTCTTTTTTTTTATCAAAGGGATGCTTGGTCAAAAATTTCATTTTCATTTTGTTTTATATTGAAATTCCTACCAGCAAACAGTGTAGACTCTGATCAGACGCCTCATAAAGCGGCGTCTGATCAGAGTCTACACTGTTTGCCTATGTCCCATATATAGGATCGTGGGCACAAATTGGTCAAATCCTATTCTCTACAGCTTGTTTTCATGATTGAAGACAACTAGATCCTAATTTCATTTCATTTGACTGCCACTCTTACGAGTTGATGTTACCGACACAGTTTGACTGAGTTTTTCGACCTTAGTTCCTCATTCACCCCTGATACTTTAAATGAACTGTCACAATTTCCAATTATGTTTAGTTCACTTTTACATATTGAGGATTTATTTTAACAAAGCAGTGCAAAATGACGAACAGTGCAGACCCTACATGGAGGTTTACACTCTTTTTCATAGACCAAAAGTACTCTTCATAGGTACATATACACTGTTTGTAAATGACGAGTTTACTCGCCGCAATGGTTGTATGTGTTAACGTTTTTGCTGTACCCCAAATAAAAATGAAAATAAAAATAAAAATCCCTTGTAATCAAAAGTGATCTTGTCAATAAATTACTCAGATGAAGATTCTATTTAAATACCGTATCTTTGTCCCAAATTTGACTTTTCTTAATAGCTAAGTTACTCTTTTTCATTTTTCGTTGTTTTGGTTTTTCACCTTTCGCTCACGGGTTGCTTAATCCTTTCATGATTAAATTACTCGGGAGATTTTATCCCTTCACCGTTTCATTGACCCTGCTTCAGTATTGTTGTCTGCAAGACACGTTTCAAAATTAAATTTAAGGTTGTAAGACTTAATAAATATCTATAAGAGTATCAGACAGTTTTTGTCCTGATCAGACGCCGCGTTACGCGGCGTCTGATCAGGACCCAATCAGGACCCAAACTGTTTGAAAACGTTCTTTAAAGTGCCATCGAGAGTTAAGTATTTTAGGATATTTCTGTCTTAAACACTCATAATTAACACAATTTAGTGGCTGTAATGGAGATATTTAACTGTATATGTCAATATGGAAACTCTCTCATATGTATGCATATTTGTATGTTGGTCTTCTCTGGCGGCGAACTTGAGGGTTAAATGTTTGAATTCATTACTCTATGACCTGTTTCTACATTCTAGCAGATGGTAGCTTAAATTAGGTTGAAAGTAAAATAGAACGCGCCTAAAGGCGCATTCTACTTTACTTTCAACCTGCTTTAAGCTACCATTTGCCAGAATGTAGAAATCATTTCTCATGCTACATGTATATATTATTGACTGCCTATATTGGAACTATTTTCTTCAGGTTTAAGTTGACGGATACGTTATATGATTATAGGTTAAGATAATATAAAGAATACAGCGAGTCCACACATTGTACAACATACTTTATTTAACAACAATATCACAGTCATGGTTAACAAATATATACATAACAAACAACAGAAAAAAGAAAAGAAGAAAGAAAGCTATGAATAATAGAGCAGGACGGAACGAAAACAGAAATTTAACATTTCAACATACTATGGAAAATTGTTTAGATAATTGATTCAAATATGCATCTCAACTAGACAGTCTGCGTTTGCACTTAAAAAAGTAGGTGGGTCTAATCCTCAAAATGTTTTAGACAACAACTGTTGTCAGACAAGCAGTGATTAACATATCAGAGGTTGCATATAAATCACACGTGTGATTAATGGTCCTTGTGTAACTAAAATGTATCGTTCTTGAGGAATCTGCTATCAAAACTGGCAACAATGTAAATGACCAACAAGAGTATATAAATGCAACAATATGATAGAATAACAACTTCATAAATATAAGCCGCACAAGTTGTTCCTTTGGAACCACTTATGTAATCGTACAACCTAAAAGCTCAGACGAACACCTCCATTTAAACGTGGCCTTTGACAGATTTTGTCGCCGGCTGACCAGGATTTGGACTTGACCCGGAAGTGACGTAAATCGTCCGTATGTTCCTTGTGGATCATGGGCGTATACGATTGTGGCTCACAGTGTTCTTTGTTGGTGTTGTAGAAGTCTTTATATCCTCCCTCTAGCAAGTACATTTCTGGAAAGTTTAGCTTTGGATAACTGTCTTTGTTGAGGTCACGGTCTAGACTTCTTAAAAACTTATACCTGAATAAATAAATAGTATACATGTATAACACGTAAATTGTGAGCATATCGAGTACAATATTTACACAATTCGCAAACACTGAAGACCCAAATCAGGAGGCCCTGACGAGCTCTGGTTAGGGTTTAAAGCTGGTGGCTACTGAAAGCATTGTGGAAGTAAAACAAAAAGCTCCTTTAGGAGTTTTCTGTTTTATTTTCACATTGCTTTAAGCCTTCAAGTGTCTTCCGTACACACTATTTCCTCGATAATTTTTGCTCATTAAGTGAGCTTCTTTCGAGTACCATACAGATACAGATAATAAGCCTGCATTTTAGTGATTTAAATCGAGAGGTTTTCGAAATCTACTGTGTATGTTTGATCCGAAAATCAATCATAATCAATCAATTTTTTCTTAAAATAGCATTGGTGGTAAATAAGTTTAGAAACAAAAGATGCAATAGCCGTGAAAGAACAAGCATAATGTTCAATACTTGGGTGTAAATACGATTTAGAACTAATTGATGAAGAAGTCGTAAAAGAATAAGTATGACCAATACTTACATTTTTGGACCCCGCTCAGAGGAGAACTCGCAGTGGAATATCACAACGTGAGTGTCGTCTTGGGATGTTGTCGTGTTGTTTAGGAATTCCTGTATGGAGTCTTTGGTGTATAAGTTTATAGCTCCCTGAAAGAGAAAAAAATACCTATGTATGGATTTTAATATATTTTATTCTTAATCTAACAAAGAATCAGAAGAAACGTTTGTCGGTATTCTGTGGCTATTCTTCTGAAGATGAAAAGTTGAATACATTTAACTTGGATGGTCTCTTGGCGTCATGAACAACTGGCGGTCGCACACCACGCAATCACCTAAGATATTGATAGTACAATATGTACATGTATAAACAATATACATGAATAGTGGCAAAATGAACAAAATAAGCTTTATTCGCTTAATGTTGACTTTGCAAACAGTTTGGATCCATATCAGACGCCGCGTCTAATCAGGATTAAAACTGTTGTGACACTCGCATCAATACTTCTTAAACCGTACTGTCATACATTGCTTAATTTGGAACCATCTGATATGGGTCTTCATTGTGTGTATAGGACCTGTGTACTTTTCACACGTATACTGTTTGCAAAGGACGCCTTTATGCGTGACTAGGATTCAAAGGGTTAAACTACTCCGAATAAAAAAATATCAACATGTTATAATGTTTACCTTAATATGGCCTCCCTCGTATTCATACGGGTATCTGCAGTCAATGATGGTCGCGTGGTCTGTCTTGTTGTCATAGTGACCTTCTATGACATCAGCCATCTACAAATCAATTAAAAAAAAAAGATTAAATTATAATATACATGCTTGAGTTTTTCCTCTCTTTTAATCCAAACAAGGTATTTATCCCCCTCATTGCTATGACGTCACCAACATTAAACCGTTACCATCTACTTTTAAATCTCTAAATTTAAAATCTAGGTAAAAGGACTTACGTAATATAGTAAAGCATCTCTATAATGAACGTTAAATTAAGTTAATTAGTTTGAGATAAAAGCAAGTGGCTGTTTAAAGCAATGTGAAAGTAAAACAGAAAGCTCCTAAAGGAGCTTTCTGTTTTACTTCCACATTGCTTTAAGCTTGTACCTGTCTTTTATACAATATATTAGCATTATTTAAGAGGCCGTTTTGTAGAGGTTTACTGTAGATCTTTATAATAAATGACTACCAAACAGATTGGGTCTTAATGACGCTGAACACAACTATATTACTATTTTCATTATTACTATCTCCGTGTTTTGGATCTTTTCAAACGTCATCATAAGTATACAACCTAGCCTGATAACCATGTTGATCACTTATATTGTGTATGTGTGAACTCTACATGTATCAACCTCTTCTTTCGTACTGTGTACGACTGAGTGAATAAAGTTCTGTTCTGTTCTGTTTAATATACATGTAGTATCTGTATTAACATTACTACACATTACTTACCGTTTCTGGTGAAATGGCACTAAGATCTTTGTGCTTGCCTCCACTTATCGTCGGCAAACAGTTTGGTCGGGATCCGTCGGCAATGAGGTTAGAATCTGTAGAAAGGCGATCAACTGCCTGGATGATAGACGACGGTGGACTGGAGTCCACGTGGCTAATACCGGAGTCAGTTCTACGTCGTTTTCTAGGTGGGGAGACGTCTATTCCATCATCTTCTTCCATTATAGATGCGTTACTCAAAGATGACCACGACGAGTTGAAGGATATATCCAGCTGGAAAATATAAAAGAGAAAGATAATATAATGACGCGTCATTGGTGACGGAAGTAATGGTGATGTTCAACAGTTTGAAGATGTGTAGTAAAGTCAAAACTCGATAATTCGAACTCGCGTTAGTTCGAACATACCCATATTTCAAAGATAAAACGTGGCTAAGCCACGTTTTAACTTTGAAATACGGGTATGTTCCCTGTTTAAACGATATTTCAACTCAAATGTGATGCAACATACTGTAAAAATGATAATAGCGTCTTTTTAATTTTGACGATTTCGTTTCATCTTATAAGGGTCGAAAGGCAACGATAGAATACTACAGAACCATGCTATTTAGTATTTACCTCATCCATTCCAAGTCCTGAATCCTCATCTTCATAATTATAACACTCAACGAATGACGTCACACTCGAGCTTTCACTGTTTCCAAGCAAAACAGATTCAAAGTTTATCTTTGCCATTTTGAATATTAACTTTTAAGTTGAGAACTAAAACTATACAGCACCAAAAGGCTTCTGACGTTTCTGTCGATTAAAAATTGTATTTATACTCTTGTTGAAAAGTGTTCACTCATCCGTCAGACATAGATCATGTTGTTAATATTTCACACCCGTCAACACGCTGATGCGAGTTGAATACATCAAAGCTAGACCAATTAGCTGATAATAAAACCATCAGTGTTTTCTATTGTTGGCCTAATTGGTAATCACAACTCATCACAAACTTTCAAACTCGGCCACTGGTGGCCCTCGAGGTGCTGCAATATTGCGATAGGTAGATAAAAAATAGTTTAATGTGGTAATGAAAACGTCACCATTTATTAAGATTTATATATAAAATTCAATTGAATTCACATAATGAGGATAACCATTCTATTAAAACTTATCTATACGCAATTGTTTAGTAATGTATCATTTTGTTTAGTATTGAAAAAGTAAAACGAAATAATAAAAAAACATGACATGCTAAATTGCCTTTTACCGACAACCATTTGCAATTCATTCTCTTTTCCCTGAACATGAAACTTTAACCCATTACCCCAAAACTTTATGTAGGACGTTTTTTACGCCCTTAATCTATTCATCCACTGAAGAAAATAGTTCCAATTTACACAGTCATAATACATAGCATAAACAATAGTTCTATATTCTAACAGATAGTAGCTTGCAATGTGTATTGAAAATTGGCAAACAGTGGCAAATAGTGTAGACTTTGATCATAGGGCACTTATATAAATTTTGGCGATTTTTTACGACATTTGTTCTCTTTTCGTAATACTGATGCCGTTTAACATAACAACATTTAATCAGCAACATCATTATCAGCAACATCATTATCAGCAACAACAGCAGAAACATTACAGTTATACCACCACTGTTGTTATCATCTTTATAAACAGCAGATATTTTCACAGAAATAAATTACTGTTTCTTAACCCTTTTTAAATGTAAATGGCGCAATCTTTTTTATATGCAAACAGTTTGGATCCAGATTAGACGCCGCGTAGCGCGGCGTCTGATCTGGATCCAAACGATTTGACACTCATTTTAATATTTCTTTATACATTAAAAAAAATTGAAGAAAAAATAGAAGAGAAAAGCAGACGATAATATCATTTTTTATCTCCGTCCCCTCAAAATAACTTATTTTGAAGAAAAAACCCAGACGATAACATGGCAGTGAAAGAGATAATTCGCGATAAAGATGTGTTGATAAAACACGGCTGGTGATATATCAGTAATAAAAATATTTTTCTATAGAAGCCTAATATGGTCTTTAATCTGATCAGATATCAAACCTCTATCTTATGCTGATGTAATTTACTAAAAGTTACGCGGCATGTTTGTGCGGTCAATCAAGATGATCTCAGATAGAATTTGGAACAATACAACCCTGATAATCAATCTTTTGTAACAGTGGAGAAGACGTTCTTCTTTCCCTTTGAAACGCAAACGCAATAAAATGTAGAAAGTTACAACTTTTTGAAATGTCTAATGATTTATTTTAATCTGAAAAGCAAAAAGTTTGTAGCCTGATCAGACGCCGGGTTATCTGGCTCCAAATTGTTTGCAACGGAAACGCGTTTATTGGGACAGAAATCGGCTAGAATATAGAACATATTTCTGATGATACATATTCATGATTGAAGAACTATTTTCCTAAGTGTAGGAATAAATCAAAGGCGTGAAAATGCGTATTTATGGTGTATTGGGTTAAAATTAAAGAAGGATTGGAAACGGGACCAATGTGTTTTATCCGGTTTAGAGAGAGTTCCGGTACAGTGGAGAATCTGTTATTCTTTCCCAATAAACGCGTTTACGCTTAAACTATTATTTCCAATGCAAACAGTTTGGAGCCAGATCAGACGCCGGGTAACCCGGCGTCTGATCAGGCTCCAAACTGTTTGCCACCAAGATAAACATAAATTATCAGAATTGTCAAAAAGTTGTTCTTTTCTACGTTTTAGTGCTTTGCGTTTGCGTACGTTTGCGTTTAAACGGGAAAGAAGAACAGATTCTCCACTGTATTTAGAGGTTTCGGTTTGAAGGGTTCGACTGTATCTTAAACTGAACGGCAAATTGTTTGGAGCCTGAATAGCCTGGGTATGTACACAGTTTTAAGGACAATACTTGGTGTTCATGTACATCTTTACTGATACATTGTTTGTAAATGGCACACATATGCCTCAATAGATGTTATGGTCATCTAAGGGCTACCATAAGTTGCTCGTAAAAATCCTAAGATTTTCAAGCGCGATTTTACCATAACTCTTTCTCTCTACCAGGCTTAATAACATTAACGTCATAAATATGCAAACAGTTTGGATCAAGATCAGACGCCGCGTTACGCGGCGTCTGATCTGGAACTAAACTGTGTGACATCCATATCAATATTTCCTGAGTAAAACATGCATACAATTCCAAAATTTAAAAGTAAGAGCAGAAATCCGAAGATTTCGGGAAAATCCGAGGTTCGGAGAAATTAAGTAAAAATCCCGAAAATTTCGGAAAAATCCTGAGATATGGCAGCCCTGTCATCGGTGAGTGAACTGGAGAGTGACTGATAAGTTTTGATTACTAATTAGGCCAACAAGATCCATTGATGGTTTTATGGTCGGGTAATCGTTCTGGCTTTGATGTATTCAGCTCACGTTACTTAAGGTGGTGAAAGGCGTGAATGCTATCTTGATTATCTGAAATCAAAATGAAAGTGAAGAGATCCTAATTACGCATGCGGTGTCTGATCAATTTTCGATCTGTTTGACACTCACATTAATTGATCTTAAGTTAAAACTGCATACACTTCCCAAAAAAATAAAGTAAACGCTGACGCATGAATAAAAAATGCGGGCGATAATATAGCAGCGGCTGTGTTTGACGGGTTAATCTTTATTACGTCATAAAGGCAGAGAAATGGTTAACTAACAATAAAACAAATGTTTGATGTGTCGATCTATAAAGCCTTTCTAACGCGACCACTCGATATAAGTATCATGGTCGGCCTCAGGGTGACAGCCTAATGCAGGAAAGAAGGAGTCCCAATACGACTCACCCCTGCGCTAAGCAGTCGCCTGCAATTAAAACTCCCAAATCATAATGACGGGCGGTCGTATTAGAGAGGCTTTATTGCATAAATGTCTCTGATTGTTACTGTAGATAAGCCGAAAGCTCCTTTACTTTCATTCAACTTAGTGTGTTCAATTTTTTCAGAGCTTTCTTGATATGTTTGGATCAAAGCGTTGCTTAGATTCAGGGCACGTTTTGTATTATGTTGAATTATTTGTTAAGATGAAAATGTCTGAAATGATTACCAAAGCAAATTTCAGCTAGTTTAAATGCATGTATTAAATCTGTGTCGAATAGTTTGTGTCCTGGTAAGTGGCCGAGTTACACGGCGTCTTACGAGGACCCAAACTGCTCAGGCAGTTAAACTTAAAAGCTGTCGTTCAAAGTTCCAGGCCAAAAAAGAAGAAAAAAAAGAGAATCGTCTACAATGATGAAGTGTGTGCCGTTCATTTACTTTTATTCAATATTTTGGCGAGAATGGCGAGCAACGTGTATAAGAAAATTAAAAGTGTATTTGGATACAGAAAAATAATGTTTGCATAAGATTTGAGTAAAAGTGAAAATTAAAAATTAAAAAAGAGTTATTATTTAGATCTGGTACTCTGAAATCAAACACTGTATATTCATGACATTGTATTAGACGTTTCATTTTTGTCTTATAGCACAAATACATTATTATGTTACATGTACCAAATATTAGCTACAGCGGGGAAATCGTTATTAATTCTCAATATACGCGTTTACGATAAAACTATTAAACTGTTTTTCTCTAAGATAAACATAATTCGTCAGAATTGTCCAAATTTTTTACCTTTCTACGTTTTAGTGCTTTGCGTTTCAACTGGAAAGAATAACGTTTTCTCTACTGTACCTTAATGAATACCAAATGAACGCAATTATTCAGTTGTCATTTTCATGTAATAAATCATTATTTACATATTATTAAATGGCTTATTCATTGAAACCTGCTTAAACTGAGAACCCGAAATAGTGTGAGATTATTTTATTACCCACGGCGATAAGACTTAGTGAAGATTATACACACAGCATGTCGTCTGTTTTATTATCACAGTGATAGGGTCGTGGGCAAGTCACGGAAACACGTAATTTCCGGCAATCGGCGACCGGAGCCGAACATTATCAAATTTATAAGAATAGGTTATCTGTCATGTATTGACACAAAGGGAGAAAACCGCAATGCGTATTTTGGCTTCTTCACTAGGTGTATTTAAGGGACGCAATCCAGTGAAATAGACCAAAATAGTCCCATATGCAGAAAGTTAGACACTGATCCTTTTCATCGTAATTATGTAACAAATACTGTGCGTAACAATAAAAAACTACATAAAAGAAGGCGTTTATAGGGTTGAACTCCATACTTTAACCCCCCCCCCACCTTATCATGCTTTTAATTTCTTTATTCACTGGAGAAACTAGTTCACTTAATTTAGAAATATGTTCTATTTCCTAGCACTGTTTTTAATCATGCAATTAATCTTTTAAATATTTGTCTTATTTTGAAATTGATTTGTTAACCCTTTGAACCATAGTCCCGCATATTGGCGTCCCAGATGCAAACAGTGTACATTTGAATAGTACACTTGTCCTATACAAATAGTGAAAACCCATATCAGAGGACTCCTAGGATCCCTCTGATCAGAGTCATCACTGTTTGTCATAATGTCAAACATTGACCAAAAAAACACACCTTAAAAGTCAGAAATGGACTAGACTTAAATGGATACTGCAATTGTCCATTTAAAGTTTCAGGGAGGAAATGACATCATTTTTTATAGTCTTAGTAATCATATTGAAATAATTTCAAGTAGGATGCCTTTTCTATATGGAGAATGTAGTTATTTGTCTTTTCTCACTTTGTCCCCTAAGTATAAATTTTATATAATTTCATGTGAAGCGCTTTTTCAAAAAAAGAGAACGCACATCTCCTGTGCGAAAAGAGCGCTATACAGTGAATCTGGTATAATAATTATCATTATAATCAATATAAAACTTGGTAGATTCTAGATCCAAGTAGACTGAAAGTAAATCAGTTCTAATGCGCCTTAAGTCTGCTTTACTTTCAACCTGCTATCTGCTTTACTTTTAAAGCATGGCATCTGTCTTCAAAACTAGAATATGTTATGATCAGGAACGTATATCTAATGTGCCATAAGTTGATCTTGAAAACTCCTGAGATTTCTAATTTTTCTATTTTTCAAGCGCGATTACTCAAACCAGAGACCAAGGTTATAAAGCTTTTGAGTTGAGTCTGGAGTCGTTCTCAGGCATTTGAATGGTCAGATTTGAGCCTAGGCTCAAATCTGACCTATCAAATGCTAGAAAACAAACTCAGGCTCAATTCAAACGCTTTATAACATTGAAGCCTGGTTGAAAGTAAAGAAGAACGTGCCTAAGGCGCATTTTTTCTGTAAGTTAAAGCTGCTATTTTCTAGGATAAAATCCAAAGATTTCGGAAACTTCCGGAGAAATGGCAGACCTGTTGTTTAGAACAATATGCATGTAAAACAAAAATCTACACGGCTGTGAGCCTCTACTTGTCGTGTATTGCTTTCAAATTGCAAACGCATCTATGCTTCTAAATTTACACATTCAACCCTAGCGACGAGTTTACTCGTCATTTACAAACAGTGTACCTGTTACAGTTAGGATAACACTTGTCCTATGCAAACAGTGTATACCTTGATCAGAGAGTTCCTTAATGAGTCATCTGATCAGGGTCTACATTGTTTGTCATTTTAGTCAAAATGTATTGAACTTATTTTGAAATTGGAAATGTCCATTAATAGTTTCATAGGGGTGAATGAGTTAAATGCAAATGCAAAAACATAAGCATTTATTTAAGACAATATAAATTCAGGTCGGAGCCCCCATATTTACACTCTTATCGATTTCCACTTTTTTGCGCTTATTTATTATACAATTAAATGGCGATTTTTGCGCTTGATGCCGCGCCGAGTCTGGACCGTCTGAGGAGCAAGTGTCGCGGTTTTATTCACTACCGCTTTTACCGGCCATGACAAAATGGCGGATTGCTAGAGACAAATTAACTGACCCTAATATTTCAAGCATTTTCTGATATAAACGACCTAGTTGAAAATATGTCTTCTGGTTATCAAGGTAAACATGGGTTCCAGTATCACCTGATGCATGTTAACGATGTTTCTTAAGCCTTGCAAGTTGTTTACTGCGCGCATCTAATTTTGCACATGTCTGAGCGGTCGCGTGTCCTCGTTAGTTTTTGTTTCGAATTTTCTCTTCTTATCCTTCTTACTGTCGCCGTTTGCTTGTTTTGTTTTGTGTTTATACCATTTATCCCAATCGGTTCGAATTATTTCCGTCAACTTATGCCTTGCAATATTTACAAAACTGCTGAAGCGTCAATGTATTTTTCAAACAAAGGTCCTCCCACCCACTCCTTTCATAATAAACTCAACAAAACAATTAAAAGGGCAAGTATTATAAATGTGGTAAAGCAAATAAATAAACGTCAGATTATTTATAGAAATTTTAACAGTATCATGTAAAATTACATGTTTACTTAATCGTAGGGTTCTTATCTCTTCCGAAAAGAAGAAAACGATATCACAACTATCCTAAAAATAAAAAACAAAAGTCTGCGTGCCAGACTAGGTGGATGGGGTCAGATGGGGTAAAAAACAACATAACCAAGAGTCCCACCTTATAAGTTCTCTTAAATTATTGTTGGTATCATGTAGAACTGCAACGGTTTACCGAGTTTCGGGTCGGCACTGCAAATTTTCGGTTCGGTGCGTCGATGTATGGTAAATTATACTAGACCGCTAATTTACCAATCAGCGTGCAGTCTTCCTGTATATTTTTGGTGGTCAGACGTTCCAAAATGTAAGGTTAAATCACAGTTCTAACCTTTTAATCGTGCAGTAATTTAAATCGCTGAGTAGTTCTAGCGCTTATAAACAGAAGGCTGATGAGGCATTTAACCCATTACCCCATAGCCTGTTTCTAGTATTGAAGATAGGTGACCACTTAAAGCAGGTTGAAAGTGAAGCAGAATGCGCCTTAAGGCGCATTCTGCTTTACTTTCAACCTGCTTTAAACTACCATCTTCTAGAAAATAGAAATTATTTCTTATGATATATATTCATGACTGTATAAATTAGAACTATTTTCTTCAGTGAAGAAATAAATCAAAGGCGTAAAAATGT
Organism: Gari tellinella; assembly: GCA_922989275.2. Lineage (NCBI taxonomy): Eukaryota > Metazoa > Mollusca > Bivalvia > Cardiida > Psammobiidae > Gari > Gari tellinella. Next base: position 21,295,692 of record OV277870.1, on the reverse strand, counting down.
GTATTTATGGGGTAATGGGTTAAGGAAGACCAGCCAGAATGCCAAACAAAACAGGCTGAAAGCGTAGTTACGAAACTTCAATGAAAAAATGTCGTGATGAACCACGCCTTAAATTCGCTAGAATCTGTCCTAAAATGGTAGAATGAATTTAAATGCACATCTTTCTCGTACATATGATAAAATTGTGGATGAAAGTGATAGCGTTAACGAAAAATTGTGTACTGTCTGCATAGACATGTGCCAGGAAATGAATATTATTTTCAGGTTCTTTTTATACTTGGAAGTTCTTTATCCTATACCGGAACCGAAATACTCGAAAACCGAATGGGTCTAGTCGAACCAGAACCGAACCGTGAAGTACGTGAACCGTTGCAGCCCTAGTATCATGTGTGTCCATCACATGCATTTATCACCTTCTGGCATCTGCGGGAAAAGCTGAGAATAAACTTGCGGATCTGTATACCATGGCCATCTGTGTCATTCATCAATAAGCATATATTTTAGCTCCTGGACAGTTCTAGAATCTAGAGTGCTGATCTCGACCGGATATCCGGCATTGCTGCATGCCCTATGCATTCTCAATGTGTTTGAGGTATGGTGTCATTGCTGGCCAGTCAGTCCGCTCTATGCCATCCTGTTCAAGGTACTGGTCCACCATACATGCTCGCTACTGGTGAGCATTGTCCGAAATTGTCGTCTGTCGGGATGAAACCTGAGCTCAAAGCTCAAGTATTAACGAGCTCAACAACTTCTAGAGTCTTGTCCCTGTACCCGAAACTGTTCAGACCCCAGACCCTTGTGATGTAAAGGTCTGCGCAATCGTTGTAGGAGATGTCCACCCATACAAGCCCTGACCGTTTTCTTGGTTGGTCATGCTCTGCCACACAAAAGTCCAAGAAACGTTTGTTTCTCTGTTTTTACAATTGTTTGCACCCTTTATTGAAATCCCAATTGAAATTTGACTCACCAGTCCACAATACGTTGCGCAAATGTAGACGCTCAAATGGCACGGTTGCGGGCAAAACACTGGATGACATCTTTGTTTATGTGGGCCAGGGGTCAAGGCTGGTCGCACGACGGGTCTTCTAGACCGGCATGGGCCCGTCTTATGAAACGTAGTACGACAAAAGCGGTCGTAAGTCAAAACTTTAATAAACGTCTTATTTCTGATTTCTCCATCTAATCCTGCCTTGTGGCATCTTTTTGGAATCGTCTTGAAAAGACGATTCCAAAGAGATGTCACAAGACAGGATTAGATGGAGAAATAAATAATAATTGAGAATGTTAAAATCGGATTTACGACAACAATTGTCGTACGATGTTTCATAAGCCAGGTCCCATATGTTTGCAGCATGAAGTGTTCCCGACGACCTGAACAGAGATCCTGTAACTATACGTCTGTTTATATTAACTTATTAAGTGCAGGTTACCAGCATAACGTTTGGATCCAGCAGTTTACGTCATGCCATAAGTGACAAAGTCTGTCCTGTACTTCATATGTGACCTTCAAATGACCTTAACCTGGTTGTTAATTTACCTTCCCGGTGTCCAGGTATAACTAACACAACCTGTCGACCACGTCCTTGCTAAAGTAAAACTCTGTCGCAACGTGACGTTGGTCTGACCATGCAGATAGCAAAGGGCACAAATGGGGTCTATGATGCATATTTATCAAATTTTAAATTAATATGCAACCTACTTTTGCTTTAAAAATAAAAATATGCACTCGATATAATGAAAACAGTTGTAAAACGAATCATTGAAGAATAGGCAACAACATTGTGCCAAAATCAGTGAACCTTGAAAACCAGGATTTTGATACCTGTCCTCTTAAATTCATTCAGCCATGACTGTTTTTGCACATCATGACTTGTGTTTCTTTCTTTTTTCATTCTAAAGGACCTAAACATACATTCACTTTTTATGCCCCCAGCATCGACAGATGCGGGGCATATAGTAATCGTCCTGTCCGTCCGTCCGTCTGTGTGTGCGTCCGTAACAAGGTTAAGTAGATATTACCGTTTCGTCTAGCATCAACACCGCTTACCCAAATGCTTGGATACTTATACAGTTGTTGCCTTGGACCATTCCCTATCCACCAATATCACCAAACTTTGATTTTGACCTTGACCTTGACCTAATTTGGACTTAGAAAATTTTAAATAGGCTATTTCTTGGTTAACTAGATTTTACCGTTTCGTCTAGCATCAACACAACTAACTACAATGCTTTGATACTTTTACAGTTGTTGCCTTGGACCATTACCAACTGACCAATATCACCAAACTTTGTTTTGACCTTGACCTAATTTAGACTTATAAAATTTTAAATAGGCTATTTCTTGGTTAACTAGATTTTACCATTTCGTCTAGCATCAACACAACTGACTACAATGCTTTGATACTTATACAGTTGTTGCCTTGAACCATTACCAACTCACCAATAATACCCAAGCTCAGTTTGACCCTGACCTTGACCTAATTTGGACTTAGAAAATATTCAGAATTTATTGTCAAGGATGCCACTGGGGGCATAAGCGTTTATTGAACGCGCAGTCTTTTTTAATTTGAAAAATGTTTTCATTTTCTAAAAATATATATGATAATATGACCTTATACTTTTGCCCCTTTAATTATTTTGTTGAGTATATTACCTTTATGTTTAAACCAATGAGTTAAGTACAAATTATTAGAGACCGGCGGACATAGTCGAGCGGTAAAGCACCCACTTACAATGTCAGGGGTTGCGAGTTTGATCCCCCTCTGGACCAAGTCTTTGGACCAATTTCAAAACTTAAGATTGTGGACCCTAATGAGATCCGGCCAATGTTGGTCAATATTCATACTCTATAGAAAGAGATCCACCATTGTCATCAATTGTCAGATGTTCCTAACTTAAAGCAAGGTTGGGAATGGGTAGTCAGTTGACGAAAATGGTTGAAGGCTGTACAGTGGAGAATCTGTTATTCTTTCCCAATAAACGCGTTTATGCTAAAACTATTATTTGCAGTGCAAACAGTTTGGAGCCAGATCAGACGCCGGGTAACCCGGCGTCTGATCAGGCTCCAAACTGTTTGCCACCAAGATAAACATGAATTATAAGAATTGTCCAAAAGTTGTACTTTTCTACGTTTTAGTGTTTTGCGTTTGCGTACGTTTGCGTTTATTAAACGGGAAAGAATAACAGATTCTCCACTGTACATATAGTACCGGTTTTTGGTTTGATCTCGTATGGCCAATGAAGGAGTTCTCAACTTTAAGAATATCTGCGTTTGTGCAGGGCTCCAGATAAGAGGGAGTAACCCGAACAAATCACACATTTAAAAGATTATTCTTGCTCCTTTTAGCACCAAATCCTATGGTGTTACTACTCGTTAAAATGGTCTATTTGAGATGATTCTAAGGAGTAGTTACTGTACACCATAGGGTTTAAAGCAGAAATAAAGATTTTATTTCTTAAAACACTCCCCTTATCTTGAGCTGATCTCTGTGGTTCAATACTTTAATTGTTTTGTATTATTTGCAGATTATTCCCAGTACAGTGGGTACCAGTATCCAGCGGGAACCACCACCACCACCACGGCCAGTGGAAATGGTTACAGCACTTACACTAGTAGCTATGCTGCTGCACCTACTGGTACACAAGCTGGAGGATACGGCAGCTATGATGGTTATTCAGCAGGTATAACCCTTTACTCCATAGATACACATTTTAACACATCAATTTATTTCCACACTTAAACTGTTACCCCATAACCTGTTTCTGGTATTGAATACAGTTGATCACTTAAAGCAGGTTAAAAGTTTAGCAGAATGCGCCTTAAGGCGCATTCTGCTTCACTTTTAGCCTGCTTTAGGCAACCATTTGCCAAAAATATAAAAAATATTTCTTACCATATAATATTCAAAACAGTATTATGTATAGCTTGGAACTATTTTCTTTAGTGAATGAATAAAATGCATGTGGAGGCGTGCAAAGGTGTAATTATTGGGCAATGGGTTTAGAAAATGGCTCAAATTTATACAGTCCTGAATGTGCACTATAAACATCTTTTCCTAGCATATGATATAGCTTTTAAAAATCAGGCTGAAAGTATAGCAGTATGCCCCGTCAGGCACATTCTGCTGTACTTTCAACCTGCTTTAAGTGGCCTGCCTTCAATACTAGAAACAGCCTTTGTAGTAAAGAATAGAAATAAAAGTTTGGCAGAGCAACTGGCTACATGTTATATGATGTAGCTTACTGTAACTACACTACAGTACTAATTTTTACCCATAATAACACATATGCTCATCCATTAAAAACAGTAAATCTGTGAAGAGTAAGCTTATATCAAGAAAACAGTGTATGCCCAGATCAGAGGGTTCCTATAAGGGTCTGCACTGTTTGTTAGTTTGCAAATTCTGTGGAAAAAAACACAGACAGGGCTCCAGATAAAGAGCAAGTGAATTGAACAAATCCAACATTTTCTCACTCAATTCATTACCAAATCCTATGGTGTCACTACTCATTAGAATCGTCTCTTCGAGACGATTCTAATGAGTAGTGACACCATAGCCCATGATAGGGTTTTATGCAGAAATAAAGATTTTAATTTTTGAAATACTCCCCTTATCTGGAGCCCTGCCCAGATATAATCTAGAATGGAATCGGCTTATTGTGAAACTTGAACACTCCTCAATCTTCAGTGACTGAGTGAGTTGATGCAAAAAATCTACCAATGTTTCCGAAAACGGTGAAAAAGGCTCTGGTTTCTTGCTGTTGGGTTTTTTCTTTGTGATCAGGTTCTTACCTTAAAGTTCACATGTACACTAATGACTTTCAGGATCGACCCAGTCCTACAGTTCAGGTTATGGTACCTCGGGCTATGACTATTCCAGTTACTATGGTAACCAGGGCTCAAGTAGCTACAGCAGTCAGGATCAAACTGCAAGTACCGGTACACCGACAGCAGCCCCAGCACTGCCAGCAGTAACGACTGCATCTAGGTATGTGAAAATTTGGGTGTCTTAACTTAAGAAGTAATAAATTCATACCAGTGTTTTATCGTGGCAACAAAACACGGGTAGGAGTTGAGATGCGTATTAATTAAATCAAAAGGCTGAAGGCGGAGTGATTTAATTACCAGCATCTCAACGACTATCCCTGTTTTATTTCACGATAAAACACTGGTATCAATTTATTATTTTGATTCTAACACATAATATAACCACAATTTACACCGAAACAATGGCGCTACAATTTCGAAGACATATGACGTCGTGTTAAGACGTTACAGCGCATTAGTGTTTTGATTGAGAATTAAAACACAGATATGTCCCTTCTGTGTTTACATAGGGGTGTGCGCGAAGCGTGTTAGAATCTTTCTTTAGCATTTTAATCCAGGGTCTTTTTCTAGTTTTGAAGACAGGTGAGCACTTGAAGCAGGTTGAAAGTAAAGTAGAATGCGCCTAAGGGTGCATTCTGCTTTACTTTCAGCCTGCTTTAAGCTACCATCTGCTAGGATATTTAGAAAATATTTCTTATGGTACTTTATCATTACTGTAAATTAGAAATATTTTCTTCAGTGGAGGAATGAATGTGTTAAAATGGAGTATGGAATTAAGTAGGCTTTTAACCAGGATACACACATTTTGTCATCCTTTAAAATACTTTTAGGGACAAACGTTTTGGTCGTTCATCAAAAAATGGATCAGTTCATTTGACAATATCCTTATATACAGCACAATTGGGGAAAATTTTATTATTTCTTGGTGAATTTATGCTAAAACCCTTTTGCCTGTCTTACGAAATGTATGAAAAAAACAGTAGTATGCATAAAATTTAAAATACTTCTTATTTCTGATTTCCCAATCTTAAACTTGTCTTGTGACATCTCTTTGGAATTGTCTTTTCAAGACACTTCCAAAAAAGATGTCACAAGACAGGATTAGTTGGAGAAATAAATAATAATTGAGAATTTCAAACAATATTTGTCTACTACGTTTTGAAGACAGCCCCTTTAATACATTACAAAAAGTTTAAAACCACATCAGACGCCGGGTAGCTTTGTGTCTGATCAGGCTCTAAACTGTTTGCTACCAGGATTAAAATAGATCATCTGAATTTAAAAAAAACTTTCATTTCTCCACTGTAAGATTTATGTTATTTCTGTGTCTGTTATTGAAGCGTGCCGGATGCAGCAGATTCATACAAGTCATCAGCAGCCTATAGTTCCCAGTCGCAGTACTCTGCCAGTGGCTATCCATCTGCCACGGGAACTGCAAGCAAAGGTAAGTACCAGTGTATGGTTTTGTTACAATATCCACATTCTAAGTAGTGTAGATAGATAAGCATGATATCTGGGTTGGAGATAAGAGGGAGTAAAGTGTACAAATCCAGCATTTTCTCTCTTATTTCAGCCCCAAATTCTTTTGTGTTACTACTCATTAGAAACGTCTTCGTGAGACGATTGTAATGGGTAGTGACACCATAGGGTTTAAAGCAGAAATAAAGATTTTAATCAGGTTTTCAAAAACTCCTCTTATCTGGAGCTCTGATGATTTGTTTACTTTTGGTTCTAAATGAACATCTGATGTTGATAGACTGTAAAGTTTAAAGGGCCAATCATATATTTTTTGTTGTTTTCATTTCATTGTAGTATCTCAGTCGAAAATGATTTTTGATAAAAAAACATGTTTTTCGGCCTTTAAAATATTGGTAAATTGTAAGTACTAGCCTATATTATATATTAGAGCTCAATATATCATTTCTTCATTAAACCTTATGGTGTCCCTACTCAGAATTATCTCTTGGAGATGATTCTTATGAGTAGTGACACCACATGATTTGGTGCTTAAATAAGTAAGAAAATGTTTGGATTGTTCAGTTTGCTCCCACTTATCTGGAGCCCTGGCCCCAAGGTTATAAAGCTTTTGAGTTGAGTCTGATATTGTTCTCAAGCTTTTGATTGGTCAGATTTGAGCCTAGGCTCAAATCTGACCAATCATGTGCTTGAGAACAAACTCGGACTAAACTCAAATGCTTTATAACCATGACCCCTCGGGCCTGTTTTAAGAAATGTATGACAAATATTGTTGTAAGTCAAGATTATAAAATTCTCAAGTATTATTTATTTCTCCATCTGATCCTGTCTTGTGACATCTCTTTGGAATCGTCTTTTCAAGACAAATCCAAAGAGATGTCACATGACAGGATTTGATGAAGAAATCAGAAATTAGATGTATTTTAAAGTTTTGACTTATGACCGTTTTTGTCGTTCAACCTTTCTTAAGACGGGCCCCTGATCGTTTCATTTCAGACTCCAGTTATGGTTACTCCACTGCTCCACCCCCTCCTCCCACATCGCAGGCTGACACATCCTCATACAGTCAGACTAGTGGATATGGGAACCAGTCCAGCACCTATCAGGACAAGACAGGGGGATACAGTAGTCAGGCTGGTTCCTCTAGCTATGGTACTACTGGTAGTAGCAGTTATGGAAACCAGTCCAGTAATTATGGAACCCAGCCAAGCAGCTATTCAAATCAATCTGGGAGCTATGGAAACCAGTCTGGTAGCTACTCCAGTTATGGGAACCAGTCCAGTAGTTACAGTTCAAACCCATCAAGCGGTTACAGTTCAAACCCTTCAAGCGGTTACTCTTCAATGTCCACAAGCTATGGTGATCAGGAAAATAAAGCAGGAACCCAGTCTAGTAGTTATGACACCTCAAGTAGTTACGGTACCCAGTCAGGTAGTTACACTACCCAGCCTAGTAGTTACACTACCCAGACTAGCAGTTACACTACTCAGTCTGGCAGTTACACTACCCAGCCTAGCAGTTACACTACCCAGTCTAACACTTACGGTTCATCTTCTGGCCCTTATGGTTCCACTTCTGGCAGTTATGGTTCCTCGTCTGGCAATTATGGTTCCTCGTCTGGTAACTATGGTTCCTCATCTGGTAACTATGGTTCCTCATCTGGAGGAACTGGTAACTATGGTTCCTCGTCTGGTAATTATGGTTCCTCATCTGGCAACTATGGTTCCTCGTCTGGCAATTATGGTTCCTCGTCTGGTAACTATGGTTCCTCGTCTGGTAACTATGGTTCCTCGTCTGGTAACTATGGTTCCTCATCTGGCAATTATGGATCATCATCTGGCAGCTATGGCAGCTCTTCCAAGGGATACGGAACCCAAAGTAGTAGTTATGGAGATCAGAGTGATCAAACCAACAAAACAGGGAACCAGTCTAGTTATGGTGACAGTGGAAAGTCTTATAGCTACTCCAGTAATAAAGACTCAGGGCAAAGTGGCGGTAAAAGCTCAGAGGCAGATTCCTCCAAGTCTTATACAAATAAACACGAAGGGAATGGCTCCTATAGTGGATCGAAATCCAGTACAGAACAAGGGTCCCAAAGTAAAGGAAACAGTAGCTATAATAAGCCACAGGGATCTTACAGCGGGAACAAGAATACAGAAGAGAACAGCAAAAGCGTTAGCCAGGAAAGTTATGGAAGTAAAAGGGGTTTCGGCGAGCAAAGGGGAAGAGGAGGTTATTCAGGGAGAGGAAGAGGTGACCAAAGTTATGATAGTAGCGGTTACTATGGAGATGGCGGAGGTTACGACAGAGGAAGAGGTGGTTTTAGAGGTCGGGGAAGGGGACAGGGCTTTGGGAGGGGTGGTGGTGGTAGAGATATGGGTAAGGAGGTAGAATCTGAAGATAAAAAAGAAGGTGAGAGTGAAAAAAAAGAAGTGCGAGAAGATAAAGGAGAACTAGGGTGGATGGGTAGGGGAAGGGGATTTAGAAATATGGACCCGAGGGGAGGTCGGGGTTGGGGTGGAGGTTGGAGAGGAGGAAGAGGTGATTTTGGGAGGGGAGGTTGGGGTGGAGGGTATGGGCCACCAATGATGATGAGAGGTGGATGGGGCAGAGGTGACAGAGGAGGCTTTATGGGAAGAGGTGGCTTTGATGGTGGCCCTCCATTTCGGGGAGGTCGTGGTGGCTTTGGGCGTGGTGGAGGAAGAGGCGGTGGTAACCATGAAGGAGACCCATCCAAACCCCCAAATGGAGGAGCTGCACTGAAACGTAAAGGAGATTTCCCATCTGATCCTTCACCAGCAAAGAAACTCGCAGAGCAGAAGAAGAAGGAAGAAGAGAAAGTTGATGTGGCACCTTTCATCAAGGCCCACGTTGAGGCGTTCTGCACTGTAAACCAGGAGGCGAGGAATGTTGCCGAAGAAGCTCTGAAAAAGATGATGCAGCCAAATTACTGCCTGCTATGTAATGCCAGGATGAATGGTCCACCTCAGGCCACAATGCACTACCAAGGCAAGAATCATTCCAAGAAGGTGAAAAACTTCATCACAAGTGGGATGAATAAATATACAGAAAAGATCTCGAAGGACGAGAAGAAGACAGAAGCAGAGAAGGCAAAGGACAAACAGAAAGAAGAAGACAGAAAAAAACAACTGGACCAGAAAGTAGAACAGGTTTGCTACAATTTAATTGAAGCTAGATCTATCATTTTGTTTCTATTTTATGTGTTAAACTTGATAAGACACCTTCTAAGTGGCCCTCATAGATTAACCTTAGCAATCTGTCAAATCCAAAGAAATCATGTTTTTTCTAAACTGTTAACCCTTTCCCCCATCGGCTGCAAAGTTATAAAGCATTTGAGTTGAGTCTTAAGATCATTTTCAAGCATTTGCCAAAGCTCAATTCTGACAAATCAAATGCTCGAGACCGATTTCAGACTTAACTTAAACACTTTATAACCTTTGGTCTTGGCCTGTGTCTAGTTTTGAAGAAATATCTTGAAGCAGGCTGAATGTAAAGCAGACTGTGCTATATGGTGCATTCTGCTTTACTTTCAACTTGCTTTAAGTGGTCACCTGTCTTCAGGGCTAGACACAGGCTATGGGGTAAAGGGAAAAGCTCCAAAAAACATAGTGAAAATATAATATTAATTTAAATTATTAAAGTGCAATATTTGAAAAATCTGTCTCAAACAGTGTTGTATATCATTTATTATAGTATTGGTTAATGTAATAACACAATTTGTAGGAAGCATTTTCATTGGTTATTTGTGAAGAAAAAGGAATGAATATTCAATTTCATTGTCTGAGATACATTTGTAGTCCTTAAATGGTGTCAAATCTCTGTAGCACATAGAAAAGAAACAAAGTCAAGATCAGATTTTAACTTGGTGTAGTAGGCCTTATACAACTTCAAACCACATTTGTGAATATCATTACCCCTCCAACCTTCATTTTAACCAGGGCTCCAGATAAGAGGTAGTTTTTTCAACAAATCCCACATTTTCTCACTATTTTTAGCACCAAATCCTATGGTGTTACTACTCATTAGAATCGTCTCGAAGAGACAATTCTAATGAGTAGTGACACCATAGGGTTTAGTTCAGAAATAAAGATTTTAGTTTTTGAAAAACTACCCTTATCTGGTGCTCTGTTTAACCCTTTTCCTCATAGCTTGTTTTCAATATTGAAGGCATATTGTTATTTAAAGTAGGTTGAAAGTAAGGTGGAATGCTCCTTAAGGAGCATTCCACCTTACTTTCAACCTACTTTAAGCTACCCTCTACCAGAATATAGGAAATTTGTCTTATGATGTATATTCATGACTGTGTAAAGTGGAATTATTATAATTCGTCAGTGAAGGAATAAATTAAAGGTTAGAAATGAAGCAAGGTGCGAAAACATATACATTATGCCGTAGAAAGACTGAACAACCATTTCCCCTGTATAATCAACTTTTTAAAGGATTATCTACTCCACATGAAAATGAATTTCTCCCAAAGGAAGAACTTAAAGAACATTTTTTCAAGGAAACAAAAATTAAGCCTTTCTCCGCCTGTTGCCTCATATAGTTAGACGATTCCTTTTTGTGCTGTTAATTGTTCTTGGAATCCTCATGTAAATTTCTTTTTTTTGTTCCTAAAATAGCCTAGCCAATGAGGCTTTACCCTTTCCAGGTAAAATCCACTTCGTCTTCATGCCCTATCCCTTATAAATTAGCAACAGGAATCTTTTTGTGCATTCTGATAAGTATAGTCTATTTCTAGTTTTGAAGATAGGTTACCACTTAAAGCAGGTTGAAAGTAAAGCAGAATGCGCCTTACGGCGCATTCTGCTTTACTTTCAGTCGGCTTTAAGTTACCATCTTCTAGAAAATAGAATATATTTCTTATGTAACATATTCATGACTGTTTAAATTGGAACTATTTTCTTGGATGTAGGAATAATCTAGAGGCGTATTTATGGAATAATGGGTAAACTCTTTCTTTAAACAAATTTTAAAACTGATTTTTGTCTGCTCAATTGAGGGGGGAGACATATTGATGTTGTGTTATCTGTCTGTCGGTTAAAAATCGTGTGCAGCTTACTCCTTCTGCTTTAACCGATTACCCCATAGCCTGTTTATAGTTTTGAAGACATGTGATCACTTAAAGCTGGTTAGAAAATAAAGCAGAATGCACCTTAAGGCACACTTGGCTTTATTTTCAGCCTGCTTTAAGCTAACATTTACTAGGATATAGAAAATACTTTGCATGATACATATTCATGACTATAAACTGAAAGTATTTTCTTCAGTGGAGGAATAAATAAGTAGAGTAAAAAGGCTTAATTATGGAGTAATGGGTTAAACTTTCAAAGATTAACTATATATTTTATGGAAAGATGTTCATGTATTTAAGTTACTACTCCTTAAGAGAGATTTGCTCCAGACTTTAACAGATAAACTGAGATCGTTCATGTTGTTTGAAATTTGGACTGTTTCCATTTTAAGGGAGGGAGTCATACATTTTTCTCAAAAAGAAATGGTATTTGAATTCATCTTTGTGCCCCCTGGAATTTGTTCTCCAAATATTTCAGAGCTATCATAGATATGGATAAAATTAATAGCCCTTAAAGTTAAATATTTTTAACCTTTTTGATAAACACAGATTTAATTCACTTTAATTGGGCTATAGGTTTTTATACCAACTGAGTTTTGCCTTTCAGAGTCGCACATATATTTTTAGAACAATCCCGGGACAACTACAAATAAATATGATGGAAGTCCAAATTTGTTTTTTCGGTTTCATTTTTGTCATCAGACAAATATTGAGTATCTTTAACTTTAAGCCATGGACAAAGTTTTTTCAAATCTGTGAAGTTAAAATGTTGTTAAGATAATTCATTGAAGTTGTTTAAAGGGGTAATTTGATAAAAACTGGTAATAATTGGAAAGCAGTGCAGACCCTGATCAGAGGGCTCCTATAGGAGCCCTATGATCTGGGCCTACACTGATTTCAAATGTAATGAGTATATTTTAGGCAGGTCTATAGTGTTGAAAGAGTTAAAACTTTATTTTAACCCATTACCCCAAAGCCTGTTTCTAGTTTTGAAAACAAGCAGGCACTTAAAGCAGGTTTAAAGTAAAGCAGAATGTGCCTTAGACACTTTCTGCTTTACTTTCAGCCTGCCTTAAGCTTATATCTGCAAAGATATAGGAACTATTTCTTATGGTGCACATTCATGATTGTATAAAGAGGAACTTTTTTTTTCAGTGGTTTTATAATTCAAAGGCTTAAAATGGCGTATTTATGGGGTAATGGGTTCATTGAAGATGAATGACTGCTAAATGAAGGATAATAACAATGCGACAAACTCCTAGGAACTTTCTGCATTATTTTTATCTTGCATGTTACATTGTAGCAACCATCTAATTGTAGTAAATAGTTCTTTTAACACATTACCCCATAAAGACGCCTTTTTACGCCTCTAATTCTAATGCTTAAGTACAAAAAGAAATATTTTCAATATCTTAGCAGACTGTAGCTTTAAGCAATCTGAAAGTAAAGCAAAATCAACCTGCTTTCAACTTAGCTTAGAGCAACCTGAAATTAAAGCAGAATGTGCCTTAAGGTGCATTCTGCTTTACTTTTAACCTGCTTTATGAGGCCACCTTTCGTTTTAAATTGGAAACAGACTTTGTTTCTAGTTTTGAAAATATGTGACTTCTTTAAGCAGGCTAAAAGTAAAGCAGAATGTGCCTTAAGGCACATTCTGCTTTACTTTCAGCCTGCTTTAAGCTACCATCTGTTAGAATTTAGAAAATATTTATTATGGTACATGTTTATGACTGTATAAAGTGGAATTATTTTCTCCAGTGGAGGAATAAATCAGAGGCGTAAAAAGGGTTTTTTATGGGGTGAAGGATTAAATACTACCTTAGCAACTTCAATTGAATGATCTCTTACGCAGATTTGACATATTGATCAGTATTAAATGCTGTTGAATTAAACTCTAACTGGACTCCAAAAAATGTCAAAATCACAAGCAGATGTTTCAACTTGATCATAGAGACCTCAGGCTTTAAACAATCAGAAATGTTTCTGATTCTCAGTCAGTTCTAACTTCAGTCTATGTTAAAAGCTGTGTATACAAGAACTAGGTTCAAGGTTATAAAGGTTTTCAGTTGAGTCTAAAGTCATTCTCAAGCATTTGATTGGTCAGATTTGAGCCTAGGCTCAAATCTGACCAATCAAATGCTGGAGAACACACTCAGACTCAGCTCAAAGGCTTTATAACCATATCCTTGGACCCTGGAGAAAGAAAAACTCACATGTTATTTGGCTTTAAACTCATAAAAATTAAGCAAATTAATCAGTAGACTGGTTCAATTTCTCATGCAGTATAATGGTTGGACTGGTTCAAGATTTAATTCTCAGGGCTCCAGATTATGTATGATGACTTGTCTGGTTCCAAGTCTCATAAAGAATAAATGGAATGGTTCCAAAGTGAAGATTGATAAACCAACTTGGGGTAAACAAAAGGGTTTAAAGGCTAAGAACATGTCAGTGCATTTTGGATTTGGGTGATTAAAAGGTCAACATCAAAGGTTATAAAGCTTTTGAATTGAGTCTCAGATGGTTCTCAAGCATTTGATTGGTCAGATTAGAGCAAAAAACTCAAATCTGACCAATCAAATGCTTTAGATCAATAAATAGAGTCAACTCAAATGCTTTATAACCTTGGGGCCAGACATTTCAAGAGGCAATTGCAAGACAAATGCATTTTATTGATCAGCGTTACTTGACTCAAGTATAAATATATACATTTAAAACCGGCTGTTGTGACCTCTCAAAAGATGAATGTTTTTAGGATTTTAAAGCAGGAGACTTCTTTAACACATTCAAACCTAACGACGAGTATACTCGTCATTTCAAACAGTGTTCCTGTGAAAATTACACTTGTCCCATGCAAACAGTGTATCTAGACCCAGATCAAAGGGCTACTAAATGAGCCCTTTGATCAGGGTTTACACTGTTTGCCATTTCGAAAGATTTTGTTAAAATCATCCCCAAATAGTCAAAATTGGACTAGACCTATTTTGAAATTAGAATTGACCATTAAAAGTTTCAGGGGTGAATGAGTTAAACAAGATAAGAGTAGTACGCCCTTATGAGATTTGGTAAATGCTGGTTAGTATCAATACTCTTGTCCAGCGGAGGACCATTCTGATCAACTGTCGGCACATACAGAACCATGCTCAAGCACAGTTCAGTACAGTCAGTCAGTTGAAGAGAATTGGGAATTGCTCTACATGGCAATTTTGACCAAGATTAACCTAATCTCATCAGTACACAACATGAAATACAGTAGAACTTCAATATCTCGAACTCATTTAAATCGAACATACCAGTATTTCAAAGTTAAAATGTGGCTGAGTTTTACTTTGAAATATAAGTACAATGTATGATCGACTTATCAGAGAATAATATAATGCAGTTTATGTATCAAACTATCAGGTAGTTCGAGTTGAGCGAGTGGGAGATATCAAAGTTCGACTGTATTTCTTTAAATATCCTAGAAGATGGCAGCTTAAAACAGGCTGAAAATAAAGCAAAATGCGCCATAAGTTACATTTTGCTCTACCTTCAGAGTGCTTTAAAGCTCACCTTACTTTAGACTAGAAACAAGCTATGGGGTAAAGGATTACTTTTGCAGTGTAATCTTTTTCCAGATACAGTCAAACTTTGATATATCTCAAACTCGGTTATGTTTAACATACCCGTAGTTCGAAGTTGAAACGTGGCTTAGCCACGTTTTAACCTTGAACTACAGGTATGTTTGACGAAACTGAACACGAAATAATGCTATATTGGTGTGTTGAAATAGCGGTTAATTCGAGTTAAGCGAGTTCAAGATATCTGAGTTCGACCGTACATGAAAGATTAGCATGATTTTTTCTCCAAACCTGATTCATGAGTCTGGGTTAGCTGATTAATAAAATTTGCACTTGATTGCTTAAATAGAAAAGGAATAAAACTCAATCTCTAGTGCCTTGCTATGCCAAAACACCAAAATATGTTATAGATGGTTTCTTCTATTGACCGATAGTTTATATAGGATAAACCATATATGCCGTATTTTTGTCTTCGCCGGCTCGGTGTTTGGGATTGAACAAAATCTAAGAAATACATTCCTTTACACAGCATTCCAAAATTGCTGTTTTATCAGTAAATACAGGGATGAAGAGGTTATTCTTTCCAAATGAACATGTTTAAGCAGGGTTTAAGACAGGAGGAAATTAATGGAACAATTCAACATTTTATCACTCATTTTAGCACAAAATCCTATAGTGTTGCTACTCATTAAAATATTCTCAGAGACAATTTTGATGAGTAGTAACACAATAGGGTTTAATCTCGAAATAAAGGTTTTAATTTTTGAAATACTCCCCCTTTTCTGGAATCCTGTGTTTATGCTAAACACATAATGCCCATTGCAAATAGTTTGGAGCCAAATCAGATGCTCGGTAACCAGGCGTCTGATCTGGCTCTAAACTGTTTGCCACTCAGATTTAAAAGAATCATATTCAGTTTAAAAAAATTGACATTATTTACATTTTATTACGCTGGTTTTCGTTTTGAACTGGAAAGAATAACGTCCTCTTCACTGTAGGACTTGGCTCTTACTGTCCGTGAGTTAAGCCTTTATTTTGCTTGTCATTATGATTTGTGACTTGTCATTATGATTTGGGACTTGTCATTATGATTTGTGACTTGTCAATATGATTTGTGACTTGTCGTTCTGATTTGCTATTGAAAAGGCTTGAAATGCTGACAGTAACTCAGGAGTCATTTTAAAACTGCAGATTGACCATAAAGACATATGATGAACAAAGAGCAGTCATTTAGAGTATAGGGACACTGTCGATAAATTGCTTTCAGAGTGTTTGTCATATTTAATTATTAACTCTTCACCCCATAACCTGTTTCCAGTAATGAAGATAGATGACAACTTAACTCTTTCCTCCCTGAAACTTTAAATGGAAAATTCCAGTTTCCATTTTAGTTTTGTCCATTTCTGACTTTTAAGGGTTGTTTTTGTCAATGTTTGGCATTGTGACAAACAGTGAAGAACCTGATAAGAGGGCTCCTTTCGGAGCCCTCTGATCAGGGTCTTCACTGTTTGCATAGGACAAGTGTACTATTCACATGTACACTGTTTGAAAAGCACGCCTATATGCGGGACTAGGGTTCAAAGAGTTAAAGCAGGTTGAAAGCATTTTAGCATTAATCCTCTCACTGCCAACATTTTCGTGAGATTTTTACCCCTTCACAGTTAAAAAATAAGGCAGTATGACTGAAGACATTTCAAAATGAGTGTCAAACAGTTTTGTTCCTGATCAGACGCCCGTTACGCCGCTGTTGATCAGGATCCAAACTGTTTGCAAATACACATTTAAGCGTCATTGAGAGCAAAAGGGTTAAGGCACATTCTGCTTTACTTCAACCTGCTTAACTCTTTGAACCCTAGTCCCGCATATAGGCGTCCTTTTCAAACAGTAAACATGTTAAAAGTGCACTTGTCCTTTGCAAACAGTGAAGACCCAGATCAGAGGGCTCCTTAAGGAGCCCTCTGATCTGGGTCTTCACTGTTTGTCATAATGCAAAACATTGACAAAAACAATCCTTAAAATCAGAAATGGACTAGACTAAAATGGAAACTGAGATTGTCCATTTAAAGTTTCAGGGAGGAAAGAGTTAAGGCACATTCTACTTTATTTTCAGTCTGCTTTATGACTGAGGTCACCTATCTTCAAACTAGAAACAGGCTATGAAGTAAAGGGCTATTGTTAAAATACTGAATGACTTGCTCGGTGCCACCATTTGCATTTGTGGTTGAATCTGTACTTGTTTCATCAATTCCTAATCGCCCCAGACATGAAATATTATTCCGTTTATCGGAACCCAAACAAATATTTTAAAAAGTGTGAAGTAATTGGGCCAGACTTCTAAAATGGTAATTTTTTCATTCCAGTTTAGTTGGATCATAGTTTTCCTCTGATAAGGTATAAGGCTTAGAAAATACAAGAGAGATTAGGTATAAAGGTGCTGAAATGGATGAGAAAATGTTGGATTTGTTCAGTTTAGCCCCCTTATCTGGAGCCTTGCCAATGAATCATCTCTGATTGCTCTTCTCTCAGCCTTTTACTGTATTGATGATAGAACTATGGTTTCACAAAACGTTGAATTATACTTCTCAAAGTTTTCTAAGCACCAAGGGGGAAACCTCCATAGGTTCCAATGCATATGACCTATCACTTCACCGAATAACTTAAAATAAGTTTGATCAATTCCTCTCAAATTTGGAGACAAAATTACCAAGGGTTCACTTTACAGATTCTGATAACTTTTACACTTGTCTAGGTCCTGTAGGTAAAACCCGGGGAAATTATCAAAATGTGAAATTTCTAAGAATTCACAAAAAATTTCAAATCCTTTTAATTCTACATTGTAATATTTGTATTGTTCTTAGAGATGTAATAATGGGTACAATTGAACATTAAAAGGTAAAACATTAATTCTACCAATGACTAACATCTCTAAGTACATTACAATAGAATATAGAATTCAATGGATGTGAAAATATTGAAGATTTCTCAGAAATTTCACATTTTGATCAATTCCTCGGGTTTCGCCTACAGGTGTAAAGTTATAAGAATCCGTAGGATGAACCCTTGGCATTATATCTCCAAGTTTGGAAGAAATTGAACAAAAAATAATGAATGTTTATTGTTATGAGATGAGAAAGTGATAGGTGCAATGCTTTGAAACATATGGAGATTTTACCCTTGGTGCTTTGCAAACTTTGACTTAGTATATAACTTTATAAGAATTTTGATCAAAATGCCCATGATGCTCTTTAAATAATAGCCCAAACTACTTCTGTTTCGACCCAACATTAATATGCACAGATCATAGTGAAAAAAATTGCTTGAGAGTAATATTTTCCTGCTAGAAGCATCTAAATTATCTAAGGAAGTAAAATAATAGAAAAGACAAACAAATTGTCATACTTTGCAAGTACATGTATTTAAGAAATACTTTTCTAACACATTACCTGCACAATTACTTCAGGGTTTAGATGTTGATAACGGGTAGACGTTTTCTCAAGTATCTGAACCGTGGGCTTTGGATACATTCAAACTTGTTTCAAGCAGTCTTCCACCCTTTCCTCCCTGAAATTTTTAATGGACAATTCAAGTCTCCAATTAAGTCTCTACCATGTTTGAATGTTTAGGGTTGATTCTTAGCTTGTCTGTTTGGAATAAACTATTAGCGATGTCTGCTTTGTCGTTGTCCAAAATCTTAACGTTAGCCATAACTAAAGAACTACAAAGTCATGTGATACAGACTTTATATTTGGTATGTGAAGATCTTGAGCTTAGCACAACTCAAGAGTGTCCAACAAAGGTCAAGGTCATTTAGAGGTAAAATAGGATGAATTTAACATTGGCCATTACTTTGAAACTGCATGTGATAGAGACTTTATATTTGACAAGTGTACTCGACTCAAGAAGTACAACTTGGGTCATGTCCGACAAAGGTCAAGATCATTTAGAGGTCAACTTAACATTGGCCTTAACTCAGAAATAACATGTGATAGAGACTTCATATTTGTTATGTGTACTCATTTGCAAGAAGCTCTTGAGCTCAGTACAACAGTTACTTTGGTCATGTCCAGCAAAATGTCATTTTGAGGTCAACATAGGTATAACTATAAAGACTTGATACTTGGCATGACATGTGTACCGTCTCGACTCAAGAATTTCTTGAGCTCAGTACAACTTGTCCTGTCCAGCAAAGGTCAAGGTCATTTAGAAGTCAAAATTGGCCATAACTTTATATCTGAATGTATCAGAGTCTTTTTATTTGACATGTGTACTCAAGTCAAAAAGCTTGTGAGCTCAGTACAACTTGGATCCTGTACCACAAAGGTCAAGGTCGTTTAGAGGTCAAACCGGGTTAAATTCTGAAACAACATGCTTCGGAAACTTCATATTTGGCATGTGTATTCAACACAAGTCGCTCTTGAGCTCAGTACAAGTTTTGTCCATAATACCATTGACGACCTAGAAAGATATGGCTCCTTCGGCAGTCATTTGATCAGTGTCTGCACTGTTTGTCATTTTACAGTATACAAGTATAATAATAATTATAGAACCCCCCCCCCCCCCCCCCCAATAATCATAATTGGACTAGACATAATTGGAAACTAGAATTGTCCATTTGATGATTCAGGGTTGAATGTTAATGATCGCTAAACATAAGATTGACTGTATCTTGTCATGATAGAAAGCCATTCATATGCAACTTGAAATCCCTTGATGTCGTTAGAATCAAAGTTGAAACTTGAGCGAATCTGTAGTGATTACTGACTGGAGTCTAATAGCAGAGAAAAATCAAACTTTAAGATAGTATGTCTCTTAAAAGATCGGGTTGATTTCATCAATATTATGTTTTTATGTATGGTGAATGACTGTTCTTGTCAACAAACGTCCACCAAACGATGCTCAGGCATCATTTGGTACGGACCGTCAGTTGACAAAGTAGCTGATCTCTCTACGTCGAGTACTGATATTGACTGATATTAACCGGATCTTATTCGGGATATACTATACTACCTTAGAGAAAGGAACTTTTTCTCAGGTGAACCATTATTTTTGTGGTATTTCTGACTCTTGAAAGTGTACCAATTCTCTGGTGACTTAGTCCCGCGTCAATCATGCCTCCTGAGAGGGACGTTCATACGAAAGGACGTCAAGTTTTTCATTAGAAAGGAATGGGGTGGTCCCTTAATATTTATTTTTTTAACATATTTGTATCGTGGTATAATATTTCATCTTTCACAACTAGTAGGGCATTATTTTGTGTTAACAGTAAGGTAGAAAGGACATGTAATGTAATTATAGAAATTGAAATGACTTTTATTGGTATACATGTAAAATGAACAACATAAAATGATCAGCAAATGAACCATAAATAGCTACAGTGGAGAATCTGTTATTCTTTCCCGTTTAAACGCAAACGTACGCAAACGCAAAGCACTAAAATGTAGAAAAGAACAACTTTTGGACAATTCTGATATTTCATGTTTATCTTGGTGGCAAACAGTTTGGAGCCTGATCAGACGCCGGGTTACCCGGCGTCTGATCTGGCTTCAAACTTTTTGTAAAAGAAAAACTAGTTTTAGCGTAAACACGTTTATTGGGAAAGAATAACACATTCTCCACTGTAGCACAATTCACTATTTGCCAATCATTTTCTATTGCGCATTTTGCATGAAAACAGAGAAAAAAAATCATTTCATTTCTTTTAAAAGTTTTTGCAAGAAAAAATCCAATTCAGGCAATCCCATTTTGACTATTAGAATTATTGTTATTGTGGCATTGTCTTGTTTGTCTCTAGGCTAGAGTTACTATTTCTGTGCCCAATGATATTCGTGACTCGGACTTCTGCAAACTCTGCCTCGTTGAGTTCTCGTCCGGGCAGCAGGCAGAGCAACACTACACGGGAAAGAATCACCAGAAACGGCTGAAGAACATGAGTAATGATGAAGTGTGAGTATTGTTCTTAATACCTTTACCGCCATAGAAGCACCTTAGGGTACCTTTGCCTATTCCTCCATTTTAACTCTTTCCACGCTAAGTAACATTAACATTCCCTTGTGGATATTTTTATTTTTCAAATATGAACTAAGAATATAAATCTGGTACATTGTATAATAATAATAATAATAATAACCAGTCTACAATAATTTTGGGTAGTTTAATAAATATTGCTCTAAATTAGCAAATAGTGCAGACCACAATCAGAATCAGAGGACATGTCTACATTGTTTGCAAATGTAATGAGTATATTCTATTTGAACAGGTCCATGGTGTTGAAATAGTTAAAAAATGATAAAAAGTAGGTAGAAATACTTTTATCCTGCTTTGAGGTAAACTTCTTATCAATCTATCCAGACTGTAGACTCACTTATCAGGGTTCTGCTGAGGAATTAATCCTTTCAACCTTAAAAATTGGACTAGTCTTTATTGTATTTTGGAATTGTCTGTTAAAGTTTCAGGGGTTATTGAGTAAATGACCTTGGGAGTGTCTTGCTTATATGGACTAATAGGCAAAGGTGGTCTAACGTGCTTTAATGGATAAGTGGGTTAGTTTATCACCGTGTTTGTTTTCATTTATCATATCACTTGTTTTATAATAAAGTTTGTAATCATTTTTACATACATGATCAGGTGCCTTAATTTATCATAACTGTGTATTCATTAAATTTCAGGGCTCCAGATTAGGGAGTGTAAAATGAACAAATCCAACAATTTCTCATTTTAGCACCAAATCCTATGGTGTTACTACTCATTAGAATCGTCTCTTCGAGACGATTCTAATGAGCAGTGACACCATAGGGTTTAAAGCAGAAATAAAGATTTCAGTTTTGAAATACTCCCCTTATCTGGAGCCCTGAATCAATCATATCATTTGTCACATAATTATACATCTTGCCTTGCTTAATCATACATTTGTATTCGTTGATCATATTGCTTGCAATTGTTTCATCATAAAGTTTGTTTTTTCATTTGTCATATTTATATAGATCTTCCATTTGTTGTGATTTCATTATATTGTTATACCATGACATTGAATTTAGAACAGCCAATGATAGATCCTCCCAGCTAAAGCTTATATTCTGAACTCATTTAGCCCTAGTGACGAGTATATCCATCGTTTATAAACAGTGTACCTGTGAAGAGTACTCTTGTCATATGCAAACAGTGCAGACTCAGATCAGGTGGCTCCTAAAGGATCCATTTGATCTGGGTCTGCACTGTTTGTCATTTTGAAGTGATTTTGTTTAAACAGGATAGTCAAAAATGGACTTGATATAATATTTGAAACTGGAAATGTACGCCTGATGTATTAGGGGTAAATGAGTTAAAGCTTTAGATATACAGTGGAGAATCTGTTATTCTTTCCCGTTTAAACGCAAACGTACACAAACGCAAAGCACTAAAACGTAGAAAAGAACAACTTTTGGACAATTCTTATATTTCATGTTTATCTTGGTGGCAAACAGTTTGGAGCCTGATCAGACGCCGGGTTACCAGGCGTTTGATCTGGCTCCAAACTGTTTGCACTGCAAATAATAGTTTTAGCGTAAACGCGTTTATTGGGAAAGAATAACACATTCTCCACTGTAGACCTTTTTAGCTCGCCTATTCATAGAATAGGAGTGCTTTTGTTGTCACCCAGGCGTTAACGTTTGTTTAGATGTAGATGTAAGTAACATTTTCAATGGTCGAGCAATGCTGTTCCAAGTATCCTCTATCGGCTGTGTAATAACTATCGAGTGTTTATTTTTAGATTTGTAAATAATGCATACATGTAATATGAACTTCGCGACAACACCCACTTTGCCGTGTTCCAGTTCCTGATAGACGTTACAATTTCCCGTCAAATGCTCGATTTAGAAAGTTTTATAATGAGGCAATTTTTCTCTTGCATAGAGGTGATGTTAGAGAGTATTATAGGCCGATTTTTTTCACCTGGCAGGGCGGAGCTAACCTTTGGCAAAGATAAACTAATTTACTTTTGATTTTAGGGGTAATAGGTATTATATCATTATTGTCTGATACTTTCAACTTGGAGAAACACAGTTTATGCATGCATCCGTATCCACGTGAAAATGGTATATACAGTGCTCTCTCTCTACAAAAACACAAAATGGGAGACGAAGATTGCGTGTGTTGTTCGGAGGGAAAATTAAGACTTGGCTTACATTTAAAAAAACAGCTTGAATCCAGATCGTAACGCGGCGTCTGATCTGGATTCAAGCTGTTCATCATTCTTCATTATACATGTATTCTTTCTGTCAAAATGTCCACTAATATGTAATTGCTGGAAAAAGCGGCAGACAACAACGGTAAATTCTAATAATAAAAGAGTGTGCTGCCGCCCCCAAAGTTTAAATGCAACAGCCCGCATCGAAACTCCGCCCTGCCAGGTCAATAAAATCGGTCTATATATGTGTTTTAAAGGGGAAGTTTTGTCTGTGAGATGTGTAGTGTACGTGTCACATCCCAGGAAATGTTGAACCTTCACTTCAATGGTGCAAAGCATAAATCCCGCGTGAACCGGGACACCACCATGAAACAAGAAAAGGGCTCTAAAGTGGTCCCGGAAGGAGGGCTGAAACTTGAACAGGGGCCATTCTTAAGACCAGGTAAAAAATGTTATATGAACGCAGAGAATGGCATGATGTACAGACGGACATATGTTTAGCAACCATTCAAATGGACATTTGTTAGCTCTTTTCAACACCATGTGACTCTTGTGGGTTATAAGGTTCTTTTGTGGATCTTTTATAAGTAACCAAAAATGTGAACCAGTCTACTTGGAAAATTTGGTAGTTTAATAAATAAATACTATTCTAAATTAGCAAACAGTGCAGACTCTGATCAGGGTCTGTACTGTTTGCAAATGTAATGAGTATATTTTAAACAGGTCCATGATGTTGAAAGAGCTAACTATTTCAACAACATGCTCAATTTTTCTCCACTGAAAAAAACAGTTTCTGTTTATACAGTCATAAACAGGCACCCTTAGAAAAAGTTCCTATATTCTACCAAATGGTTTAACTCTTTCCTCCCTAAAACTTTAAATCGACAATTCCAGTTTCCATTTTAGTCTAGTTCATTTATGACTTTTAAGGGTTATTTTTGTCAACGTTTTACATTGTGACAAACAGTGAAGACCCAGATCAGAGGGCTCCGTGAGGAGCCCTCTGATCTGGGTGTTCACTGTTTGCATAGGACAAGTGTATTTTCACCTGTATACTGTTTGAAAAGGACGCCTATATGCGGGACTAGGGTTCAAAAGGTTAAGGTGCATTCTTCTAAATACTTTCAACCTGCTTTATGTGGTCATCTCCATCTTCAAAACTAGAAACAGGCTATGGGGTAATGGGTTAAATGACTAGGTCTTCTTTGTATTTACTGTCTGAAATGGGATCCTGGAAACAAACTGTTTGAATACCTTAGGTTAAGTTTGGCCTAGTTATGAGCTAGTTTGTTGCTTGTTGTACATGTGCAAATGTACCGTAAAACCAGTGTACAGGGCTCCAGATAAGAGTGAGTAAACTGAACAAATTCAACAAAAGTCAAACGGTCAAAATAGTTTGCTACCCGTGGAAATTCCGGCAGAGTTGTGTAAGCTTGCATTGACTTGTTTCGTTCAGTTAACAAAAGACTTCAATTTAGTGTTTTCTGTGTCAAAACTTTTAAGAAAATAGATAGTTTTGTGGATATGTAAGACAGTTT
This sequence comes from Gari tellinella, assembly GCA_922989275.2. Lineage (NCBI taxonomy): Eukaryota > Metazoa > Mollusca > Bivalvia > Cardiida > Psammobiidae > Gari > Gari tellinella. Next base: position 21,271,034 of record OV277870.1, on the reverse strand, counting down.
GGTGGGTAATGTAGCATGAAGATTTATGCGGAAACTTCTTTGAAGGAAGCATTTTGTTATATTTCTCTTGAATTCAGCATTCCCTTGACTTAAGACATCATTAATTTTCTTCCTTGAATGGTTGCTTAAACAGCTTTTGACGACTTGAGTTATTTTTGACTGACCTAGACGTTTTTTGTTGGCACATAAGGCGATAATTATATCAATTACGGTACCTAAATTTCAGCCAGTCTTCAATACATGTATATGCCATTTAGATTTGTCCTGTTGCATAGTCACTGTCTGAATTGCTCTCTGAAACTAACTCTTTCAGCAGCTTATTCTTGGGCAAAAGCCCAAAATAATATATGTATAATTTAGATCAGTTTACAAAAATGAACTACATTTTGTATATTTCAGTTATTTTCAATGGATTCTATCCACATTTAGACTGTTTTACTGTAGTGGCGAATTTTTTTCCGTACCTTTAGTGGTAGATCATAGATTGTTTTTCAGTGTATGACTGCACAAGACCTTTTGGCTTTCAGGCTATACCAATATTGTGATAAAAAGAAATTGTAACTTGTATTAATTGTGTGCTGCTTGTTGTACATGTACAAATGTGCAGTTAAACCTGTTTATGGTCAGGGCTCCAGATAAGAGGTAGTTCTTTCAACAAATCAAACATTATATCACTCATTTCAGCACCAAACCCTATTGTGTTACTACTCATTAGAATCGTCTCGAAGAGACAATTCTAATGAGTAGTGACACCATAGGGTTTAATTCGGAAATAAAGATTTTAAGTTTTGAAAAACTACCCTTATCTGTTGCTCTGGTATGGTGGCTGCTCAATAAATAAACATGACTTTCTCAGTAGACAGATTATTGCTTAACTCTTATCCTGTTTCTAGTAATAAAGACAGGTTATCAATTAAAGCTGGTTGAAAGTAAAACAGAATGCTCTTTTACAAGCATTCTGCTTTACTTCCAACATGTTTTAAGCTGCTGTCGGGAAAGCTTTTGTTCAGGCTCCGAGGTTATAAAGCTTTTGACTTGAGTCTAAACTCGTTCCAAAGCATTTGATTGGTCAGATTTGAGCCTAGGCTCAAATCTGACCAATCAAATACTTGGGAACACACTCAGACTCAACTAAAACGCTTTATAACCTCGGAGCCTGGTCTTTCAGGGTACATACTACTTTCTGTAGCGAAGAAATTATTAAAGGTGTAAAATTGGGTATTTATGGAGTAATGGGTTAATAAAAATTTTGTTGAGTGGTTGTGTAGACAGGATTTACTCAATATATTTTACTCTAATATCATAGCTAATATAAATATTTCTTTGAAACCTACCCCAGGCCTGCCTTTTTTCAGACCTTGTCTTGATTTCAGGCTTTGAAATTCTAAGATTTTTATGCCCCCAGAATCTACGATTCGGAGGCATATAGTTTTTGTCATGTCTGTTGGTTTGTCTGTCCGTCCGTCCGTCCGCGCCACTAAAGTGGGTTAGAGGGCCAGATAACGGTAAACATAACAAAAGAAGACAATGGAATTCATTCCGTAACAATACACTAAGGGGCCGTGGCCCGTTATTCGAACAATAGAAAATAACAAAAGAAAAGGCCCTCTAACTCAATTCGGTGGCACGTCCGTCCGTCTGTCTGTGCCCAAAACCTTAACCTTGGCTATAACTCTTGCATTTTTGTACCTAGGCCTTTTATACTTGGCATGTGTCTTCCCTGTATCAAGACCTTTCCAACCATACAAAACTTTTTGACCTTGTGACCTTGACATTTGACTTACTTTTGTAAAAATCTTAAAATGGCTATAACATTTGCACCAGTTGGCCCAGGGCTTTCATATTTTGTATGTATATTTCTTGTGTCAAGACCTTTCCAACCATACCAACATCTTTGACCATGTGACCTTGACCTTCACCGTTGACCTATTTAATCAAACTTTAACCAAAAACCTTAACCAAAAACCTTAACCTTGGCTATAACTTTTGCATTTTTGAACCTCGGCCTTTTATACTTGTCATGTGTATTCCTCATGGCAAGACCTTGCCAACCATATAAAACTTTTTGACCTTGTGACCTTGACCTTGACATTTGACCTACTTTTGTAAAAATCTTTAAATGGCTTTAACATTTGCACCAGTTGGCCCAGGGCTTTCATACTTTGTATGTATATTTCTTGTGTCAAGACCTTTCCAACCATACCAACATCTTTGACCTTGCGACCTTCACCTTTGCCTTTGACCTATTAAATCAAACTTTAACCAAAAACCTTAACCTTGGCTATAACTTTTGCATTATTGCACCTGGGCATTTTATACTTGGCATGTGTATTCCTCATGGCAAGACCTTTCCAACCATACAAAACTTTTTGACCTTGACCTTGACATTTGACCTTCTTTTGTAATAATCTTTAAATTGCTATAACATTTGCACCAGTTAGCATAGGGCTTTAATATTTTGTATGTCTATGTTTTGTGTCAAGACCTTTCCTACCATACCAATATCTTTGACCATGTGACCTCCACCTTCACCTTTGACCTATTTAATCAAACTTTAACCAAAAACCTTAACATTGGCTATAACATTTGCATTTTTGAACCTGGGCCTTTTATACTTGGCATGTGTATTCTTCATGTCAAGACCTTTCCAACAATACAAAACTGTTTGACCTTGTGACCTTGACATTTGACCTATTTTTGTAAAAATCTTTAAATGGCTATAACATTTGCACCAGTTGGCCCAGGGCTTTAATATTTTGTATGTATATTTCTTGTGTCAAGACCTTTCCAACCATACCAACATCTTTGACCATGTGACCTCGACCTCGATCTTTGACCTATTTAATCAAACTTTAACCAAAAACCTTAACCTTGGCTATAACTTTTGCATTTTTGCACCTTGGCCTTTTATACTTGACATGTGTTTTCCGTTTCTAACCATACAAAACTTTTTGACCTTGTGACCTTGACATTTGAACTTCTTTTGTTGAAATCTTTAAATGGCTATAACATTTGCACCAGTAGGCCTACGGCTTTCATATTTTGTTTATATATTTCTTGTGTCAAGACCTTTCCAACCATACCTACGTTTTTGCCCTTGTGACCTTGACCTTTGACCTTTATTTGTATAAATCTTTATACGCTTATAACATTTGAACCAGTAGGCCTAGAGCTTCCATACTTTATATGTTTCTTGTGTTAAGACTTCTCCAACCATGCCAATGTTTCATTTACCCTACGACCATGACTTTTGATCTACTTTTGCAAATAAGCATTACATTACAGAATATGATGCTGGCTGGGGGCATTTGTGTTTCACAAACACATTGCTTTTCATCTGATCATCACCAAACTTTCTGAAAATGTTTGTTGACATAAAATGGAGACCAATTTGGATAACCAGCGGCCCTTTGGAGTAATGGCCCTTGAAGTCCTCAAAATGGCGCTCCACTACAGTTTCAGCTCTCTAACTTTTACGTTTGATAGTCTGGATTCCCCTCCCTGTATCATCGGGGGCATTCGTGTAACTGGGACACGCTCTTGTTATCCTTTGCTTTGTGTGGGAGAAAAATCCAGTTTCAAGCTTTGAAATCAGGAGTTAATGTTTGGGCATGAGTAGACCTGAATTGAAAGACACTATAGATATAGTTTACCCTGATCCTTCTAGGCTTAACTTAAATTGTATGCAAGTAGCTCGGATTGAGATCAGAGGAGAGGGGTTAAGACTATGCACAGGGCTGCTTGATAATTTCTGAAAGGAAGTGGTATACAGACTAACTTGGATATCTCAAACTTGCATAAAACAAATAAACCTTACTTTAACAATGCAGTTTCTATGTTTCAAAATCGCTTAAGTGCAACATATTCATATTTTAAAGTTAAAACGTGGCTTGGTCATGTTTAAATTTGAAATATGAATATGTCCAACTTAAGCGAGTTCGAGATATCAAATCGATGGTAAAATCAAACATTGATAACATAAAATTTGCTTATTTTGAAATTGTTCTGTTTAAATCTGATAACCTGAGCTTGCTGAAGTTGAACATACATATATTTCAAAGTTAAAACATGGCTTAGCCAGGTTTCTGCTTTGAAATATTAGTAAGTTTGACTTGAAAGGAGTTGGAGTTACATGTACAGGGATTTAATTGTATGCATTCAGAGCACCAGATAAGGGGAATATTTCAAAAAATGAATTTTTTTTTCGCATGAAAAATTATGGCGTCACTACTCTTCAAGACGATTCTAATGAGTAGTGACACTATAGGATTTGGTGTTGAAATTGTTCAGTTAACTCCCTCATATCTGGAGTGCATTGTGACTGAATTTAGAAATGTATATCAGCCAGCCCTGTACTATAGTGACTAATCAAATTTTTCTTCTTGTAGGTACCAATCTCCCTAAAGGGTTCATTGTGAAACCCTATAAGGAGCCAGCTCCCAATGAAGCATTCACATCAAGGTTTGAAGGGCCAGATGGATTTTTTGGTGATAGTCCGGTGGCCATTAAAATCGAAGACCCCACTGCTAACAAGAAGGCCAAAAAGAAGCAGAACCACAGACCAAAGTTTTACCCAGTTATTTGATTGCTTTCATATGCATCTATGATTTGTGTACGTTCTTTTGTTACAGTTGAAACGAGTCGGACAAGACTCCACATTTGTTCTTTAATTCTTATCATGCCAAACTCTGGATTAAGAAAGCAGGTTGATTCATGATGAAGTTAGCATCCAAAATGTTAATCACATGGCCTGTCTTGCTGAAATCACGTCATTGCAAGTGTTGCTCTTCTTATTTCAAAATCAGGTCTTTTTGTACTAGAGTTATTTCCCTTGTTACTGCTAGAGGGGAAACATGGCATCCAAATGTTTGGTGCTGATATCAGATTCAATCCAATAGTTTCAAATTTGGTACGATTTAATTCCCAGACAGATTATTGCCACAAAATGACATCGTTATGATTGTGCTGACTGAAAATATGCTGTAAATAGAAAAAGTGTTATGATTCTGAATACACAAGTTATAATGGCGGAGATGGTCGAGCGTGTAGCACGCTTGATTGTCAATACAGGGGTTGTGAGTCTAAGCCTCTGCCGATCCAGCGGCCTGACTAGGTTTTTTTTAGATATCCAGGAATGCAATTTCTGCACCTTGAATTGCTCCTCTCCACCCATTGGTTAAAACTGGTACCTGTAAGGGCCTGAGCTATACTGTAGCTGTCTACGCGAGCATTGCTCAGTATTGTAGACGGACAAGATGGCTCACTGATCAGGGGAGTATATTTACCGGTAGTCGGTCATTCTGGCTGAAAGTAGACTATAACTTGGTACTTTACAAATTGAAATTGCCAAATTGCTTGAAATAAAAGGTAGTTAGTAAGATATAATAGTTACACACTGTGTAGTGTACCCAATATGGAATGCACTCTGTGTAATCCATAATGGGCATATTACACCATATGTCACTAATAATATTGTTGAAGGTATATCAAGTGTAGAAATCACCAAAGTGCTTGAAATAATTGGTATGATATATTTGTGTAACTAATAACAATATTGTGGCATGATAAGGGTTAAAGCAAGATGAACAAATTATTTTTTGTTTTTGAGAATGTTAGTATGAATGCGAGTGCCTTGCAGCTTGAACTTACAGGTATACCATGGCAACTGCACATTTATGGATTATATACCAGACAGCCACGGGCTCGATGTTACGGTTGAGGGCCCCTAATGAGATCGAACCAAAAACAGTACTCTGCGTACAGCGATCAGCCATTCTTGTCAACAGACGGACCATTCTTAATAATGATTTATTGGCAGATTGCTTTCTGTAGAGTTCAGATACTGACAGACATTGGCCTGACCTCTTTAGGAGTCCTCAACCTTAAAGCTGTATATGGTACTTGGGGTATAGTGAAGGGAGAAGTCAGATTTTGCATGTTCATATTGTCATACTTGTGTTACACAACAACTGCACATGTGCCACTAAAACTAGCTTTTGTTTGCCATTGTCTAAATTTAAAAGTAAACAGAAATGCTCATATCCAGGTCCTTGTTTCACAGACAAATCTGTATGACTGCTGTAATTATCATAAAAAATAAACCTAATTGCGTTTATCACACAGTAATTTATCCAAAAGGTGCCAACTGAATGGCAAACAGTGTAGACTCTGATCAGACTGCTCCCTTAGGAGCAGTCTGATCAGGGTCTATACTGTTTGCTCAGGCCTGTCTGTCTCTATAGTTAAGAGTAATTTTGGCACTTACCTTAGCTGGAGCTCAAGTCTGACCAATCAAATGCTTGAGAATTATCTCGGAGACTCAGACTCAACTGGAACCATTTTCCTTTGGGGCTAGGCTTATCATGTCTACGTTGTATAATACAGTATGACATTTGAACAGTGCAGAACTGTATTAGTTAGTTAGTTGGTACTGTTCATTATTGTCTATTAGAAGAGAGTTCTTAGACAGTTATTTGATCTACAGGCTTCGGGCGTGGAAGGGGAGGAAGGCCAGTCTCGATTGGCAATGACAACGGTCCTAGACCTCGCCCCAATGTGGATTACAGCAACTATCGAACTCCGAGTGGGAAGTTCTACTGTCCTATGTGTGACCTAACTGTAAATACGGAGATCCAGTTCGGACAGCACACCCAGAGTAAAACTCATCGTCAAAAAAATCTTAATAAACGCTACGAGGACATGAACTTGAAGTAGAAATAACAACAGCGAGAAGAATGCAAACCTGACTGAGCTCCAGATAAAAGAAAGTAATCTCAAGTTCTTCAGCAATTTTTCCTTTAAAATTGCATCAAAACCTATGGTGTGACTACTCTTTAGAATCGTCTCTTCGAGACGATTCTAATGAGTAGTCACACCATAGGGTTTGGTGAAGACATAAAGATTTTAGATTTTGAAATACATGTACACGTACTCCCTTTCTCTGGAGCTCTGAAGTCATACAGTCAAGGTGCAGTTAAGTGACCATACAGTGAAAACAGCATTACTGCAGACAGGTGACTGTTTAGTGCAGGACAAAAGTGATGCTTGCTGCATTACCGTTGTTCTTCCAGGGCACCAGATAAGGGTAGTTTTTCAAAAACTAAAATCTTTATTTCTGAATTAAACCCTATTGTGTCACTACTCATTAGAATCCCCTCTTTTAGACGATTCTAATGAGTAGTGACACCATAGGATTTGGTGCTGAAATGAGTGAGAAAATATTAAAATTTTGTTTTGTTGAAATAACTTTCTCTTATCTGGAGCCCTGTCTTCATTCAGTTGACCTTTTGTTCTGAACTCATTCACTCCTGAACGTTCAAGTTGAGGATTCCAGTTTCCAAATTAACTCTAGTCCATATTTGACGTCCTAGGGTTAGTAAGTGTTGCAAGATTGCAAACCTTGTAGACCTGATCTGGGTCTTCATTGTTTGTATAGGATAAGTTTACTATTCACAGGTTGCTAGAACCTTTGCTGTTCAAAAGACAGTAAACTAGTACATGTATATACATCATTAGCAAACAGTGCAGACCCAGATCAAAGTGCTCTTGAAGGAGCTCTCTGATCAGGGTCTGCACTATTTGTCATATATTTTGCACATGCACAGTGTAATTGGATCCTTATTTAGAAAATGGAATCGTCCATTTGGAGAGTCAGCTGTGTAAGAGTTAATCCTTTACTCCATAGACAGGGCTCCAGATAAGAGGTTGTTATTTCAACAAATCAAACATTTTATCACTCATTTCAGCACCAAAACCTATGGTGTTACTACTCATTAGAATCGCCTCGAAGAGACGATTCTAATGAGTAGTGACACCATAGGGTTTAATTCAGAAATAAAGATTTTAAGTTTTGAAAAACTACCCTTATCTGTTGCTCTGTCCATAGATACACATTTTTAACAGTTTAATTCATTCCTCTACTGAAAAAACTAGATTCAATTTATACAGCATTAATATGTATCATATTTTCTATATTCTAGCCTTCTGCTTTACTTTTAACCTGCTTTAAACCGTCATCCATCTTCAATACTAGAAACAGGTTATGGGGTAAAGGGTTAAAGAGTGTCTATGAAATGGTCGCTTTCCATTAGTCGACTGACTGTACTGATTTTTGGTAAACCATTCAGAAAAAAAAGACTAAACTTGTTGTGGTTATTGTTCTAGATGGTCATCTTATGTTTTGTTGTATTTTTACCTGTCATCAGATAGGGAAATTATGTTGTAATGTTAATGCCACCATTTATATTCATACATTAATTCACTTACTAGTAATTAGATACATGCTACAACTTACTATAATGTTCCAATTAGATTCATGCTACGACTTACTAGAATGTCCTTATTAGAGACATGCTACGACTTGCTATAATGTCCTAATTAGAGACATGCTAAGATTTACTAGAATGTCCTAATTAAGTACATGCTACGACTTGCTAGAATGTCCTAATTAGGAACATGCTACAACTTGTGACTTGCTAGAATGGCCTAATTAGGTACATGCTACGACTTGCTAGAACGTCCTAATTAGACAAATTCTACGACTTACTAGAATTTCCTTATTTGGTACATGCTCTGACTTTCTAGAATATCCTAATTAGATACATGCCTATTGCTATGACTCACTAAAGCCCTAATTAGGCATATGGTACTTCTTACTAGAATGTTCTATTAAGAAACATGCTATGACTTTCTACATTGTTCTTATTAGTTCCACTACGGCTTACTAAAATGTCCTAATTTGGTCCATGCTCTGACTTACTAGATTGTCCTAGGACTTACCGGTACTTGATTGTCCTATCTTACTTCTACCCTGTGTTAATATTCCCTGCTTCAAAAGTTTATCCTTTAATATTCAGTTCTGTGCCTCTGATCATGCTGAAGGAATGAAAGAAATACAGGTTATGCTTAAAGATGGTATAATTAACCTGTTTCAAAATGCATACCGGTAATTGTTTTTGAAAAAACTGCTTTTTTTTCTAAAAAAAATTAAGGAAAAAGTTAATACTTATTCCTTGACTGAAAAATTACAAAAAATACTTAGACCTTCTGATCAACTTCACCGGACTAACACAGGCTGAACAATATAAGAAGTCTTTTTTCATAAATTTTTGTCACATTTCTGTCATATCTTTGTTGCATTGTTTCTGTGTGTGTGGATGTGTTCAGATTGTGTAAATGGTGTTTGGAGGTTTTTGTTTTTGTCTTTTATAGAGTTGTAAATCAACTTTTGATTCTTGCCTCTCATAATAATTTAACCCATTACTCCATACTCCATATATTCACATTTTAACACATTTAACCCTTAGCCTGCCACTCACGACTATAGCTCCATATGCAAACAGCTTGGATCTGGATGAGACGCCGAGGAACTCGGCGTCTCATCCGGATCCAAGCTGTTTGACACTCGGAAAACATTTTCAGCAATTTTGAGCAACTTTGAAGCATTTTGAAACATGAAGCAGACGAGAAATATAGCAGACGACAATTTACTTTGCGGGGTAAGGGTTAATGTATTCTTCCACTGTAGAAAATAGTTCCATTTTATTCTATTATAAAATGTGTATCACAAGAAACATTTTCTTATTCTAGTAGCTTAATGCATGCTTGAAGTAAGGCAGAATGCTTCTTGAGATGCATTTTGCTTTTCTTTTAACATGCTTTAATTAACTCTTTGAACCCTAGTCACGCCTATATGCGTCATTTGAAAACAGTGTACCTATGAGGAGTACACTTGTCCTATGCAAACAGTGTAAACCCTGATCAGAGGGCTCCTCTGATCAGGGTCTACACTGTTTGTCATTTTGACAAATATTGTAAAAAGTCAACCCTAAAATGTCAAAAATGGACTAGACTAATTGAAAACTAGAATTGTCCATTTGAGGTTTCAGGGAGGAAAGAGTTAAGTTGTCATCTATCATCAATACCAGAAACAGGCCATGGAGTAATGGGTCAACCAATTACCCCATAGTCTGTTTCTAATTTTGGAGACAGGTGCTAACTCAAAGCAGGTTGGAAGACAGCAAAATGTGCCTTAAGACACATTCCTCTTTACTTTCAGCATTCTTTAAGCTACCATCTGATAGAATATAGAAATATTTCATATGGATCATATTCATGACTGTATATAAAATGGAACTATTTTCTTCAGCTGAGCAAAAACTTAGAGGTGTAAAAAGGCGTATTTATGGGGGAATGGGTTAAAGCTAGGTTTAAGTACAGTAAAACTTGTGTTCAGCTGCCATTGTATTTACTCTTTGCATGCTGGGTAATTTTTCATCTGCAACAAATGTCGTCTGCTACTGTTTTAACAATAGAATTTTCTAAATCTCTTTTCAAAACTGGGTCCGAATGTCAAACAGTTTGGATCCTGATTAGACACCAATTTATTTGATGTGTCATCTGGATCCAAACTGTTTGCAAAGGTTATCACTGTGACTTATATGTCTGCCGCTAGCATGCAAAGATGCATTGTGTCCTCCCAAGACAAGTCACTTCTTAATGCAGGATAAAAGTAATGAAAGATTTTGAACTACAGTGTGATCTGTCTGCATTACTTTTATCCTACGTTAAGCATTTATCTTTATATTTTTAAGGCAGGTGTCTGCTTAAAATGAGATGAATGTAAAGCAGAAAGCTTTAAGCTGCCACCTGTATTCAGTTCCTGTATTCAAGTTACACTTATGATCGCACAGTGGCACAGGTTAAGTATCATTTATAGGTTTTGATTATATCAGCAACCAATTAAGAGGCCCTGACCATATAGTTTTGTAAAGTGTTTTTGTAAAGAAAATCAAGTTGATATCAATTATTATGTTGTTGATAGTGACCAGTAGAACATGTTTGTATACTGTTAACTGTTTTGAAAATGAATCATGATAACACAACAGAACTGACAAGTCTTTGTCAATTGACAAATCAAATGAAACTGGGCCAGGGGGCGGGTCTACATGAGAAAGCTTCATGCAGTCTCAAAGCAATGCAGAAAATTCCTTTAAGCAATTTTTGCATTACTTTTGTCCTGCATTAAGCAGCTACATTATTATACTTAGTCTGAGCACAAAGATTTTTCATTATTTGTATGAAATGCCTGTCAATTTTAATTGGATATGGAACACTAACTAAATGGGAAAATTTTGTATTTGGATTTCTTGTGAGTGAAACATGAATGAAGCTTTTGTTTTGTTGTACATAGAGATCGTCATGTGTATATAATTATCTTGTTTAGGCTTTGTCATCTAGATCAGGATTTGTTCGCTTTTTCAGACAGTTGGGCCAGACCCTTAGGTTATGAAGAGTTTTGAGTGAGATCTTTCACGAGCATTTCATTGGTCAGATTTGAGCTTCTGCTCAAATCTGACCAATGAAATGCTTGAGAATGATCTCAGACTCATCTTAAATAAAATCTCTCTGTAACTCTGATGATTAAATTCATTATGGTTTATCTCATAATAACAATTTATTTTAATATTCAGTTACAGTGAATATGAGATATTTTATCCTGTTGAATAAAGACAGTGGTACATGTAGTTTAAACAAGTTACAGGAGAGTGAAAGTAAAGCAGAAAGCTCTTGTAGCAGCAAGGTGGTTCATGGTCAAGTTGTAATGCATTAGTCTGACAATTCATGGCTTGAAAGTTCAATCCCCCGCCACACCAAGTCCTTTGGATGAGGCTTTAAACAGAAGTCCCATGTATCAGTGCTTTACACTTCCCTCTCTCTGCGCCAAAGTTGGCAGAAACAGATGTAAATTAAATTCCTATAGGAGCTTCCTGCTTTACTTTCAATTTGCTTTAAACATTCATCTGCTTTGAACACTGAAAGCATACATTCTGAATGATCGGAATGCTGGGACTTCACTATAATTCTTTATGAGTGCATACAAACCCGGTGCTTATAAAGAATTTGAGTTGAGTCTGAAATTGTTCTCAAGCTTTTGATTGGTCAGATTTGAGCAGATGCTCAAATCCGACCAGTCAAAAGCTTTAGAACCATCTCAGACTGCATGGCTACAATTTAAAACGAAATTTTAAAGGTTACTGCATAATGTTTTTGAGTCGAGACAACGGATTTATTTTGCCCTAGAAGAGAGCAAGAAATTGATGGGGGCAAATTGATCAATCTTGTCATTGAAGGAGTAAATATTGTTTAAATGTCATTTTATATAGACTCTTTATCATTGGACAAATGTTATCATGGATGAATGTTTGTGAAGCTAACCCTTTTAGATGTACAATAAACCCTTTCATTACTACCAAACACATGGTTGCCCAGGTTACCGTGATGGCATACCAGGGTCCAAGGTTTATATAAAGAGTGAGATGAGTCTTGGACCGTTCTCATGCATTTGATTGGTCAGATTTGAACTAAAGTTCAAATCTGACCAATCAAATGCTTGAGAACGAGCTCAGACTCAACTCTAAAGCTTTATTACCATGGATCTAGGGTCAATGATTATAAAAAGAGTTTGAGTTGAGTCTGAGACTGTTCTCTAGGATTTGATTGGTCAGGTTTTAGCAAAAGCTCAAATTTGACCAATCAAATGCTTGAGAACAATTTCAGACTCAACTCGAACACTTTATTACCGTGGACCCAGAACTTTAGATAAGAGTAACTAAACTAAACATTTCCATCATTTTAAGAATGATGATGAGGATTATTCGATTATATCTGACTTTTGGTTTGGTCAAAAAGTAAAGATTATAGTGGTTGAAATTCTCATCTTATCTGGAGTTCTGTAGGTTGGCTACTTAACTCTTTGCATGCTGGGTAAAATTTTCGTTTGTAAAAATAATATTTTTAAAACCCGGGTCAGTGTCAAATAGTTTGAATCCTGATGAGACACTGTGTAACGCGGCGTCTCATCAGGATCCAAACTATTTGCACAGATAATCTAATCTGACGCCAGCATGCTAAGAGTTTAATCAGGATAAAAGTATAGCAGATGAAATCGAACTTTGATAATTTCAATCCACTTAAGTCAAACATGCCCATATTTCAAAGTTTAAACAAGGCTAAGCCAAGTTTTAACTTTGAAATACAGGTAAGTTTGACTGAAGCAAATTGGGATTACATGCTTTATGAATGCTTTACTTTCATCTTGCTTAAAGCCTTACGTTGAGTGATTTCGGCTCTAAATGACCTTTTTGTGTCGATGGGCCGTAAAACACCATTCATTCATTACGTTGAGTGATAGCAGTAGTTAGGGGTTTACTTGTTTGGTGTATTTTTCTCTGCTTTTCATTTTTATGTGTAATTTCATTTAGTGGGGTTTTCTTGTTTGTGGTAAGACCTTTAAACAACGGAGTAAAAGTGACATATCGAGCTCTGACTTGTCTTTCATTTCCCTTCCTTATTATATCAGCTATCACTGTTACTGTACAGTCCAACCTCGCTATTGTGACCACTAAAATTAAGGCTTGTTGATTTATATAGTGTACAGGTGACAACTATATGCAAGGTGATAGTTAAACAGAAGATCCTTTACTTAAAGCAAGGCGACAGTAAAACTGAAAGCTCCTAAAGGAACTTGGTTTTACTGTCACCTTGCGTTAAGCAGTGGACCTGTCGTAAACACACAATTATTAAAACAAATTAGTGGCTATGATTGAGAGGTATTACTGTACATGGTAATTCTTGCTCTTCATCATAGTGCTTAACATTGGAGAAAAAATAATACTAGTAGTTCCTATTTAACCCTTTGAACCCTAGTCCCGCATATAGGCGTCGTTTTCAAACAGTGTACATGTGAATAGTACACTTGTCCTATGCAAACAGTGAAGACCCAGATCAGAGGGCTCCGAAAGGAGCCCTCTGATCAGGGTCTTCACTGTTTGTAATAATGCCAAACATTGACAAAAACAACCCTTAAAAGTCAGAAATGGACTATACCAAAATGGAAATAGGAATTGTTCATTTAATGTTTTAGGGAGGAAAGAGTTAACCCTTCCATGCTTACAATTTTATCTACCAGCTTTGAGCCTTTTATAGACAAAATGTCATCTAAAATTGTCATCTGCAATTTAATGCAAAATTCAAAATTAGGAAGTTTGGACAACAGAAATATTGATACAAGTGAAAAACAAGAAAGAAAATAATTGGACCAAGATCAGTCGCTGAACATTACGTTGCATCTGAAATATCTCTAAAATAGACCTTGAGTAGCTTATGGCCGTGAAAGAATTATCACAGTGAACCCTAGCGACAAGTATACTCGTTATGAAATATTCATACACCTATCAAGAGTACACTTGTCCTATGCAAACGTTGTAGACCCTGATCAGAGGGCTCCTTCAAGGTTAACACTGTCTTTGGTAAAAAACCTCCCCAATTATTTAAAAAATGGACTAAATTTAATTGCACACTAGAATTGTCTATTTAAAGTTTCTGGGGTGAATGAGTTAAATGAAACTAAAAGCAATGCAGAAAATTGGGTTTTAGCTAACCCTAATTCCTACAGAGCACAAAGTTCTCGAGGTTAGATTTTGTGATACCACTCTGTCCGTTGCAAGTCTGTCCGTCAACAAGTTCAGACAACTCTGTAAACCAATGGCCCAATTGTAAACAAACCTGGACCAATGCTTATAAAGCGTTTGAGTTGAGTCTGAGTACGTTCTCAAGCATTTGATTGGTCAGATTTGAGCCGATGCTCAAATCTGACCAATGAAATGCTTGAGAACGTACTCGAACTCAACTCAAACGCTTTATAAGCGCTGGGCCTGGTCCAATAAATACATTAAAATGTCTCTTATTACGATCACTAAAAAGACTGTTAATCGGTGGTATAAAAGACAGGCCAGGTGGCAGCTTAAAGCAATATTTCAAAGGAAATGCGAAAACCAAATGTTCCTAGTTTTCATAACAAATTCTTCCGACAGTAAAGGAAAATAACTCTTTAATTCCCATTATAATGACTGAAGCAGAAGTTATCTTTCTAGGCAAAAGATGTGGGTTGTATGTTTTGTTTGTTTATATCTCGCCTGCAAATGTTTTCAAGGTTAGCTCTTTCCACTCACCATGCGTCCTTCTTCAATCTGTCTGTATGTTTATTCGATCATTCCCCAACCCCGCCCCAAGATTTTAGTAAATATTGGGTTAACCCATTACCCCATATAGCCTGATTCTAGTTTTGAAGACGGACGTCACATCTTAAAGCAGATTGAAAGCAATGAAGAATGCGCATTAACGGACAACCTGCATGCTTAGATTCCATCTACAAGGATATTCATATATTTCTTATATTGCACATTCATCAATGTATAAAAAAGGAACTCTTTTCTTCAGTGAAGGAATGAATAAAATGCATGTATAAAACGTAACTACTGAATATAGGGTTAAGGTTATTAAACTTGGCTTGCATTTATCTTTTATTGTTTTCAACATTGGACATAATTCAGACCAAGTAGAGGTATAATTTCCATGGCAACCGAATTGATTTTAATGTAAAAAGAAAAGTGAGATGATGGACTTCATATAGTTTCATGTAGAAGTCCTCTGCCAATATTATAAGTTAAAAGATCGGTGCTTAAATACGGGGACCACCTGTCAAAATTCTTGTCAAAATCATACTTGTGTATAATTTACGAATGTTGTTCAAATCACCGTACGAGTACTGTACGCAATACCTCTGGTGCCCGTTTCATAAAACTTCGTACGACAAATGTTTTCGTAAGTCAGATTATAATACTATCAATTATTATTTATTTCTCCATCTAATCCTGTCTTGTGATATCTCTTTGGAATCGTCTTGAAAAGACGATTCCAAAGAGATGTCACAGGACAGGATTAGACAGAGAAATAAGAAATCAAATCTATTTTAAAATTTTGAATTCCGACCGTTTTTGTCGTACAAAGTTTTATGAAACGGCCCCCTGAAACCGAATCCTTCCGACCTGAGAGAGGCTTCCAGGTTAGGGAGGTTTAGCATCCTTAAAAAGGAGGTGAATTTGCAGCTGTTCAAGACAGTTGACAGCTTACTGTAAAACAAACTAATGTAGAAGGCTTCTTAAGGAGCTCTTTGCGTAAATAGTGTCCTGCAATAACATGTCAGGTGTCTTATGGCCTCCGTTTAACTCTTTGTTGAAGAATCTATGAGCAAGTAGAAACATGTTCTTGTCTCCAAGGTTATGAAGTGTGTGAGTTGAGTATGTCACCTTTCTCAAGCATTTGATTTGTCAATTTATAAAACGTTTTAGTTGAGTCTGAAATCGTTTTCAAGCATTTAATTGGTCAAATAAAGATTCTGAGATCGTTTGGTCAAATTTGAACTTTAAATGTTATAAAGCGTGTGCATTTGATTGGTCAGATTTGAGCGAAAGCTCAAATCGACCAATGAAATGCTTGAGAACGATCTCAGACTCAACTCAAACTCTTCATAAAAATTGATCATGGCACTAGTTTTACAGTACTGAGAAATGTATCCGATGTTCTGTGACTTCCGGTTTACGGACGTTCCTATGCTTACCAACATTGTATACTTTATTAAGAGGCATTTTACAGTACTTAACAAACAATTTTACAGTACTTAACAAACATTTTTATTGTATTTTCATAACAAACACTTTTATTGTATTTTCATTTTTATTGGAGACATACTGTATCAAGACAACAAAAGTTTCATCGGAATGTTCCCATTCCTTGTCTTGTGTTCATACTCCTTAAAAGAGCGTTTTACAGAGGAAAAATATACAGTCGAAACTCGATACTTCGAGCTCGCTTAAATCGATCGTGACAGTATTTCATAAGTTGAATTTCGATAAGTTGATATGGCTCAGCCACGTTTTAACTTTGAAATATGGGTATGTTCGAACTAACGCGAGTTCGAATGATCGATTTACTAATAACTGAAACAACCATAGGCTGTGTTTATATACATGTATACAAATTAATACAGTAAAACATCTCTATTACGACCAATAAATTGTGTTAATAAGCAGGTGTTTAAAGCAGATAAGTGTCTTAAAGCAAGGTGACCGTAAAACAGAAAACGCCTTTAGGAGCTTTCTTTTAAAACAATCAACTTGCTTAAAGCGGTCACCTTAATTTTATGAAATCAATTAGCCATGTTTTGGTGGTCGTAATAGTGAGGTTTCACTGTATGCACACTATCTATTTTCATTATTTAATGCTGAAAACACAAAATGAAAGCGAATCAAACTGCAGTTATGTGCATGTCTTTCCTTATTGATGAATAACAAATTTGAAGTTTCAGCGGCGGATGAGTTTGCCCTCCGCCCGCCGAATATTCATATATATTACACTCCCACCCACTATGATCATATAGTATACCTTACCTACGTACGCTCCTTCTTTATCTTTGTACAAGCTACCGGTCACTATTATACAATAGTGCCCGGTAATAGTGACCGCTAAGAAATGTTGACGTCATATGACGCTGCTACTGAGGAACCGCTCGTTGCTTGCTTGTTTACTTTTAGCGTCTCACCCGAATTAATCTATAAAAACTTGCGCCATGTTGGGGGAGCTTTAGGGCACACAAGTTTAGTTGTTGTTTCTGCTGAGGTTTATAGTCCCGCCTAAGCTTTATCAGATGCGTCATCCCATTAAAAGATGTGCATCGGCACAAGTTATGTCTCTCTAAATTTATTATAATTTTTTAACAATTTACAACAGAATAAACCTAATTTTTTGCAATTTTTGTAAAATATAGTATTTTCGGTTTTTAACAGACAGCGTACATGTTTTAACTTTCAAATAATAACAATAGAATAAAAAAATACAATGTTTGATTAAAATAAATCAATAATGCTAAATTTGAGTTAAAGGGAGGTAAACAAAAAACCAGCATGCGATTTGTATGAAAAGAGGCTTCCCAGATTTTTTAGCGGGGGTTAGATCTACTTGTCTGGTGTGGATAATCAATAAGTCCTAAACCGGGTTGCTCGGTACTCAAGTGGTTAGAGTGCTGGCACGGTAAGCCCAGAGACCCTGGGTTCGAGTCCCGGTCGGGCCACGATTTTTTCACTCAGTCCTGTTACAATTTATTAACCACTATCTAGATCTAATGTTAGATAGATCTAGTATTTACCTCACTAGATCTATACCCACATACAAATGTTTTTCGATAGATCTATTGAACAGTCGCTTCTGGTTCAGTACTGGTAGTTAAAAGCAGCACTGATAGTTAAAAGCAGTACTGGTAGTTAAAAGCAGTGCGTAATTAGCCTAAACAGATAAAAAAAAGCCAAGCCATGCTGTGATTAT
Source organism: Gari tellinella (assembly GCA_922989275.2). Classification (NCBI taxonomy): domain Eukaryota; kingdom Metazoa; phylum Mollusca; class Bivalvia; order Cardiida; family Psammobiidae; genus Gari; species Gari tellinella. The sequence goes on along the minus strand of OV277870.1, from coordinate 21,252,815 downwards.
TATGAGTACTGTTAGAATTAAATCTAGATCTAGATCTAGATTTGATTGTTTTAACTGTAATGATTTGTTCTATGAACTTGTTGAATAAAATTGCAAATTGTTGATGTTGACGATACAATATTTCGTATACATGTATGGTGCGCCGATTCCTTTCAAAAACAAAATCTACTTGTCTTTATTAATTTTCAAACAAAACTTAACTCAGAACCTTTTAAATATTTTTAGAAAATTAAATAGTATTTACTTTTGATACAATTGTTCTATTAGAAGTTGTTTTGTCATTTTTTTTATAGCATTATCTCCAAAATTCATTAAGAAAAGTGAAAATATCTAGAATCTAGTAAGAGTGAATTAAAGGGAGGTAATAGCGGAACGTCATTAGATACTGCTGAAAACAGTTTTGATCCAAATCAGATGTGCGGTATACTATAAGAAATAGTACAGCCCACTTCGGGCCTCCTTGCATTATAGTGACCTCCCAGTCAGCCCCAAAATAGTTTACGGCCCTCAGCCTTCGGCTTCGGGCCGTAAACTATTTTGGGGCTGACTGGTCGGTCACTATAATGCAAGAAGGCCCTCAGCGGGCTGTACTATTTCTTATATATATTATTAACACATCAGCAAATAAATAAGTACTTTTCTCAAAGAAAGAGTGCAGCCTCGTATCGGACAGATCCTATTAGAAAACAGTGCAGAAGGAGCTATCTGGTCCGTGTCTGCACTGTTTCCAAATAAGAATAAATAATATTGATGGAAAAAAATAAAAATATTATGTACAACATTTTCAGGTAGAATCCCAAATACAAGTGTCAAACAGTTTGGATCCTTAACAAATCTCGAGCCAACCTCTTGAAACAAGTGTGAAACAATTTTAATCTTGACCCTCGGCGTGACGCGGCATTTTATCAGGACCCAAACTGTTTGCAGATACATGTAACCAGTGCACTTGGGGTAAGACAGTAAAGGGGTTAAATGTTATACAGTGAGTGAATTCATGCGTTGCTTTAGTACTGTAACACTCCTCCCCTTGAACATTCATATATAACACTCTGCCTACTATGCGCATTTATCATGTGAACCAATACATTGGCTAATGTAAATAAGAAAATACCCCCAGGAAATAGAGCAAATGAATGTCAGACAAATCCTACAGTCAAACTTCGATATCTCGAACTCGCTTAAATCGAAATATCCGATATTTCGAAACATAAATTTGCCCTATTTGAAGCTCAGTTTAGGTGAACATAAACTTTGAAATACGGGTATGTTCGACTTATCCGAGTTCGAGATACCGAAGTTCGACTGTACAAGAAAACTGCTGAACCTGATACGATAGCACCTGAAGGAGCTGTCTGGTCTGGGTCTATACTGTTTTAAAAAATCAATATACGCTAATCGCAGGAGAAGGGTAATTATCGAAACCTTGAAGTTTAATATTTTGGTATAGCCCATTAAACAAGAAAAAAATAACGATCACTTATGACAGTCACACCTTTGTCAAGCGATCACGGAATGACGAAGCGTGACAACCTTAAAATACAAGCTACTGCTTAACACACAGGGCGCAAACATTACTTTTGCCCGGCATAAAACTGGCACCTATCATTAACGCATCTGATTTATCTCCGTTTTATTGGCTGCTTATATAATATTTTTGATAAAGTTAAACCTCTCTATTACGGCTACTAAAAAGAAGGTTCATTGTTTCATCTAAGACACGTGACAGCTTTTTGATCAATGTGAATGTAAAATAGATCTTTTTGTCATACGATCACCTTGCTTTTAGCAGCCACTTTTAACCCATTATCCCATACCCTCTTTCTAGTACTGAAGATGGGTGACTACTTAACGCAGATTGAAAGTAAAGCAGAATGCGCCTTAAGGCGTTTCTGCCTTATCTGCAGCCTGCTTTAAGCTATTATCTACTAGAGTATAGAAATTATTTCTTATTACACATACTCATGACTTTATAAATTGGAACCATTTTCCTCAGATGAGGACTGGTATCAAGGGCGTAAACGGCGCATTTATGGGTAAATGGGAATAATTTATGTAATTAAGCGAATAAGTAATTTGACGTTACTATTTGTTGCACTAGTCTTGTTTGCTGATGCTATTAACAATAAATATGAAATTAAGATAGAATATTTGATTTATATAGTTCATCAAATATTTCATTCAAATATTTGCGGCAAAGACATTTTTTCAATTAAGCGTGAAATATTTGCAATTCTTGTATTGCATGACGACACTTTAACCTCATAACTGTTAAATTATAAAAATGGACTAGAAATAGTCAACGGTGAATAGGTATTCGTTTGTGAAGTAAAACTAGCGGGGTGTTACTGTACTGTAGAAAATGTACTTTTCATTTTCATTGCACTCATAACAATTTGATATTGACACCGACTATGTTCTCGTCGGGTGCCTGCGCTTCTACGGATTCAGACGGTGTGTGTGGTGGGGGGGGGGGGGGGGGGGGGGGGGGTGCGGAACATCCTAAATCCTGAACAATCCATAAAAAAGGAAAGGAAGAAAGAAGGGAATGAACCCCAAGCCATAATGTTATACAGGATTTGAGTTGTGTCAGATATCGTTCTCAAGCATTTGATTGGTCAGATTTGCGCTTTTTCTCATCAAAGCTCAAATCTTATCGATCAAATTCTTGAGAGAACGATCTCAGACTAACAAATTAAAAGCTTTATAACCTTGAACCCTAGTGAATGGAAATGCAATTACACATAATTTTGATTCAGATTTGACACCGAGTAACTTATTGGGATTCATGCTTGCCAATAAGGTCACGAGAGTTTGAGTTTTATATAACATAAAAAGGTAGTGTTTAAAACAGTCGGTAGAAAACAAATCTAAAGCAAAATACATTATTCAGCCTTCAATAAGTTACAAAGTGTTGCAACTGAATGTGTTCACTGATAGAAGGGATGGGCTTTCACATGTCAAGGAATGGCTTCAGATATTTTGATGGGTCATAAATTTCGAAGATGTTTAAGCACTTTATAAACTGCTAGCCCATGCAACCGTACCGCCTATATCGTGTACAGTGAAAACCTCTCTATTACGACCACTATTCTGAAATGATGGCTAATTGATTGTATAAAATACAGGTGACTGCTTCGAGCAAGGGGACAGTAAAACAGAAAGCTCCTAAAGGAGCTTTCTGATTTACTGTCACATTGCTTTAAACAGTCACCTGTCACTGTCGTAAACAACGAATAATAAACACATTTTGTAGTCGTAATAGGGAGGGTTTATTATATACAGTAAAACAGTTGTTAAACGATCATTCAATTAAGACTATTTATATCATAATATCTCTGGAAACAGCTTAATTTCGCTTGATGTAGGGGCTGAGAGTTCATCTCGTTTTGGGTGGTCACTTAGCACATACAGTAAAACGTCTCTATTGCGGCCACATCAATGTAACGAACACCTCTATGTTGCGACCACTAAATGGGTTAATTGGCAGGTGTTAAAGACAGGGTACTGTTTAAAGCAAGGTGAACGTAAAACAGAAAGCTTCTGCAGGAGCTTTCTGTTCAACATACACCTTGCTTTAAGCTATCAGCTGTCTGTTATGCAATCGATAAGCCTTCTATTTTGTGGTCGTAATATAGAGAGGTTTTACTGTATTTCAATGTTTATTATCTCCCTCATTCAAACTTAATGTTCATAAGCTATGTGCTTATTACAAATGCTGATCTGTGACGTCACCAAGCAAGGCTTCCCGTCAATCCAAATACGCCCAATCACAATTGTTTTATCAGTTTGTTCATGAGTTGTCCCTATATCTGCCTCTATACAGGTAAAATGGTCGTCTTCGTCCATAACCCGAGCGAACCGTAACGCACGTGCGTCGTCTCGTACGAGCAATGGAGTTGGAGGGACACACCCGGACACAAATGCCGTCCCACCGGTAATACCTACAGGTGTCGCAGTACGACACCCCGGGACCTGAGCACGTGGCACACAATGGATGACACGCCCTACATACCTGGAAATAGAATGAAATTATATAATTCATGAGTTTGAAACTTAACATACATTTATCAGAACTACATGCATATGGTCGCCTATAGCGGTGAAATGGTACAATTCTTTGTTGTGGTTGTTTTTGTGTCGAAATCCTCGGCATTTCATCTGGATCCAAAACGTTGTCACAAGTACGCCAATAGCGAGCATGGAGTTTTATCTTCCTATTCACGAATATTTTATCCGTCAACAGTTTAGACTCTGATCAGATGCTGCATATTTTAGCGGCATCTGATCAGAACGGTCTCTAATATTGTTTGCTAAGAATTTCAAATAAACTGAAAAATTAAAAATTCCCTATTCTCTTACCCACAGAATATAGTTTACCGGGCCATTCTCATTGAATTTGTATTGTATGAAAATGATCTTTTCAGCGAAATCACTTTTTTCATGAGGCCCATCACACTTAATATTTTATTCAATAATTATGTCCGATAATGCCACAAATGTATTATTTCATTTGGGAATTTTCTCTTTTAGCAAATGGACCATCTTGCTTTTAGTCTCTGTATTAAACATTCATATTACGTTAATTCGTCTATCTAATACATAAACAAGATACGCGATGGTGCCTTCTTTGCATTTAAATGCTCATTTGTTTATTATTTTCCAATAAACGCGTTTACCCTAAAACTATTATTTCCAGGACAAACAGTATGGAGCCAGATCAGACGCCGCCGGCATCTGATCAGGCTCGAAACTGTTTGCCAATCAGCTTAATATTAATAATCAGAATTGTCAAAATGTTGTTATTTTTCTACATTTTAGTGCATTGCATTTAGTTTGCGTCTGCCCCACCAGAGAGCACAATTCGGTACCAACTGTCAGTTGAATGGCTGATCGCTCTATACGTAGAGTATCGATATTGACCGACATTGGCTCGTTCTCATTAGCGGTGTTCTACTTTAAATTTCAATCTGTCAGTGCATTTTAGGTCTTAACCCTTGCATGATCAAATTATTCGGGAGATTTTACATGTACCCCTTCGTCGCTTTTTTGTTGTCTGCAAGACACGTTTCAGTTAGATTTAAGGTTATATGACTTAATAAATATCGATAAGAGTGTCAAACAGTTAGGGTCCTGATCAGATGCCTCGTGACGAGGCGTCTGATCAGGACCAACACTGTTTGCAAACACATTTTAAATTAAGGCGTCATTTGAGAGTAAAGGGGTTAAGCAACATAAACATTCTCTCAATGAGTCTCAACTCACCGTCATATGATGCCCGTGGTGTTCCTTAGTCTTGCGATAATAACCGGAAGGACATACAGAAAATGGTGAAATGCACGTGGTACTTCCGAGGTTAGTTTCCTGTGCCAGCCAACACGATGAACACCCACCGGGTCCAAGATTTGAGCCGGGCCCAGTGCATCTGTAATAAAGAAAACGATTGAAAAGTCAATATAAGAACGGTCATTGGTGGCGATAATCGGCTACCAAAATTACCAACCGGATGTTGTTATTGGGCTTTAACCGATAACTTTCCGATTATTACTCGGTTGACTATAAGGCAACTTTATAGCACAACGATTATGTTGCTTATTTAAATTCATTATCTTAATGTGAGGTAAGTTTGATTAATTATCTTAAGCTCTTTCCACAATATAAGTCTATGTGTGCCTTTAAGCCCGTTTCATAAAACTTTGTACGACAAAAACGGTCGTAAGTCAAAACTTAAAAGTATATTTTGCGCCAGAGAGAAAATTGCCGACTTGGAAGTAAACGACTGATTGTCGACGTCCTCATGTTTCCATGAACTAAGAGAAATAAAGGAAATTTGATGCGATTTTTTGACGACCTAGTGATAATCGATCCGCCACTACATGTAGTGGTCATACATGTACCTTATAGATAGGTAATCGTTAACTGCAAGTGACACGTTTCTTTGCATTAGGAAGATACAACGGGCAAGATGTTACTATTTTAAATGAAACGAAGCACATATAATTAGATACATACTATATAGATAGGTGGCCGTTAAATGCAAGTGAAAAGTAATTTCTGATTCCGTTTCATTGATGTAATATTATTTTTTGAATTTGTTTTTGTTAAAATATTTCTTTTTTCAGTGATGATTCGATTTTCTTCCTTTGACTTCGAGCAACCGGTGCTAATATCCACATTCAGAGTTATATTAAAAACAACCAGTAATGCACTTATATTATTGAACATGTGCATTCTTCTTACATAGTGTCTTGTATGACAAATCTCTAGGGATAAACTATCTAATTCAATCAAAAGATACAGTAAAGTTGTGCTGCTACATAGATACTTTTGGAAAGAGATCTCCGATTTTGTTCACTACTGAACACTGATGTAAGTACAAACTTAGAAACTCGATACTTCGAACTCGCGTTAATTCGAAAATATAAATATTTCAAAGTTAAAATGGGGCTTAGCCACGTTTTACATTTGAAATACGGATATTTTCGACTGAAGCGAGACCGATTTATCGAAATATAACATATGCAATACCGGTTAGGTCGAATAAGGTATCGAATTTCGACTGTACAGTGTTTATACATGCTTCGTGTCTTTATTTTATTTCCACATCATCATAAATCATTGTATCAATAAAACATTGACAACATAAGAAAGTCAAATTTAAGTTTTTAAATAATTTATAAACAAGGTGCAAATATGTTATTTGTACTTTGAATTTGCAGAATTACCAAACTCGATGCTTGGAAAAATATACTCTAGTCTATTGAATTAGCATTTATGTCTGTCACTGAGTTTTATTCCTTTCATAATTGGCGTTTATTGGAGTAAAACGGTATTCGCAAAATGTTTGAAAAAGAACGTGCACATTATTTGATTATTGTATGGCAAGATGTACGGAGTGAATTATTTTTCACCTCTGGACGACCATATATATTTAAATTCTAAGTACTGAACGAACATCGATACACGCGTGAAACAGTTTGGACCCTGATCAGACGCCGCGTAGTGCTTAGAGGGTGATATACTCTTGAAATCTGCTGATTATTTAATTCAATTTTAGTATTCTCTTTTTTTCCATTTAACCATTTTACTCTCAATTACGTCATAAAGCGCATCTGCAAACACTTTTGATCCTGCCAAGACGCCGCGTAACACGGCGTCTGATCAGGTAAAAAAACTGCTTGCTACTTGTTTTGAAACTAAGTACGTTAGTTATACTGCATGAAATTTAATTTTGAAACGATATTGCAGACAACAATATTGAAACAGATGACAATGTGGCGGTGAAGAGGTTAAACCCTCACGTTAAATTTGACCATGAAAGGGATAAACGATGCTCAATGCACTGTTTCGTAGAAAATGGTGCGTTCTTGCCAGTTTTGAAAACCGTTGACTCATTTGAGTAGTATACCTATACTGTTTGAGCATGATCATTCTAAAGCCTTTGATTGGTCAGATTTGAGCCAAGGCTCAAATCTGATCAATCAAATGCTTTAGAACAATCTCAGATTCAACTCAAACGCTAAGTATAAGCGCTGGACACGTTTGAACTCCAACTACATTATGTTCATTGCAAACAATTTGGAATCAGATCAGGCGCTGATCAGTTTGACTAGACATCAAACCTGGCTCCAAATACATGTACAATGTTCTCTCCCTACAACGACTCTCTTCTTACAACGACTCTTGTCGCAGTTCCCTAAACAGGACAGTTATGATTAACTTTACCGTGTATTTAAAATTGTCGTCTGCTGTTTTTCTCAAAGTTACATATAATATAATGACTCCCTCCGAACAATACTAGCAATATGTGTCTCTAATTGGCTGTCGTTGTAGAGAGGATGCACTTTTCATGTATTGCCTTTACAGATTAAGTTAACCACAAATATTTCAAATAAGTGTTTTTAGATAGATATATAGAGTTTATTGAGGTAACAATATGGATATCATGGCAACCAACAATAAGTATACACAGATTGTACATTTGTACATTAATTGCATTTCGTTTAAACCAAAAATAACGTTTCTTGCGTTGTGCGGCATTTGATCTACCAAAACAGTCTACCAAAAAAAAGACAACTGCCTTCAAAACAAGAACGTACACATGCTTGTTTTAGTGGTAGTTATAGTTGCATGTATTGCTAAAAGCATCGTTACGTTATATTTAATAGATGCATTTTAAAAGTATGAAAATTGTTGTGGTTAATATTATGTCATGATATACATCAGTTTTGATAGCATGTCTTCTCAATAACCATATAAAACTACAATTAAGTCTTTCGATTACAACATTTACGAATACTCTTTAAAATAAACTCGTAAACACTTTCCCTCATTTTTCAGTGTTTAAAACAGGTAGTTGCTTAAAGCAGACTAAACGTAAAGCAGAAAGCTCCCGTAGGAACTTTCTTCTTCATTTTCCGTCTGTATTAGGCATCCATTTGTCAGGAAACATAGAAGTGTTTCTATGGTTCTTTATCAAGGTGTGGTAAAAGCATGAAAACTTGAAAAGATATACATGTATTGACAAGGAATAAGTAAATATACTATAATGCATTTATATCGGGGAACTTGATCGATTAATAATCAACGGTTATAAATGACAACGTCAGCTTATTAAACAGGATAAAATAGCATGTTTCTCACTGTAAGTTTAAACGAGAATGAATATCGCTTTCGCTACTGACGTACTGTAACATGTTAAATGAACGAAATAATTGCTTCACGGTAATATATCTTCCTCATGATGTAAACATCAAATAACTATCTGTTTACAATAATGTTAATCCATAAACTATGGGAGCGATTAAAATTTTATTAGATACAAGTATGTGGAATGCGGTATATTATAAGGTTATCATGATTATTCATCATCAAACCACGCAAAGACTGCACAGCAAGTCTACAGTGAATTCTCTCCATTACAATCACTAAAAGGAAAACTAATTGATAGTGTAAAAGGCAAATGTGTGAACATAAAGCATACAACGGTTAGGGAAGCCTACCAACGTACCACGTACGTTACAATAGACAACAGACAACAATTTTTAAAAAGACGACATTATGGCGATGGAGGGGTAAACACCGCACGACAAATACGACCACGAAAGGGTTAATTACAGGTATCTAAAGATACAGGGGCTTCGTACGAAAAATGTTGTCGTAAGTCAGATTATAAAAGTCTCAATTATTATTTATTTCTCCATCTAATCCTGTCTAGTGACATCTTTTTGGAATCGTCTTTTCAAGACGATTCCAAAATGTTGTCACAAGACAGGATTAGATGGAGAAATCAGAAATTAAATGTATATTAAAGTTTAGACTTACGATCGTTTTTGTCGTACGAAGTTTTATGAAACGGGCCCCAGATGGTTGCTTACTGTACAATCATATAAATGCTGAATGCGACTTAAAGTAGATTATGTGTTAATTTCGTTCTGCATATTTGTATTGCCTTAACCCCTTAGAGACTAAAAACCAAACCTGATGGTATATTTATAAACAACAAAAGAAAATACTCAAATAAAAGCATGAACTTTTGTGGTATTATATATATAGTGTATATTGCAACTAAATATATGATTGGTATGAAAACATCCTCAAGAAACATTACTGATTTATAGATTTTAGATTGATTCCATATCTTTTAACACTTCGCTCCAAATATTTCGCATACAATTCATATATGTTCAGTAGCCGAAAGGTTAGAGCGTTTTGGGCAAACTATTAAACCTATATATTGTTTTGCCTTTTCTGCACAATTTCGAATCCCGCTCGAGTTCACCATTTTCTCATTTGAAATGTATTTTTTTAACATAAACCCTTTTCTAAAAGTAATATCTGCATGTTTATTTCGGCACCCGACATTCATTCACAAAAACATATTTTAGAGTAAATTTGGTTTTCAGTCTGTTTAAATGCTGGGACATTTATTTTCGATACCTTTGCAAATAGTTTAGATCAATAGCAGAGGTCATGCAGATAAACATTAGATATGGGACCAAAAATGCCATTAGGGTCGTACATTTTCAGATACATGCATAGAAGAAATATTCAGCTTTCGAAAATAAAGCAGATACCACCTAAAGTAGACGGCATGTATTCAGCTTTTAAATGATTAACATCTGTTTAATTGTACATGTTCTTATAAAAAGAGATATAATTCTGTATTATTTGCCACTAAAGATAAACACAATTTATTGCAGGTGATAGCTTAACGCAGGTCAATATTTATGACTGTATAAATTAGAGCTATTTTTGCAGTGGAGGGAAAATTAAATGCGCTAAAAGGCGCTTCTATTGGGGAAATGGATATTATATAAACATGTACTTACCCTAAACTTCCACAGTTTTCATAACACAACTCACATCTGCCCGTCTCTGTAGGATAGCGGCCGACTGGACACCAAAAGCTTGGCATACTGTATCTGAAATAATAATACAATCAGTGTTTAGATAAATCAGCTAAAACAAGCATTCTCTTCTTAACCTACTTATGACTGATACATTGTATTGCAATGAATTCGTCCCTATGTGCTTGATGGAATATTTCATTATTGATATACAAGGGTGGTCTAAGGATGCTGCACATTTTTATTCCATACAACAGAACATTTCATCTGCAAACTGCCTCTCATCAGGATCTACACTGTTTTCTACAGTCTCCTTTAATAGACACTGGTTTAAAATAGATTAAACCCTTTCAATGTCAAAGCGCGATTAAAATGGCATTTGCATACAGTTTAGATCCAGATCAGACGCCGAGTAACTCGGCGTCTGATCTGAATCCAACCTGTACGACACTCAAATGGATGGGGTTTTAGTCAGAATACCTAAAATCCAAAGTTAGAAATACATGTATATATCACAAATAACATAGTTCTAATTTATTATTTTATGGCATCGAATGTTTAAAGCCAATATGGATATGTCATTTAAACTTGACTTTTAGCAACATGCATACAGTGGAGAATCTGTTATTCTTTCCCAATAAACGCGTTTACGCTAAAACTATTTTTTCTTTTACAAACAGTTTGGAGCCAGATCAGACGCCGGGTAACCCGGCGTCTGATCTGGCTCCAAACTGTTTGCCACCAAGATAAACATGAAATATCAGAATCGTCCAAAAGTTGTTCTTTTCTACGTTTTAGTGCTTTGCGTTTGCGTACGTTTGCGTTTAAACGGGAAAGAATAACAGATTCTCCACTGTACTTATTCGTAGAAGACTAACTGTTTGCGTCTTGAATGGCACTTGATAACAGTTTGGGTCCATACTCGCTGTAAATAATGTGCTAATTTTAACATGTATATAAATTATTTACTCGTATAATACGTATGAATAATTATTTTCCTATATTTTTTCTTCATTTGAAATTAAATCATTACACACATATTCTTAATAAGTTTTGATTCAACAATTAAATAACACATTTGAATAATGCTACACTTATATTATTAAAAACCAATGTCATAGCGAAGTTAAAATATACACTTATAGATCTACATTTCCCCTAACAACATATATTGAAATCTGTATATAATTACTTGCTATATTAATTTTAGTATTATAGTATTAATTGCACACTTTGAAATTTTACTTACGCATTCTATTATATTTATATAACATTTCATGATTAAACTTACGCATGTTATAATATTATTATTATTATATAAATATTTTATAATATTACTTACACATTTTCAAACAAACTTATCAATATCTGTACAACAATGATTAATCCGTAAATATTTAACTCCATGCTCGTCTTTTGTCAATCTCAATCGGTCGATTCTTCCTTTTTGCTATATTCGCAATATCTATGTATTGTTTTCAAAAAATGCAAAATATGTTTATAATATTTCAAATCTCAAACTAAAATGGCTTGATAAATCTTGAATCGACTCATGAAACTCTTAGATTTATTTCATCATCGTCTTCTGCAATTTTCACGCTATTTATATCAATGATACGGAAATCAGCTGTCAATCATAAATCGAAATATTCCGATTGGATATTATTCGGGAACGGTCGATGTTTTAGAACCGACCCTTCGGCAGCCTCCTTATCACGTGCACAGACCGATCCTACATATATCAGATACTACTATACTCCCACGCAATATGCGGATATACAATATACAATCGAACCTCGATACTTCGAACTGTCTTAATTCGAAATAACTCGTATTAATTCTTTTGAATTTCAATAATTCTATCTTGTTTAAGTCGAACATACCCGTATTTTAGAGTTCAAAAGTGGCTAAGCCACCCACGTTTGAGCTTTGAAATATTGGTATGTTCGAGCTAACGCGATTTCGAAGTATCGAGTTTCGACTGTATGTAATAAAACCTACGAAATTACTACCTCAGCTGTATTGAGCATTGTAGTATGAAGAGGTTAGCAACATTTACTATACGTTGGTTCAGTCTGTTCATTCATTGATTCAATGATCGATAAGAGAAAACCTGCTATTTTACGACTTTAATTTATTCTTCCGCTGAATAAATTAATACCTTTTTAAACAGTCAAGAATAATCACCATACGAACTATTTTCCATATCATAGCAGATGGTAGCTTAAAGCAGGCTGTAAGTAAAGCAGAAAGCGCCTTAAGGCGCATTCTTCTTTACTTTAAACCTGCTTTAAGTTATCACATATTTTCAAAACTGAAAACAGGGTATGGGGTAAAAGGTGAATGCTAATCATCTGAAGAACTTTAAAATTCTATCGTACAGCATAGCCTCGATATCTTAAACTCGTAAAAATCGTTAGTATATAACTATTTCTTCTGTTGGATTTCACCAAAAAGATTCGATTAAGTTGAATATAGATCTACCTGTATTTAAAATTAAAACGTGGCTTCTTGGAAATACAGGTAAGTTTTACTTAAACGATTTCGAAAGAATGGGATTGGCTATAATTGTTTAACCCATTACCCCTTTAAATACGCCCTTTTACGCCTTTAATTTATTCCTCCACTGAAGAAAATAGTTTAAATTTATATAGTCATGAATAAGTATGATGTTTCTATGTTCAAGCGGCTTTAAAAAAAATATAGCTTGAAGCAGGCTGAAAGTAAAGCAGAATGCGCCTTATGGCGCATTCTGCTTTACTTTCAAAACTAGAATCAGGCTATGGGGTAATGGGTTAATGCTGAACAAAAATAGAACAGAAAGCTCCGTTTGTTATTCATTATGTTGTTACTTCATCGTTTGATTGGCTGTTCAACACACGTTTTAATGTAGTTCAACCTTTTATATCCTCAAATTCATTCATGCATTCTTTACCCTATATTCATTTACCCTTTATTAATCGATTCATTCATATACCGAAGCAATTTTACCCGCATTGGTGCATTCATAAAACGTGAATTTATTAAAGTAGATTTTCAAAACTGGTAGTGACAGTGTTGAACTCTTTCACTGCTAACCACGACTAAATACACTGGCATTTATTAACAGTGTGGATTTAGATCGTGTAATTTTTTATCAATTTCCCAACGAGTTTATTTTTTCGTCTCATCTGGCAAAAAAAACGTAGACCATGTGTTTTGCTCTACATGTATGTTTTGTTCTGCAGTTCGTCTTTACAAAAACATAGAACAAGAATCTAAAAAGAAACGAACAAGAATCTAAATACATGTAACAATATAATTCTGGAAAACTTAAAGGGACTTGCAACCGGATGGTGTAATTGTCAAAATAAAATAAAATACTCAAATAAAAGCAAATTTGTGGCATTATTTGGCTTCTGACATTAAAAAAATATGATCAGTCCCAAAAAAGTCTCAAGAATCGTCACCGAATCTTAGTTTTTTTTTAGATATTTTCCATCGTTTTTCTATAGCGGCAGCTGACGGTATAGTTGTTTTTGTTGCTTCTCTACACGGGCTCAGACATAAACCCGAGCCGAATAAAGTACTAGCAATCGCTACCAGTGAAGTACGATAATTCGCTACCATATATAGAGAGCGCTGGTAGCCGAGGGGGTAAAGGCGTTTCCTCATTTTTCATGTTTGTCTCCGCATGGAGGGTCACGGGTTCGAACCCCACCAGAGCTTCTTCTTTTCTTTTTTTTGAAATGCTATTTTTAACAGAATTTATTATTCTAAACTAAATCTTACCCATTTATATAAGCATTTGACATATATTTACAAATTACTATCGTTAATGCTAAATCCGGTTGCGAGCCTCTTTAATGCAGAAACTGCTTCAATTTTTTGTAGCTAACACTTTTCTAAACCCTCTGCTCCCCGACCCATAATACATAACTTCTAATGCACCCTTTGAGCAGGGTCTTGCACTTTTTGTCCTTTTCCACTATATTGCAAAACCAAGCCCTAAATAGCACAACATCGATTCGATTTTATTTGAAACTGAATTGTTTTGTTGTCAAAAGTTTCAAGGGTGAAAGAGTTTATTCCATAACCCTTTATTCCCTAGTTGGTTTCTTGTTTTGAAAACAAGTGATCACTTATAAAGCAAGTTGAAAGTAAAATAGAAAAAAAACCTTATCAAGGCTTTACTATCATCTGCTAGGATGATAGACAATATTTCTTATGATACATAATCATGACTGTATAAATTGGAACAATTTTCATTAGTGGAAGATAAATTGGAGGCGTAAAAGGTGTATTTTAGAGGTAAATGGTCAATCTAAGCTCTTGGTGAGTGCTAGGTAAGCCTGTTTTGATGTAGGTCTTGTTGATTATCTCTAGGCCCCACTGCCCTAGTCTGGAGGTCCGAGATTGTGGCAGTAAACAGGAAGTGAGAGGCTAATTGTAGATAATTCTAAAAGTTGCCAACCTAGGTTACTGTGCCATCATGAGTCACTCTGAAAGTCACTGCGGACATTTGGTCCTATGTTATGATATGAGTTTTGTAAAAGGTAAATAAATAAATATGAACAAAATATGCTATGACATTAAAGTAGCTTTAAAACAACATCTTTGGGGGCTTAGTACCGGGAATGGTGATCGGGGTTTTATAATCTTTGTTTTGATATTTCCTGAACACATTTAACCCTAGCGACTAGTATACTCGTCTTTACAAATAGTGTACACTAACACTTGTCCTATGCAAACAGTGTAGACCCTGATCAGAGGGCTCCTTAAGGTGGGAATATTCTCCCTATAGTGACCTTTGTTTTGGAAACTTTTCCTGAGTGTGTCTATTTACAATGGACCCTCCCCTACAACGGCCCTCCCAATAACGATATACTTCTTACAACGATGCATGCCGC
Source organism: Gari tellinella (assembly GCA_922989275.2). NCBI lineage: Eukaryota > Metazoa > Mollusca > Bivalvia > Cardiida > Psammobiidae > Gari > Gari tellinella. Next base: position 21,237,580 of record OV277870.1, on the reverse strand, counting down.
TGTTCCCACTGGGGGCCAACTAGGTATTACATGTACGACCTAATGTTTTGCTACGACAACTTGTATGGGAATTATAACAGAATTGTATTCCTACGAAGACAACTTTGTTTTCGTAGCAACTAGTATATAAACTGTCTTCGTAGAACTACAAATCTTTTATAATACCCATATAGGTTGTAGCAATACATTTTGATGATACATGTAATTAACGAAACTATTATGAATTTTGGGTTAAGAAATCTCTTCCCAACTGTGACATTTTAAGTTTAAAATATTTTGGGAATAGTATTGTTGTCGTGACCTTGAGATTTGGAAACTGATACGGTTTGCACATGTACCTGTTTTAGCCTTGGTGGGTATGTTCCTTATTTGGACTTGTGCTTTGAAAATGCTGCCGGTTGTGTCTGTTATTGGGGGACATTGTTCTTCGTGACTTTTAAATGAGAAAACTGTTCTCTATTATGGTCTTTGGCTTGGGAAAGTGCTAAGGGAAACTGATACGTATACAGAAGAGCAATGCCATGGTGGTTTTTTTTTTCAATTTGGCAGTAACCCATGTCATTTATGACTAAACTTGCACACATTTTTAACCATATGCAACATGCAGTATTTAGTCTTTCTGTAGATCGCGAATGAACTGGAAGAACTTGGGTGATGGTAAATGTGAAGCAATCGATATTTTTGCAAGAAACAGAGTTTTGGTTTTATAATCTAATGGCGCCAATATGAAGTGCACTCTCAGTGGGCGTGTCTGTTAAAACGAAAACCGCTTCCTGTGTCCGAAGTGTCCACCTTAATTTGTCCGAAACAATTGCCTATAATTCATGAACATCGACAACGGATTAACAGCGGTTTCGCGCGATTCTTACGATAAAGCTAATCTTTCATTAAGAAACAACTGGAACCACGTTGTGCTAATTAGTAAATTGACTGGTTTAACATGTTTCCTATGGGGTATCCGGCTGTATGGCACAGTAAATAGCATAATATATACAGCCGAAACTCGATAATTCGAACTCGCGTTAGATCGAACATACCCATATTTCAAAGAATGAAATACGGGTATGTTCGAGGAAAGCGATATCGAATTATCGATTTTTTTCTTATGAAATACCGGTACACTCGATTTAAGCAATTTCGAAGTTTCGATTTTCGACTGTACTTATACTCATCCATGCAGTAATTGACTAGTTAACACACATACTAACAGTTTGGATCAAGATATGCCGAGTAAACCGGCGAGCAGCCACTATTTGAACTAACTATTTGACACTCGTACGGTGTTGACAGGTCAAATGACATTTAAACTACGTTCTATCGTTGTTTTCAGATGACAATATTAAAGCAGACAGCAGCAATTCATGGTCAGTGTTTAGCTAATACGATTACGCCACTAACTGGGGAAACACCTATTTATTATCATCTATACAAACCACCTACTAAGCGGTCAGTCTAGTCCATCCTCTCGGCCGGAAATGAATTGCAGTAGAGACGTTATTATTTGCCGTAGAAGTGTTAATGCTAAAATATCATGTGCATTGCAAATGGTTTGGAGCCAGATCGCACTCCGGGTAACCCGGCGCCTGATATGGCTCCAAAATCTTTGCCACTCAGATATAAAAATAGATCGTCAGAAATTTCGAAAAGCGATTATTTTCTGCATTCGGTTGCATTGCGATTTCGTTTAGTTCCGATTCAACGGGTAGGAATATCATCATCTTCACTGTTCGGCTACATATGCATCCCATTTACTTTTGTGAGTGAGTACAGTGTTTCAAACGTCGACTGGTTTCAGACCCTATGGTGTTTAAATATTAGTCCCTTTTATTCATAAAGAGTTGTCTCTTTCTAGTCAGGATTGCGCAATTAATCGATGCTGGACCCGATGGCAAGACTCAGACAACTGTGACAAACTCTTGAAAACAGATTACAGACGGAACTCGATACTTCGAATTCGAAGTAACCCGTACTTCATCAGTTAAATTTCGATCTAACTTTAGTCGAACGGAACGTACCCGTATTTCACGTTGTAACTTTTAAATACGGGTAAGTTCTACTTAACACGTGTTCGAATTATCGAGTTTTGAATGTAGTTTTGAAAATTATTTGATCAGACTATAGTAGCTAATATACGGAAAAAGTGCCACGTAACCGTTTAAACAAAACTAAACCAAACAAAATGTTTAAAATAGTAATATTGTTATTGGAAAATTGTGAAAATTTTATTTCAATCGAAATGTAAAACTACATGTTCATGTACTTGAAGCCTGACCAAACGTCAACATTGTGTTAAAATGTCACCTGTTCTGAAGGATAAACGCGCATTTGCATTGAAAAAATCTTAAATGGGTGTCTATTTGACCCTACTTGTATTGATTGTATTATAATTACTTGACTTGCATTACCCATTCACCTGCTTTTGCATTTATTGATATTTTTTAAAACAGTGTAGACATAGATCAGTCAGCATATATTTTCTAATAGAATCTGTCTGACAAGAGTGTGCACTCCTGGAAAATCGTATTTTTTTAAAACTTTTTAGTCAACTATTATGTTAACTTATAATATAATAATGCGAGCGGTGAATAATACTCATTGTTTATTTCTCGTATAATAACTAGTGGTTTCACGATGCAAATGAGGTTTTAAAAATGGAATACATTCATAGTGGTGGAGTTTTATATACAGTGTTTCATCCCAACAACGACTCCCTCCTTACAACATCGACTGCATCCTTATAACAACGTTTGTCGCTTTTCCTCCAAGTATGTCCAACCTATTCACGACTACAATGTCAATATCCGCCATAATCTGGTATTTGTGCTTTGCCAGGTTCCAAGAAAAAAATCTATAGAGTTTGCAAGTGGGGCATGCATCTGTCTGACGCGGCTACGTTTCAAGTTGATGAATCATCTAGTTGTGAAAGTGATTAATTGCAACTGATGTGTATACCTTTGCTGATGCTGGAGAGCAACATGAGACTGTAGAGGTGTCTGACAGTGACAGAATAGTTATTAAGGAATGGCCTGATATAAGCTTGTATTCCATAAAACACTTAGAATTTAATACCATTCTTTATAAAAATGTATTGAAATTGTTACCATGGCAACATCATTCTATTATTCATGAATAGTTGGGGTTTCTAAAGACGACCATGTCAGTTCCTGTTGTAGCTTTAAAGTTGTCAAAAAAGTGTTGGAAATCGATTTTAATGTATTTTAAAAAGGAAATAACAAAAATCAGTAGGGGGCTTTTGCATTGGTTTCCATGGTAACACATGTTACAATTAATATGATACTGTACCATGTCCCTATATTTGCCATGTTTTATACACTTCCTGCAATATTGATTTCACTGTTATCTTATTACAAGAGACATTCATGAAGACATATACAGAAAAGTAGTTTTCTGAAGTAAAATATGTTGGTTGCTATGGCAACATCATTTTTTAATTTCTATGTTGTGTTGAGTTTTAAATTAGGTGCATGTTATCTCACATTTTTTCCACTTTAAAATAATCAAATACATGTTCTAACGAAATAATGCACATGAATTCATCAAAAATGTGATTTTAGAGGAGTATTTTCAAATGGTTACCATGGCAAGACACCTTTTATTTCGTTTAAAAAATATGGTTTTCTTTCTTTATCGACCTCTAGCATTCAACTGTTATACTATTGTAGCATTCTAAAGTTGGGCCGAGTTCACCCCTTAGTGAACCTAGCTAGTCCTTTGTCATCTGTTGTTTTCCTCAAAGTAACATAATGGCCATTTTTTAAGAAAACACAACTTAATGACCAGTCAAACAGCTTTGAATCCAGACCAGACGTCGCGATACGCGATGGATGATCTGGACTCAAGCTGTTTGCAAATGTTAGCCACTATTACTCCGCATAACGACCCCATCCGAGCAACGCACACATGTTTGGTCTCCCATTGGGTATCGTTGTAGGGAGGGAACGCTGTAAGAAATATTAAGTTTGAAATGGTTTTGAAGCTATTTGTGTTTCGAGAGTACCATGATTCTTGAAAGAATGGCCGCTAGTTTTGTTATGTAAACATGTTTATTATCTGAGATTGTTGTTTATTTATGATTTAAATACTTTAAAATGCGTAAATTCTATCCTTGGAACAATTAGAAGTTTTTGGAATATTCTAGAAGATCATGGAATAGCAGAGAACATCACTGAATAGTATGGAAACATATAGAATGTTCTAGAAGTTTATATTCACTGGTAAACAAATTGAGTCACATGATCTTATTTTGTTGACAGACTACCCCTGAAAGTCTATATTTAGTAATTTAATGGTAACAACTTATCACATGATCTTCAAGAAATTCTATGACTATTCAATACCTTTCTAGAATGGTAAAACTGTGTATTTATAGAGACTTAGAATTAACTGTTTTATCTTGGATCTTTCGACAGTCAACAGTGTACTAGACGTTTACTTGCTAATAGTTTGGATACAGATAGAATCTCTGGATTATTGAAAGTGTGGGAAATTTAAATCAAAAGTGCAGTGTTTTGTCATTCAAAAGGACAGGAATTAGGATAATTTTAGGACATTAATTAACAGGTATTTACGTGTTTCTTCAACTTGTAGTTTTGTTTTAATAAAATTTGTAAAGTTTGTTGCTGGCTTTGTCTTTCTGTTGCGCCTAGCTCGTAACAGTATACAAACTTGATTGTATATGGTGTTGTAGGCGAAATGGGCTTTTCAATATCAGTTAGCTTTAGGATGTACCAAAATGGTGCAGCAAAGAAAATGCTGATAGTTCCCTGTTACTAGGGACTAAAATCGTTTGCAATACCACAAGAGATAGAAAATGAAAAATTTTTGGAAACATTAACGATTAACTTTAACTCACTCTACATGTACGTGCAAAAGAACAGAGAAATCAGATCACAGTCAGTCCAAGTGCACTCATTCCTGTGATAAACGCGTGTCTTATCTAGTGTATTGATCTAGTGTATTGATAGCTATTAAAAAGATGATACATATAATTACACAGTGATAGTCTTGGTTCCATGCATTTAACAACGTATGACTGAAGTTGCTGTAATCAGCCAAGAAGTGCGCATACCTCAGATGACTGTTTTAATGCTTTGCATAAAACTTCATTATTGTCCTGCTTTAAACATTGACCTGAGTCAAAGACTGTTAAGACTGTGTGTAATGTTACAAAAGTAGTTAATAAAGTATTTCTCCAATTAAAAAAGTCTATTGTGTATACTGATACGAAAACTCTAAATGTATTCTTATAATATTTGATCCAGTAATGGATTACATGTACGTGACAATTGTGAATATCATTTATTTTGTATTGACGAGATACTGTATGTATAAGTAAAAAAAAAAGTTCTGTTCTGTTAATAGATCGTCAAATTCAAATCAAATGCCTTAGTTACTCTCAGTTCATAATTTTACATGAAAACATGAGGAACAAATAATGTACAAACACAAAGTACGAGAAACAAATAATGTACATCTATAGATAATACATACATATTCACCCACATATAATCAGGAACGTCTATTAGATATACGTTCCTGATATAAATCAGTATATAATCTGAATATGTTTTTAACCCTACCAAGTTGTATCGCGTGCTTTTCTCTTACCGCCAAAATATCGTATATGCATTGGTAGTGTTGTCTGCAATATTTTAAAGTCAGATTTAGGAATGTTTTGACAGAAGCAATGTCGATACGAATGTCAAACAATTTAGATCCTGATCAGGATCTAAATTGTTTACAATGTTGCATTTTGGCATTTAAATAGATCTACACCCAACAACATTTCTAATTGGTCACTTTACTTTTTCTAATAATTCTCGAAATTCAACACGTATCACGTTGAGGTTTCACAATGTGTAAAGTGTTGAAATCGATGTTCTGGTACCCGAGAAACTTAAACTTCGCATATTTTGCATGCAAGCATGATATGCATGATTTGCACGTGCAATAAAGGTGCGTTGTCAAACACGTGTTCTTTTTATACGACTGGAGTCTATAGCTATATGCCGGACAAAAACACATAACATGACCAGAATGACGTGCTGTTGCCGTCGGAATGTTGGAAGCTGGGGCGGTTTTGAAAGAGGTAAACAATTCAGGACAATAGTTTATTAAAAAATCACCAACTACTCATTAACTAGATAGTGCAGGACAATGCTCCATGCCATCTTGCCAGGGGAACAGCGGACTTATTCAGGGCAAATAACATTCGCTTGATTACAATTCCGTCGAAGGGCTCAGATGTAAACCCAACAGAACAGGTGTGGGCCTTACAGAAACGTATGGTACGTGCACTACCACAACAACAGAACTTCCGCAAGTTAGAGCGTGACGTCATTCAGGACTGGAACAACATACTACAGCGTTACTTGCATAGCTATGTTGCTTCAATGAGACAATATTGTCGTGTCATTATTATGTTGTGAGGGAACATACACGCTACTAGCATATCACGGATTGCAGAAAATGCGTGTGTTTTTTTGAATTTTCGAAAATTTTCACAAATTTCATCATAAAATGAAACTTACTGCTCGTAATAACGCGAAATCTCGTACATGCATTTATTGAACATGAAGCAACGAAACACAATTGGAATTGGGAAAGAGTTATTCCCTGTTGCTGAAAAAACAACAACAAATAACGTAGGTGACCAATTAGAAATTTTGTTGAGTGTACATGCCTGACTATAATTAGAACAACGATACTATTAATAAAGGGCATTGACTGTATTCCATATTTGCTTCAGCAACTTTTATTTCCTCTACAACTTTATCCTCTCGTATTCTCCCCTTCCATTCATTCATTGACATTGCGATGATATCTTTTATTGCTATTGGAAGTGTAGCTATTTGCGGAAACAATTAGTTTTAACTACACATGTATTATCAGTATCTCGATAAGCACCATCTGAATGGCTGTTCAAACAGCAGTTTGGATCACAGGTGCTTGTATTGTATGTATGTTTCCCCTGTGTATGTAGATCTAGATCGTTAAAAATATTTATTTTTTTTTTTTAGTAGACTACGGTAGACCTTGTATATACAGGTCTACCGTAGTCTACTCAAATTTTTTTTTTTTAAACGATCTAGATCTATACACAGGGGAAACATACATACAATACAAGCACCCGTGGTTTGGATCATCCGCTGATTTACTCGGCGTCTTTTCATGATTCAAGTTGTTTGATACCCGCATTGATGTTCCGTCAGTCAAAATGAGACAGACGACAATTTTGAAACAGACAACAATTGGGCATCATACCTCTTAAAGTTAACATCTTAATATGGAACAGACATAAATTCGTAGACTTCGCTAATCACAGAACACTGTTGGACTGCTCGATCCGTCGTCTGACCTGGCTCCAAACGGTTTGCAATGGAAATACATGTACTTGTTTCAGCATTGGAAACGATTGACGTTGTCTCAATAGTAGTCACTACATGAGTTTACTGCAACATTTTCGAACAAGATATATTGCGTATATTAAAACTTTAATGTAAATATAGAATATGGCAGCTATTTATCGCATAACTTGCGGTCTTGGAGTGACATAACGACATTATATAAATATCGTATTCCACTGTGAAATATCATTTTTGGGCTCCGGGCCCAACCGGGTCGTCCACAAGCGCTGTATGTGTTTGAAATTGTTATGTGATAAATAATATTTCACATTCGTTCTCATTACTTATCATTTTTAATAAACTCGTTGACTAAAATTAATATGACGTTCGCCAAGGCTCGCGTAATACTATTTTAGTCAATTCATTTATTAAAAATGATAAATAATGAGCACTCATATAAGATCCTCTATTTATTCTTTCAAAAGGCATAACAAATTTACATTCCAGAACGAATATTAAATAAACTGATACATAAAAAGAAAAGGAAATAATTCTATAGACCTGAAGTTGTTCAACAATTTAATTCTATAAATATTCACTATCAACTTATATGAAAGAGGAATTGAGCTGAAGGATTTACTCCAGCAGATGAAAAATCGATACTCAACAGTAGTAAAGAATATAATTATATAATATATATGGTGAGCTCAAATGGTATTTTACAGCTTATTACAGGAATAAAAAATATGCACAAATTTGTTTTTTTTAACTAAATGGTGTCTGACCTGGAACTAACTTTGCAATACAGCTGTATTGGACAGTGACGAAGAAATAATTGATACTACAATACTTTAATGATGAAACAGCGAATTCTCTGGCTAATGTATCGCATATGTTCCTAATAAACAAATGATATTCTATGCCAAATACTTGGTAATCAGTTGGGATTCCATTCGAATTATATCCATATTTTACTCAATAGCTGGTGGATATGTTATTTATTACATAAAACGCGAATGTATTATGAAGCCATTAAGTTACTTCGCTTCTTAATCTCTCAAAGACGTAAATAACAGTTAGAGTTAAAACGTATGTTAAACGGCCACTCTTTTAAGAACGTTGCTTTCTAAAGAAGATTGCTGCTTAATGGAGGACACCTTTAACAGTGGGAAAATCTTATAGTAGCTTTCCTTTTTTCTTTTTTCCTTTACTATCGCTCTGAATTAGAAAGTATTGAAAGCTTCTAATGCACAGTTTTGATTGGCCGATTAATACGTATTCCATTTGTTTTGTTGTTCTTGAAATAGATATTCATTACAATAGTATGTCAAATATTTGAAACATTTGCTGTTTGATGAAAGTAAATTCCAATAAATAACAATTAATCAATATCATTAAACTAAGTATACAAAAGATTAAAAGTTTTTTTTTATCTAAGCTTTTCAAGAAATCTATAAATCATGAATGCATATACTTATCATTCTTAACCCTTTACCTCATAGCCTGTTTCTAGTTTTGAAGACAGATGACCACTTAAAGCAGGTTGAAAGTAAAGCAGAATGTGCCTTAAGGCACATTCTTCTTTACTTTCAGCCTGCTTTAAGCTTAATCCTGCTAGGCTATATAAAATATTTGTAATAATAATTGTTCATGAAGGTATAAACTGGAACTATTTTCTTCAGTGGAGGAATAGATTAGATACGCTAAAAGTCGTTTCTATGGGGCAAAGGGTTAAATCAATGTATTTTAACACATTCAACCCTAGTGCCGAATATAGTCGTCATTGAAAAACAGTGTGCATGTGGGAACACAACTTCTCTATGCAGAAAACTCTATGGAAGCCTTCTGATCAGAGTCTACACTGTTTATAAATTTGCAATATATTGTTAAATCAATTCTAAATAGTCCAATGTGGATTAAAAGTTTGAGGGATGAATGAGTTAACATATATGCCTTTGCTTTGTAAATCTAAAAAAAAGATAAACAAGAAATATCTTTAAAAAAGATATTCGGCGGAATGGGTGGTGAAGGTAATGATGTAATTGATTTTATCCAAGATTTGCAATAAATACCTGATGATAAATCAGGATATTAAGCTCAATATTTTTCTAATAAGATACGCACAGTAATCTACGACCACATACATATAATCAAAGACTGAAGGTCTTGAGAGTCGCCAAGAATAAGTTTTTGCAATCATTAACAGTTACTACTGGATCTGAGGTAAATCATTAGTTTGTTAAGGCAGTTCGTCTCTCAAAGACTGAGGTGAAAGTACAGCAGAGAGCATTTACAAACGTTTATGCTTTAGATCGGGCTATATTTTGTTGCAATTGTCAGCTGTTTGTCAGCTGTTTTTATTCCATCTTACACAGAAATGCAAAACAACAATTTAACCCTCATACAGATACAACCACTGTCTATCTATAGAAAGACAAATTGTCATAATCTTAAAATAGAAGCATGATGTCATCAGATTAGTATAGTAAACACTGTGTCTCACAAGTAGACCAGTAGCCCAGGGCTCCAGATAAGAGGGAGTAGACTGAACAAATCTAACATTATCTCACTCATTCAGCACCAAACCCTATGGTGTTACCACTCATTTTGATCGTCTCGAAGAGACAATTCAAATGAGTAGGACATCATGGGGTTTAATGCAGAAATAAAGATTTTAAGTTTTGAAAGACTTCCTTTATCTGGAGCCCTGACTACTATCCAATCAGACAATTCAGTTTTCAACAGGTGCTCTTTATTCTAAACATCTGATCAAATATTATTGGTTGAAAATGTTGGAAACTTCAAAAGTGTGTTGAAATAGAAAACAGTCAGCTCCGCCGAAAAATATTTTAACATCTGCCGCGGAAGACATTTTTCGTTTGCAACAATTCTAACAGTGTGTCAAAAACTTTTTGGTTCAGGGTGCAGTCTTTGACAAGCCGCCAACCTTAAGCAATTTATTATTGACAATTTGATATTCAGGCTAACGAAAAACATCAATACTACAGTCGAATACCGTTACCTCGAAGTTGAACGGACCGTGAAAAAATATCGACGTAGCCGAAGTTCGAGCTAATGAGAGTTTCTCATTTGAGATCTGTATCGTCATATCGAAGTTTTAACGTTATTCTTGATCCTAGTGTTTATTGACAGTTGATTGGTAATTGAAAATAAATGCGTAGGAAAGTAGAATCTGACAAAATCTTCAACTCATAATTTTCAAATTGATGAAGGTGGTCAGTATTTTTAAAAGTAGAGAATCTACGCGTCTATTAGATATGATATTCGGGAGCGAGTAAACAATTTTCGTATTTTAATACATTTGGTAGATCTACCTGATTTCATCAGCATAAACATCCAGCGCATGGGTGCTAACACAATTTTTATAACATAAAATTAGGTTTACACATTTCATCAAACCAACACAGTGAACTGTTTACACTTCCGGTGACGCTCTGGAAGCGTAAGTTGTTTACATGTTTAATTTTCAAAAGGGTGTGTCCGACTTCGAAACGCCGGCGAATTATTTCGGCGTTTCAAACAGAAGCGGCGTGTTTGAACTGACTTAGATAAAAAATAAATCAGAAATGAAATGTAACTTTTGTTTGATCTCACTACACATATTCGCCGTACGGCACCTTCAGTATGCACTACAAAGAATTCTGTAGTCTGATTTAAACAGCGCGGCCATAATTGACTCAGGTTTGACAGAATCGTCATCGAAAATATTTACGCAAACTTCGTAACCAAAGTTATTCGGGAATTCATTAATAATATTGATCCAGTGCAATTAAGATGGGATTATCTTTCGTGCAGATTGGTGCAATTTCGGACATGTTCACACATTTGGTGCTACAATCAGTCACGGTGGCCGAGAGCCATTTTCGCACCTCCATCCAATGTTTGCCGAATGTGCGATATGCGGTCACGGTGAAGCAGATATCGACGTAAGGGTGAGAAAATTTCTCTGGTTCTGAAAAATTACATCGACGTAACCGATAATATCGAGGAAACAATATCGAGCAAATGAGGGATTTACTATATAGATAAAGAAGGAATTTGCCGGGACCGGTGAAAAATATCGACGTAAGCGGAGTATCGACGTATCGAATATCGAGGTAACGGTATTCGACTGTAGTTTCAAACTTTATGAATCTTGCTCAAACGCCGCATAACGCGGTGTCTGATCAGGATCCAGACAATCTGGAAATATTAGTCAAGTTGCCATCAGCACTTTATAGGTAAAATCGTTTGTGCTCTTACTGATTCTATAAGAGGAACAGACTTTTCTTTCAATGAACGGTCTCGGAACATTCCTTTACTATGCGTAATATACCACCTGTTTCAAACGTAGAATATTGCTGTAAAATATGATAAATACATATTACCCTCAGCAAGTGGTCGACTAATATTTCAATATTGATCTAAGTTCGGAGTACCTATAAATAAACACTAACTACTATAAAAAGGCCAAACGCAATTTACGTTAAGTGTTAGAGAATTAACAACGCTTTGGAAATATAGTCTGAACAGCGGTATATCTCGGCTTGATGACTATTACCAGCTACAGTGGAGAATCTGTTATTCTTTCCCGTTTAAACGCAAACGTACGCAAACGCAAATCACTAAAACGTAGAAAAGAACAACTTTTAGACAATTCTGATAATTCATGTTTATCTTGGTGGCAAACAGTTAGGAGCCTGATCAGACGCTGGGTTATCCGGCGTCTGATCTGGCTCCAAACTGTTTGTATTGTAAATAATAGTTTTAGTGTAAACGCGTTTATTGGGAAAGAATAACAGATTCTCAACAGTAGTTGAGGTTGTATTTTGAGTGTGCGCTAACCCTTATTATGTTTAAATTTCGTCTGCTTTATATAGATCTATGTCGTCTGCGATTTTTTTTAAATGTAGAAAAAATAGATATGGAGAAACTATGAAGACGAATGGCAAATAATTTGAATTCAGGTCAGACGCCGTGTAACGCAGCGTCTGATCTGGATCCAAACTGTTTGCAAATATTAGCCAAGTCGCACTTACATTTAGTATGAGAAGGGTTAATCTTCTGCAAGCTACTTTCGAATTTTTGATAACTTCTGCCATCAGTTTCGGTATAGATGATACTCCTAGCACCTCGGTGCATCATCTAGATCTATACTTTTTGACACTCTGATAATATTCTTTGGTAAGAAAATGCAAATAAATCAGCTATTTTAATTTCAGCAGACGACACACATTTCAGACGATAATTACATAACGTTTTAAAGGTTTAAAAAACACACCTGTGCTCCCAAGGTCAGAGTCTATCCGTTATTTTTCCAAAGCCATCTCTTACCACACTGAAGGATTCTGGAAAGCAAGGAAATTCGTGTAAAAATCAGTAAATTTGAAAGTTTGTCCCAATTAAGGAATTATCACGGAATTTTGCAGAAATAGGAGAGAGAAAGTCCTAGCTACTGCGAGAATGGTAGCTTCTTATTTCTAATTTTATTAAAAAGCTGTATTTCTTCAATCTGTAAGCATCTTGTGTGTATGTCTATTGAATTAAGCAATTTACAATGTACCGGTATTTTGGCTTGTTGTAAATCGGTATGTGGGTTTGACTTTATGTCGATATTAACGTGCCTTTAACCAATTACCAAATAGGCTATTTCTAGATTTGAAAATAAGTGACCACTTAAAACAGGTTGAAAGCTTTAAGGCGCATTCTGCCTTACTTTCAGTCAGCTTTAAGCTATCATCTCATAGGATAAAGAAGTTATTACGTATGCCGCATATTCATGACCAAATATTTTGGAACTATTTTCTTCAATTGAGGAATATTAAAGACGTAAAAGCGTACAGTGGAGAATCTGTTATTCTTTCCCAATAAACGCGTTTACACTAAAACTATTATTTACAATACAAACAGTTTGGAGCCAGATCAGACGCCGGGTAACCCGGCGTCTGATCAGGCTCCTAACTGTTTGCCACCAAGATAAACATGAATTATCAGAATTGTCCAAAAGTTGTACTTTTCTACGTTTTAGTGCTTTGCGTTTGCGTACGTTTGCGTTTAAACGGGAAAGAATAACAGATTCTCCACTGTATATATTGGGTAATGAATGGGTTCAGAGAAGGTTGGAGTTAAGACAAACACAGTTGTATTTCAACTGCATACGCCACACAAATATCATGGGGTATCACTTTCAGGCATGGAGTTATCAGGGTATTTCAATTTAGGATTTCTTGCTCTTAAGTAGACTACGTATGTTATCACTGGTAAATTCAGCCCATACTATTATTTTCACTGTTTATACAAATTGCTGTTTAATTCAAGATATTGCTAAAACAGACGGTTCGTCTTGAGTCCCTTTATTGCCTTACCCCGGGTACAAAGGTAATTTGCAAACAGTTTCAAAATCCAAACTGCTTGACACTCATAACAATATTACTTGAGTCAATTAACCAAAGTTTGAGATTTTATAATTAAAGGGAGATTTAAAAAAAGGGACATTTGTTTAACCCTTTCAACCCTGCAGCCCTCTGTGGAGATTACTGATTACATATGCAAACAGTGTAGACCTTGACCAGAGGGCTCCAATAGGAGCCCTCTGATCAGGGTCTGCACTGTTTGATATTTTCAATAGTGTTTTATTGTCATACCAAAAATGCAACATTAGACTGGTTCAAAAAGAGTCCAAAAGTCATATAAATACCCACACGAGACATTTAGGATTGAATGTGTTAACCCTTTACCTCATAGCTTGTTTCTAGTTTTGAAAAACAGGTGACCACTTAAAGGAGGTTGAAAGTAAAGCAGAATGTGCCTAAGGCACATTCTGCTTTACTTTCAGCCTGCTTTAAGCTAAAATCTGCCAGGCTATATAAAATATTGTTAATTGTTATTGTTCATGAGGGTATAAACTGGAACTATTTACTTCAGCGGAGGAATAAATTAAATACGCTAAAAGTCGTTTCTATGGGGGAAAGGGTTAAGGCAGATGACGTCGCCACGGTCGTGGCTGACAAAGAGTTGATTTATATGTTCCTCTCCATCGAGTTTATGTTTTATTTGGTCAAAATGTCTGACACGTGGATATGCCGAAATCTTGGCTTCCTGTTAAACCTATCACTTTCAACCAATTAAAGAGAAGAATGTGTTATAATCGTTTAAAATATATTCTATTGTGAAATGAGTGTTACATATAAAGTAGCAATTGGAATAATTGCAAATGAGTAGGTTTATACTTCTTTATCATTTTTTTTTTAACAAAAATCACCCAGTTATCATTAATAAACAAACTGCTCTTTTCTAATATTTCGACCTCTAAGGGACTTTTTCAAAAGGCCCTTAGAGGTCGAACTATTAGAAAAGAGCAGTTTATATATTAATATTAATTCAATTCCCTATCTGGAATATTGAAAAAAAATATTGCAATTATTTTGTATCATTTAAAGCCGCATTGTGCTTTTGAGAAACCTGCATAAAACGGTTGTTTGGGGTCCCATTTGAACTACGTGGGACGTGCTTCTTTCACAAAAACCGGTTTTATCTAAGCAATTCGCTTTTTAAATTTTATTTATAATAGTTTTGTGCTAGCACCAATTAAAAAGCCTCCCTTGTGAATGGAAAGAAGGACAACTCTGTAAATACAGGGCTCCAGATAACGGAAGTATTTCGAAAACTTCAATCTTTATTTCTGCTTTTAAACCCAATAGTGTCATACTCATTAAAAGTGTCTCGAATAGACGGTTTAATCAGTAGTAACACCATATCATTCGGTGCTGAAATGAGTGAGAAAATGTTAGATTGGTTCAGATTACTCTCGCTTACATGTTTAGCTGGAACATCTGGATAACCCTTATTCTGCTGCACAGGCGTCTGCTTCGACATTGTCGTCTGCAAAATGTGTTCAGTTTAGATGTATGCATTGTTTTAATTAAACAAACCTTAAGACGAGTGTCAAATAGTTTGGATCCAGATGAGACGCCACGTTACGCGGCGTCTTTTTAGATTCAAATAGTTTGTAAACTCCGTAAAGTAGGCACATGGTTAAACACTATGAGATTCAATAACAACGTGTACATATCTTTCACTGTGGGTAAACGGTCAAATAAACTATAGAGAATGTATACCTTGAGCTTGCTGAAAATGACTGTTTCAGCCTTGTCCGCTCTCTAACTCAAAGATTTCCTTTTGGATCTTCACCAAACTTGCTACAAATGTTTATTAGTATAGAATCTAGGTCAGATTCAATAACTAGTAAAATCGCATAAGGCATATCTGAGTTATTGCTGAAAAAATGCTGAAACAGTCATTTTTTAATACATAAAGGGCAAAAACTCAGATATGCCACATGCGATTTTTGTAATAATCAAACTAAACCTCAATTTTATATACTTAAACATTTTCAGCAAGTTTAATGAATATCCGATAAAAACTGTATGTGTTAGAGTGCAAAAAGTGACTGAAACCGTCATTTTTCATTAATAAACAGGCAATAACTTAGATATACCTTATGCGCTTTTAGTAGTAATCATACTAAACCTTGATATTATATCAATAAATATTTTCAGCAAATTTGGTGAAGATCCAATAAAACGTATTTGTGTTAGAGAGCAAACCTTGCTGAAAACAGTCATTTTTTAATACATAAAGGGCAAAAACTTAGGTATGCCACATGCGATTTTAGTAATAATCAAACTAGACCTGAATTTTATATGAATAAATATTTTCAGCATGTTTGGTGAATATCCGATAAAAACTGTTTGTTTTAGAGTGCAAAAATGACTGAAACAGTCATTTTTTATAAATTAACAGGCAATAACTCAAAAACACCTTATGCGATTTTAGTAGTAATCAAACTAAACCTTGATTTTATATCAATGAACATTTTCAGCAAGTTTGTGGAAGATCGGATAAAAGATATTCGAGTTAGAGAGCGGACAAAAAAGTGTGATAGTCTAACTGACTGATGGATCGACCGTCGAAGGTAATTGCGGTTGCACAGGGTGATGTTGACTCCGGCTGTATCACGTGATACTAAGCCGTGTGGTAAGGTTTATGGCAGACGCTCTATTTTCGGTTTGTTATGATTTTAAATCGCCCTTTTTGGTAATTTAGGTCCGTCTTCATCATTTCATAGATCAGTTTGGCCCATTAGAATGTTCAAACATTATTATTAACCGTTATTGTATTTCAGACATTATGAAAAGGTCTGAAAACACAATGGGACTTTAAGTACAGTTAATTACCTAAGTGAAACCGAGATTTGATCACGAGTCTGTTTTCACTAAAATTAACTATCAGGTTCTAGTAACGGTATAACAATCGCATCGGTTTATCATATGAGTTAGTTCAAACGAAGTCGATATTATTTTTTGCATGTCTGCAAATGTAGTTAGTGGAATCTGTGATTATATAAAGCACTACTTCATACTATTATTTAATTTTATAACATAACAGACGGCGTAAGCGTTGAATAACACCCGTTGTTTAAATGTCATATATAACTAGTTAAATAACTATGCAAATGAGGAAGGCCACGACGTCGTTTACTTGTGACGTCATACGTTCTATGCGTTTAATATCCAACGTCTTTATTCCTTCATGTAGATTTAAAATATAGATTTTTGGTGTAATTAATCAATACTAGATCTACATGAAAGTGTTTATTAATGCATTATTTATTATAATAACATAAACATTATGCTAGTGAACGGTGTTAATTTGGAACAACATTTTTCCTGTATAGATCTACTTATTTCGCGCTTAGCATTCATTTGACCTCCAAGGCTGCGATAAATAACTTTTCTTGGTTATGTTTTAAAAAGAATATAACATTCGTGTTCATAATTTATTGGATTTATCAAACTCGTCGTTTTAGCAAACGATAAAAACTCGGCAAAGCCTCGTTTTTATCGTTATCTAAAAGACTCGTTTAATAAATCCAATAAATTATGAACACTCATGTAATATCCTATATGTACACCTACGCGAGTATCACAATATAAGCATGCTAAGCATGAACTCTTTTAGCACTATATTAACTATAGCATAATATTTGAAATATCAACTATTACCTATTGGCAATTACACCCTGTAAGCATAGTATTACCTTGAAGGGCGGCACCGATTAGATATGTTGATAGTACTATTAATTGTTTGTCGCTTCCGCTTGCAAGTTACACAGTATGCTCCGAGAGTCCTTAATATGATTACATTAAAATATCCTTATTAGTCAAGTTAATCAAAATCCGATTCGGTTCCAGTCTGTATGAAATAATAAATCAATGAATGCGTACCTCGATCAATCTTAATACAACACAGGGCTTCCATTTCTCCGGATTTTTCCTAAATCTCCGGATTTTTTTTTCAGAATATAGTAGCTTAAAGCAGGCTGAATATAAAGCAGAATGCGCCCTAAGGCGCATTCTGCTTTACTTACAGCCTGCTTTAAGTAGTCGCATTTCAACAAAACAAGAAAAAGGCTAATGGGTAAAGGTACGATTCGTTAAATCGCACTTGAAGAATGCAAGTTTGGAAATCTTAGGATTTTTCATGTCAACTTCTGGCAGCACTGACAACATGTTTTGGTTCAGAGATATAGGTTACATTTTTGGAATCGCATAAATATCTGCTAAATACATTTCCATACCATTGTCAAAAGATTGGCATAATATATATTCGTTTATGTGTTATTAACGTGTGTATCATAGCGATTCCGGTGATGTCACGTGACAATGATGAGGAACGAACGACATTGTACGGAATAACACGAGCTATCTAGGGTAATAAAAATTCTTATCGCTGAACGATCGGTTGATAATTTTTTAATATTTCCTATCCTGCTCAAAATATATTCTGCTTGTCAAATTTCATCTGTTCAAAGATGATTTTTGTATTTGGAAAACCTTAATTAGAGTTACAAATAGTTTGGATCATTGTGGGACGCCAAGTTACATGCCGTATGTCTTTATCTAAAATTTTGAAAGCGACAGTCTTATTGTAAGTGTTTTTCGGTAAAAATTGAAAGTGCTTTTTGGGGTAATGAGTTCAGCTTGAGTGTACAGTGGAGAAAACGTTATTCTTTCCCGTTTAAACGCAAACGAAACGCAAACGCAAAGCACTAAAATGAAGAAAATATCAACTTCTTGACATTTCTGATTATTGATATTAAGCTGAGTGGCAAACAGTTTGAAGCCTGATCAGACGCCGGGTTACCCGGCGTCTGATCTGACTCCAAACTGTTTGTATTGGAGATAATAGTTTTAGCGTAAACGCGTTTATTGGGAACAGATTCTCCACTGTATGCTTAACTCTTTCACTCTCAAGGACGCCACAAAGCGCATTTGCAAACAGTTTTTAAAGCGGCATCTAATCAGGATCAAAACTGATTGCCACTTGCTTTGAAATTACATCAGGTATACTGCCTTAAATCTAAACTGAGTTGGAAACGATATTGCAGACAACACTATTGAAACAGAAGACACCATGGCGGTTAGGGGTAAAAACTTCATGATAAATGTGATCATGAAAGGTTAATTTATTGAACTTTAGCGATGAATATATTCTTAATCAACTAAATTTTATCTTTAAGAGTATAGGAAAACATTGTAGACCCTGATCGAAGGACATACTACAGGAGTGCTCTAATCAGGGTCTGAACTGTGTAATGCATGTGTAACACATTTTTAAAACAACCCTAAATAATAAAAAATGGACTATATTTAAATGAAAACGGGATTCGCCAAGTTAAGGGGTAACATATAGATGCATGTACATTTCCGTTTACGCTGAGACAACAGTCACGTTTATGAGTATATATAGCATCACCCAATTATATACGCGCTAAGCTGTCATATGTGCCCATACTAATAAATACTAATTATGTTTTACTGCTTATTGTGGTAGATTAAACAAATAAAATCATTATCTATACTGCAGAAACAATTTTATGATCTGCCAGAAATAGACATACTTCGGACATAAGTGTTGAGAAAAAATCTGCTACATCAATAGGCACAACAGAGTATCGTGGAGTAAACGCGAAATTGTCCTAAACGTTTCTGTACTTAAAACCGTTTAGCATTTACCCTTCGATATGTCTTCACGCAATTTGGCTAACCCGACTGAAAATACATAAGTAACTTATCCCCTTCTCTACGTTACCCTAATAACATTATTATTATTATTATTATTATACCAGATTTATATAGCGCTCTTTTCACACAGAGGTAGTGCGTTCAAAAGCGAACCGAAAAGCGAACATTGGATATTTTCAAAAGACTGTATCCTGATCAGACATCGGGTAAGCGGCGACTGATCCGGAATCAAATTGTTTGACACTTGTATCATAGGCTTTGTTTCTTCAAGCAAATTTCCAATTTAAGCAGGCGACGTCTTGGTGTGAAGTGATTAAAATACGCAAAACTAAAATAAACGAAAGGTTTTCGTAGCTTTTCCTAAACAATCAACCGTTCAGCTGGTATTTTCTTTACTTATTAGAAATTATTGTATCTAGTTGTGATAAGAAGGGACATGTTTTCATATAACAGGGCTGCCATTTCTCCGGATTTTTCCTCAATCTCCGGATTTTTTCCCAGTTCATGGTAGTTTAAACCAGGCTGAAAGTAAAGCAGAATGCGCCCTAAGGCACATTCTGCTTTACTTACAGCCTGTGTTACAGTACTGAACTTTATTAAATAAAATTGATAATCGCAAGCGAATTGCCATTGAATTACAATCGAATTGCCATCGAATCGGGCGCTTCAAAAACAAATCCTATGTTTGAACATTTTTACGCGAATTTTCCGTGGCGGTTCTGACACAAATGGAATAAAAAACATTAACGAAGGCGTATTTGCGAACATTTGTGAGATACACCATTTAAGAAAACTTACCCGGGGGTAAAGTTAGTATTTTGAATCGCAAGCGAATTGCCACCGAATTGCAAGCGAATCGTAAAAAATGTTAATTAAATAAGGTTCAGTACTGTAAGTAGTCGCATGTCAACCAAACAAGAAAAAGGCTATGGGGTAAAGGTACGATTCGTAAATTCGCACTTTAAAAATTCAAATTTGGAAATCTTAGGATTTTTCATGTCAACTTATGGAAGCCCTGATGTAATATCATGAACTGAGAGTAATAAAGAAAGAAAATTGACGTTGGGTGTTCATTTGTTGCACTATCATTAATGAGATTTTGTCAACAAGTAAATTTTAGGCAACATTGTCCTTCATTCAGGAACAACCAAATTCCACATGATCCATTGCTGCTAAGATAGTTTCTTTCAAAACTTGTTATTAAACGCACTTACAATAGATGAACAAAATTGATTAAAATGTTACTGGTACTCGATCGAGTAGGCGGTGTAATAAGACGGTTTGTTTTTAAAGATCAAATCGTAAAATTTCATTTTTGTTGGCGTTCAGATTACCTGCAATAAAACCACAAAAATCCGCGTTGTACGTTTTTACTTTGCTTCAGGCTATTGTGTTTCTATCTCTTCTTAAGATTTTCATTGAAGTTGAAGAGATTGAAAACTGTATAGAGTCAGAATACCGAATGAAAAAAAGTATTGAATGCATGTGGTTGCTAAATGCATCAGAAAAATAACCAAGGAGTACACGAGGAATCTAAGTTGCACTATTTTCATGGGGCATTAGATCTAAGTATTTACATATCTGCCATTGTGACGCATTAACCCGTCTAACACAGCTGCTGTTTTATTATCGTCTGCATGTAATTATAAAATTTTGATTTTATGCGTTTTTTACATAACCCTTTCACTCTCAATGACGTCATAAAGCGTAAATGCAAACAGTTTTGATCTTGATCGCGGCGTTTTATCAGAATCAAACTGTATGACACTTGTTTTGAAAGTACGTAAGTTATACTGCCTTAAATCTAACTTTGAAACGATATTGCAGAAAACAATATAGAATCAGACTACAATATGATGGTGAAGGGGTAAAAATCTCATGATAAGTTTTATCATGTTTGGGTGAAGAAAAAATAATATGAATGTCAAATAGTTTTGATCCTGATCAGACGCCGCGTTACGCGGCGGCTGTTCAGGATCCAAACTGTTTGCAAAGGGTAAGTTTTGTCTGGTTTACTTGTCAGAGAAATGGTTTAAGTCAACAGGCTAATTCAATATTTTGTCTCTCAATACAGATAGTATCGCAAGTCTAATGTAATAATACTGACTGAACTGTACGCTCACGCACCATACACATACATCTAGAAACGTCTGGGAATCTCATAGTACTGTAATAACCCTAATACAGTGTCCCCCCTCTCCAACGGCCCTCTCAACAACGATTCCCTCCTGACAACGACCGTTGTCGCTCGGCCCAAAACAAGACAATTATCTCTAACCATTTCACTGCTGCAGTAACGTCAGCTTAAAATTGTCGACTGCTGTTCTTCTAAAAATTGCTTTAGTGACATTTTGAAAGAAAAAGCTTAATGACGAGTAACAAACTGCTTGAATCTAGATCAGACGCCACGTTACGCGGCGTCTGATCTAGATTCAAGCTGTTTGCAAATATCAGCCAATGTCCCTCCCTATAACGATTCCCTCCGAACAACGCACATAATTTTTGTCTCCCATTGGGTACGTGTCGTTGTAGAGAGGGATTGCTGTATTACGACAAACCTACATTGATGGCACTAAACACACCTCATCTGGATCTAAACTCCTAGACACTATAAATTAGAATAAATGACAAAATTACATTTAGTACATGTATACAGCGTTCCCTCTCTACAACGGCCCTTTCAACAACGACTCCCTCCTTACAACGACCCTTGTCGCAGTTCCCTAAACAGGACAATTATGTCAAACCTATTCACGACTACAATGTTATCTGTTTAAAAAGGTCGTCTGCTGTTTTTCTCAAAGTTACATAATGGACATTTGACAGAAATAAAACTTAATGACGAGTGACGAACAGCTTGAATAAAGATCAGACGCCGCGTTAGACGGTGTCTGATCTGGATTCAAGCTGTTTGCAAATGAAAACCAATTTCCTTCCCTATAACGGCTCTCTCCGAAAAGCACACACAAGTTTTGCCTCCCATTGGGAGTCGTTGTAGAGATATATATAGTGTGTAGAAACTAGAAAGCGGTATAGACCCCTGTGGTATAATTAAGCAACTTTTGCTTATTTCCAATTGCATTAAGCTACCATCAAGTTACATGTTAGCATGAAGTTGCATTAACAGTGGAGAATCTGTTATTCTTCCCGTTTAAACGCAAACGTACGCAAACACAAAGCACTAAAACGTAGAAAAGAACAACTTTGAGACAAGTCTGATAATTCATGTTTATCTTGGTGGCAAACAGTTAGGAGCCTGATCAGACGCCGGGTTACCCGGCGTCTGATCTGGCTCCAAACTGTTTGTATTGTAAATAATAGTTTTAGTGTAAACGCGTTTATTGGGAAAGAATAACACATTCTCCACTGTAGCATGAAGTTGCATTTAGCAACCTGCAAAAAAAAGACGGTAACAATTTGGAATGTGTGTGTCAGACAGTCAGACAAACAGAGACAATTGAAGAAACAATTCCTTTAGTTTCAAACAATTTGGATCCTGATCAGATGTCAAGTACAGAGACAGACAGACAACGATTAAACAGTTTATATAGAATATGAGGCAAGATAGATATATAATAGACAGGTTGGCACTATTTCTGTGCATATTGATAAAACCGCTCCCTTGCTTCATCAATGAGGATGAGTCATCTTCGAACTTGTAGGTACAGTGAAACCCCTCTAAACCGGAACCTCTAAATACCGGAATTCTCTCTCAACCGGACAAAAACTTTGGTCCCGTTTCAAACCCTTCTTTATTTTAACTCATTACACCATAAATACGCCTTTTTACGTCTTTGGTTTATTCTTACACTGAAGAAAATAGTTGTATATTCTAGCAGATGATAGCTTAAAGCAGGTTGAAAGTAAAGCAGAATGCGCCTTAAGGCGCATTCTGCTTTACTTTCAACCTGCTTTAAGTGGCCAGCTATCTTCCATACTAGAAACAAGTCAAAACCCCTCTAAACCGGAAACCCCTCTAAACCGGACATTTTTGTTGTCCCCACACATGTCCGGTTTAGAGGGGTTTCACTGTATTTCCAATCATTGATATGAGAGATAAGTCTTATGTTATACAAGGTGTTTTCATGAGCAGTCTATCGCTGCAAGATAATTAGTGAGGGGGAGAAACTGCCGTGCATGTGTGGTCGTTTTTATGGTGAATGCCTACGGGTATCTTACAGGTGTCAAACAACAGCATTTCTCTGCTTTCGTTACTTCAACAGCATCTTTTTGCATTCATTACTTAATTAATAGTACGTACCCCTTCCTTTGCAGGGCTGCCATTTCTCTGGATTCCCGAAATCTTCGAATGATTTGGAACCTGATCAGACGGCGACTAATTCGGCGTCTAGTCAGGATTTAAAATTGTTTGTCACGCAATTGTTACCTCAAATTTTCTAAAATCTAAATTTGACAAATGATAGCAGACTGCAATTTTGAAGCAAGCGATACCCTTGTATTGAGAAGGAGGGGGTATTATATCCCAGTCTAGTACAGTACTCCGTCCCTTCAACGATTCCCTCCTAACATCAATGATTGCTACTGTTCCCCAAATAAGACAATTATACTTAAAGGGAAATGGACAGCTCGGTTAGATTCGGTCTTTTATAGCATATTTTGTCATACTAACATCATATGTCCAAATCCCGTTGTCGTTCTGATGCACATTAGCGTAAAAATAGATAATACATTATTTAACGAGCCCTCGTTAACGATATAGGAGGTCGCCATCTTTGCTAACTCGCAAGCGGAACTGCTCGGTCTTTATACTATTTGAGACGTCATTTATACCCTCGCATGCTGTCGGGTACTTTGGCTGTACAGGGTACATAAAGCTTAAATCATTATTTCTCTGATCAAATGCTTTGAAACTGTTTAAACGTCACCAATGGTAGAGGAAACATTAAACCTTAGCACTATAGGCTATGTTCGTCTGTAAATAAATGCCTGAAAATTCTGAATATATGAACTCTTGCTTTGTATTAGAATGACAATCTAACGTTTCGTACTAACAGTGCATTATTTTGTTATATAAATTATACTTACCCTATTCCCTGTCTTGATGTCATCTGCTGTAAACAGTTGTCGTCTGCGTTAATAACTCAAGTTCAAAATTAAGGTATTTTGACTTATGAAATATTGAAATGATCTTCAAACAATTTGGATCCCGATCAGAGGCTGCGTTACGCGGAGTCTGGTCAGAATCCAAATTGTTTGCAAGTAATTATTACACTCGAGTTTAGGCAGTGAATGGGGTAACTCATTCAACCCTGAATCTTTAAATGGACAATTCCAGTTTACAAATAAATTGAGTCCATTTTGGAGTATTGAGGGAAAATATATATTGATATATATATTCTTCCAAATGACAACCAGTGTAGACCCTGATCAGAGGGCTCCGTAACCTCTGATCAAGATCTTCACTGTTTGCATAGGACAAGTATACTCTTGATAGGTATATGATTTGTTCATGACGAGTATACTCGTCACTAGGGTTCAATGTGTTAAAACACGTGTCTAAATGTGCATGTATTGGCATTCAAGTGGCACTTTTGTCTAAGTCTTTAAACTGAGTGTTTATAGCTTCAAAATCACTTAAGTTCATATATATCATGTTATATACAAACGTTTCATTCACTGCTTGCACTCACCCAACTGTGCGCCTATTGTGTGTGGCATACGTGCGTCATTCATAAACATATTCAACCCTAGCGACGAGTATACTCGTCATTTACGAACCGTGTACCTGTGAGTATTACATTTGTCCCATGAAAACAGTGTATGTCCTGATCAGAGGGCTCCTTTAGGAGCCCTCTGACCAGGGTATACACTGATTGCCATTTTGTAATAAAATCAACCCTAAATAGAATGTAGTCAAAATTATTTTGAAGTTGGAATTGTCCATTAAAAGTTTCAGGGGTGAATGAGTTAAAACTTTCTTTATGAATGATTAGAATATTGTTTAACGTAACGCGTACGGAAAGATTTGAGCTTCAAGGATAAATTTGCGTTGAAATGATTCAATTAGGGGGAATTAGGCGGTGATATTTGTTTTTAAAAAAAAATGAAACAGCTTTGAAACTTGGTACCTTTTTGTTCTAATTGGTGTCAGTCTTAATTATTAACACCTAGTCATTTAGGTATTTGTTTAAAATAACTTTTACTATCTTCTATCTTCAACATTTGGTACTATAGAGTCATTAGTAAATTTATTTAGCCTACTTATAGCCTACTTATAGCCGTATATTCTAAAAATAACATCCAAAAGAGTTGCGATATGTGTATAGTTGAGGTAGAAAACTTGATGCATAGTCTTAAACTATTCAATAAAAAATAAATACGATCTATCGATGGTTTGTGTTTTAAAGTAACTGTAATAATTGGTCTTTTGATCCTTATCCTATAAAATGCTACTTAAATGGTATTGTTTGCCATTTTTACCAGTTGCAAAATGTGAATTAAATGGTTTTGAATGTCATTTTGGAATGTCATTTAACCATTGTAAAATACGACATAAAGTATACTTGAACTTTTACCAATTGCAAAATATGACTTAAATAGTGTTTGAATACCATTTTCGCTTTTTGCAATTTGCGACTTAAATGGTATTGCATGTCATTCAACCATTGTACATGTCATTTTACCTATGCAAAATGTGACTTAAATAGTATTTGCATGTCATTTCTACCCACTGCAAAATGTGTCTTAAATAATAATTGCATGTCGTTTCTACCCGTTGCAAAATCCGACTAAACTGGAATGACATGCCAGTTTTACCCATTGCAACATGCGGTTTAAATAGTATTTGCGAGTCATTTTAAACCATTGCAAAATGCGACTACAATAACACTTGCATGTTATGTATACCCATTGCAAAAACGACTTAACTAATATAGCATTGTATATATCCGCATTTCAAAATAACACTTAAAAAATGGTATTGCATGTCCTTCAACCATTGTAAAATGAAACTTACATGGCATTTATACCTATGCAAATGCGAAATAAATAGTATTTGCATGTCATTTCTACCCATTTCAAAATACGACTTTAATAACATTGCATTCCATTTTCCCCCATTGCAAAATGCGACTTAAATAGGTCTTGCATGTCATGTATACCCATTGCAAAATGAGACTTAAGGCGCATTCTACTTTACTTTCAGCCTGCTTTAAGCTATTGTCTGCTAGAATATAGAAAAAATTGTCTTATGATTTTTATCTGACAGTATAAATCAACTATTTTCTTCTGTGGAGGAATTAATTAAAGGCGTAAAAATGCGTATTTATGGGTAAATGGGTTAAAAAATGTTAGCATCTCATTTCTATCAATTGCAAAATGGATTTACATGATACTGCATACCAGGTTTACCAATTATTGCAAAATTTGACTTAAGTAGTATTTATATGCCAATTTTACAAATGGCGAAAAGCAACTGAAATAATATTGTATGCCATTTTGACCCATGTATCTTGCATGCATATCTACCCATTGTATAATACGACTCAAATAGTATTTGCATTCCAGTTTTACCCATTGTAAAATGCAACTTAAATACATGTAATATTGCATGCATATCTACCCATTGCAAAATTCGACTCAAATAATATTTGCATACATGTACCATTTTTACTTATTGCAAAATGCGACTTAAAATGGCATTGCATACAATTAATATTATCAATTGCAAAAAGCTACTTAAAATGGCATTGCATACAATTAATATAAATTGCAAAATGCGACTTAAAATGGCATTGCATACAATTCATAGCAATTGCTAAAAGCGACTTAAAATAGCATTGCATACAATTAATATCAATTGCAAAATGCGACTTAAAATGGCATTGCATACAATTAATATCAATTGCAAAATGCGACTTAAATGGCATTGCATACAATTAATATCAATTGCAAAATGCGACTTAAATGGCATTGCATACAATTAATATCAATTGCAAAATGCGACTTAAAATGGCATTGCATACAATTAATATGATCAATTGCAAAAAGCGACTTAGATAGTATTGCATGTCATGTATTACGCCTCATGCTCCAAACTATTTGACTCTTGTATCAAAGTTTCCACAGTTAACTCATATAGTATCCTTTTTTTACAAATAGAGAACCTGTGAAGAGTACACTTGATTTGTGAATACAGTGTAGACCCTGTTCGTATGATTTCTGTAGAAACCCTCTGATCAGGGTCTGCATTGTTTGTAATTTTGTCAAATATTGTAAGAAAACATTCAGTAATTAGACTTAATAAGTTTGAAATGAATGAAAACTGTTATTTAGACAGAGGCATACTATGACATGATAAGGGTGAACACATTAATTATTGAACTGTGGTATTATATGTCTAGTTTAAGTATCATATTTTATCCGATTCTCAAGGTATCCGAAATATGTTGGGTCATTTATTATATACAGTTGAACCTATATATAGCGGACACTCATACGAATATAATTTTACACTCATATTCAGAAGTGATAGCTTAACGCACAACAGATAAACCCCATACGAGTATACTTTATTACGTTTGCTCTGCATTAAACAGTAATATACCTGAAAAGAGTGTCATGGTTTGTTATAACTATGTGGCCACAGGACGCACGTTTAACAGTATTTTAAAAATGTTATTGAAGATACAGAAATAGTAACCACCGACACTTCTCTGGCTATAAGTTGCCTTTGATAATGAAGTTATTACATTTTCAGCAGGGTGATATCTGTCTCCTGCTGGGTGACATGCTGTTTTATTAGATACTCAAGAAATAACTGGCATTACACATACTTTTCTTACATTATTGGAATATCATTTAGATTGAAACACGGTTCATATTAGTTATATTTGATATTAACTTGTATTATAAATTTGAATATATAATGTTCATTAATTAATACAGTAACGTCGCTATGTCAGATTCGAAAGTTCCGTAGATAAAAGAAGATTGTAAATAAAATAGAATGAGCGTTTTATGGCGTTTATAAACTCTATCTTTATCAACCAGTCATAAGGTTAACCCTTTGCCTCATATCCTGTTTCCAGTTTAGGTAAAAAATAGTGTAACTTTATCAGACGCTCTTGATCCAAATTGTTTGCAATACACACTTTAACCCTTTACTCTATAATCTGTTTCTAGATTTGAAGACATGTTATCACTGAAAGCAGGTTGAAAGTAAAGCAGAATGTGCCCTTAAGAAACATTCTGATTTACTTTTAGGTTTCAGCCTGATTTAAGCTACTATATACTAGGATATAGAAACTATTTCTTATGTTGTATATGTAAGCTAAAACTATTTTCTTTAGTAGAGAAATAAATTAAAGGTATATAAAGGCTTAATTGTGGGGTAAATATAATGACGTTTGCAAGCAGTATTATGTGCTTCCAAATAATGGGTCGCATCACGGGGCGTCTCGTCATACCATCTTCAAACAATCGCGTAAACATTGTTGACCCTTTCACTTTAAATGACGTCATAAAGCACATTTGCAAACAGTTTTTATCCTGATCAGACACCGCGTTACTGTTTGTCACTTGTTTTGAAATTACATCAGTTATACTATATATAAATCTATCTTTGAAGCGATATTGCGGACAACGATATTGAAGCAGACGATAATATTGCGGTGAATGGGTACAAACCTCACGATAAATTTGATCATGTAAGGGTTATGGAGCAAACAGGTTCAAACATTTGAGTAGACAAAACCTTAGTAGACGAAAACACTTCAGACTACATGCTCTTCGAATTCGTAATCCACCACCTGTTCCAATGCTAAAAACAGTTTTATCCACCCTCGTTGCCCTACCACGAGTACAATGGTTATTTGCAATCAGTTTTGATATTGATCAAACGTCACGTAACGTGGCGTCTGCTCATGCTCGAAAACTGTTTGACACTCGTTACGATATTACTTAAGTCAATCCACCTACAATTTAAATTTAACAAAAAGCAGACGATAAACGTTACAGGCAGATGAAGTCAGGCAAGGTTGGGATTGAACTGAATAGCCCAGCGTCAAGATAGTCCATTCATTGCAGTACCCCGGGTACTGTACAATGATTATTTGCAAACAGTTCGGATCCTGATCAGACACCGCGTGACGCGGTGTCTGACCAGGATCCAAACAGTTTGACACTCATTTTAATATTTCTGAGGTAAAAGTACTTAAATTTAGAATTGTGAAATAAAAGCAGACGACAATTGTTTAAAACTGATGACGTCATGGCAGCGAATGGGTTAACAAAGTTCTTCAGCATAAACAAAGTTTGAACTTGCATATAAGCATACATGTACGTTTGCTCTGTTAAGAACAGACTGTGAAACCAATTAAACTCAAGTGTTACAGAATAGCAACCTGTTCACGTCAGACGTTTACAACAAAACGTGACTACAGTGGAGCCGATGTTATTCTTTCCTAATAAACGCGTTTATGCTAAAAACCTTATGTTCATTGCAAACAATTTGGCGCCAGATCGGACGACGGATACCCGGCTAAACTGTTTGCCACTTAACTAAAAACCAGTTATTAATATCTTTAAAAGTTGGTATTGTCTCTAGTTTATTGCAATGCGTTTACGTTTCGTGTCGTTTAAACGGGAAATAATAACGTTTTCTCTACAGTAATAACTTGTCTCATTCCTAATACAGACAAAATTCGATATCTCGAACTCACTTAAGTCAAACATATCCGTAAGCCATGTTTTAACTTTGAAATAAGGATATACTCGACTTATAAGCAATGACTAAA
The DNA here is from genome assembly GCA_922989275.2 of Gari tellinella. Taxonomy (NCBI): domain Eukaryota; kingdom Metazoa; phylum Mollusca; class Bivalvia; order Cardiida; family Psammobiidae; genus Gari; species Gari tellinella. The sequence continues at coordinate 21,207,370 of OV277870.1, read as the reverse complement.
CCATGAAATTCAATTGCAGAAACACAAATTTGAGTTTAGCGAGTTCGAGATATTAATGTCCAACTGTAGTTTTGGTATATTTCACTTTCAACCATATTGCAAAGCATAAATAAAGTTTACCATGGGCATCCATGACGTTGTGGTTAGGGTGTTTTGTGTTAATGGGTTCGTGCGTTTGATTCCGGATCTTTCGGATGAGCTATAATTGGTTTTGTGTTTTAAGTTGCTTTTTTGTTATTAATAGTTCTTTAGTCAATATTGTGCTATTCGTTGCTTTTCAGTGGAACCTTATCGTCATTGTAAAATGAATCACGTGTATCTCTAAAAGCTCTTTGTAATTGGAAAAAAGGTGTTGTACGAGGGGTGTTCAAATAGTTTTGATACTGGACCAATAACTTCAATATAATGAGTGCTAAATGCATGTGTGATATATCATTTTAAAGAACAATTCTTCGCCTACACGATGGTATAATGCGCGATAAGATCACATAGCTCGATGAGTCACCAAATGAACCTAAATGACCCCTACTCGATGACACTGGAACATAGCACTTTTCAGACATTACTTTTTGACATAATAACTTCTTAAAGAGTACAATTTCCAGATTTGTGTGTGAAATATATCAGTTTATGTCTAAACTTTAATGAAACTACAATTTTATTTCTATTGAAAGGGTTAACTGTCTAAAATCTCATTTTTTCCAAATCAACATTTCTTATTTTGCTAATGACGAAAGTGGACATGTTTTTTCGAACGCTATGAAAATGTTCTAGATCAGTATATCTACATTTTGATTTTAAAACATGAAACCATTTTTCAATGGCTTCAATTATAGCCTGGTTTAATATTAAAAAAAGAGTTTGTAGTTTCCCTAACTACTTTTATACATAACAGGAGATCAATTTTTTATTATATTTTCAGTACGTGTTTAGAATTAGCTCTATTTTTTATATTTTATGTAATAATAACATTTAAAACTGAGTAGTGTTTGCATAATTGTCTTATTGTATTTGACAGAAAATTTCATAACCTTATTCAAAATAATAAAGCCGTAATAATAATTATAGTATCAAATTGTGTTTAGAAAATTAACTCAAATATACACAAAAAAAAGTCCAGTGTCCTCGAGGAATGGTCATTTAGGTTCATGTTGTGGCTGATCGAGTACTGTGATCTTATCGTGCATGATATCACCGTGTCGGCAAAGAATGGATCATTAAAATGATATATCACACATGCATTTTGCACTTATAATAATGAAATTATTGATCCAGTATCAAAACTTTTTTAACATTTTTAAATGCTAGTTTGGATTTCAATTGATTTTTCAGCGACATCTCGGTTTTAAAAGACAAAAACAACAACAAATACATTGTATCATGATAAGATTAGCATGTTTCGCAAAGGTTATATTATATTGTCATTTATCAATTCTCATTTGTAGTCTATATTGCATGTGTTCGCATACCTAAGTCTTATAGTCGGTTACACTTAATAGTCTTTAAAGCTCTTTGGAGCTTATTTCATTTGTATGTCTCAACCACGCAAAATAAATCTTATCGAAATAATTTGAAATTCAAGGACAGATCAATTCTTACCCGATGGTCCGCTTTTACTCATTTTAGAAAGAAACCAAGCTCTTGTGAATGTTAATGTTAATAGACTGCACATATTAAATGGATCAAATATGTACAGATTCTCTAAAGATATCTCGAGTTGAAAGTTCATGTAAATTTCAAAGTATTGGTAAATTTAAAATTAAAGGGAAGATCTATAATTCCTGACCTGGCGATCCGATTTTACTACGTATCTAAAGAAAACAAGCTCTCACAGATGCTAATAGACTATGCAATTTAAAGGGTCAAACAATAGATCATTAATATATTCTATAAATAAATCTCAAGTTAGTTTGACAGACGCACGGACGGAAAACCCGGTCACCTATGACGCAGCAGTTGCGACAAAAATGAGACTATTTTTGTGTACTACTTTCGAATACATCATGGAAGCATTTCCGGCTACAGGGCAGTTCACCTACAGTGGAGAATCTGTTATTCGTTCCCGTTTAAACGCAAACGTACGCAAACGCAAAACACTAAAACGTAGAACAGTACAACTTTTTGACAATTCTGATAATTCATGTTTATCTTGGTGGCAAACAGTTTGGAGCCGGATCAGACGCCGGGTTACCCGGCGTCTGATCTGGCTCCAAACTGTTTGCACTGCAAAAATAGTTTTAGCGTAAACGCGTTTATTGGGAAAGAATAACACATTCTCCACTGTATCCGATATTTCGTTATATCCAATTTCGTTATAAGCGAGCTTCACTGTACCTATATACTACGCATTATAACAGAGTATTTATCTGCTCATTCATATTCATACGCTATGCGAAGAATATGGAGCCAATTACTATACATTTTGAAAATATCGTCGAAGGCACAAAAATAGCAACAAGGGAAACATTTGAAGCTATAAATTACGTTTAATAATGAAGTTATTACACCTTCAGCAGGATGATATCAGTCTCCTACCGCGACACCTGGTAATACCTGATGGCAGTATTAACTACTGAATTGTCGTCTGCTTCAAATATATCGTCTGCGAAAAGCACCAGAATTAGTTTATGCTTTTTTTAACTGAAGAAAAGTTAAATGTGGGTAACAAACAGTTTGGATCAAGATCAGACGCCGCTAGCTAGAATCGCATCAAACGATACAGTGGAGAATGTGTTATTCTTTCCCAATAAACGCGTTTACGCTAAAACTATTATTTGCACTGCAAACAGTTTGGAGCCAGATCAGACGCCGGGTAACCCGGCGTCTGATCAGGCTCCAAACTGTTTGCCACCAAGATAAACATGAACTATCAGAATTGTCCAAAAGTTGTTCTTTTCTACGTTTTAGTGCTTTGCGTTTGCGTACGTTTGCGTTAAAACGGGAAAGAATAACAGATTCTCCACTGTATGATGAGCAAAAGACATTCATTCATTCATTTCATCATAGGGTTAATCCTTATCCTTGCTGCTTCGTTTGATAATTTAAAACCAGACTAAGTTTGGATCCAGATTAGACACCGAGTAACTCAGCGTCTGAAAAGAATTCAAACTGCTTGCAATGGTCAAGTATATTTGATTTCTCGAGATAGGTTTTGTCTACTGGAACTTCCTGTAACCTATACAGTTCATCCTCGCTTTTCTGACTATTCCAAAAAAAATATTATAAGACTATAGTATTTGTTTAGGCTCATTACCCCATAACATGTATCTTGTTTTGAGCAGGTTGACAGTAAAGCAGAGTGCATATCCGTGTACATGTACCTCTTAATATTGGCAACAAATAAACCATTGAGTGTGTATTGGTTATAGTTCAAAAGTTATTGCCAATGTTAAGGTAGGGAATAAATTTGACATTTTGACCTTGACTTTTGATTCGACATGTCTAAAATATACACTTTCTTTCTCTTATTGTAAATTATCTAGATTTATTCCAAGTGTGAAGTCCAATGTCCACATCTCTTGAGGATCAATGGTTATCGTTATTAAAAAATTGACATTGACCTTTGATCCGACAAGCCCAAAACCTTCATCTTCATATGGGTAACACATACACCATGTATTGAGGGTGTATTGGTTATAGTGTTCCCTCCCAACAACGACTCCCTCCTTACAACGAACCTTACGGCTGTTCCCCAAACAAGACAAAATGTTTAACACTTTTAATGCTGCAACATCGTCTGCTTCAAATTGTCGTCTGCTGTTTTTTCTCAAAAATACATTTTGATGGAATAGATATAATGACGGGTGACAAACAGCTTGAACACAGATCAGACGCCGCGTAACGCGGCGTCTGATCTGGATTCAAGCTGTTTTCAGAGGTAAGCCAATTTCCCTCCCTGTAACGACTCCCTCTGAACAACGCACACAATCTTTGTCTCCCATTGGGTGTCGTTGTAGAGGGGGAGCGCTGTACATTGTAGTTCAAGATATTGCCAATGTTCAAGTTGCTGAATTAATTTGACATTTTGCCTTCTGTGACTCAATATGTCTGAAATGTACATTTTCAAATTCCTCTCTACTGGTATTAGAGCAATACGTATGCCGTATGTAAAGTCCCTATCACTTGAATGTCAAAGGTTATTGCCATTTGAAATATTTGACCTTCATCTATTACGCCCTAAACCTCCACATTCATATACATGTACCTTGAATTGAAGAATATATATTTTCTTTTATGGGCAACACATACGCCAAAGTATTAAGTGTGAATTGGTTATAGTTCAAAGGTTATTGTCAACGTTTAAGTTGCAGACAGACTAGACAAAAACAAAATATCCCTCCCCACCCCCAATACCATAGATCTGGGGGCATAAAAACCTATAACAAGAGGACCTGAAGGCCCTGACATCGCTCACCTGTTGTACTGAAGCCTGATAGCTTTACCTTTCTGTTTCACATGTTTAGTCTAAATCCATTCAAATTTTGGAATACAAACCTCAGAATTCTAGTATAGTAGAGTACTTCAAGGGCAGATAACTGGAGCCTAAACAATACTGAAAAGCCTTTTCTAGCATTTCAAAGTATATCAAGGGCAGATAACTATTGCCACAATGATTAGATTTCAACAATGATTGCACTCCTTCGAGAACTTATAGCTATATAATTTGTGTGCAAGTATAATCAAAATCAATTGAAAACTGTAGTTGCATGAGTGTAAACGCTGTTGGATATTGCATTTTCAGCAATTCAAGGGCAGATAACACTTGACCTATTGGTCCGATTTCAACCATAATCACACTTATTCGAACTCTTATGGTAATATACAGTCTGAGCAAGTTTGGAAAAGACTCGATAAAAAGTGTGACCTCTAGAGTGTAAATATGGCATTTTCAGCAATTCAAAGGTAGATAACTCTTGACTTATTCATTCAATTTCAACCATAATCGGACTCATATGATCTCTTATTGTCATATACAATCTGAGCAAGTATGAGAAAGATTGGATAAAAATTGTGGCCTCTAGAGTGCAAACACTGTTAAATATGGCATTTTCAGCAATTCAAAGGTAGATAACTCTCTATCTATTTATCTGATTTGTGATTTCAACCATAATTAAACTCATTAAAACTCTTACAGTCATATACAATCTGAGCAAGTTTGAAATAGATTGGATAAAAAGTGTGGCCTCTAGAGTGTAAACACCCTTAAATATGGCATTTTCAGCAATTCAAAGGTAGATAACTCTTGATCTATTTGTCCGATTTCAACCATTATTGAACTCATCCGAACTCTTATGGTAATATACAATCTGAGCAAGTTTGAGAAAGATTTGATAAAAATTGTGGCCTCTAGAGTGCAAACACTGTTAAATATGGCATTTTCAGCAATTCAAAGGTAGACAACTCCTCACCTATTAGTCCGATTTCAACCATAATCAAACTCATCCAAACTCTAATGGTAATATACAATCTGAGCAGGTTTGAGAAAGATTGGATTAAAATTGTGGCCCCTAGAGTGTAAACACTGTTAAATATGGCGTTTTCAGCAATTCAAAGGTAGATAACTCTTAACCTATTGGTCAGATTTCAAACATAATCGAACTCATCCGAACTCTTATAGTAATATACAATCTGAGCAAGTTACAGAAAGATTGGATCAAAATTGTGGACACTAAAATTGTTGACGACTAACGACGGAAGACGGACATTCAAGGATTGCAAAAGCTCACCCTGAGCTAGCTCAGGTGAGCTAAAAACAGAGTCTGAGGGCTCCAAGTCCATCACCAGAGTACAAAGTTCCAAGATTTATCTTGACTTTTCACTACATAAGATTCAGATCCCCACTAGCACATTGTCACAAGAAGCAAATGTTTCAGGATAATGTTGATGTGTGTACTGCATATGGTGATAAAGGGTCTGCATTTTTTTCTTATTTAGACTAGTATTCATTAAACTACCCTTAATTCCAAGTAGATTGGTTCATATTTTGGTAATTAAATGATTAATAAGGAAACCTAATAACTCACAAGACGTAAAGTTGAAAGCGTTCAGCAAGGGATTTCAAAGTACAGTCCGACTTTGATATCTCTAAGTCGGTTTTGTCGAACATAACATATTTCAAAGTTAAAACATGGCTAAGCAACTTTTAACTTTGAAATATGGGCTAGATCGACTTAAACGAGCATGAAATAATGCAGTTCATATGTCAAACTATTGGATAGTTCAAAATAAACAAGTTCAAGATATCGAAGTTGGTCTGTATGCTTCAGTTTAGCAAATTCAACAATAAATTTGATATGTTTTGTATGGGGGGAACTGGGGGCTTTCTTACATCAGCACTACACAACACGTAATTCCATTTTATTATTTATTTACATCATATGAATAAACAACAAAGAAATTTGCATTACAACACACAGAATACATATTTGTTTGTTTTAAAGAACTCATGGTTTGAATGAAAAACAGAAAAACCTCTATACTACGACCACTAAAGTGAACGTTTACGTCAAGTGACTGCATAAAAGCAAGGTGACAGTATAACAGAAAGCTCCTCAAGGAGCTTTCTGTTATACTGTCACCTTGCTTTAAGCGGTCACTTATCTTTTATACCATCAATATTCGCATATTCGTTATTGTGGTCATAAAAGGGAGATTTTACTGTATACATATTTTGTTTGTTTCAAAGAATTCATGGTTTGAATGAAATATGCTGGGACTTTTTACATGCAAAACTAAGTCCAATTACAAACAAAACATTTAATATATAACAGAAAACCCCCTCTATTGCAACCACTAAATGAAGATTAATTGATTGCTTAACTCTTTCCTCCCTGAAACTTTAAATAAACTATTCCCGTTTCCATTTTAGTCCAGTCCATTTCTGATATCTAAGGGTTGTTTTGTCAATGTTTGACATTATTACAAACAGTGAAGACCCTGATCAGAGGGCTCCTTAAGGAGCCCTCTGATCTGGGTCTTCACTGTTTGCATATGACAAGTGTATTATTCACACATACTCTGTTTGAAAAGCACGCTTATATGCGGGACTAGGGTTCAAAGGGTTAAAAGATGACAGATTTTTAAAAGCAAGATTAAAGACGTTGCTTCCATCTTGCTTTAAGCTACCACTTGCCTTCAACACCTTACAAATAAAATAATTCAGTGGTCATACAAGAGAGGTTTTTACTGCAACCTGAACAAAATGAGGTTAAAAATCTTGATGAAAATTTCCTTTACTGCAAGGATTTTTAGGTTTGCAATGGAAATAACTGTTTCAGCGATCCATCATTTTTATCATGCATTAACCCTTAGCCTGCCAATCACGACTATAGCTCCATATGCAAACAGCTTGGATCCGGATGAGACGCCGAGTAACTCGGCGTCTCATCCGGATCCAAGCTGTTTGACACTCGGACAACATTTTCAGCACTTTTGAGCAACTTTGAAGCACTTTGAAACTTGAAGCAGACGAGAAATATAGCAGACGACAATTTTTTTGGCGGGCTAAGGGTTAACCCTTTCCCCCATAGTAGGGCATTCAGTTTATTCCTCCGCTGCAGAAAATGATTCCAATTTATACATTCATGAAAATATATTATAAGGAAAATTTTCCTTTATTCTAGCAGGTGGTAGCTTAAAGCAGGCTGAAAGTAAAGCAAAGTTACTTTCAATCTGCTTTAAGTAGTCACCTAATTTCAAAACTAGAAACAGGCTATGGGGTAAAGAGTTAAGCTTCCAAATGTCTTATTGACAGGACATTCATTTTCTTTCAAATGCAACAAAATAATTTTTTTTCTTATCTTGTACACAAATTGATCTGTCTTTTCATTTCCATTGCTCAGCAAAGTATACTGTCTGTGTAAGAAATGTTTGAATCTGCCTAATACTATATTCTAATCTACGTCAAAAAACATATCTTGTGTATAACTCTTTATAGTGTTCAGTTTCCACTTGCACTTTCACCCCTTCCTCCCTGAAACCTCAAATGGACAATTCTAATTTTCAATTTAGTCTAGTCCATTTCTGACCTTTTAGGGTAGATTTTTACAATATATGTCAAAATGACAAACAGTGTACACCCTGATCAAAGGGCTCCTTAATTAAGGAGCCCTCTGATCAGGGTCTACACTGTTTGCATAGGACAAGTGTACTTCTTGCATGTACACTGTTTGCAAATGATACATATATGTGTAACTAGGATGCAAGGAGATAATATATGTACAGCAAGACCCTGCTTTTTTGTCAACTAAAAAGAAGCCTCAATTTCCAATACAACAAGCGGGTGACTTGAGAGATGAAAACAGGCTGAAAATGAAACACAAAGCTCCTTTGCATGATCTTTCTGCTTTACTTTCATTATGCTTTAAGCTGTCACCTGTGCTTTCCATAATCCATGAGAGTTCTAAGGAGTAGAATGTTACTGGGGACCATCTTACGAAACGTCGTACGACAAATATTGTTTTTAGTCAAGATTATAAAAATCTCAATAAATTCTTATTTATCTTATCTTGTCTAGTGACATCTCTTTGAAATCATCTTTAAAATACGAGTCCAAAGAGATGTCACATGACAGGATTAGATGAAGAAATAAGAAATTAAATGTATTTTAAAGTTTTGACTTGCGATTATTTTTGTCGTACAACATTTCGTAACAGGCCCCTGGTTTTTACTGTATCTTGCATATTGTGTTCTAGTGACAAACGGTTAAACAGTATTCACTGAAAATAAAAGTCATGTTTGCGTACATTTGATCAGCTAACAATAGTACTTTATATAATTGAAAGTGAAATGATTGTGAAATGTACACCAGGTGATAATTCTTACATCCAATAGTATGCAATCATGACAGTCCTTCCGTACAAATACTACAAATATATACACACACATACACACTATAGAAATGATGATCAGACCTGGGGCCAATTAACTTCACTAGTCTAGAAGACAGGTCTGGTAAAGTAAACCCATTACCCCATAGCCTGTTGCTAGTTTTAAAGAGAGGTTATCGCTTAAAGCAAGTTTAAAATAAAGAAGAATGCTTCTAAAGGAATTACCATCTGGAAATATGCGGGAAATGATTTCGTTTTATGTTCAGGGTTCAATGCTATTAAGAGTTTGAGTTGAGTCTGATGTCGTTTTTAAGCATTTGATGGGTCAAATCTGACCAATCAAATATTTGAGAACAATCTTAGACTCAACTCAAAACTCTTTAAAACCTTGAGGCCAGTAATTCCTAGGTTGTGACAACTTTCCTTAGTTAATAATAACAGGAAAAAGAAGCAGCAACTGATTTCACAAAGTTTCAATGCCTGATAACAGCTGGCTCCCCAGTTTCAATACATGATAACAGCTGGTTCCCCAGGATTTCTTTTAGTTTCAATACTTGACAATTGCTGGTTCCCCAGGTCTGCTGATGGTCCAAAAAAGGCTTGAAAGACAGAGAGCCCAGAAACTATGATTCATTGATTGTGATATGAAATGAAATGGTTATTTTAAATTTACAGTGCGGCATTATATAATTATGATGACAAACAGTATACAGTCTATGGTTTATGCTACTTAATTGTGGCTGTACATGACAGAGGTCAAAATCTGTTTAAATCATATCCACATACAACAGGACTGCCATTTCTCCTAAATCTTCGGAATTTTTTTTCTAGTACATGGTAGCTTAAAGCAGGCTGAAAGTAAAACAGAATGCGCCTTAAGGCGCATTCTGCTTTACCTCCAGTCTGCTTTAAGCAGCCACATGTCAACAAATCTAGAAACAGGCCATGGGGTAAAGGTAGGATTCGTTAAATCGCACATGAAAAATTTAGGATTTTTCATGTCAACTTATGGCAGCCCTGATACAACAAGAGCACCAAAACTGTACATTATACGTCCACTGGCAGACCGATCGGGTGAACCTTAAAATTGACTCAACTTCAGATCTTGGAGTATATAACATTTATGTGAAGTTCCATTTCCGCCACTTTTAACCTCTTACTCCCTAGCCTGTTTCTTAATTTTTAAGACAAGTGACCACTTTAAATATGGGATTGTAAAGGATTGTACCTTCAAAATAGAGTGTAATTGAGTCATGCCGCTGGGGGGAAAAAAAGCCATGAAGATTATTAGCATTTCCAACCTGGGTCTTTCCTGTTTGCAATGGCGAGCATATTTTCCAATGTGACTTGGCTAAAATTGAAGCTCACAAAATCGTACAGCAAAAAGTGCAAATGTGAACAAACAAACTAGTTAAGCAAGTGTTTTATAAACACTGTGTGATAGTGAAGATGAAGCAGGCATCAAGATAAGGAGAGTATTTCAACAATTAAAATCCTTATGTATGTGCCAAACTCTATGGTGTCACTACTATTTAGAATTGTCTCGAAGAGACAATTCTAATGAGTGGTAACATCATAGGATTTTGTGTAGACTTAAGGGAGAAAATATTCTTTTTTTTTATTTTTTACTTTACTCCCACCTTATCTGGAGCCGTGTGAAGATGATTAAATATTTTATGGATAAATGATTTGATTCAGCACCAGAACACAGGTGACACAACAAAATTTAACTCTTTCCATGCCAACAGGGGTTATATCAAGACATGATCAGGATCCAAACTGTTTGACATTTTGACCACGTTTTGAAAAGAGTGGTTAGAAAGTTCTATTTTTAGAACAATAGCAGATGACAAAAAAAATTACCCAGCATGCAAAGAGTAAAGATACAACCAGTATTAAGATACCATCAAATACAGATCATAATCTAATAACAGGTGGCTTCTTAACTCTCTGAATGCTGTGTATCTTTCGTCTGCAACAAACAGTGTAGCTATTTTATGAATCCTCTGATCTGGGTATATTGAAAAGAAGTTTATGAAAATTCTATTCTTTGAACAGGAGCAGAAGACAACATTACTAACAAAGTATTAATGCAGGACAAAAATGGCTAAACGCTTCCAAAATTAGCTTTTCTGTAGTAGTGTGCATAATCGTGCAGCAGTCTTTATCTAATACAACAACCAACGAAAGGGACAGAACTCAAATGCACAGCAGTCCAGGTTTCCAATAAAAGTTATTCTGCTGCATAGTGCACATCAATTTGATTAACGAAATAAGCATGACTTAGTTAATATTTGCAAACAGTTTGAATCCAGAACAGACGCCGCATAAAGCAAGACATATTGTCTATACCCTAGCAGAAAGAAGGCTGAAAGTAAATCAGAATGCGCCTTAAACCACATCATGCTTTACTTTCAACTTGCTTTAAGTGGCAACCTTTCATTAAAGCTAGAAATGGACTATGGGGTAATGGTTAAGCAGCACTTGGTTTTAGAGGCAGCTTACACAAATTCAATTGCAATACATATCGTCAGTCACGTTCGAAAAGGATGAAGATGCATATCTTTTCAGGAGACGCAAAAAACTGTTTTTCATGTCACTTGTTACATTGCATAAACGACCTTTTTGACGGTTAAATATTGAACCAATCGAAATATGTGACATGCTAATGTGACTATAACTCATTTTTTTACAAAGTAAAATTGTGTATAATGGTATACACCTCTACAAGAGTATTTACAGTGGAAGAGAGACCCTAAGGATTTGTTATTATGTCGATGACAAGACTTGTTTCAGCATCAGTATCCAGTGATTTTTACATTGCATATCCCTTTACCCCATAGCCTGTTTCTAGATTTGAAGAAAGGTGACCATTAAAGCAGGTAGAAAGTAAAGCAGAATGTGTCTTCAGGCACATTCTGCTTTACTTTCAGCCTGCTTTAAGCTATTATCTGCTAGGAGTTAGAAAAAATTTCTTATGATACATGTTCATGACTGTATAAATCGGAACTATATTCTTTTGTGGATGAATAAATTCAATGCACTAAAAGGCGCTTCTATTGGGGAAAGGGATATACAACCATTTTGACTGGTTAAATATTAACCCAATCGAAATTCGAAATATTCTTATGTGACTATATCTCATCTGTTTTATAGGTTATCAATACCTACATTTTTGCATTCAAAGCGGGAAAATACATGTATTCTTAAAATAGGAAAAATCCATTTCTAGCAGAATTGCATATACCGCCTTTTTGAATGTGACTGACAATATAAAGCGTAGAAATAGAGGTAAGTATATTTGGTCACTTTGCGATGGCAACAAAAATGAGTAAAATTTACAAGACAAAACAATATTAAGGCTTATGGATTTTAGCAAAAACTTCTTTTCCAAAAAGAAATAAATTATAATGTCCGACATATTAACAAATTTGTTCATATTTTCTTAATACAATGATCAGGTCTAATGTCTTATCTCTTAACCCATTACCTCTTAGCCTATTTCTAGTTCTGAAAACAGGTGACCACTTAAAGAAGGTTGAAAGTAAAGCAGAATGTGCCTTAAGGCACATTCTGCTTTACTTTCAGCCTGCTTTAAGCTACCATCTGCTAAGATATAGAAAATATTTCGTCTGGTACATATTCTTGGCTGTATAAATTGGAACTATTTTCTTCAGTGGAGGAATAAATAGAGGTGTAAAAAGGCGTTTTTAAGGGGTAATGGGTTAACTCATTACCCTATAGCCTGTTTCTTCCTTTTGAAGACAGGTGACCAATTGAAGCAGATTGAAAGTAAAGCAGAATGCGCCATTCACTTTTCAACCTGCTTTAAGTGGTTACATGTCTTCAAAATTAGAATTAGGCTATGGAGTAAAAGGTTAAACATTTCCAACACTCCTCAATTTAACTGGTCACTTAACCCTTAGCCCGCCAAATAAATTGTCGTCTGCTATATTTCTCGTCTGCTTCAAGTTTCAAAGTGCTTCAAAGTTGCTCAAAATTGCTGAAAATGTTGTCCGAGTGTCAAACAGCTTGGATCCGGATGAGACGCCGAGTTACTCGGCGTCTCATCCGGATCCAAGCTGTTTGCATATGGAGCTATAGTCGTGAGTGGCAGGCTAAGGGTTAACAGAAGTTTGACTTAACATACAACACAAACCATGATACCAATTAACCTCTTTTCTACATAGTCCAAAAATGGAAACCACCTATAGTCCAAAAGTGGAAACCACCTATAGTCCAAAAGTGGAAACCACCTATAGTCCAAAAGTGGAAACCACCTATATTCAACTGTTTAAACAAGGATACTACTTAATGAAAGTAAAGCAGAAAGCTCTTTAAAAGATTTGGAGCTTTCTGCTTTAATTTTTTCTAGCTTTCGATGGATATATTAGACTAAACTGAGCATGCAATAATGATACTCATGTGTCAACAAATCGGACAGTTTGGATTAAGCGAGTTCCGAGATATTGAAGTTCGATTGTAGGTGGTTTGCACATTTGGAAATGAAGGCAAAGGCTTATTAATAAACATAAATACACATGTAAGGCAAAACATGAATGAGCTAGCTGATCTTGGTGTAATCCTCTTCAAATATTTGCACATGTACAGTCAAACTTCAATACCTCGAACTATTCGATATTTCTAAACATGAATTTGCCTTATTTCAAGCTCTGTTTAGGTGAACATACCCGTGTTTCAAAGTGAAAACGCGGCTAAGCCGCGTTTTAACTTTGAAATACGGATATGTTTGACTTAACCCAGTTTGAGATATCGAAGTTTGACTGAACTTGATATCAGCATCCTTTTCACACGCCAAAACTACTACTAGTTCTATTAAACTGCACCCTATCCCCATCTACACTGGTTTTGATTCAACTATGATTCTCTGGTGTTGGTTCAATACTGAAGCAATTTAACACATTACTCCATAGCCTGTTTCTAGTTTTGAAAACAGGGAACCACTTAACCCCTTTACCCCATAACCTGTTTCTAGTATTGAAGACAGGTTGTCACTTAAAGCAGGTTGAAAGTAAAGCAGAATATGCCTTTATGTACCATTCTGCTTTACTTTCAACTTGCTTAAGCCTTTAAGCTACCATCTGCTAGAACATAGAAAGTATTTCTTTCGATACATATTTATGACTGTATAATTGGATTTATTTTCTTCAGTGGAAGAATAAATAAAATGTGTTAAAAAAGGTTATACAGTAGAACCTCTCTATTACGACCACTAAGTTGTGTCAAATATTAGTCGTTTAAGACAGGTGACTGCTTCAAGCAATGTGAAAGTGAAACAGAAAGCTCCTGCAGGAGCTTTCTGTTTCACTTTCACATTGCTTTAAGCTGTCACCTGTCCTTTATACGGACAATTAGACTTCTTTTTAGTGGTCGTAATAGAGAGGTTCTACTGTATATAGAGTAAGGGTTAAACTGGTCTACATGCAACTGACCCTTTCAATGTCAAATAAATTTAACCTTCTGCATACAAAGCAATTGCCATCTGCAACACATTTGCAACAATTCTTTAACTATTTGTGTGTTTTTTCAGAAACTACCATCAGTGTCAAACAATTTGGATTCAGCATCTGATCTGGATCAAAGCTGTTTACAATATTTATTGCAATTGCCTGCACTCTGAAGGGGTATAAAGCCCATAAAAACGTCATGGTTGTGCATAACATATGACAAATTTAATGATTCAATCACACAAAAATTACCATCTTGGACCAATTTTTGGATTATCATCAAAATTGTTGTTTGTTCACTTATAAATTATATTTTTTATTTCAGGAAAATAAAGAGGGTACCACTACCAGAAGTTGAAGCAGTCTCTTTGAACCCAAAAGAAAAATAAATTACTGACCAATAGCACTCAAAAATTACACTCACAAAATCTTGTAGATATGTGGACAGATCTCACATCAAAACTATACTAGTACAAATCTCAATCAGTATGACAGTCAGTCAAACTTCGATATCTCGAACTTGCATAAGTCAAGCTTCTCCATATTTCTTCAGCTGAATTCGACAACTAGAATGCGCTCAAGTCCAATAAGTACATACTTCAAACTTATTGGCTAAGTAAAGCCACATTTTAAGTTTGAAATATGGGTAAGTTCGATGTGCCAATTACCCAATGGCCAGTTCCTAGTTTTAAAGATAGGTGACAACTTAAAGCAGGTTGAAAGTAAAGCAGAATGCGCCGTAAGGCGCATTCTGATTTACTTTCAGCCTGCTTTAAGCTATTATCTGCTAGGATAAAGAAAATATTTCTTACGATACATATTCATGACTGTATGAATTGGAAATATTTTCTTTAGTGGAGGAAAATTAAAGGCTTAAACGGCCTATTTATGGTGTACATGGGTTTCAGTTCTAGATATCCAGGTTTCACTTGATTATATTATGTAATTGACAAGAAACAAAAATAGGTGCAAATTAATTTGGATGTTAATATTTATCTTTGCATTTAGTGTATGCTCTTTCCAACCATATCAACAAATGCAAAGTGCAAGCTAGCAATTATTTCAAAAAGAAGAAAATCAGGGATCCAGATAAGAGGGAGTAAACTGAACAACTCTCAACATTTTCTCACTTATTTCATCACCAAATCCCATGGTGTTACTTCTCATTAGAATCGTCTCGAAAAGACAATTCTTTTCAAAAGTGACATCATATGGTTTAATGGAGAAATAAATATTTATATTTTTTTAGAAAATACTTCCCTTATCTGAAGCCCTGGAAAATAGAGTCAAAACGTGTACAGTAACCATTTTCATAAAAGACACATACCTATCTGAAAGACTGGTGTTTTGCCTAATATAAAGACTAAAGTAATTCAGAAAGTTCCATAAGAAACCATCTGCGCTTTCATTCATGCATTAACCCCTCACACCACAGATGTGCCTTTTTAGGCAGTTATTAATGCATTATTTTCTATATCTTAAGGTTTTCCTAGCAAATTTGAAATGCACCTTAAGTTGCATTCTGCTTTACTTTCAACCTGCTTTAAGAGGTTGCCTGTCATCAAAACTAAGAAATAGGCTATGGAGTAAGGAGTTAACTCTTTGAACCCTAGTCCCGCATATAGGCGTCCTTTTCAAACAGTGTACATGTGAATAGTACATTTGTTCTGTGCAAACAGTGAAGACCCAGATCAGAGGGCTCCTAAAGGAGCCCTCTTATCAGGGTCATCACTGTTTGTCATAATGCCAAACATTGACAAAAACAACCCTGAAAAGTCTGAAATAGATTTAACTAAAATGGAAACTGGAATTGTCAATATAAAGTTTTAGGGAGGAAAGAGTTAAGCTGTCAATTGCTTTTAAGTCTTGTCCCTGCATCTTCCTTAAAACGATTTCTGAACACAGTTTTGACAGTGTAATATATATATTTATATATAATAAGGGCTCCAGATAAAATGAAGCAAATTGATCAAACCAAACATTTTCTCACTCATTTCAGCACCAAATCCTATGGTGTCACTTTCATTAGAATCTTCTCAAAGAGAAGATTCTAATGAGTAGTGACACCATAGGGTTTAAAGCAGAAATAAAGATTTTCGTTTTTAAAATACTTCCCTTATCTGGAGCTCTGTATATAATGATAGTGCACATCTAATTTTAATCCCTGAAAAAAACTACATAAGACCACTACAGTCAACCTGTAAAATTGATCTGGACTCAAGTCAAAACTTATCAACAATAGTAATAATAATTATGAAAATTGTTGCGCTTTATATAACTATCTCTCCGCCAATCAAGGCGACTGACAACCAAATAATCCATTGGCAAAACTAAAGCAAATTTTCAAAAAGAAATTTAGTACTTTTGTGCAAAGGGCATAATTATGTTGCCTCTTACCATCATGCAAGTGGGTATGAAGAGGTCTCAATTCTTGTATCACATGGAGCCTTTGATTTATAAGAAGAAACTTTTTACACCAGTGCCAGACATTTGTTTATTTAGGTCCAAACCAGTCACCTTGATGGTAACAATTCCCTGAACAAAAATAATTAATTCACTTGTCGAGAATACTAAATCAGATTTCTGAAAAGAAACTTGTTATCCACAGGGTTCCAGATAAGAGATTTCCAGCATTTTCTCATTTAGCCCTCCACAAAACCCTATGTTGCGACTACTCATTAAAACTGTCACAAGGCAATAATTTTAATGAGTAGTCGCATTATAGGGTTTGATGGAGGCATATGGATTTTAGCTTTTCAAAAACTTTCCTTATATGGAACACTGTTATCCTCGTTTCATTTCGCGTTCTATAGACTTCATGTAACTGCATATCATAGAAAAGTTAATTAATTGGTTGATGTGTCAATAAATTCAATTACCCATCTTAGCTACAGTGTAAGCATTCAATTACAACCAAAGAAAAGATAACTCATGGACAGTTTAAAAGACATGTCTGGAAAAAGCAGGATGAAAATAAAGCAGAAAGCTCCTACAGGAGCTTTCTGCTTCACTTTTGTCCTGCTTTTGGCAAAAAACAATACCTTGTGAACTGTAAGAAAAGTTTTCAAAAAGCAGGATGAAAATAAAGCAGAAAGCTCCTACAGGAGCTTTCTGCTTTGCTTTCATCCTGCTTTTGGTAAAAACGGTGCCTTTAGTACTGTAAATAAGATCTCCTTTCAATGCTTGTAATATCGGGGCTTCGACTGTCAAACTTTCATGACAATATGAGTAAGTTTGGTGTCTTTGTGTGTGTGTAGTCTATACTGGTGTGTACAAGGACATTTTCTCCAATTTTTCTTTCTCTTCAGGAGTATCGTTGCGAGCGATGAACATTGTGTGACTAAAGCCGCAGCTTACACTGTGGATGTACACTCCATCCAGCGTCCTAACTTCTTGAGGAGTAGTTGAAGATTTCGGTTTGCCTTCACCGTAACCCTGTAATGATAAAATGTTGCATCCTTGACAAAATCTTCTAAGGGTTGCAAGTTTGATCCCTCGCCAGATCAAGTCCTTCCGATGAGACTTTATAAACCGAGGTCCGATGTATGAGTGCTTTACAGTGTGCATCTAAAAGAACAACTCTTTAGATAATAAGAGTAGAGCAGCGCGCCCGGGTTCTCTGTATCTGCTCTCTTGGGCGTCCAATTAGCCCATAGATGGCAGAAACGGAAGTTAACATCTCTTGGGCGTCCAATTAGCCCATAGATGGCAGAAACGGAAGTTAACAAACAGAACAAAACAAACTCTAAATATTTTCTAAGTCTAAATCAGGTTCAGGTCAAATTACGGTTGAGTGATATGGGTGAATTGGTAATGGTCAAAGGCAACAACTGTTTTCGTATTCAACCATTCTCAAAGGTGGCAAATTCTAGTTAACAATTTAATAGCCTGGCCCCATTTGAAATATTCAAAGTCCAAATTAGGTCAAAGTCAGTCAAAATCTAGGTCAGGTGTGTTGGTAATGGTCTAAGGCAACAAATCCAACATTTTTTCACTCATTTTAGCACCAAATTCTATGGTGTTACTACTCATTAGTATCGTCTCTTCGAGACCATTCTAATGATTAGTAACACCATAGGGTTTAAAGCTGAAAAAAAGATTTCAGTTTTTGAAATACTCCCCTTATCTGCAGCTCTGTTTTTAACCAAGAAATAGGAAATATTGAAGTCCAAATTAGGTCAAGGTCAAGGTCAAATATGGGCGATATTGGTGGAATGGGAATGGTTCAAGGCAACAACTGTGTAAATAAACACGTAGCAGAAACAGTAAGGTGAAATCTGGTTAACCTTGTACAGTGGAGAAAGCGTTCATCTTTCCAAATAAATGCGTTTACACAAAAGCTATTATTTCCATTGCAAACAGTTTGGAGCCAGATCAGACGCCGGGTCACCCGGCGTCTGATCAGGCTCCAAACTGTTTGTGACTTGTATAAGACTGAATAGTCAGATTTGTTAAAAAATTATTTTGTACATTTTATAGCAATGCCCTTGTGTTTCGTTTGCGTCTAAACAGGAAAGAATAACGTTTTCTCCACTGTATGCATGGTCGGACAAGACACTCGTTATAGGCCAGAAAAATTCAATATTACATACCAGTTCACCATAGGAAGGACTGCATCCCCAACTGACCACACTCTCATCGGCAGCTACAACTATACTCTTATTACTGAAATAATATACAAAATAGTAAGAAATCTCATACCAGCTAAACACAAGAATTTTCATTACTTTTAACAATCTAGTTATAACATAGAAAAACTCCATAAAATGAACATAAGTTTCTTTTATTTCTTACATGTTTCAGCCTGTGGCCTTCTTCAAAGATAAAAAGTAAACAAATAATGCTTTTGACGTCATACAACGCCGTTAACAGGCATTGAAGATAATATAAATACCTTTACCAAGTTCAAGTTTTTGACCATAGAAGGTCACAACGCAAACTTATAAATGAAGCAGAATGATGTTTGTGAACAAGTTATGATGTGACAATCAAATGAGAAATGAAATCTTTATGGAAGTGATGTCCAGGGCTCCAGAAAATGGGGAGTATTTCAAAAACTAAAATCTTTATTTCTGAATTAAACCCTATAGTGTCACTACTCATTAGAACCGTCTAATGAGAACGATTCTAATGAGCAGTAACACCATAGGATTTGGTGCTAAAATGAGGAATTTGTTCAATTTACACCCTCTTATCAGCAGCCCTGGATGTCGGATGACTTACCAACAGCCAATGCTGCGGACCCTCCAGCCACTGAGATCCTGTACAAGTTTAGGGTACATGGCTGCCTCCCCAACTGGCTTAGTCAGTCCCCACAAATACAGGGCACCTGTCAATGTGCAAATAATAGCAACTTCAAGAACACTAAATTCAATATTAACACATTCCCACATAACCTGTTAATAGTTATGAAGATAGATGACCACTTAAAACAGGTTGAATGTAAAGCAGAATGCTCCTTAAGGCACATTCTGCTTTACATTCTGCTTGTTTTAAGCTACCATCTGCTAGGATATAGAAAATATTTCATACATTAAATACTCTTGACTGTTTAAATTGGGACAAATTTCACAGTGGAGGAATAAATTAAAGGTGTTTGCATCTTTTTTTTTACATTTACAGTATGGACAAAAATCAGGCTCTAAAAACATGGGATCTGACCTTAACCCATTACCCCATAAATACGCCTTTAATTTATTCCTCAACTGAAGAAAATAATTTCAATTTATATAGTCATGAATAAGTATTATAAGATTTTTTTTTATATTCTAGTAGATTATAGCTTAAAGCAGGCTGAAAGTAAAGCAGAATGTGCCTCAAGGCACATTCTGCTTTACTTTCAACCTGCTTTAAGAGATCACTTATTTTCAATACTAGAAACTGGCTATGGGGTAATGGGTTAATCAAAACTGTTTGGAGACATGATTTTCTAAAAAACTTTACTCCGTAGCCTATTTCTTTGTTTCAAAGACAGGTGAACACTTAAAAGCACATTGAAAATCATGCAGAATGCATTCTGCTTTGCGTTCAGTCTGCTTTAAGCTTCTGCTAGGATGTAAAAAATATTTCTTAAGGTATACAAGTGGAAAGAACAACTACATGCCATTTTTCTGACCATTTTTCCTTCAATATAAGTGAAATCAATTCTAAAAATTCTTCCCCAAAACATGATTTTTTGCGCCCAAAATAGACATTGCATTTTTTCCCCAAAATGGCCAGATAAAGGCCTGCATTCGTTACTTGATTCTAATCAGGTCTCAGAGAAGACTTCAAAGCTGATAAAATATGCAACAACTGTATATGTTCTAGTAAGAAGTTTTGATGCTAGTTGAAATGTTAAAATCAAGTTAACCTCATACAATTAACCCTTAGCCCGCCAAATAAATTGTTGTCTGCTATATTTCTCGTCTGCTTCAAGTTTCAAAGTGCTTCAAAGTTGCTCAAAATTGCTGAAAATGTTGTCCGAGTGTAAAACAGCTTGGATCCGGATGAGACGCCGAGTTACTCGGCGTCTCATCCGGATCCAAGCTGTTTGCATATGGATCTATAGTCGTGAGTGGCAGGCTAAGGGTTAAAGCAGTGGATGCCGAGTGATAACATTTGATCTGTTATGATCTTACATTGCTTTAGCAGTATTCAATGCAATTCTCCCTCCCTACAACAGCCCTCTGAACAAGGATTCCCACCTTACAACATTGCACGCCACTGTTCCCCAAACAACAGAGCAACAAGACAATTACATGTATGTCCAGTCCAACCCTTTCACGGCTAAAGTATCATCTGATTAAAATTTTCGTTAGCTGTTTTTCTCAAAATCATATTGGACATTTTGACAGAAAAAGACATAATGATAAGTGGTTAACACTTGAATCCATATCAGACTCCACTTTACGCACGTCTGATCTGGATTGAAGCTGTTTAAAAATGTAAGTCTATTGCCCTCCCTACAACAACTCCCTCTGAACAACCAACACAATCCGCGTCTCCCATTGAGTGTTGTTGTATAGGGTGAACACTGTAGCACAACATCCAGTGAAGGAAGCCCCGTGTACACCCTTTAACTCTTTGAACCCTAGTCCCGCATATAGGCGTCCTTTTCAAACAACATACATGTGAAAAGTGCACTTGTCCTATGCAAACAGTGAATACCCAGATCAGAGGGCTCCTTATGGAGCCCTCTGATCTGGGTCTTCACTGTTTGTCATAATGCAAACCATTCACAAAAACCCTTAAAAGTCAGAAATGGACTAGACTAAAATGGAAACTGGGATTGTCCATTTAAAGTTTTAGGGAGGAAAGAGTTAACCCATTACCCAATAAATACACCTTTAATTAATTTCTCTACTGAAGATAATAAATTCAATCTATACTGTCATTAATTAAAATCTTAAGAAATAGTTTCTATATTTAAACAGATTATAGCTTAAAGCAGGCTGTAAGTAAAGGAGAATGCGCCTTAGGGCACATTCTGCTTTACTTTCAACCTGCTTTGAGTGGTCACATGTCTTCAAAACTAGAAACAGGCTATGGGGTAACGGGTTTATCATGGTTTCAGGCACAAATCTGCAACTGGGTAGAACCTACGACCTTCTGAAAGGCTTCCCCACATGAAAAGTCCAAAGTGCCCAGACCGGGATTCAAACCCACAGTAGTGATGAGCTAAGTGATTTTCAGTCAGCCTATAAACACTCAGCCATGGAGGCTACCCCCTCTTGATAATTCTGCTTTACTTTCAGTCTGCTTTAACCCATTACCAAATAAAAACCACTGTTTATGCCTATAATTTGTTTCTCTTCTGAACAAAATAGTTCCAATTTATAGTCAAACATATGTACCATTTATATAAGAAATATTTTCTTGTCCTAGCAGATATAAGCTTAAAGCAGGCCGAAAGAAAAGCATAATGTGCCTAAAGGACCTGCTTTAAGTGGTCACCTATATTTATTATTAGAAACAGGCTTTGGGGTAATGGGTTAAGCTATCATCCACTAGAACATTGCACATTTTGGTACATAATATGTCTTTATAAAGTGGAACCATTTTTTTTCAGTGGAGAAATAAATTGACCCTTAGCCTGCCACTCACGACTATAGCTCCATGTGCAAACAGCTTGGATCCGGATGAGACGCCGAGTAACTCGGCGTCTCATCCGGATCCAAGCTGTTTGACACTCGGACAACATTTTCAGCAGTTTTGAGCAACTTTGAAGCACTTTGAAACTTGAAGCAGACGAGAAATATAGCAGACGACAATTTATTTGGCGGGCTAAGGGTTAAAGCGACTCGCAACCAGATGGTGCATTAAAAATAGTAATTTGTAAATATGTGTCAAACGCTTATATAAATGGTAAAGAAGTAGTTTAGGATAAGAAATTCTGTTTAAAAAAAATGTATTTCAATAAAAAAAAATATTGGTCTCTAGTGGGATTCGAACCCGGGGCCCGGCATTGGCGGACAGAAGGCAAAATAGGGGAAACCGCTTAGACCAATGGACCACGGAACTATCCGTTTATCTCGGATCGATTTAACGTATTTCAATGTGGAGCGATCGAAAGTGCATACAACTTCGTAATTCGGCTCGTGTTTATGTCTGAGCCCGTGTAGAGAAGCAACAACAACAACTATACTGTCTACTAGTCGGTATAGAAAAACGATGGAAAATATCTAAAAATCTAAGATTCGGTGACGATTCTTGGGACTTTTTTTGGACTGATCAAATTTTTTTAATGTCAGAAGCCAAATGATGCCACAAATTTGCTTTTATTTGAGTATTTTATTTTATTTTGACAAGTACACCATCCGGTTGCGAGTCCCTTTAAAGTCTTACAAAAAGACACATTTATTAGGTAATGGGTTAACCCTTTGAACCCTAGTCCCGCATATAGGCATCCTTTTCAAACAGTTTACATGTGAAAAGAGCACTTGTCCTATTCAAACAGTGAATACGGAGCCCTCTGATCTGGGTCTTCACTGTTTCTCATAATGCAAAACATTGACAAAGACAACCCTCAGAAATGGACTAGACTAAAATGGAAACTAGAACTGTCCATTTGAGGTTTCAGGGAGGAAAGGGTTAAGTTACCATATTCATTCTGCCCAAGGGTAAAGGTTGATCCTGCAATGACCATTGTTGCTCCCTTGTTGGGCCCTTCAAAGAATTTCAACATTCGAGGTACCATCTCGTCCTTGTTATCTGCATGGCCAAGACGCCCGTAACCACCGAAGCCCCAAGTGAACACCCGTTTCTTCGAATCTGCTATCACCTGAAATACGAAGTGCAAACATTCAATTTTTCCTTCTACAAGGCTTCAGAGAAAGTGAGTATAGTAGCGACTCCCTCCTTACAACGACCCTTGCCGCTGTTCCCCAAACATGACAAATATATCTAAAGCTTTCACGGCTGCAATAACGTCTGATTGAAATTGTCATCTGCCGATTATCTCAAATTTTGATATTGGACATTTTGATAGAAAAACATAATGACGCGTGACAAATAGCTTGAATCCAGAATAGACGCCGCGTTACACGGCCTCTGATCTGGATTTATGCAGTTTGTAATGAAAATCAATTTCCCTCCCTATAACAACTCCCTCCGAACATCGTACACATTTGTTGTGTCCCAGTGGGTGTCATTTTAGAGAGGGAACGCTGTATTTCAATTACATGTACTTATTTCCTTATAGCTCCTCAAAATCTTTTTTTTATTAGCTTGTCTGTTTCCAAAGTTTTTATCAAAAAGCATTTGATTCTGAAATCCTTCAGACTCACATTTTATAACCTTGAGCCTCAGTATGCTTGACAAAATTAAGTTTGAGTGAGGATCGACTATGCTAAATAAATAACTCACTGCATGGTTGACGCCACAGCCAATGTCACGCACTTCCACATCCAGGACTGGAGTAACCCTTCCATCTCGGGATTTCTCTATCCACACGTTCACCTTCCTGGGTGACAACTCGCACTTGAATGAAAGTTTGTTACTCGTAACAAAATACTTTCCATCGGTATTATGTCCTGTGAAAAATATTCCAGGAAGAAATATTAAGTCTCGAGATTTTTTTATTTTCATGTTCGCCAAGCGCGTCTCGTGTGTATGAACATTGTCAATGCCTGGTGCTTGTGACCCAGGTGTACAACTAGCACTTGGAGAATACTGCAAACAAAACAACATAAACAAGCTTCCACTTATGGAAAGATCGTAAATAAACCAACATCTTCTCGGGTAAAGATTGCAAATAAATTAAAACTAAATTAACCCTTTAGCCCATAAATATGGATTTTTTATGCTTCCAATAATTATTCATACACTAATAGCACAAATATATTATACACTTTTAACAGGATATTTAATTTAAACCTTTCCCCAATAGCCTGTTTCTAGTTTTGAAAATAGATGACGACTTAAAGCAGGTTGAAAGTAAAGCAGAATGTGCCTTAAGGCACATTCTGCTTTACTTTCAGTCTGCTTGAAGCTTCCACTTGCTAGAATAAAGGAAATATTCCTCAAGAAAAATATATATTCATGACTAAAGATTTGAACTATTTTTTTCAATGTAGGAATAAATATAATGTGCAAAAAAAAAGGTGTTAATATAAAACTGCACAAACCATGCCTTACCTAACTGGCCATACTCGGGACAACCAAATGAATACAGATTTCCACGGATGTCGGCTATCATGCTAAAGTCTGCGCCACACGACATCTTCCTGATTGGTGGGCCCCGATAGTTGATGCGCTGAGGATTGGCCACATGTGGGGTCTGATTCCCTAGCCCCAGTTGACCATACTTGTTGTCTCCACAGCTGAATACAACTCCTTTGTCTGCAAAGATGAAAACTTAACTAGAATTGTGTGTGTATACAGTGGAACCCCTCCAAACCCGCTCTCTAAACCGGACAAAAACTTTTGTTCCGTTTCCAATCCTTCTTTATTTTGTTCCTTTTACACCACAAATACGCCTTTTTATGTCTTTGGTTTATTCATACACTGACAAAAATGGTTTACATTCTAGCAGATAACAGCTTAAAGGAGGTTGAAAGTAAAGCAGAATGCGCCTTAAGGCGCATTCTGCTTTACTTTCAACCTGCTTTAAGTGGTCAGCTATCATCCATACTTGAAACAAGCTGTAAACAGGAAACCCCTCTAAACAGAACGGTTTTGCCGACTCCGCACATGTCTGATATAGAGGGGATTCACTGTAATACAGAGCTGAGGATTGGCAACATGTGGGGTCTGGTTCCCCAGCCCCAGTTGACCGTACTTGTTATCTCCACAGCTGTATACAACTCCTTTGTCTGCAAAGATGAAAACTTAACTACAATTAAGCGTGTATACAGCAGGGTTGGCAATCGACCGGTCAATAAGAGTATTGACCACCCGGGCGGTCAATACTGGTTTTAACCGGTCAATACTGGTCATTACTGGTCAATTGACCACTTCGAACCAACTTATAACCTATGTATCATACCCCTAGCAATGAAATTGTTGTTTAATATATACAGTACATACAAACTGTACTGTTAAGGATCTTTTTAAATAACAGTATGATATTTTGATGTTGTTTTTCAAAGTTTTTCTTTAATGACCACAAGTGGTCTTTTGCCAGGTGGTCATTTGATGTGGTCAATTCAATCAGACTACTTATAAAATAAAGTACTAGTACCCTTACCTATCTTATTCACACATTGTCATCATGAGCATACTGGGAATAATGATAATATCAATGACTTGATCTAAAGATTGAAATATTTGAATTACATTTGAATTAATATTTGATAAAACCAGAAATACAAAGTGGTTCATTGAAGTGACCGGCCTTGTCAATTGAAAATCGACCGGTATTGACCACCTAGGATCAGTTTGGGAGTGTACCAACCAAAAGGCTAGCTATACTCATAATCAATCAACCACTAAATACTTCAACTCAATCAACTGTTCACTTATAACTCAACTGACCACTGAAAACCTCAATTGACCACTCAAAATTTCAATTGACCACTTTGTGAATATATTACAGCAAATAATTAATCATTAAGGTCATATATCCATAGTCAGGCAATAATTAAATGTTGAAGATTCATTTATGTCTATTATTTACAACCATGGGATATTCATAAGTATTTGCAAGTTTGCAACACCTGTAAATCACTGTCAAAACAGATTATCATGTGTTATGTTGCCCCATGTCACTGCAGTGTGAGTGGCATAGATATGACCAATCAAATGTCTTGATACAGGGTGATTATACACTGACAGGGGCATTATACACTGACCCTTTGTTTGACTCCTATTTGTGCCAAGGAAGCCATCAATGAGTGCTGAGCAGTATGACTGCAAGGTCTTCAGCATAGTCACAGGTAATGAGAAGATATCTGTGATGAAGCAGAACCCAGCCTGACAGTTTATGGTTGCTCTGCACACTTACTGAATCAGCTGGGACAGGAAATTACTCCTGACCAAGTGATAGAGCAAGTTGTAGAAGTCAACAAATACTTCAGGAATCACCATACACCTGGTTCAATTGGCCAGGATGGTCTTTTCAATAAACGAGAGTGGTCCATTCAATCCACCGGAAGTGGTCATTTCAATCGACCACAAGCAGTCAGATCAAGCAATAAATGTGGTCAGTTCAATCAACCAGGGTGGTCTTTTCAGATTTAAAAAATCCACTTTGTGCTTCCTATACCCCCTAAATACACTTGAAATAGCTTCCTGAGTATCTGTAATACATCATTACACTATAATTAAACCCTTTTAAAGCTTCAAGAGCTTTATATTAACAGAACAAGAGGGCCTGAAGGCCCTGATATCGCTCACCTGTTGTACTGAAGCTTGCTATCTTTATCTTACTGTTTCATCAGTTTTAATTTAAATCCATTCAAATTTGTAGTATAGCATGTAAACAATTTTAATTTCGAATACAACCTCATAATTCTAGTATGGTAGACTACATCAAGGGCAGATAACTAGAGCCTAAACAATACTGAAAGGAAGCCTTTTCTAGCATTTCAAAGTATATCAAGGGCAAATAACTATTGCTACAATGATTGATTTCAACAATAATTTCACTCCTTTGAGAACTTATAGGTATATACTTTGTGTGCAAGTAAAATCAAAATCCATTCAAAACTGTAGTTGCAAAAGTGTAAACGCTGTTAGATATGGCATTTTCAGCAATTCAGGGGCAGACAACTCATGACCTATAAGTCTGATTTCAACCATAATCACACTTATTTGAACTCTTATGGTCATATACAATCTGAGCAAGTTTGAAAGAGATTAGATAAAAATTGTGGCCTCTAGAGTGTAAACACCCTTAAATATGACATTTTCAGCAATTCAAAGGTAGATAACTCTCAACCTATTCGTCCGATTTCAATCATAATCCAACTCAATCAAACTGTTATGGTCATATACAATCTGAGCAAGTTTGAGATAGATTGGATAAAAATTGTGACCCCTGGAGAGTAAACACCCTTAAATATGACAATTTCAGCATTTCAAAGGTAGATAACTCTCAACCTATTAGTCTGATTTCAACTAAAATCGAACTCATCTGAACTCTTATGGTTATATACAATCTGAGCATGTTTGAGATAGATTGGATAAAAACTGTGGCCTCTAGAGTGTAAACACTGTTTAATATGGCATTTTCAGCAGTTCAAAGGTAGATTACTCTCAACCTTTTGATCAGATTTCAACCATAATCGAACTGATCCGAACTCTTATGGTCATATACAATCTGAGCAAGTTTGAGATAGATTTGATAAAAAGTGTGGCCTCTAGAGTGTAAACACCCTTAAATATGGCATTTTCAGCAATTCAAAGGTAGATTACTCTTGACCTATTAGTCCAATTTCAACCATAATCGAACTCATCTGAACTCTTATGGTAGTATACAACCTGAGCAAGTTTGAGAAAGATTGGATAAATATTGTGGCCTCTAGAGTGTAAACACTAAAATTGTTGAGGACGAACGACGGACATTCAAGTATTGCAAAAGCTCACTCTGAGCTAGCTCAGGTGAGCTAAAAAGAGTATTGACCGGTATTGACCAGTATTGACCACTTCAGGGAGTATTGACCGGGGCGGTTTTAACCGGTTAAAACCGGGCGGTTAAGTTTTTACCGGCCAACCCTGGTATACAGTGGAACAACTCCAAACCCGCTCTCTAAACCGGACAAAAACTTTGGTCCCGTTTCCGATCCTTTTTTACTTTGTTCCCATTACACCACAAATACGCCTTTTTACTTCTTTGGTTTATTTATACACTTACGAAAATAGTTTATACATTCTAGCAGATGATAGCTTAAAGCAGGTTGAAAGTAAAGCAGATGCTTTAAGTGGTCAGCTATCTTCCATACGTGAAACAAGTTGTAAACTGGAAACCGAACAGTTTTGTTGTCCCCGCACATGTCTGATATAGAGGGGTTTCACTGTAATACAGAGCCGGGGACTTGCAACATGTTGGGTCTGAATCCCCAGCCCCAGTTGACCATCCTTGTTGTCGCCACAGCTGTACTCAAATATCTGCAAATTTGAAAACTTAACTAGAATTGTGTGCGTATACAGTGGAACCCCTCCAAACCGGAACCTCTAATTAACGGTGACTTGTAGATGACTTTAAGAAAGGGTTAATCCTTTACCCCACAAAGACCCCTTTTTAGGCCTTTAATTTATGCCTCAAGTGAAGAAAATAGTTCCAATTTATACAGTCATGAAAATGCAGCATTAGAAATAGTTTCTATATTCTAACAAATGTAAGCTTAAAGCAGGGTAAAAGTAAAGCAGAATGCGCCAAAAGGCGCATTCTGCTTTACTTTCACACTGCTTTAAGTGGTCACCTGTTTTCAAACCTATTAACAGGCTTTGGGGTAATGAGTTTAAAACCTTTGGCTCTAAACGCTCTAGTCTTACCTGTCAGGAAGAGGGTATGGTTGCGGCCAGTGGCAGCGTCTACAATATTATACTGACTCAAACTGTCCACCAATGTGGGCTTGTCAATTCTCTCGATATGCCCTTGTCCAAGCTGCCCCTTCTCATTACGACCTGAAATACAAGACACAGTACTCAGTAAAGCCTTTTAATGCCTTTAACCCATTACCCCATACTGATAAATACATGTTTTAACACCTTTAATTTAATTCCTTCACTGTTGAAAATAGTTCCTAGTTATTCAGTCATGGATATGTATAGTAAGAAATATTTGCTAATTCCTAGCAGATGGAAGCTTAACACGGGCTGAAAGTAAAAGTAAAGCAGAATGCGCCTTATTGTGCATTCTGCTTTAATTTCAACCTCGTTACAACCAATTTTTTGCTGTTCCCACGACAATTATGTCTTATGTCTGCACTGCTGCAATATCATCTGCTTAAAATTGTTGTCTGCTTTTTTTCTTACATTAATGACATTTTGACAGAAAACACATAATGACGTGTGACAAACAGCTTGAATCGAGATCAGATGCTGCGTTGTTTGCAGATGTAAGCAAATCCCCCCCTATAACAACTCCCTCCAAACAACAAACACTCACTGTCTCCCTCTGGGTGTCGTTGTTAAGAGGGAACACTGTATTTAACCATTTAATTTATTCATCCACTGAATAAAATAGTTCCAATTCACACAGTCATGAATATGAATCATAAGAAACATTTTCTATATTCTAGCAGATGGTACCTTAAAGCAGGCTTAAAGTAAAGCAGAATGTGCCTTACAAGGCATTCTGCTTTACCGTCAACCTGCTTTAACCCATTTTATGTGGGATACACTTTTAGATGTACTTCTAGGCAAACAGTTTTGATCTCAGATCAGGCTGAAATCAAAACTGTTTGCAGCGAGTTTAGTATTCTATCAGAAACTGCTAAAATCTTTTGAAATTATTTAGTTATACCCGCTGCAGATGACATTTTAAAATGCCTGCGAAATATTACCCAGAATACAATGGGTTAACCCTTTGAGCCCTAGTCCCGCATATAGGCGTATTTTCAAACAGTGTACATGTGAATAGTACACTTGTCCTGTGCAAACAGTGAACGCCCAGATCAGAGGGCTCCTTACGGAGCCCTCTGATCTGGGTCTTCACTGTTTGTCATAATGCAAAACATTGACAAAAACAACCCTTAACAGTCAGAAATGGACTATACTTAAATGGAAACTGGGATTGTCCATTTGAAGTTTCAGGGAGGAAAGAGTTAAGTAGTCACCTGTCTTCCAAACAACAAATAGGCTATGGAGTAATGGGTTAAATTGGTTTGAGATGCCCAATAAGTTCTGACATCACAGATGAATCCCCAGACTGCTCAAATCCGATATAATTTCAGATATGGAAAAGATAAAATGCCCTTAAAACCCCCACTGTTATTTTGATTTTAGGCGGAAAATGATGGAAGGATAAGTTGGGTTTTGCGGGTCTACAACACAAATTACATCTAGTGTCGACTAATAAGGGATGAGATGAGATGAAACGGTTTCGGCTAATCTCACTTGTTGCCTAGCAGCGAATGGGATCAAAACCATCAACCTGCCTTCCTTTTAGTTCTTGACAGAGGGGATAACCTCGGTCTATTAAACAGAAAAGGCCCCCTATGACAATTAAGCTCCAGAACAGGGGCAAAGTAGGAAGATCTCTGGTGGAAAATGACACATAGAAAGTATAATTTCATGTAATGACCACTTGCTGTGTTTCACAGTACAGTAAAACCTCTCTATTACGATCACTTAATTTTGTTAATTTTTTAGTGTATAAGGCAGGTGAGTGCGTAAAGCAAGGTGACTGGAACAGAAAGCTCCTATAGGAGCTTTCTGTTTCACTGTCACCTTGCTTTGAGCTGTCACATGTCTTTTATACAATTAACCGCCTGCATAGCTAAGTGGTAGAGTGTCTGCTTGCAGTGCAAAGGTTGCAGGTTCAATACCCGACCAGGTCAAACCAAAGACTTGAAAATTGGTAGTAACTGCTTCCCGCCTTGGCGCTCAGGCTTTCAGGTTAGCATTACGACTGGTTCGTCGTTGTCAGGATAAAGTGACCGGCCGGGTACAGTTCCAATGGTGCACCTAAAAAATGCCCCTTCTCATAATCATCAGAATTGATGGCGTAGAAGTAATAAATAGAAAATCATTTAGCATTCTTTTCAGTGGTCGTAAGAGAGAGGTTTTACTGTATTTATGACTTACCAAAGGTGTAGACCTTGCCCTCTGAACCTATGATCACATTATGGGCACTGCAGCATCCAGAGACAATGGTGCGAACTTTGACATCTGTCATTCCTGCAACCCTGTGTGGCTTCCAGAGGCTTGGACCTCCCTTGCTCTTCACTGAAAAGATAACAATGTCATGCAAATTGTTCCTTTTAGTTTAGCTAGTTTAAACATATTTTATTGCCATATCTTTGTACAACCATATAGCACAAGTTAATAATCAAATTTACAGAGTATAAATATAAAAGCAAAAGGGTTGGACCACAAGTTCTACCAACATTAGTTACGGCCCTCCCCTTAGTTTTTGCTATTATGTCAGTTGTGGACTTAGTATTGCATAAAGGTCACACAACTTCACATATGTGTGTGCCATAACCCATTACTCAAAGCCTGTTTCTAGTTTTAAAAATATGTGACCGCTTAAAGCAGGTTGAAAGTAAAGCAGAGTGCCCCTTAAGCCTGCTTAAAGCTATCATCTGCTAGAATATAGAAAATATTTCTTATTATTTTTATTTGTGACAGTATAAATTAAAACTATCTTCTTCAGTATTGGAAATAATTAAAGGCATAAACAGACACATTTATGGAGTAATGGGTTAAGGTTTTGCTGTTATGTCAGTTGTGGACTAAGTATTGCATATCATATGATCACACAACTTCACATATGTATGTCCATCTTGCATCTCAATTTGATGAACTGAACCTTTGACCGTGACCTTTGTGACCCAGACTCAATGTAAGACCTTGAACTCTGTGACCTTTCCTGACTTAGAGATTATGCTTTTCAAATTAGGTTAGCTATGGATTCATTAAGAGCTTGCATTATTGGTTTAGCATATTGCAGGGTTGGTGTTGTTGTTTTTGTTTGTTTGTTTGTTTGTTTTTTAAGTGCATACACAGTAAAAACTCTACTGCGACCAATAAAATGAAAGCTAATTGCTGTGTAATAGACAGGGGACATCTTAAAGCAAGGTGAAGGTAAAACAGAAAGCTCTTTAAAGAGCTTTCTGTTTTACTGTCACTTTGCTTTAAGATGTCACCTGTCAAGACCACTTAATAATTAACCCAATTAATGGTCGTAATAGAGAGGATTTCAGGGTTACAGATAAGGTTTTGATGCAATTGGGTATTTACTCTTTGGTATATCTTAAAGAATTGGGTATTTGCATTTTTTATTGGGTATTGGCAATTTTCGTAATTGGGTATTATTCATATTCTGATTAGTTATTAATTTTTGTTTTGGTTTTTGCTACATTTCTTTGCTTTTGTAAATCTTTATTGTGTAAAATAATTGCTTTATAAATTTTCCACAATTTTATTTGGTAAATACCCCAATATGCGCCTTATCTGTAACCCTGGGATTTACTTTATATTTTGTCAAGCACTTACTTCCTTTGGGTACATTGGATCGACCAACAAGGTCCCAGTTCATTTGGCCACACATCATTAGCTCTCCGCTCAGCATGGACCCCTCAAGTGTCTGAAATAAAATAACAACAAACTTTAAATATATACTTTTACACAACCATTTTAATGCTAAGGAGGGTCTGAAAGTAAAATGATTCATTTTGACCATTACCAGCTAGATGTGGGTCCGAATTAGAGTTACGCTGCGTTTCTCATTATTTTTCACAAGTCTAATATCTCAGATTATTCTAACTCTTTCGTGAGATTTTAACTCATTTTTAGTACTGAACTCTGATGGTTGCCTAACTCATTACCTGATAAATACCCCTTTTTACGCCTTTTATTTATTCCTCAAATGAATAAAATAGTTCCAATTCATACAGCCAAGAATATGTACCAAAGTAATATTTTCTAAATTCTAGCAGATAGTAGCTTAGGCTGGAAGTTAAGGAGCATTCTGCTTTATATTCATCCTGCTTTAAGCTATCATATGCTAGGATATAGGAAATAATTCATTGTGCATATTCATGACTGTATAAAGCTGAACTATTTTCTTTGTTGGGTGAATTAATAAAACATGTAAATAGGCATAATTATTCGGCAGTATATTGAACTCAACCCTTTATAATGTTCTGTCAGTGCTATAAAGGTTGTTGCTTAACCCCTTCCCCCGATGCTTTAAGTGTTTTTGACAGGGGGCTGTTAAGAGTTGTCTGCTTTACTTTCAGTCTGCTTTAAGCATCCACACGTTATATACATGTATAGGAAAATGTTCCAATAGTTTTTAAAAAGGTCAGATTACTTTACTGTAGAATAAATAATAATTGGTAAAGGTGCCATAGAGCTTTTCTATGAGGCAGTAGGTTAAAGTAGGCTGAGAATAAAGCAGAAAGCTTCTGCACCCAGTGCAGGTGTCAAATTTCAATAACCTCATATTTCTCAGAAGAAAGTGGGGGGGGGGGGGGGGGGGGGGGGGGGGGAGAGGGAATTTCTGAGTTTAATTTTTTACATTATATACATATTTTGAACTGAAGAAACTCAATGTAAGAGCAAAACAGTTTGGATTCTGTTCAATTGTTACAGACATTACTCTCAGTCCTTTGTATGCCTCCCCCTCATTGTTCTCAATAGGTATGAAGTAACTGTAAAAGCTGGTTTCCCATTAGGATAATTCTATCTACTCCTCCAAATAAGTATAACAAATGAATATCACCTGCAGGTGGCAGATAAGAGCAAGATGAAAGTAAAGCAGGAGCTTTCTGCTTTACTTTCATTTTGCTTTAAGCTGTCTACTGCTATAAACACAAATCCAATAGCCGATCGCCATATATATAGCTATGGAGAAAACGGTTGTAGAAAACCCAGTTAATACAAAGACTGCCAAGCCGAAAAGACAAGACTGAATTCTCCCCCTATTACTAGAATACATTACTGAATGCAAACAAAATCACTCTTTATTTCCTTACTGACTTAACCCATTACCCAATAAATAACCCTTTTTACAACTCTGATATATTATTCCACCTGTGAAAATAGTTCCATTTAACACAATTATGAATATGTATACTAAAAAATATTTTCTATATTCTAGCAGATGGCTGCTTAAAGCAGGCTGAAAGTTAAGCAGAATGCACCTTAATGTGCATTCTGCTTTACTTTCAACCTGCTTGAAGTGATCAGTTATCTTCAAATATAGAAACAGGCTATAGGGTAAAGCATTCTGCTTTACTTTCAACCTGCTTGAAGTGATCACCTATCTTCAAAACTAGAAACAGGGTAATAAGCTAATACTGTCAACCCAAACAGCAACCGAGCAGGACAGACTTATTCTTCCCCACTTACTTGGAATACATTACTGAATGCAAACAAAATCGCTCTTTATATCCTGACTGACTTAACCTAAACATAGATAATGATAATCAAATCAATAGGCAGCACGTATAGATCAAACTATCTCATGCAGTGTCTGGGGATGGCTCACTCATCATTTATCTGGTAATACAGCTTGTTCCGCTTGTATCCTATATCTCTGCTTAGTGTTTTAACAGGCACATGCTGAGAAAAATATACTTTCCAGGGCGCCAGATTAGAGGGATTTATTTCAACAAATCAAACATTTTCTCACTCATATCAGCACCAAATCCTATGGTGTTACTACTTATTAGAATCGTCTCTTCGAGACGATTCTAATGAGTAGAGACACCATAGGATTTAATTCAGAAATAAAATTTTTAGTTTTTTAAAAACTGCCCTTTTCTAGTATCTCCAGTTTTCTGTAATAAATTCCACTAAAACTCTAAACCATTGAGCCCTAGTATACTAGTCAGTTTGTCACAACTGTGAAAATAACATTTGTCCTATATGCAAACAGTGTAGACTAATATTAGATATCATCCCTGTAATATCAAAATGGATATTTCCACACAATTTATAGCAAAATGACAAACAGGACATACTGTGCCCTGATCTGGGTCTACACCATTTGTATAGGACAAGTGTACTACTTATTATGTTATAGATGTTTACACTGTAAATGACAAGTGCGCTCATCCCTAGGACAGAGCTCCAGATAAGACTGGGTAAACTAAAATGCAACAAAGAGAAGATTCTAATGAGTAGTAACACCATAGGGTTTAATGCAATAATAAATATTTGAGTTTTTGAAATACCCCCCTTATCTAAAGCTCTTGAAATACTCCGGTTATCTGAATTCATGTCACTTAAGTTCAATGGGTTAACTAACGACTAACTAGATAAATGCCAAGACGATGTTTATTGGCTGCTTACAACTACAATCATTTAATACGATGTGTTTGAAATCCATCTGACCCTGGCAAAGTCAATCGATAGCTGCTTTTCAAGCTAGCATGCCCATATAATATTGAGTGTCTGTCAGTTTAAGTTTCACGGAACAATGTCTCAACTGAGGCAGGATAAACCTCACCTCTCTAAGCATTAATTGACCCTTTACACAACTCCCCTGTCAACCAGGACCTGACAAGCATTTGTAAACAGTTTAACTCTTTCCTCCCTGAAACTTCAAATATACAATTTTAGTTTTCAATTTTCTAGTCCATTTTTTCCTTTAAGGGTTGATTTATGATATATGACAAAATGACAAACAGTGTAGATCCT
Organism: Gari tellinella; assembly: GCA_922989275.2. Lineage (NCBI taxonomy): Eukaryota > Metazoa > Mollusca > Bivalvia > Cardiida > Psammobiidae > Gari > Gari tellinella. Next base: position 21,171,336 of record OV277870.1, on the reverse strand, counting down.
GATCAGAGGGCTCCTTCAAGAGCCCTCTGATCAGGGTCTATACTATTTGCATAAGACAAGTTACCCAGTTTGCATATGATGCATACATGTGTGACTAGGGTTCAAAGACTTAACCCTCTGAATGTTGCAGAGTTCCAAATAAGGGGAGTATTTCAAAAACTAAAATCTTTATGTCTGCTTTAAACCCTATGATGTCACTACTCATTAGAATCGTCTTGAATTTCAATCTGTATAACTGAAAGCTCACTAGTGGCAGAGCTCCAGATAAAAGGGGTATTCCAAAAAACTAAAAAAAATAAATTCTGCTTTAAACCCTATGGTGTCACTACTCATTAGAATCGTCTCAGAGAGACAATTCTCATGAGTAGTAACACCATAAGATTTGGTGCTAAAATGAGCAAGAAAATGTATGGTTTGTTCAGTTTACTCCCTCTTATCTGGATCCCTGCCCTGCAACTTCAAATGGACAGTTCCAGTTTCCTTGTTTTCCAATTTTTTACTCTTAAGGGTGATTTTGTCAATGGATTGCAATATGACAAACAGTGCAGGCCCTGATCAGAGGGCTCCTTTAGGAGCCCTCTAATCTGGGTCTGCACTGTTAACATAGGACAAGTGTACTTTTCACATGCACACAGCAAAAGACACTTATAAACTTGACTAGGGTTCATAGGATTAATCCACTGAACCCTGGAACTTCAAATGCATCAATTCCAGTTTCCAAACAACTTAGATAACTTTCAACTACAGTCGAAACTCGATACTACAAACTTGCTTAAATCGATCTTTCCAGTATTTCGTAAGTTTAATTTGGATAAGTAGATCTCGTTTAAGTCGAACATACCCGTATTTCAAAGTTAAAACATGGCTCAGCCACGTTTTAACTTTGAAATATGGGTATGTTCGAAGTAACGTGAGTTCATAGAATCGAGTTTTTAACTTTTTACTGTACTTGCAATTGCTTCTTGCGATAGATTTCAACTTTACAATAGTGCAGAACCTGATCAAACAGAATCCCTCTGATCAGGGTCTACACTGCTTGCAAATGTCAATACTTTTGTTTACTCTTCACTGATTTACCCATTATCAGAGCTCCAGATAAGAGTGGGTCAACTGAACAAATCCAACATTTTCTCACTCATTTTAGCACCAAGTCCTATGGTGTTACCACACATTAGAATCGTCTCTTCGAGACGATTTTAATGAGTGGTGACACCATAGGGTTTAATGCAGAAATAAAGATTTTAGTTTTTGAAATACCCCCCTTATCTGGAGCCCTACCCATTTTACAAATAGTTTGATCCTGACCAGAAGCCATGTAACACAGCCTTTAGTCAGAATCAAAACTGTTTGACACTCATTTTAATGTAAGTCAAAACAATTGATAAATTTGAAAGAAAAAAAAAAAAATAAAGCAGACATTGTTTAGGCAGATGATGTCATTTCCAGTCTTCTGGTAAATGCTTTCCTAATTTAACTTTGACTTAACTGCACCAGTTCAAGTTTATCCGTTACCAAATAAACAATACTTTTTTATGCTGTTTATACATTCACCCACTGAAGAAAATAGTTCTTGTGAGTGCTTTCCTAATTACAAGATTGACTTGACTACAAGCTTAAGTTAACCTGCTAAATACAACTCTTGTGCCTTTATCTATTCACCCACTGATGAAAATAGCTCTACCGTACTTTATACAGTCAAGGATAAAATCCAGTTTAACACACCCTGCGCTGGTTGTTGGTTATACTCCTTTTTGTCTTCTTCAGTCATGAATATTGTACATCATAAGAAATATATACAGATAGAACATGTAGCTTAAAGCAGGCTTAAGGTAAAGCAGACTGTGCCTGCTTTACTTTATACCTGCTTTAACTGATCACCTATCTTCAATACTAGCAACAGACTATGGGGTAATCATAATGGGTGAAATACTAAAAGTAAAACACTTTTCAATATTTTATCTCGGAGCACATCATGACACATAATTGCATACCCTAATTGCATGTTCAAATAACTCCCATTGAAATAAAATACACATCAATAATTATGTCATTGTTAACAAAAAAACTAGGTCAAATTTCATTGCTACTGAAAGCATACTTTTAAGAAATTAAACTCATGCACAGGGCTCCAGATAAGAGGGGTAAACTAAACAAATCCAACACTTAGTCACATATTTCAGCACTTAATCCTATGGTGTCATTACTCATTAGAATCGTCTTGAAGAGACAATTCTAATGAGTAGTGATACCATATGGTTTAATGCAGAAATGAAGATTGAAGTTTGAATGACTACCATTAACTAGAGCCCTGAGCTCAGGTGCACTGGAAAGTTTGAAAACAGTACAGTAAAATGTCTCTATTACTTCCACTGAAATGAAAGCTAATTGATAGTATAAAAGATAGACTCCGTTTACAGCTTATTGTAAGGTGACAGTAAAACAGAAAGCTCCTTTAGGGCTCCAGAGAAGGGGAGTAGTTCAAAGATTAAAATCTTTATAATTTTATTTCTGCATTAAACTCTAGAGTATCACTACTCATTAGCATGAGTAGTCACACCATAGGAGTTAGTGCTGAAATGAGCGCAAAGTTGATTTGTTCAGCTTACCCCCTCTTATCTGGAGCCCACAAGTTTAAATGCTTTGACAGTTAAGAGCAGTGACAGAACACCTCATTACATCCAAAAAGTTCTTGTCATAACAAAGTTAAGGCATACAAATTTAACATGCACTCTATTGATTTTTTCTTCCCCAATAAACTTTCTGGGTCATGCTTACAACTCTCACATTAACAACAGTAAATTGTCTCTCGCTGACATGAATATAAATACTAACTTTGTGTTCCGGGACAATGTAATGAAGAAGTCAGAGCTAAGTGGAAGGAGTATTTCAATAACTAAAATCTTTACTTTTGCATTAAATCCTATGGTGTCAGTAATCATTAGAACAGTCTCTTTGAGGCGATTCTAATGTGTAGTAACACCATAGGATATGGTGCTGAATTGAGTGAGAAAAATATTGGACTTGGTTAAGTTTACTCCCCCCTGTATATACTAACTTGTGTTCCGGGACAATGAAATGAAATAGCAAAGTTCCTGATAACTTGTGATAAGGAAAGTATTTCAAAAACTAAAATCTTTATTTCTGCATTAAATCCTCTGGTATACCAATGAGAATTGTCTTTTCGAGATGTTTCTAAAGAGTAGTAACACCATAGGATATGGTGCTGAAATGAGTGAGAAAAATATTGGATTTGGTTAAGTGTACTCCCTCTTGTCTGGAGCCCTGTAAATACAAACTTGTGTTTAGGGACAATGTGAAGCTCCTGATAAAGGGAGTATATTAAAATCTTCTGCATTAAAGGGACTCGCAACCGGATGGTGTACTTGTCAAAATAAAATAAAATACTCAAATAAAAGCAAATTTGTGGCATTATTTGGCTTCTGACATTAAAAAAATATGATCAGTCCAAAAAAGCCTCAAGAATCGTCACCGAATCTTAGTTTTTTTTAGTTATTTTCCATCGTTTTTCTAAAGCGTCAGCTGATGGTATAGTTGTTGTTGCTTCTCTACATGGGCTCAGACATAAACCCGAATCGAATAAAGTACTATCAATCGCTATCAGTGAAGTACGTTAATTCACTACCATATATATAGAGAGTGCTGGTAGCCGAGGGGGTAAAGGGGTTTCCTCATTTTTCATGTTTGTCTCCACATGGAGGGTCACGGGTTCGAATCCCACCAGAGCTTCTTCGATTCTTTTTTTTTTTTGAAATGCATTTTTTAACAGAATTTATTCTCCTAAACTAAATCTTACCCATTTATATAAGCATTTGACATATATTTACAAATTACTATTTTTAATGCTAAATCCGGTTGCGAGCCTCTTTAAATCCTATGGTGTCACGTCTCATTAGAATAATTTTTTCAATAGAAATACGACTTATTGTACACATTCGTGACTTATAAAGTGGAGGAACAATTGTTTACACAAACATTCACCAGTTGGCTGCTAAGTTTTATCTGACAATATTAACCCATTACCCCATAAATACACCTTTTTACATCTTTAATTTATTCCTCCACGTGAGAAAATAGTTCCAACTTATAAAGCCATGAATATTATAGATCAAGAATAAGAAATTTTTATATTTTCTAGCAGATGGTAGCTTAAAGCAGGCTGAAAGCAAAGCAGAATGCGCCTTCTGGCGCATTCTGTTTTACTTTCAACATGCTTTAAGAAATTTAAGTGGTCATCTATCTTCAATATAAGAAACAAGCTATGGGGTAATGGGTTAAACCAAACTAAACCTATCACTAAAGGTAACTGATACCCTTACCACAAACTACCCGGTCACATACCTCACATTATGTCAACTCATAAATACCTAAAAGCTTGTCCTTATGGAAGTTTGTCATTATTTAGAAAGGAGCTTATGTTCTGGACAAGTTATATTGTATAATCCAAGAAAGTGGCATGTCCCTATTATGGAAAAAATTCAAGTTGAAAAAGGACAAAAGTGTGCACTGTACTGTCCGCACAAGTTAAGAAACTTGAAGAAAAGTGTCAACATAACACCAATAATGTCTGCAGAAAATATCATAACTAGTATTCAAGAAAATAGCATATCCCAAAATTCAAGTTAAAGAGGTGCATAAATCTGTCAAATTTTGTGCAAGAGTCACAGGGTTTTCATTATGTTTTGGTCCGAGAGGCCAAAGATGGGATTCAAGAGGCCTAGGGGGGTCTGGGGCATGCATGTCATTTCCTGCATTTCTGGGTCATTTTGAGGGTGTTTGAATACTTGTTATTGAGATACATTTTAAGGCAATAAAGTTCTACAACACTGGAAACGCATTTTAGGAGGGTCTAGAGGGGCTTCTATAGGAATCAATGATTATTGAAATGAAATGCTTTAATACATAGAATTTATTTATTTTTGCAACAGATGAAGTATGCATCCATTCTTTTAAAAACAATTCGGTGTCGAGTAGTATATCACTACCGGCCAACAGGAAGTCCCAAGTAACTTCACCAATTACTAACATGAATATATGTACACAAAGTTGGGCCCTTAGTTGTCAATTCTATTGCATTTTTACCTTTTTTGAGAAAGCTAAACACAGATTTTGCAACCTAAACTTGGGCCCAAACTTCAAGGTCAAGGTCACTGGGGTAAAAATATTTGTGTGCATTGAAAAGGTCTTGTCAATATACACACACACACCAAATATCAAAAAATTACCTCAAGAGACTTGGAGTTATAAGCATTTTGAGAAAGCTATTAAACACAGATTTCGAAACCTCAACGCAGGCTTTAAGTTCAAGGTCAATGGGGTCAAACTTTTTGTGTGTATGGAAAAGTCTTGTCCATATACACACACAAATCAAATATTAAAGGAATATCTCTAGGGACATTGAAGTAATAGGCATTTTGAGAAAGCTAAACACAGATTTCAAAACCTAAACATGGGCAAAAACTGCAAGGTCAAGGTCACTGGGGTAAAAATATTTGTGAGCATGGTAAGGTCTTGTCTATATACACATGCATACCAGATATGAAAGCAATATCGCAAGGGAGATGGGAGTTATACATGAAATATTTTCTTGGACCCAAAGTGGGAGTTATGGGCTATTGGGTTATTTTTTCACCTCAAGGACTCAATGTTTGTCTCAAGGACTCATTATTTACAGAATGTGCATCCAGGACTCATTCTTCATAATCATCAGAGTTCATAAGCTGCAAGTAAACAAGATGACATGCTTCACCTTTGATGGGGCAGCAGGGTAAGAAGCAGGAAAGAAGAACGGTGTTGGAAAATGTCTGAAAGTATCAACCCCAACATGATCAGGACACACTGCAAAGATCACAGCCTAGTGCCCTCGTCTGCAGAGAGAGCCCTACTGATGTACTGTAACTCTGTAAACCCACAGACCAAAACATCTCCTGCATTGATTGTTTGGACGACCCATCAGGGATGCTATTCAAATACCGATGGGCAGATACAGTCCTCATGAAACTTGGACTGAGTTGCTGTTTCTAGGGGGCTAGCGCTTGCCCGACGACACTCAAGGGACAATGAGCGTTGGAATGGACACACCCGGAGGCTGCCACCACTCCAGGTAGGCGATCATGTGTATGTACAGAACCTGGTTGGGAACCATCCTCGAAGATGGGAGCACACTGGGACTGTAATGGAGGTCTGACAGTCAGTACCATCAATATGTCATTCGGATAGATAGTACAGGCTGGGTGACCATCCTCAATCGCCAGCATCTTCGAAAGTTCACTCCCTTCAACGCCCCTTCGACACCAGACTTATCGGTCACACCTCCTGATGAACGATCAGGAGAGGTACCGGTAGTCCCCAATGGTTGGACTCCAGTCACCATACTCTCTGTTAGACTTTTTATTTCATTTACTTAGTTTTTTACGTACCCTTAAAAACTTATCCCTGGGGGAGGAAATAACTAATCATCTATCATTGATGATATCGCTGTCATCCTTTTCCATACTCCTTCATTTTTTTATATGTAAATAAGACTAATCAGCATGGGGGGAGGGGATAGTCAGACAAGTTTTTTATTTTGATTGTACTTTGATACACATATACCATTATGTTGATTATTGTGCTGTTTTATATATTTATCATTTGTATGTCGTGATAGAAAAGAATTTCAACCTGCAACCTGCAATCAAGCAGGCCAAACACCTTCGCTGGTTGAGTCACGAAAAAGCTGTCACCTCTTTTGTTAAAAGTTACAAGAGCCTTATCACAGACTTGCAGTCGAACACCATCTCAAGTGACTCTGTCGGTAATGATCTACTGAAGAGCCTTACAGAACCAAACACTCTCAGACTGTTACTGCAACTTAGATATGCTGCAACTGGCTGATGTACTGCACCACGTCTCTGGACTGTGACTGTCTTTCTTTCTGTCTTCCATTAATGTTGCACCACTCATGGATGAAGATTCTGACATGTCTCTGTTTTTTTTAACGGAAAAACGTTTATATGGGAATGGTGAAGTCCTAGTAGACAACACTGTAAAAATGATAGAGACTAGAATGGCTACTGATGGACCATGGCTTCAGAAAGCTGAGCAGATAATGACAGGTTGTGGGAACACAGCAGCAGGGCTCCAGATTATTAAGAGAGAGTTATTTCAACAAATCAAACATTTTATCACTCATTTCATTTATTTCAACAAATCAAACATTGTATCACTCATTTCAGCACCAAATCCTATGGTGTTACTACTCATTAGAATCGTCTCGAAGAGAAGATTTTAATGAGTAGTAACACCATAGGGTTTAATTCAGAAATAAAGATTTTAAGTTTTGAAAAACTTCCGTTATCTGTTGCTCTGCAGCAGACCAGCCTTCTGTGAACTTCGCAAAGTCAACATCAGCACAGACTTTCTTGAAGCTCTGAAGAGCAACATCCAGGAACACTTTCAGAACACAGGCCTGATTGACCTTGTAGTGTGCAAGCCTGAATCATGATGTCAAGGTTCAATATTATGGGAGTTTGCTGGGCTGCATTTACAGCCTAAGGTTATAGGTTTATTAACTCCTATTTGGTTAAAAAACAAGAGCCCCATGGGGCATATTTCGCTCACCTGAGAATAGCTGAAAAAATGGAGATAATGATTTATGTCCAGGACTGAACTAGATATGCAACAGACCGGAACAATTTGAACAAAATATGTAAATTATATTTAAAAGTGTCACCATACCGAATATAAAAGCTCTGGCCATATTATTGTCAGAGAAGAAGACGTTTGAAAAGTTCACTCTATATACTCTATGTTAAACTGTGACCACACGGGGCGGGGCCAATTTTGACCCCAGGGGCAAAATTTGAAGAAACTTGATAGAGGACCTTTAGGTGATGCTTTGTGCCAAATATCTAAGCTCTGGCCTTTGTTGTTTCAGACAAGAAGATTTTTTAAGTTTTCATTAAAAAAAATCTATTTTTAGCTCCTGTGACCTCGTTATGCAATCGACCGGAACCATTTGAACAATTTTGATATATGACATCTGGAAGTGTCACCATGCCAAATACCAAAGCTCTGGCCATATTAGTTTCAGAGAAGAAGACGTTTGAAAATTTCACTATATAACTCTATGTAAAACTGTGACCCCCGGGGCGGGGCCAATTTTGACCCCAGGGGCATAATTTGAACAAACTTGATAAAGGACCTGTAGATGATGCTATGTGCCAAATATCTAAGCTCTAGCCCTTGCAGTTTTTGACAAGAAGATTTTTTAAGATTTCCTTATTTTTTCACTTTGGTTGCCATGGCAACCAGAGTTCTGCATTGTTTTTCACACTTTGAACAAATTTGAGCTAGCCAGGTGTCAGAGCTAAAAAGAAGGTTCACATCGTCTTTTCGGTTGGTTTACATCGTCCAGTAAATCGGTTCACATCGGCGATGGTTCACATCGTCCCTAATTTGCAAAAGTAAACACACCACTATCTTGTCTTTCAGGTAACGAAGCGACCATGGGGAGTAGCAACCCCAGTATCACTGATAAGCCTTATCAGTTAATCAGCGAAATTTGTTAATTTCATAGGGTAGTGTAGAAAAAATTGCCATAAAATCAATAACAGTCGATCAATTTTCAACCTGTAAAAACCATTAAAGAGCCAAGTTTTTCTTCTTTCATTTGGTATAAATTTCATAATTATCAATAAGAATCGAGTTGCCGAAGTCGGGAGTTAATTGTGCAATAAACACCATCTGGCCGTTTCCTTTGTCAGAGGCCGATTTTGACCGCTAGCCGTAAACACCTACTGTGCGGAAACACATCTGCAACATGTCTAAACCTCATTAATATTCATGAGATAGGCGGGATTGTATTGACCAATGAATGACGTTTCCGAAGGTGTTTTTGAAATTAGAATATGACCCCGCTAGAGAAAATAGTTCCTAAAGTTGCCGGCATTTTAGTCGTTCCGAGATAAAAATTCAAAGTTTCAAAATGATATTTGCAAAATATAGACCTTTATGTTTATTTTGATACCAAATATATTCACTTTAATCGACTATTAGGCGGTAGCAACCGCTGTTGAAAATTCATACACCGCCCACTCGAGACTGCATGACCTCCGACCTATCTCCGCCATATTTGTTTACAAGATATCGGGTTTGACATCAGCAATATCAACCAAAACTCAAATCACAATACAAAAGAACACGAAAACCTTGGCAGACAACGAAGGTAAAGTATTTCTTAAACCATTTATTGTGATTATTTGCCCCTTTTGCAAGATTCGATACCAAAACAAACAAGGGCCACTATGGCCCTAAATCGCTCACCTGGTAACCATGTAACCATGTACACCGTGTGACCTAGTTTTTGACCGGGCATGACCCTCATTCTAACTTGACCTCGATTTCAATGAGACAAACATTTTGTTCAAGTTTCATGAAGATTCAATGAATTTTGTAGTCTCTAGAGTGTTAACGAGGTTTTTGGATGATTTGACCTAGTGACCTAGTTTTTGACCGGACATGACCCACATTCAAACTTGGCCTAGATTTCATTGAGGCAATCATATTGATTGAAGTTTTATGAAGATCCAATGAAATTTGTAGCCTCTAGAGTGTTAACAATGTTTTTCGATAATTTGACCTAGTGACCTAGTTTTTGACCGGATATGACCCACATTCGAACTTGACCTAGATTTCATTTAGGCAAACATTTTGATGAAGTTTCATGAAGATCAAATGAAATTTGTAGTCTCTAGAGTGTTAACAAGGTTTTTCAAAGATTTGACCTAGTGACCTAGTTTTTGACCGGACATGACCCACATTCGAACTTGGCCTAGATTTCATTGAGGCAATCATATTGATGAAGTTTCATGAAGATCCAATGAAATTTGTAGCCTCTAGAGTGTTAACAAGGTTTTTCGAAGATTTGACCTAGTGACCTAGTTTTTGACCGGACATGACCCACATTCGAACTTGGCCTAGATTTCATTAAGGCAATCATATTGATGAAGTTTCATGAAGATCCAATGAAATTTGTAGCCTCTAGAGTGTTAACAAGGTTTTTCGACAATTTGACCTAGTGACCTAGTTTTTGACCGGACATGACCCACATTCAAACTTGACCTACATTTCATTAAGGCAATCACATTGATGAAGTTTCATGAAGATCCAATGAAATTTGTAGTCTCTAGAGTGTTAACAAGGTTTTTCGACAATTTGACCTAGTGACCTAGTTTTTGACCGGACATGACCCACATTCGAACTTGGCCTAGATTTCATTGAGGCAATCATATTGATGAAGTTTCATGAAGATCCAATGAAATTTGTAGCCTCTAGAGTGTTAACAAGGTTTTTCGATAATTTGACCTAGTGACCTAGTTTTTGACCGGACATGACCCACATTCAAACTTGACCTAGATTTCATTTAGGCAAACATTGTGACCAAGTTTCATCAAGATCCAATGAGATTTGAACCTGCTAGAGTGTTAACGAACAATTGTGAACGGACGGACGGACAGACAGACGACGGACATCCAGCGATCCTAAAAGCTCACCTTGGCACTACGTGCCAGGTGAGCTAAAAATCAAAATTTTCGTTCGAAAAGCCGTAAGACTTTCTTACATCGGCAGACGATCACAGTCAAATTATGTGTCGATTATAAAAGAAATACCGCATATTTATTATGATACAAGTTATAATATGAAAATATAATATATATATGGATCAAGTTTTTATTAAATTTGGCAATCCTTAAGCTAATTTACGTCAAAATTCATTATCTTTTGGTGCGTACATTCGTCCCACGTCTTTGTCGTAACCATAACCATTCGGCCCTGATTAATTTTGTTGTCTTGACTTCAATGTATATTCAGTTACAAATTATGAAATAAAAACGAAATAAACTTACCACTGGAATGGTGAGAAGAATGTGTATTGTTTAAAAATGAACACAAATGATTATGATTAATATTACAAGATGAAAATAATCATTTTTGATGTTGAAATGTAGACAGTGACATTACTTTCCACAGAGAAGGGAGAACAGTTATTTTATATCTTGAATCTGTATCAGATGTCATCTTAAATCAGACTGAAAAATGAAATAAAGCAAAATGCACATAAAGGAGATGTCTACTTTACTTTCAGCCTAGTTTAAACTTTAAGCAACCATCTGAAATTAAGCTATGGAAGAAAGATACAAATGTTATAGGCATTATAGACCCCTTTGAAATTTAAAACATAACCCTATATATACACTGTTTCTAGTTTTGAAGACAGGTGACCACTTTAGGCAGGTTGAAAGTAAAGCAGAATACACATTAAGGGTGTATCAATGTCATAAGCTAATTTTTCAAAGTATTTAACTTTTTTTCTAACATTGTTTTTTTGGAAGAGCTGTTTATGATGAATGAAAAAATGAAAAAAATAATATATGGTGGTGTCCTTTTTTTTAGCTACAGCGATTTGAAAAAGGTATGTCAAATTTGGACTTTTTTTTCAAATTTTACCCATTCAGGGTACAAGCTTCAGTAAAATTTATTTCGAAACAAAACAAACATGATAATTTGGGTTTCCATTATTCATTTCTTGTCTATGGTGGTATTTTCACATATAGAAACCAAATTTAGACAAAGCAGGCACCAGGTTTGAACAATATCGATCCTTGAATATCAAAAATATGCTTTGTATAGGGCATGATTTAATTAGATTTTTTATTTTATGAAAAAAAGTAAAAAAGTTTGAAAATGAAATAGTTCTAGTATTTAACTTTTTCTTATATTCTACCAGATGAAAGCCCATGCTAAGGCAATTCAAAATATGAAAAGAAATTGAAAGGTCAGTGTTGAAAATTTTGAGTTATTAAAGTAAAAAGAGTTATCTCCCCTTACAAAATTTACAAAAAAGTACCATATCGATGATATTTAGAGCTTTATAAATTTCACATTTGGTGCCATTTTTTTCTTAAATTAGTTTTTTTATGAAGAAATACTACCATAGATAGGAAATAAATAACACAAAACCAAATTATCATATTTGTTTTCATTTAAAATGGATTTTATTGAAGCGGGCTGTTTGAAAAGGACAAAATAAGAGGAAGTGGGTGGGGTAAATTTTACATGGCCGTAGAACCAACTGTTGTTCACCAAAATGTACACTTTTTCTATTTTTTCATTCATCTTAAATAGCTCTTCAATACAAAACCATCATAGAGTGTTTTCATATACTTTGACAATTTCCCAAAGTCATGACATTGATGCACCCTTAAGGCGCATTCTGCTTTACTTTCAGACTGCTTTAAGATTTCATCTGCCTTTGTAATTTATATAGATTTTTAACATATCCATTACTGTATAAATTGGGAATATTTTCTTGAGCAGATGAGTAAATATAAAAGTGTAAAAAGGTGTATTAATGGGTTAATGTATTATAAGAATCAAAAGAAAAGCAATTGTGATAAATATAAATTAAATCATAAATGTAAAGTGAAAGGAAAAGAAGAGTAAACCATTTTTTTTTATCTTTGATCCAGGGTTCCCCACTTTCATCATGACAACATGGACTTCCCTGGCCCACTTTGTAAAGCTGCTGGTGTATACATAGAAGGTAATAAAGTGATCTCAGAAGCATCAAAGCCGTGCCAGCTTACAAATGGACTTGTCGTCGAGATCTACCAGCACACGAAAAAAATCGGCTTGACATTAGCAGACTTTATTAGCTTGCTTGAAAACTTAAATGAGAATATCAAGAATCTGAAACAGTCAACAGTAGTTGCTCGTGTTGAAAGTGTAATAAACAAAAAGAAGAAACTTTTGAGAAAGAAGAAAGTCAATGGTGTGAAGACAACAAGCGAGTTGCTTAGCCAGGAATTTGATGTCTGTGTGAATCCTAAGTGTTGTGTTAATGTTGGTATTTCTGGACAAGAGAACTTAAAATTAGACCTGAAAATAAACAGAGAAGCAGATACATGTAAGGCTGTAGTGTTTAGCCAAAGTGAATCAAATGGTACAAGTTATGTTGATAATTCCACACAGACAGAATGTGACGTGGACAGACCAAACACTGATGGTTACACCAAGTCTTGGAACTTAAAAAAATACTTGGCAAACAAACAATCTCAAAAACTCAGGAAAATAAAAGATAAAATCCATGAGGAAAAAAACAAATTGGATTCTATTAGCAGTCGATTCGGACACTACTCAGTGAAAAATGTGAATAAAAGAGACGAAACTGCAAAAAAAAAATCTTCATCTGCTACGAGAAACGCAAAGACTTGTAAGAAAAAATGAACGTATATCTAGTGTTGGCAAAGCAACAATCAAGGAACTAAAGAACAGAATTAGAGAGCTTGAAAGTCAGTTGTCTGAGTGCAAAGATGAAAATGAAAATATGTCAGAGAAAGTGGAACTGGAGAAAAAAAGGAAACTGAATCTGCAAAAACATAACAATAAACTAAGAAACAGAATTGAGACTTTGAAGAATTTTCCCAAGAAAAGGGATGGTGAATGTGAAGAGAAAGAATTACATGAAACATACCACACCAATGAAAAAGTGAAAGCACTTAAAGATGAAATTGTTCAGAAGGATTTAATTATAGGTGAAATAGAACAGAAAGTTGAAGATCTGTCAGAAACAGACAATTTAAAAACAAAAAATGAAGATGGAAGTTATAGCGACATCATCAGATTGTGTGTAATTCTGCTTGCTGGCTTGGAGGTTGCAGCTGAGAAAGTAACACCTGTTATTGAGGTGGTTTCAGATGTAATGTTCGGTAAAACATTTACAAACAAGAGCACCGCAGTGCGGCAAAATACGCCCGTCACGGCCGGCGGGTGTCAAAGTCGTCCAGACTCAGGCCGACTGGAAAAAGTCGCCCGGAGTGTAGGCCCGACTATCGATCTCAAAAAGACTAAGCTGTAGTATTGCGATAGCTCAAGTACTATCCCGATAGTATTGCGATAGTCAAGAAAAAAGTTCTGTGTTTTTTAAAAAATGCCCATTTTTGACAATAAAGGGGGCATAACTCTGCTAAAAATAGTCGCCAACGTCTGAAATTTAACAGGAACCAAAATTCACAGGTGCCTTCCCTGTATGATGAGAAAGCTAAATATGAAATTTGGTTACAATAGACAAAATGTAAGTAAAATTATTATCAGGAAACAATATATTGTTAAAAAAATTGTGTGAAGGGGCATAACTCTGAAAATACAGAGTCAAACCAAAAACCCGTAATATATATTAAGTCACTTCATTCATTGTATCACCATATCAAATTTGAAATCAATTGAATCAAAAATAAAAAAGTTCTGTTTTTTTTATTTAATAAATGCCCATTATTACAATAAAGGGGCATAACTCTGCTAAAAATAGTCGCCAACGTCTGAAACGCGAACTTGTCCGAACTATTGTGGTATGGAATATTTGTAGGAAGTTTAATCAAAATCGGTCAATAAATGAAGGTGAGAGAGCGCTAAGAAGAAAAGTTAACGGACGAAGTGTGGCTTATTTTAAATTTTAAGGATGTAAAGGGGCATAACTCATAGAAAAATAATTTAACAGGAACCAAAATTCACAGGTGCCTTCCCTGCATGATGAGAAAGATAAATATGAAATTTGGTTACAATAGACAAAATGTAAGTAAAATTATTATCAGGAAACAATATATTGTTAAAAAATTGTGTAAAGGGGCATTACTCTGAAAATACGAAGTCAAACCAAAAACCCGTATTATATGTTAAGTAACTTCATTCATTGTATCACCATATCAAATTTGAAATAAATTGAATAATTAAAAAAAAAGTTCTGTGGTTTTTTTTAAAATGCCCATTTTTGACAATAAAGGGGCATAACTCTGCTAAAAATAGCCGCCAACGTCTGAAACCCGAACTCGTCCGAGCTATTGTGGTATGGAATATTTGTAGGAAGTTTAATCAAAATCGGTAAATAAATGAAGGTGAGAGAGCGCTAACAAGAAAAGTTAACGGATGGACGGACGTACGGACGGACGTACAGACGGACGGACAGCGCTGGGTATACCATAATACGACCGTCGATGACGGGCGTATAAAAAACAATTGCCAAACAAGACAACGGTGCAGACAATTATTGATGAGGGTCAATTTATAGCTAAGGCCTATATTGCTGAAAGGATTGACAAATGTGCACATTGGGGACTTAATCGTGACGGTACCACTAGAAAAAAGAAAAAGATTATTGGGACGGCAGTAACTTTGGACACCGGAGAAGTTGCTAGTCTTGGTTTCACACATGTTGCTAGCGAGACGGCAAAAGTCATAACGGAAGTAACGAAACAACACCTATCAGAAATGGCTTCCATTAATTCAGATACTGCTGGTTCAGAGTCTGCAGAACTGACAGAGACATTCATAGTCACTTCACTGGGGAAATTGGCATTTACAATGTCAGATAGAGCAGGCAACGAAAAACTTGCAAACAAGTTGCTAAGTGACTGGCGAGATGAAATGTTGACTAAATGTGGAAACGATCAGGAGAAGTCATCAGTCAAACATTTTCACTGCATGGCACACGTTCTTCTTGGCTTTCACAGATATATTTGTGATGACTTAAAGCAGTTGGAACAAGCACCTTAGAGCTGATATCCCCTGCCGCAGCGATTGTCCAGAAGAAAGTGGCAAACTTTATTGTGGGAGGAAGGGGCAAATGGTGATCACCTGTCTTTAAAGATCAACATTCAAAAGCTTTTTACAAAGTTTTATAAAATCCAATCAATTTTGTACATTTTAAAGCCTAAACAATACAAAAAATAAAGCCGTTTGTAGCATTATAAATCTAAGTATGACAGGGGCAGGTAACTCTTGATTCAAATTCAACAGTAATTAAACACTTTCAAGAACTTATAATTGTGTGCAAGTATTATTAAAAAAAATCAGAACTGTAGAATTTACTAGAGTGTAAACACATTTTCAACTCATCAAGGGCAGAGTATTCTTGACTAATTTGCACATTTTCGATAATAATTGAACTCATTCTATAAATAATAGCCATATATGATTTTTTTTTTCAAAATCCATTCACATTTGTACACAATAGCATGTAAACAATAAAGCCATGTTGAGCATTACTAAGTACATAAAGGGCAGATAACTCTTGCCACAAAGTATCCTATTTTGACAATAATTGCTACCCTTATATTTATATACATCATGTGTAAGTTAAATCAAAATCCATTAAAGACTGTAGTTTCTAGATGGTAAAAACTGTTAAATATGTTTTTTTTTACTCATCAAGGGCAGATAATTGTTGACTAGTTTCTCCGTTTTTAAAAAATGATAACAATTATTTGAAAACTAATAGCCATACATAGTTTAAGAATTTGTTTTATCAAAATTCATGCATATTTATAGATACTAGGATGTAAACAATTCTAAAATAAAGCATTTTCTATCATTTCAAAGTACATCAAGGGCAGATAACTATTGCCACAAGTATCCTTTTTTGACAATAATTGCACACCTTCAAGAACTTTTACTGATAGACATCGTGTGCAAGTATCATTTAAATCCATTCATAATTGTAGTTGCCAGAGAGTAAAAACAGTTAAATATGGCTTTTTTTACTTATCAAGGGCAGATAACTCATGACTAATTTCTCCGTTTTCAACAATAATCAAATTCATTTGAAAACTAATAGCCATACATAATTCAAGAAAGTTTTTTCAAAAATCCATGCATATTTATAGGCTCTAGTATGTAAACAATACCAAAATAAAGCATTTTCTAGCATTTCTAAGTACATCAAGGGCAGATAACTCTTGTCAGAAGTATCCTTTTTTTACAATAACTGCACACATGCAAGAACTTGTACTTATAGACAATGTGTGCAAGTATAAACAAAATATGTTGAATACTGTAGTTGCTAGAGTGTAAAAACTGTTAAATATGGCATTTTTAACACAAAAAGGGCAGATAGCTGGGCACATTATTACAAAAATCATGCACTTGGTGATACAAGCATCAAATTTGGTATGTATACTGGTATGCCCCTACTTTCAACAAAAAGCCCGTTAGCCACATCAAAAATTCAAAATGGCGGCCATTTTTCAAGATGGCCGCCATTTCCGGTTCTATTATACAGTTTTATCTCTAACATCGGATATATTTGACCGATTTTCAAACTTTTGGTGTCTAATTATATGTTTTCAAGCATATAGAACCTATTTATGTGATCCATAGACTTGTAAGAAGTTTATTTAATCGTATTATAAGCAAAACTGTACAAAAACGAAATGTGTGTCAAGGTAAAAACCAAATTCACAGGTTTTTTATAGATTATACACTCACTTTACCTTCTGTCATGTTATTTAATGATATTGTTTTCAATTGCTTTTGTCTGAAGATGATATTTTGCACATTACAACTACATAAATCTGTACACATCAGTGCTAAAACAAAATCACGAACTTGGTGATACATGCATCAAATTTGGTATGTATACTGGTATGACCCTACTTTAAACAAAAGCCGTTAGCCACGTAAAATTTCAAAGCGGTCCCCATTTTTTCAAGATGGCTGCCATTTTTGGTTCTCGTTAAGATAACATAATTATGATAAGGTTTATTTTTGAGTCGGCAATACATATATAAGTAACATAAGCCCTAAAGAGCTTTTATAATCGACTATGATCATTGACCAATTCTTTTCTAACATTTGACATGTTTGACAAAATTTCACCAAAAATTTGATTTTAAGCATAAGGAAGCCAATTCAGTCAACCTCAAGCTGAACAGAAGTTTACTTTAATGCAAAATGGCAAAGCTACATCGTTTGTTTTCAAAATGGCCACCATTTTATATTGGTATAAGCAAAATCATTTCTTAAATTTGATCAACATTTATGTTTTTTGTGTAAACATGGATGTCATAAAGTATAAGGAAGCTTATTCAGACAATTATTTTCTGAATTGAAACTAATTTTATTGCACAATTACCAATCTAGACAAAATAAGTGCTTTTTGCTCACAGATGATCGTTACTTTTTACAATAGTGATTAATATCCTTTCTGATCTTTTCTATATAATTCTGGCCACTTGTCATACTTTTGGTGTCAAGGCATTATGATAAGAGCACTGAAAGTTAATTATGTGATCATTTACTTTATTAAGAATCTTGTTCTTTTGGGTAATGACTTATTTTAATGGCATATATGTGGTTTATGACTATTTTAGCAGTAATTTCTTAGTGTACATGCTGGAGTTGGTGTATAATCGCTTATACTTATGTAGGGGTTCATTTTCACATATCCAAATATCGGTATATTAGTCTGAACAAGGAAGGCCACATCATATGTACATGTACTTGCATCTGTCACTGCAAACAGTTTACTTTAGTATCTATTTTTAATGGGGTATTTGCAATCGTATCACTAGGTAACAGGGTCGTCCAATGTATCAGCAGTGTTTCATTCATTCCAACTCTATGAGATATTTCCATCATGACACAAGCTACAAGTATTTGGTATGCAGTACATTTGGCATGTTCAAACAGAGGGGCTTGACCTTTAGGAACTGCACCTTAAGATCTATACAATCAAGCTAACATGTCCAATCAAACACAATAATCTTATCCCTTGACTTGGCATATTTGATGCAATGATTTCCAGATTTTATTGCTTGTACATTATGATTTATGATTACAGACTGCACCATATCTTTCAGTTTATGTATTCTATGCAGCCTTTTCTCTTTCTTATATGGAAATTTAGTGTGAAACTAGCTCATGTTTGACCGTTGACCAATTGCAACCAACACTTTCTGTAGAACAAGATAGTTTGAATTAGCATTTGAAATCCACATGAATTTTTTTGGCATTAGCTTTTAACAAGGGAGTGTTGTGGTCTCCGGTTATGGCTTGCATTTTATGCATGAACATTTGTGCACACACTTCTTCATGTAAACATTGTATAATTTCTTAAAATGCTGTTGAAGATTACACAGGGATCAATCTCAAATATGATATTAGCAGTATTATGTGTCCACATCAAATAGCTTTAGCAAACAGCTGAAACGTTCTGTCTTTATGCAATTGTACCACTTGAAAACGTATACTATCTTTGACTATGTATCACATCACATCGCTTTTAAAAGTCTGTTGTTAGAGTAGGTAGACTATTCATCCGTCCCTATGTATACAGAACAGAACTGTTACAACTTTTACACCAAACTCAGGAATGGAAATTCTTTAAAAAGATTCATGCGGAGTTTCAAGGGAGTTTTAAGGGTCATACTCTCAAATGGTTGCATGTATTACTTTGGAGAAGAGACAAGACTTTTCGTGTAAAGTATATTTCTTGACATTGCTTAAATCTGATTTTATTGAAAGGAGTCCACACTGCCTTCAACTTTTTTCATGGCGCAGCCTTTCTTTATTAACAGTGAACATCTGGTGTACATATACCAAACTTAATTCAAGCTGTCCAAGATGAAACATTAAAGGATCAATTTTGTTGACTTTTACCTACTATACAGACAAATATCTAAAACATATAAGCAAGTGTATTTCTGTTTCATGCAAAAGACGCTTAACCCATATTTATTGGTGTAAAATGGCCCCTTTCTCTGTTGTGAAAATCAGTTTAACCAGTGTCATGATACTATAATGCATGAGCCACCAAGCCCTATCAGTAATTCCTGCAAGAAATAATCAGTAATTTAGGTGTTGGATACATTCATTCATTTTTTCAAATTCCACCACCAAATCTTTTTACTTCTAAATTTTGATTTTCTTCAAAACATATAAGAAACACTGGTTTGTCGTCCGATTACTCGTCTGAATTTTGAACGATATTAATCAATTTATCAGATGATCCCTTGTTCACATGATTACTTACACACTCATCCATGAATTATCTAGTCACTATTACGATGGACATGAGTCATAATGGGCATCAACTCTGTAGGCACATTGTTTGATTTAAATATAATAATGGCTATTGGGATATGCTAGACTGTATTAAATTTTGGTCACATTTATAACATGTGCCGGAATGCAGATACATGTACGTGCGTCTTACATATACATGTACTTTTTCTGGTAAGAAGTTACAAAGTGGTTAAATGATCTTCAGAATTAGCATGATGTTTGTTGTTGGTACAGGGATTAATTGTTATGTTAGATAATTAAGGAATTATGTTTGTTTTCCAAATGCAATTATATTTAAATTGAGAAAAAAGAAACATATTCAAGACTTTACAGTTTACTTGAAAGGTAGAATATTGTATGGTAAAGTAATTGCAGTGTCAGATAAAGTAGTATAGTTTGGGCAATCATTGTTCAGATAAATGAAATTGTAAATGTGAGAAAACAGCACCTACATTCAGCATTAGCAGTCACATAACAACAGACAACAAGCTTTGGTCAGCTACGGAGTAAAAAATATATGTGTGGCTAAAATAGGTCATTAGACAATGATATGAGTTTCTAACCGACCGGAGGCTCCCATGAATAGTTTTCTCATCCTGTTTTAAACATTCTTTGACATAAAAAATATGACTAAATCGTCATATATACCAGATGTAAGAAAAGATATTCTACATTAGAGACTATGTTGGCAAACATAAGCATACAAACTCAACAAATTTGTCATTACGCAGTTAAGTAATTTTTTAAAAATAGACTGTCTTTTGTCAAAAATGTGTTATTGTGCTGACAAAATTAGCTTCCTTCTGCTGTAAAAATATGTTTTGACTCAAAAAGTGTAAAACCATGGCAATGTACGTCAAATGTAAGAAAGAAAATCGTAAATTTGAACCAAAAATAGTGGCCATCTTCCAACAAACTATGTATTTTTGCCACAAATTGGCCATAACATGATAAAATAAGTTTCAAAACACTTTGAAATTGACTTAATTACTTTCCTTATCCCATTAAGCCATACTGACTCATTTTGACTCATTTAGCAATAGCCTCATACTAACTCATTTTGACGCACTTTAATCAACTACCCTGTATTGAGATAAGGGTTGATAAGTATTTATCGCTTATGAGTTAATGGGTTAAACTTTAAAACATATACTTAGACACCAAAACTGTAAAGATCGGGCATATATGTCAAATATTAGCAACAAAACTGTATTTTCGAACCTGTAATGGCGGCCATCTTGAAAAATGGCTGCCATTTTGATTTTTTCAAGTGGCTAACGGGCTTTTTTGAAATACTACAGATAGAAGTACAAGTGTGCCAATTTTGATGCTTGTATCACTAAGTGCATGATTCACCCCAATAAATGTAATAATGTGCTGAGCTAAGATAACTCATAAATTCCTAAAATTTTCTGAAAAAATTTGATTTCCCACGGTGCTCCTTTGATGACAAATAAGTATACCAAGTTTAATTCAAATCTGTTTATAGGTTTCGGAGATACAGTTGCGGACGGAAAATGTGACGGACGCACGGACGGCATTTTTAACACAAAAAGGGCAGATAACTCATAAATTCCTAAAATTTTCTGAAAAAAATTTGATTTCCCACGGTGCTCCTATGATGACAAATAAGTATACCAAGTTTAATCCAAATCTGTTCATAGGTTTCGGAGATACAGTTGCGGACGGAAAACGCACGCACGCACGCACGGACAGACCTAAAACAGTATCCCTCTGCCTTTCGGCAGGGGATAAAAAGAGCTGTCATCTGAGCATGGACCCTTAGGAAGGGATGCACTTCCTAAGTTCAAGTTTTGGGCTAAAACCGGGACAGTTGTAGAACAAGTCATCAGAACCACCTCAGACACATTTGGACCTGTAGGAGATCACCTCGGACTGAGAGATCGGTGGGAAGCCTACTGCACTGAAAAAGGTATTATTAAAATTTACATTAAGAGAAATTATTTTCAGAATAAAGTAGTAAAATTACAACTCATTTATACTGTTATCACTAATAGGTTAAACAAGCTGTCAGTTGTAGGGAATTAATAATCACATTCAATAGCAAATAGTGCAGAACTAGATCAGGTAATGGCTGATTAGTAATATATATATATGACCTTCATGAGTGTCACTTGCGCGTAAACCAACCGAAAGAAGTTGAAACGAAAGTACTGTATTGAAAATGCGGAGTTGATAAGGGTCTTAATATTTGACTTCACAAGCAACAGTGCAGAGAAGGTGTCAACAACTAGCAAAGTGTAGATCCAGATCAGTTGCCATATTTTCAATCGGCAACTGACCTAAGTCTACACTATTCACACAACCTTTTGGTTGGTTTTTGCCCAGCAGCATTCGTAATCTTGATATAGCTTTGACAGATGACTCATGTTTTGACTTTTTTCTTTCAGGAATAAAGTCATCCATAGGAAACTACAAGGACAATAGATTCGACTGTAGCTGAAATCATAATTCACAGACAAGACTTTATACATGTGCTATCAACTGTAAATGCACCAAACAGAAAACTTCAGGCTGTTCTAGCAGACTTAAAATCAGATACCATAACCAATCTTCTACTGTGCTTAGGTATGGTATACTACATCAAGGTAACTGGGCCATACTGGCAGCTGATTACATCAGGGAAAGTGCCATATTTAAAACTGAACTCCTACATTCAAGAAATGCACAGCTACTTGAGAAAATGTTCGCAAAATCCAGATACCCTGTGGAGTGGACAAATGAGTTGGACAGAAGACACTTCAATTGGCATCAGAAACCGTTTTTCAAGTGCTTTACACTTGTCAAACAAAGAAAATCGCCTCTGTAAAACAGCTATTATTTACATTTCAACGGCAATGTGTAGAACAATTGAAAAACAGCTGATAGACTTTTTGCCAGAGTGACAATTCGGTTCCAATCCGACTGAAACAGAAATGAAGCGAACAAGTTTTGCCAGTGTTACAAACTTGTGTGTTGAACACCACTTTGGAGACCTTGACAGTAGTCAAAAACGCAGACCTAATGCTTCTGTGCATCATCATACTTCTGTTCAACTCCTTAAGAGAAACAGAAATCAAATTAAGGCATGGTATGATAAATTGTCTAGTGCGAAACGAATAGACTTGTGGAAAAAAGCCCGCAAAGGTGGTAAACAATTGAGAGCGGGACACAAACAGCATGAGAAGAAGGTACAGGAGGAAATATACCACTCTATGATGGCCCAGCAAAATCCAAAGAAGAGAAGACGTGTTGCTTGTCCACCGGATCCACTTCGGGATATTGAACTTGAGGATGACACCCAATTGGAGCTGCCTAACACAGAGTCAGTGAATATAAACGATTACGTGGTAGTAGCATATCAGGATACCGGTAGGTGGTATTCTGGATGTGTTATTGACAAGAAAGACAGTAACAAGAGTTTTAAAATCTCATTTATGAGTCCGTGTCGAAAACCTGGTATGTTTATGTGGCCAGCACGGGAGGACATTCAGGATGTGAACTCTGAGTTCATATTGGACACCAGCATGGTACCTGAATGTGTGAGCTCTGGCAGGCAATGGTATTTTAAGGACTTCGAAAAGTATCAGGAACTTTATCAACAGTACAAAAGCTTGTTCTTTTGAGTATGATATTTTCCATTGCTGATTTACTTGCAACCTGCAACGCTCTTAGTGGCCATCTACTTTCAATACTAGAAACATGCTATGAAGTGAAGGGCTAATAATATGTCACAGGGCTCCAGATAAAACAAATGCAACATTTTCTCATTCATTTTATCATTAAATCCTATGGTGTTACTACTGATTAGAATCGTCTCGATTCGAATGAGTAGTGACACCATAGGATTAAATGCAGAAATAGAGAGTATAGTTTTTTAAATACTCCCCTTATCAGGAGCCCTGATTTTAAATAGTCTAGTGTGATTGGAGTAGTGAATAAATTGTGCACTTTTCATGCCTGTCAAAATGTGAAGACCCGAATCAGAGATCCCTTAATTTCCATCTGTTCCGAGTCTTAACAGTTGCAAGTTGAGACCAAAATTTCAACAATCTGATGTACATAGAATGGTTCACTTTTTACATTTTATTTATTATTAATTTATTATCCTCCTTAGTTATTTATATTTGATACAGGGCTGCAGATAAGAGGAAGTAAACTGTTAACTGAATTGAACAAATTATCTAACATTTTCTCTTATTTCAACACTATGGTGTTACTACTAGGGGTGTAACGATTCGGCGGTGTACCGATATATTGCGATGTGAGCTGAATAATATTGCCCCGCGGTTCAGATTCAGAAAAACCGATTTTCTTTGCCTTATTTAAAAACGGTAAAAGAATGGACAAACTTACTTTTTGTTTCGCGGAATTGTTTACGAAACAACGCGTAGACGCAGTCCGGTGTTTTATCCATATCCCTAGCCGGTGTAACAGTAATTATTTCGCTTCCGTTTAATCTCGCTCAACGAGACGCTCTTATTAAGAAACAAACAGCGAATCAAGGGCCTGGTTGAACAAGATTAATACAGTAAACACGATGGCAGATGGTTGTTCCATACTTACACGGTATATTGCAATATATTGCGATATACTGCGATGCGGGTTTCGGCGAATTGTTACACCCCTAGTTACTACTCACTACTATGGTCTAGAAGAGTAACAACATAGGGTTTAATGTAGAAATGCTTCCTTTATCTGAAGCCCTGATATCAATATTTAAATTTGTTACTAGATGTACAGGTGTTTTGTCTTCCCATATGTTGGGAAAGAATAAGAATGGGTTCGATGAATAAGCTATACAACGAGATGAAATAAAATTTCTAATTTTTGCATACATTATTCCCTTTTTCCTTCATCACCTAGTTCAGATATCATAAAACTGATTGCAGCAACAGATTCCTCAGCAAAAATGCAATACGAATGCCAAGTCTCATGTTTGTATCTCTTTTAAAACAAAAGTTATGAACAAAAGTTTGAAATTTTGCTTCGCGTCGC
Organism: Gari tellinella; assembly: GCA_922989275.2. Classification (NCBI taxonomy): domain Eukaryota; kingdom Metazoa; phylum Mollusca; class Bivalvia; order Cardiida; family Psammobiidae; genus Gari; species Gari tellinella. The sequence goes on along the minus strand of OV277870.1, from coordinate 21,146,442 downwards.
GTCCGCGAACTTGACCTTTCTGAACCTTAATTTACATAGACAAAATTTCACCAAAAACTTGTGGGGAATTTTCCATACCTATAAATAGATTCCGGTGTCACTGCGTGACGTCATAATATTGACTCCGCCTACTCTTTGACCCTGAATCTGTAACCCCCGCCAGCGTCCCGGCAGTTCGATTCCAAGCATAAACAAGTACAGAAGCCTCAATATAGAGCAGAAACTAAATATCACCACGAGTGTTCCTCAAAGGTCCTGAGGTAAGTGTTGATCGATTTCTGCCATATATATAACTTATTTCCATATAACTAGGAAATTACAACAGTGGCGTTTGTCGGCTAAAGTCTGAAACGGCCTTTAGTGCGCTCAAAGTTGGGAAATCCTGTTTGAAATTTTGTTGTAATCCCGTATTGGTGAAGCTTTTTGAATAGGGAGTGAGCGGAAAGTCGGAGTTTGCCCACCCGTTACTCAGCATTCTAAAGTTTACAATAGTTTTTACAATAGTGTTTCTTTATCTTTTGCATTTTGTTCCCGTTTCTGTTCTCGGAGTTCGGCCAGCAGAATCGGCAGCAAATCGTAAAAGAGGTCAATAAGTTTATGTACCAAACTGTACTTTTTGGGTCGGCTCACTTCAAAGTTTCGCTGCGGCTTTTCCGTTTCGAATAAACAATCTGGTAAAAGATTCAGGTATATTCGATTTGGGAAGGTTGTAAGCAACAGTTTGAGACTCAGTTTTTCGACCTTCGAGCTCAAACAACGTAGTTTCGAATTTTCCGCGTAGTTTTCACTTTCTGAAACATTTGGTTAGACGCCATATTTGAGCCGGCATCATGCGCAGAAATTGTGCGCAGTAGAATCTTGGCGCAATTTTATTGCTTCGTCTCACGTGAAATTCACGTGAGCGTTTCGGCAACAGACAACATTGACAACATCCGGTTGAGCATTTGCTTATAAATTACTTTGAAAATTTACTGAATTCAAAACACTTAGGCTACGAAATAGTTATTTTCTAAACAAGTAATAATAAAAGAAACAGTTATGTGAACTACTTTGTCACTTCCTATGTAAGCGATCCAAGCGTGACTTTTCTAAATTCTTTTATTATAACTTGTCTTTATAATAATTTCCGGAGTGATAAACTATTAAAAAGGGTAATAAAATAGTTAAGTTGAGCATTACTGCTAATAGCTTGACAGTTTTTCAAATTTATTTTAAACCTTGCTGCACCTGCATTGTCAATCCGGAACTTGTTATAACTGTGTATAATTTATTACTAATCAACTTTATTTACAGAATAGATCTACTGATTTTGACTTTAACAATAGTTGATTGTGTCAGTGAGTTTGACCTTGACTATTTGTTACTGTGTCACTATTGGTATTGAATACTAAACAGTTAATTGTGTCAATTGACATTTGACCTTTTAACAGCTGAGCGAAGAAGAAAGGCAGAGAGAACAGTTCATGTGTCCGTGGTGGACCATTAATGTTCGAAGCTGATTGATTAGGCATTCTTGTATTGTCAGCCACCCTACTTCACAAAATTTCGTCTGGTCGTTCTGCACAAGCAATGTCTTCCAAAATCAAGATCAACTTCTGCTCGGCAAGAGATTTAGAGTCCATTCCTGGTGTAGGGAGGAAGACCGTGGACCTAATCTGCAACTTGAGAGATGCGAGTGGCAACATTACACCAGAAGAGTTTGCCGCCATAGGAGTACGAAATCTGCCAGCAGCAATGGAAGCTATCGATTTCGAACCCTGGTCTCCAGTTCGGCCCGCTGGTCTCATTGAATCGCCATACCGGTGTCAGCCTGACCCATATGCTAGCCAATGGAGACCCGGCCCCAGTTCATTTTACCAGGGAGCTCCTGCACAGGATAGAAGATATGGGTATCCCCCTATGACTGTCATGGCGTCTCAATTAGACCCGAGTCGATATTACGGATACAAGCAGATACCTACTATGGTGTGTCCAAAGGACCCCAGTCAAGGGTATGTTCGTCAGCCAGAGACTGCTACCGTTTCTCCAACAGATCCCAGTCAAAATTGGCTCAGAACACAATATCAACCACCGCAGACGCTTATACAGCAATTCAGGGTGAAAAGGGAGCCCATGGACCCTGCGAACCAGCCAGATAATGTGAGGGAAGAATGCAAGGCAGAGAAACCGAAAGTCAACGTTCCAAAAGGGATTAGCTTTGACGGAAAGTCGGATTGGCAGGCTTTCATAAATAAGTTTGGCTCCTACGCAGATAGAGAAGGATGGAATTCCAAAACCAGGCGTGATGTCCTATCTTGGGTGCTCGAGGGACCAGCCAGCAAGTTCTTTGCCAATGTAATTAAGAGAAACCCCTCACTAGACTACTTTGAGGTGGTACAAAAACTGGCTAAGCGTTTCGATATGCGAGACCTACCAGAGACCACACAGATGCTGTTTGAAGCTGCAGCACAAGGCCCAAAAGAGACTTTGATGGAGTGGTGTGAAAGAATCACCAATCTGTCGTTAGATGCTTTCCCTGATTGGTCTGAGGATCAAATTTGCAGACAGACAATCCTCCGTTTCTGCCAGGGATGCTCAGATAAAGAAGCCGGCTTCCATGCCATTAATGCCAAGCCACAGACCCTGGAAGAGGCTGTCGACATAATAAAAAGACACAAACAGTCGTCCATGGCAATATATGGCCGGACCCAGGGAGTGAGACAAGTAGAAGAGATGGGGAAATATGCCCATGCAGAAAGGATTGAAGGATATATGCGTCCGCAAAGGACCTATACCTCAACAAAAAGTCAACCCATTGAAGACCAGGGGATAGACAGAATAGAAAAGCTACAGAACGAAATGGAAGGGCTCAAAAAGTCTATGAAAAGCATGGAAGAAATATGCAGATCATTAGAGTCAAAAATGACCATGACGAAAACGATTCAGTCCCTTCAACAGACACCATCTACACCTGCACCTGTAGTGACAAAGGTGACCCCCATGACTGACAAGTCTAGGCGCGCGTGTTACCGATGTGGTAAAGAGGGTCATTTCAAATCAGACTGTACCCAGCAGAAGGTGGTGAGGAAACTGTGCCTTGTTGAAGAAAATGACACTACCGAGGAGAAGTCGACAGGTTTTCCAGATTTAAACGAGTACGGGTCGGGATATTAGGCCAGTCACCGACCCAAGAGAGCCGTTCAAGTGGCCTTCAGACTGGAAACCGTGACGTGAAGAAATCGCTTGCAGGTGTTCAAGTCAAATCAAGACGGGACCCAGAGCGAACACCTTCCTTTGTGTTGTCGAGGGTTGCATCTGAACGAATAGAAGCAGTTCAAGATGCGGAGACAGGTCTCGACCCTTTGGAAGGTGAGGATGTGTCAAAACAAGTGACCAACTTCAGTGAAGTGCCAGGTAACCCGGAGGAGGATGTGTCTCAGTCTGAGACCACCCCAAAGGTTGAGGCTGATGGCCTTGAGATCACCTATTAACCTGCCATTTGAAGACCAGCATAGGGAAGTGTCTGATAGACCCCCGTCTTTAGGGAGATTGTTACTTGGTCTGCAAGACTAGAACCACCAAAACTCTCCCGTAAAGCCCAGAGTATGACAAAATCCGACCAGCCTGGTCAGTTAGATACATAAGAGACGTTGATTCCTCTATGTCAGCCTAGGCATGTGTTGGATGCACATTTGTGATTTTATCCAGAAGGCAGAACAGAATATTTGGAACTCCTGAAGAGACATGTCTCTGAACAGCAAATTATAGATCAATGTGCACTGTTTTACTTGTGATAGACATTAGGTGTCCACATGGACCCGTGTTTTCCAAAGATGCCATTTTGGATTTACGTGACTGTCTGCACGTATTAACCGGACACAGACTGATGTATTTAAGTTAGCCCATGAGACCCACTGCTTATTGAGATGAACTCGCCATACCTGTCCATTGGAACACGCCAGGAATTCGACATCCCTAGCTTCCATGGCGAAGTGGCAGATAGAGTGGCAAGGAGAAGTGTTGCATCCCTACAGCCTGTACTTAAACTGATGCTATTGGTGTTCAGAATGGACCCAAAACCGGTCAGTCGTGCATCAGACTCTGATGTCCAGTATGGACCAGGGGGGCTTATAAAACGGGGAGGAGTGTGGGGAATTTTCCATACCTATAAATAGATTCCGGTGTCACTGCGTGACGTCATAATATTGACTCCGCCTACTCTTTGACCCTGAATCTGTAACCCCCGCCAGCGTCCCGGCAGTTCGATTCCAAGCATAAACAAGTACAGAAGCCTCAATATAGAGCAGAAACTAAATATCACCACGAGTGTTCCTCAAAGGTCCTGAGGTAAGTGTTGATCGATTTCTGCCATATATATAACTTATTTCCATATAACTAGGAAATTACAACAAACTGAAGTTTAGCGAAATTTCAAACTTTCATAACTTTTGATCTAAAAAAGATATTTTAAAAATTTAAACTGTTTTGAAAAGCTGTAACTAAGTCCTATTTATAAATAATACTAACTTTATTAATTGATGAAATACAAAAATTGACTGGGGTTGCTATGGGGAGTTCAATGCGCTAGCCCCGATTATCCTGTTGAAAAAGGTTCGCAAAGTCCGATTTTGAGGTCAAAATCCCTAAATATTTTCCAAGATAGTCTATTTCTCACGGGCGTTCTATATAAACAGTCAAATGACATTATTTCCTGGACTTTTTAGGGACCGGTCAAGAAAAGGCGTCCCCCATATTCCTTCAAAGTTACTCCCAGTTGCATTCAAATTGATTATCTATCGTTAATGATCAGCCCATGCCTTTTCGACAAGGGTTCAAATGATGCAGAAACAGTGGATATGTCAGCTTGATAAACGACAGTTCAGGGCTCCAGATAAGAGGGAGTGAACAAATCAAACATTTTCTCACTAAAACCGCACCAAATCCTATGGTGTTACTACTCATTAGAATCGTCTCAAGGAGACGATTCTAATGAGTATTGACACCATAGGGTTTAAAGCAGAAATAAAGGTTTTAGTAATCCTCCCCTTATCTGGAGCCCTGCAGTTATCGAGATTACATCAACAAAACACCTCAAATGCTATGTTGATATAAAACAGTATAAGAATTGACATCATATCTAAATATAAACATTATGTAAGTTTCGAACTTACTATGTCATACGCGCTGTCAGTCTCTTCAAAGCTCTCTGGTCCAGGCGCTGCACCATTTCCATTGTTCTGTTCTTCTTCCGATTCTGATTCATCGAATTCGTCTTTCTTCTTCTTCTGTTTCTTAGTCTTAGACTTCGATTTCTTGCCGACATCATTTTCAAGGGCTCTTTTCCTGGGTGGCATGGTTTCAATCTAAAATTCGATCGGTTTAGGTGAGAATCTCAGGATTTTGAGTTTACAACAATGCCGCCAAAGTTTTCATGTGTTTTCTTTTTTTCATCAATTCCCGGATTTTCACGCAAGCGTCACGCGAGAGTTCCCGCCATTTGCATATTCCGGATGTTTCATTGGATAGGTAGAGATCGGATAAAACTTTTCCTGCGTCGTTTTTCAAAACTGAAATCTATGGTGGCATATTTCTGACACCAGTTAAACACTTGATTCCTGTTAATATCTCACATACATATTTAACTAGTTACTTATCTAGAAAACTTTCGCGTTAGTTTTCAGATATTTAACGGGTAAGTGGAATGTGGAAACTTTTCACGATAACCAGATAAATATCTGAACACGAACTTTGTCATGATAGTGCTTAAATTTATATACTGCCACCACTTAACGAATTTATTTAGTTACTTAACTAGATAATTAATAAGAAAAGTTTCAATTTACCAGTTATCTAAAAGGTAGTGACTAGGGGTACGTGACCGTACCTCTAATATTTGAAATTAGCGGTACGGTCACGTACCCCTAGCGAGCCCTGTGAGGGTTGACTAGGGGTACGTGAGTCCATAACACTGTATAGCAACACTTTATTGTGTCTGCAGATACGTTAATAGCGATGCTAATGTTAATAATATCTCATTTCAACCTTCTATTCTGACTGTTTAACGCAGAAAAGCAAAAAAAAAATAATCCAAAAATAATTTCCAATCGGCATTTTTTTCACGGCAGCGAAAATTATACCTATGAATAAAGAACGTTCACACATTTTTACAAACATGTATAAATATCCAATACCAGCCTTGTTTAGAATAAATGCACTGTTTAATTGCGATCAGTTATCAAACGTGTTTTACGAGTTGATTTGTGTAGGTCATTAACCAGCAAACTTGGGTACCGGCAAACTTACATGTTTCGATACTTGATTGCCGAAGCTTCGATATTTAGATCGAATCCGGGTCAAATCGGCCCAAAACCAAATCGGCCCGGGTCAATTCGGACCGGGTCAAATCGGCCCCAAAATATGCCGGGTCAACTCGGCCCAATAATGCCGGGTCAATTCGGCCCAATATTGTAGATATAGCGGACATGTCTTTATTGACTTATTTTGATTTATTGGTTCAGTTTTTTTAAGTTTGGACAGAGAAAATATTGCAAAGAGTGTCAAATTGTTTTGATTTTGATCAGATATGGAATGCAGACTTGCAGAGTCCAGCTATATTTGAAATTATCGTCGCATATCAAAAAGTTACAAACACATTTTGGATCCTGATTAGACGCTAGGCTTTGTTTTAAATGTTGTCAGTTGCTTTTAATACTGCATATAAATAAGATATACTTGTAGGCACTAATATCATGTAGAATTATGTAATAATACATACCCTACAATCAGCTATGCGCAAAATGCCCAGTGTGTCGCCAAATTGCTTGTTTGCAGTAAATGTGTTAATTGATGTTTGACATGTTGTTGTGATAGTTAATCAGAAACCTCTTCACTGTCTTACTCCAGGTACGTCGTTATTTGCAAACAGCTTTGGTCCTTATGAGACACGTTAAACGGTTTCTGACTAGGATCAAAACTTTTTTTATGATGTGAAAACACAAAATAAACTTTGAGAAATAAAAGCAGACACACTTGCAGATGACATCTTAAGAGATCTGGAGGTTAACTTAATTTATAGATCTGTTTCCGATCTGTATCCAAAATGGTATTGTATACACGTTTCATGTGTGTTTCTCGTTTTACTAAAATCCTCGTTGACTTATTTCGTTAAATTGCAATTTACACAATTTCTGAATAGCATTGCATTATTGCTATACTAAATCAATTCAAGTACAACATTAATTGCTTTGGTTAAATTCAATTCTTCAGTTTCACTCGTAACTGATATGTATTAATGTAACTTTGGTAACACAAATATCACATGTAAAGGTGAAAACGTGATATACAAAGCATAATCAGTTTTCTTGTTTAGACACTAATTAAAAAAAATGGGCCGATTTGACCCGGTCCGATTTGACCCGGTCCGATTTGGTTTTGGGCCGATTTGACTCGGGGTCCGATTTGGTTTTGGGCCGATTTGACCCGTTACCTTTAGATCTACCACTTTATATTCATCGCTAAGTTAGGAAGGCACATCAGCAGTAGTTTCTTACAAGCTTATTGTATTAATTAAGTTACCATTGAATCAAAATTTTAAGAAAAAAACTTAACATTGGTCACGGATTTTCAGATATCGGGCGTATCTGACGATAATTAACCCAATACATGTATGCGGAATACATCTATTCTCATCGCTGCCGGTGAGAACAAGTTGGGTGGGGAATATTTGTCGAAGTTTCTTTGTTTTTCTCCATTAAATATCCACAAGATAAGGTAGAAATGAGAGATAATTAATATTAGCATCAATAAAACGTATCTGCAGGCAAATTAATATGTTGCTACATAGTTTAAATGACTCACGTACCCCTAGTCAACCCTCACAGGGCTCGCTAGGGGTACGTGACCGTACCGCTAATTTCAAATATTAGAGGTACGGTCACGTACCCCTAGTCACTACCTATCTAAAAATAGAAACCTTGTATTCGTACTTTGACTATTTCGGATTCTTTAAAAAATACACTTGTAGGCCTATTTTACAAAATGACAAACAGCGTAGAACTTGGTCCATTGTTTCCTTTAGGAGCTCTATCTCTGATCTGGGTCTACACCGTTTACCCAGAGACCATACATACATGTATGTATGGTCTCTGGTTTACCCAGGTCTGGTTTACTCCACTAGGGTAAACTGCTTGTGAAGGACGAGTCTACTCATCGCCAGGGTCGAATGAGTTGACACAGACCTGTGACAGCTTAAAACAAGATGAAATTAAATCTGAGAGCTCATAGGCTACTGCTATATCTTCACAGCACCAAGCAGCCACCTGATTAACTATTAACGAAGTCTAAGAGTCTTTCGGTCTGGATCTATGTACAATGTTTGCATAGGTCAGATCATGGGTCAGATACAGCTGTGAAAACATTATTCTTTCCCGTTTAAACGCAAACGCAAACGAAACACAAACGCATTTCAACAAAATTTAGAAAATGACTACTTCTTGCCAATTCTGAATGTAAATTAAAACTTGAAAGGCAAAGAGTTTGGAAACCGGTCAGACGCCGGGTTACTCAGCGTCTGATCTGGCTCCAAATTGTTTGCAAGGGAAATAATAGATTTAGCGTAAAAGCCTTAATTGGAAATATTCCACTTACTAGATAATTATGTCAAATATTAACTAGATTCTTTTCAGAAAAGCTTAGTGGTAACTGGTATCAGAACCATGCCACCATATAAATCGTCTTAAAATTATTGTTTTTTGGTATCGATAGTTGAATAATCTGCATTACTCATATAAAATGCGACAATAAAATTCAATATACCTATGCAATATTCCGCAACCTAATAGAACTATTGCACTTTAAATTCATTGATAGATTAAAATGATTTACAAGATAACTTTGTCATATAAATAGATATATACCCTTTAAATACGAAAATAGCATTTGGTTACCTTAGCAATCACCTTATAAAATGTTATACATTATTTTGTTTACAGTGCTCTCTCCCTTCAAATACCCTCCTAACAATGGCTCACTCCTTGCAACGACCCTTGCCACTGTTCACAAAACAGGACAATTATGTCCAACCTATTCACGCCTGTGCACAATGTAGTCTGCTTAAAATGTTCGTATGCTGTTTCTCCCAAAAATTGACAGAAAAAACTTGATGACGAGTGACAAACAGCTTGAATCCAGATGAGACGTCTGGTCTAGATTTTAGCTGTTTGAATATTTCCCCTCCTAAAACAAATTCCTCCGAAAAACGTACACAAGTTGTGACATCATTTGGGTGTCGTTGTAAAGAGGGAGCACTGTATATTGAAAATTTAGTCTAACTCGAGCGTTTTGTAGGCAAAGATCCTGATTTAAAAACATTGTACAGCTTATATTTGTTTTACAATATTAATGAGCCCATTGAGCCCCAGTGGCAAGTATTATCACGTTATCATTATCAAACAGTGAAAATGTGAAACACACGTACACGTGTACTATATTCTACATAAACAGTGTAGACCCAAACGAGAGGAGCCCTAACGGGACCCTTTCATAAGGGTTTGAACTATGTTGTCAATGGTTGCGATCAACTGTAAAAAAAAAACACACCCAAAAAACAAACAAAAACCCCAAACAAACAAAAACCCGAAGAAAACAAACTTTTTTTTAGAAAACTTGAATTGTTTATTTAAGAAAATTAGGGATGAATGAGTTAACTTTTGTTTTAATTAACCATTAACATTAATACTCTTCTTATCTATACTTACAAACAAAAACGTGTCCGAAATTACAGGTATAATGATTGTATGATATGTAGAAGAAATGGAGACACTAATCCATTCAGCGCCATGAATTGACGTCGTCAATTTTAAACAACCATGGTCGTCTGCTTTTATTTCTCAAATCTAAAATTAAAATAGTTTGACTTAACAAATATGTGTGGTGAGTGTCAAGCAATTTGGATCCTAATCAGGCTTCGAGGTTATAAAACTTAAAATGAATTTTGTGCCCAAAACATATTTCTCAACTCATAACAACTCGGCAAACAGTTTGTATATAACCAGTATTTGCATACATTTTTATACTGTAAAAATATACCCAAATGAGGATACTCAAATATCAAAGCGTGTTATGTAAAAACTAGAGCCTTTAATAAAAAATTAAGTATTATAACATCGGGACCTGACGTCTGTTCTTGATCCACACTGTTTGCAAATAACTATTGTACTTGGTGTAAGGCAGCGAAGAGGTAAACTAACAACAACAGCAATAATGATCATTATAACAGTCGAAACTCGATACTTCGAACTAGCTTAAATCGACCATACATGTATATCATATGTTTAATTTCAATAAATCTATCTCGCCTATATCGAACATACCCGTATTTCAAAGTTAAAACGTGGCTAAGCCACGTTTTAACTGTGAAATATGGGTATGTTCGAACTAAACCGTGTTCGAAGTATCGAGTTTCGACTGTACTGTACGTGTATATTTATAATAAAAAATAGTATTCTTGTGTATTATTTTAAAACTTCTCGCATGACTCTTTCAGCACTATCAACCTTTATTAGAGACATTTGTAACTATAGTTTACATCCAAATCAGGCTCCACTGATTCTAACTATTAGTGGTCTGAACACCAGACCGATTTCAGATCCTTCTGCACATAATAGTTTCATTAAGAGACGACAGTATCTCGGCATTGAAAGTGTTCAGGAAACCATACTAGGATTCAAGGTTACAAAGCTTTTGAGTTGAGTTTAAGTTCGTTATTAAGCATTTGATTGGTCAGATTTGAGCCTATGCTCAAATCTGACCAATTCAATGCTTGAGAACGACTTTAGACTCAACTCAAACTCTTAATAAACATTGGGGCCATGTACAGTCTTTTCCTCCCTGAAACTTGAAATGGACAATTCCAGTTTCTAGTTAAGTCTAGTCCATTGTAGTTGACATTTGTCAATTTATTGCCGCCAAAATGATAAACAGTGCAAATCCTGATCAGAGGACTCCTACATAGAGGAGTCTTCTGGTCTGGATCGGTAGTGTTTTCCTAAAGGACAAGTGTACTTTTCACAGATGAACTGGTTGCAAAGAACGGCTATATACGTCATAGGGGTTCAAAGATTTAAATTGCAAATTGAATACACCGACTAAACTTGCAAAATAATTAATTTTAACTTTCAAATCTGAGACCGAGACATAATATCTAAACAGTGAATTTATTGCCTGAAAATATGAATAAACGAAAACATGACAGAAAGTGAAATGAAAAAAGAGTTAAAACATGTGTACATGTTCCCTCTCAACAACGGCTCCCTCCTTACAACGACTCCCTCCTTACAACGACATTCGCCGCTGTTCCCAAGAAAGTTCTGTTTTATGTTTGAACTGATGCATCATCGTCTACTAAAAATTGTTGTCTGCTGTTTTTCTTACATAAATGACATTTTGACAGAAAAAGCATAATGACAAATGACAAACAGCTTGTATCCAGATCAGACGCCGCGTTACGCGGCGTCTGATTTGGATTCAAGCTGTTTGCAAATGTAAAATAAGTTCCATCCCTATAACGACTCCCTCCGAACAACGCACACAATCTGTGTCTCCCATTGGGTGTCGTTGTAGAGAAGGAGCGCTGTACAAACAAATAAATGAATGTACGAGTTTTCTGCATTACTTTAAAGAGGCTCGCAACCATGCAGATTCAGCATTAAAAACAGTAATTTGTAAATACATGTATATGTCAAATGCTTATATAAATGGGTAAGAATTAGTTTGGGATAAGAAATTCTGTTTAAAAAATGCATTTCAATAAAAAAAAAAGAAGCTCTAGTGGGATTCGAGCCCGTGACCCTCCATGCGGGGACAGACACGCAAAATAAGGAAACCCCTTTGTCAACTCGACCTGGGCTATTCATATCTTTCGAATCGATTTAACGTACTTCAGTGTGTAGCGATGGATAATACACAATTCGGCTCGGAGTTATGTCTGAGCCCGTGTTCAATTTCTGTTGCGTCTTTCGACGCAACGGATAAAACGATGGAAAATATCTACAAAATGAAGATTTGAAGACCTTTCTTAAGGATGTTTTTAGACTGGTCATATTTTTCTAATGCCAGATGCACGATAATGCTACACACGCATTTTCTTTTATTTTTGCAAATACACCATCCGGTTGCGAGTCGCTTTAAATAATCCTGCATTAGGCTGCCACCTGCCATGTAGGCTATATATATTTCAACTCTTGTGAGGTTGCTTTTAAATACAGTTTTGATTTTACAGTGGAGAATACGTTTCTCTTTCTCTGGTTTAAACGAGTTGAAATTAGAATTAGGGGCCTATTTATTATTTCCATTGCAAACAGTTTGGAGCAACCCTGACTCCAAACTGTTTGCCACTCAGATTAAAATAAACAGTAAGAATTGCCAAACGGTTGCATTTTCTACATTACATACATAGAGTGCATTGCGTTTGGCGCTTAAAACGGGAACGAATAACGTCTTCTCCACTTAGTAACTTAATGTCATTGCTTATTGCTGAGTGGATGACATTACCAAGACTGGTTTACCGCTTGTCCCAATATTATCAACAGTTTGAGTTGAGTCTGAGATCGTTCTCAAGCATTTGATTAACCAGATTTGAGAACGATCTCAGACTCAACTCAAATGCTTCATAACCTTGCCGACCCTGTTGGGTCAGAGTCAACAACAGAAACAATACTGGGGCCCGTTTTACTAAACAACTTACGCAAAATTTTTGCGTACGTCAAAATCGTTTTACTCTTATTTTTCGATCATAAACGTTTGCAAACATCAAAAAGCCAGATCAGAGGACGCGCTAAAAGCGCGTCCTCTGATCTGGCTATTTGCTGTTTGTAGCAAGTGATAATAAAAAATATAAATTAAAAAGTAAATTTTGACTTACGCAAAATGTTTGCGTAAGTAGTTTAGTAAAACGGGCCCCTGGTCTCCATGTGGCTTCAATTTCCAGAGTGTACCAGCACGTTTAGTGGTACATGTAAAAGACACCCGAAAAAGATCCGAAGTTTCCATTTCAAATGGTATCTGAATCTCAAAATCTAGGTGTCTCGAATGTTAACGGATCAATACCCTTTTTGCAAAAACATATGCTTAAATAGCTTCCATTTGAGCTGATTAAAAGAACACAAATGCTTGGCATTCCATCTTGGCCCTTTTTTGTCAAATAACCACCACTAATCTCTTTATGTTTTTTACCCCCGACCCTAAAGTTTTTAAAGGAAAATTAAAAAAAATGTTTTTAAAAAATTTAAAAAAAAAAGAAGGAAAAAAGGCTTGTGTTAAAAGCAAACACCACATTTTTTATTAAAATATAATACCGGTATTTATTTGATGCAATGGTTTTCAGATTGAAACAAGAACTATTTCACATAATTATATTATGAAATACCTTACAATTTAAACTTGCAAATCAAGATAAATCATTTCAGACACTTTCAATGTTGAATACAACAAGAGCAAGGTCATTATTTGTCATATAAACCCATCCTTTGATTGTAAAAAAAATCGCATATATGCCCTATATAAAAACTTTTTAAAAAATAAAAACTTTTTCCTACCGACCTACCCTAAAATTTTGAGAGGGTGAAACCAGAAACACACATATTTTTTTTTAGGCCTTACAAAAAATACGGAAAGGGCGAGACATTAGAAATTCTTTTCGATATACATATATACATGTTTATACAGCAAAATATCTCTATTACGATCACTAAAACAAAGGTGTATAAAAGACATGTGATAGCTTAAATTAAGCAAGGTGACAGTGGAGCTTTACTGATAAAAACTGTCACTTTGCCTTTATCAGTCACCTGTCGATAACACCTATAAATGAAAACATTTGTGGGGTCATTTATCTTGATTCTTGACACACTAGGCTACCCCATAAATGCGCCGTTTTACGCCTTTAATTACTTCCTCCATCGAACAAAATAGAGCGGGTGTGGCAATGATTTATTATGGTCTCTGGTGTGTGGGTTTTACCGACCACTTCAACAATTTTATATGATATCTACATCTACAGGTTACAAGCTCGTCGCTGCCGTCAAACTACTAAAGCGCGGTGGTGGTTTGCGTAAGAAAAAGATAAAGAGAAGTATTAGAAAAGTTAGACATCAGTAAAGTAAAGATAAAGTGAAAAAAGAAAAAGAAGGGTTTGGCCTCGCTTTCGCTCTTCTATCCCAGACCTATAGATATGTCGATATGTTCGATAATATAAGCATATATTTATTCAATGTTAGCAACACAGTATAAGAAACAACTGTAATACGCATTCTCGAGCAACACTGTCCTACGTAACGCTTAATTTGACAGAGAATAGTTCAGTTTTGCAACAAGACCAAAATGCTTTAATTAGCGACTACTGTCTGTAATCACGGAGCAGACACAAATTTCTCCATGCTGTAATACCGAACACAGGTGCTTGTATTTCCGAACACCTTGTCTTTTTTTTTTAAAAATAAATAAACACACATCCAAATCATACCTGATAATAGGCAATAAACATTTTATTCCTACTAGAATAAGATATAGGGTTTAGATACTACTTTGCAAAAAAAGTTTATTCTAAATTAATTAGCAAAATTATCTAAGTACTAGTGCTGTGAGGTAAGCAATTACAGTATTATTGCACAGTGCTGGCTTTTAGTCCCATTTGACTACGGTGAAAATACACCAAAATGTATTCGGGTAGTGGATTAAATTCGAGGTAGTAAGACGCTTGATTTATTTGTTATCATGGATTTGTACCAAGAGGCTGCTAAAATTGTTGATAAAGTCCTTGCTAAGACAGATTCATTGAAATCGCTTGTGTTTTCCTCAAATATACAGGTATTTTTCACAATTAAACTGATAATGAAATATTCTGACTCTGTTTAAATAACTAATATATTTAACTTTAATGGGTTTTCGCGACTAATTAGGCGATTGAAGTTAGGCAATGGTAGCTGCAGTACTGTACCTCTAACTCTAGTTACGATATCGCAACTAGGCAATCGGACACTAAATCTAGACATGAAACAATATGCGACTTTACTTGGAACTATGGTTCGGTCTATAGTGACTATAGATCCTACTAAACATGACTTTATACTGGCAAAAAGATGGGTCGGGGTAAAATACTGACGTCTTACGCTTACAACAAAGATATCGTTGAATTTTGCTGACAACAAAGGCGTATAGTGATTTGACTGACGATATGAAATATATAGCAAATCGATGACGCTTGTAAATGGAGTAGGAATATTGACTGAATACAATAAGAAATGAATAAAAGAAGTCATTTTACAAAGAGTAAATTGACACGGAGTTATTTATATTGAAGTTTAATATCAAATATGGATGTAAGATTAATGTTAAAAGAATGAAATTGTGAATGTATGAAGAATGAAAATGTGAATTTGTGAATGTATTGTGAATGTATGAATTTTAAAATTATTAAAACGCCGACGAAAAATCCACATACTTTAAGGGATACATCCACCACTGCAGTGTATATTTATATCTACATGAAATTTAAATTTAAATTTAAAATTTAATATTTTTTTTTAGTTTGAATTAAAAAGAAAGAAAAACTTTGACAAAGAGACATTCGCCAGTGAAGTGTGACTGACTCATGAGTTCTAAATTTTAAAATTTTAAAATTTAATTTTTAATTTTTTTTTTTTCAAGTCAATATTTTGGTTTTAGCTGATGATGTTAGAGTCTGTGCTACACTTGAACATAATGCACTTGGCCAATGACTAGACCCAAAAACACTCACCACATAAAGATAGTAGCATTTTGGCTGACGACTTAAGCAAAGCGGGAAAAAACTGACGGCTGTCAAATGACTAGGCTGAAAAACACTGACGACTTAAGATTAGAGCGATTTTTGACTGACGCTGATGATGTTAGAGTCTGGGCTACACTTGAACATAATACTCTTGGCCAATGACTAGACCCAAAAACACTCACCACTAAAAGATAGTAGCATTTTGGCTGACGACTTAAGCAAAGCGGGAAAAAACTGACGGCTGTCAAATGACTAGGCTGAAAAACACTGACGACTTAAGATTAGAGCGATTTTTGACTGACGCTGATGCTGTTAGAGTCTGGGCTACACTTGAACATAATACACTTGGCCAATGACTAGACCCAAAAACACTCACCACTTAAAGATAGTAGCATTTTGGCTGACGACTAAAGCAAAGCGGGAAAAAACTGACGGCTGTCAAATGACTAGGCTGAAAAACACTGACGACTTAAGATTAGAGCGATTTTTGACTGACGCTGTGTAGATATATTGGGAATTGACGGACTAGATTAGATATGAATAAAACTTGTCATTTAAAATACATACATAAATAATTATAATCTATATGCAATCTTTTAAAAGTGAAATGCCGACATAAAAGAACAACATTTTATCTAGACATGCGCCGTAGAATTGTCACTAAATCTGTCTTTTTTCAGTTATAAAAGTATTAGATTTAAAGTTAATTCCAAAGATTGTTTAAGTTTATGTTTTATGTTATACAGATGTAAATGTATTGGGGATTGATTGACTTCGTTTTATTTGAATAAAACATGGCATGTACCGGATAAGAAATTTTTTTGATTTTTCAGTTTATTTAAAAAAAAAATGAAACAAATTCATTATTTGTAAACTGAAACTAAGAAAGATGATCCACACATTATCCAAGAGATATGCGTGATGGAATCACCAAAGAAATATAGAATTGATATTTTAAGATAGTAACTGATCATTTTAAACGTGACATTCCAGATCATGAGCAACACGATTCATTCATCAGGTTTATCCTATTAAATCTCTCTACCAATCAAATAAATCTACTTCATAAGCCACGCCCTATACCTATTTATTGTCACGGCCCATTACACCACGTGTCCGACAGAGACACGAGATAATATTTAAAGTTTTCCAGGGCCTAGGCTATATAGGCGATCACTTCTCTCGCTAATTGCGATTATAATGCTAAAGGAAATAGATCAATTTTGTTTGTATCATAATAGCTATTAACGTGAAAGTTTTGTTTGATTCTTTCATGTAATGTCATTAATCATTTGTAATTTATATGGATAGAAGCAAAGTACTTTGCTGAAAGCTGAATTTAACAATTAGAATTATATATA
The DNA here is from genome assembly GCA_922989275.2 of Gari tellinella. NCBI lineage: Eukaryota > Metazoa > Mollusca > Bivalvia > Cardiida > Psammobiidae > Gari > Gari tellinella. The sequence goes on along the minus strand of OV277870.1, from coordinate 21,129,297 downwards.
TGACAATACCTTCAAAATATTTAATGTCAATTTTTTATTTAATTACCTGCGCAATATTAAATCAAAGATACTATACCCTTAAGTTATTAATATAATAGATTTTATCAAGATCTCTCATATACCTGTATAATATATCAATCCAATTTAGTATAGTCCGTTTTTGGCAAATGAGGGACGATTTTAATAATATTTCACAAATTGACAAACAGATCCTGATCCGAAAGGACCCCTCTGTTCAGGATCTTCACTGTTTGCACTATGTATTTAACCCAAATTCCCAATACCATAGTGAATAGGCGCCAAAAGAAACTTAGAGTATACAAATATGCTGTACCTATATGTTAATAATATGTTAATCTCGGGACACACGTGCAATGGATATGGTTCCTAAAGGAGCTTTCTGTTTGGCTGTCGCCTTGCTTTAGGATGTCGCCTATCTTTTGTGAATCAGCAGGCCTTTATTAAGTGGTGGTGGTTGAGGGGTTGTACCGTGTTTTAAATGTAGTTATGTCTTAACGTCCCCACTGCCCTACCAATATTAAAATAACCTGATCAGACGCCGAGTTACGTGACGCATGCACATTACCCAAACTTGATTCTGTTCAGTAAACTCATTGACTAAAATTAACATGGCGCTCGGCAATGCTCGCGTAATATTATTGTAGTCAACGCGTTTTTTTAAATTTCACGTATTTTTAACTCAGTAAATCATTACTTGCAATTGTGCTGTTCTACTATATTCGATCATTTTTAATTTTACAAACTTTGTATACTTATTTATTATAATTATTTTTACAAAAAAAAAATCATGGTGGATATCAAATTTAAATAATACATGTAACAAGTCTCTATTCTTATGTGGTCCGTGATTTCCCTATATCCTTATGTCGTCAGTTAAATCCAACTATCTTCAGCCACGAGCGTCAGCTATTTTCGACAGTGACATCACTATAATATTATAAACTTAGACATACTTCATCGGCAAATGTCTCTATATCTTCTACTTTTCTTTTCTCACATATTTATCATATATTCGTTTTTGCTATTAAACTTCAAAATAGATAATTAATTTACTACTTACTCTTGTAAAATGACTCCTTTAATTCATATCTAATGTATCCAGTTAATATTCCTACCACAGTTACAAAGCGTCAGTGATTTCACTCAATTCTTATGTGGTCAGTGATTTCTTATTAGCCGCTTACAGCGTCAGTCAAAAATCGCTCTAATCTTAAGTCGTCAGTGTTTTTCAGCCTTGTCATATGTTTTTCCCTCTTTGCTTAAGTCGTCAGCAAAATGTTACACTCTTAAAGTGGTAAGTGTTTTTCAGCCTAGTCATTTGACAGCCGTCAGTTTTTTCCATCTTTGCTTAAGTCGTCAGCAAAATGCTACTATCTTTAAGTGGTGAGTGTTTTTGGGCCTAGTCATTGGCCAAGTGTAGCTAAGACTCTAACATCATCAGCTAAAACCAAAATATTGACTTGAAAAAAAAAAGTTAAAATTTAAATTTTAAAATTTTAAAATTTAGAACTCATGAGTCAGTCATACTTCACTGGCGAATGTCTCTTTGTCAAAGTTTTTCTTTCTTTTTAATTAAAACGCAATTTTTTTTTTTTAAATTTAAAATTTAAATTTAAATTCCATATAGATATATACACTGCAGTGGTGGATGTATCCCTTAAAGTATGTGAATTTTTCGTCTTTCGTTTTAATCATTTTAAAATTCTTAAATTCACAATACATTCACAAATTCACATTTTCATTCTTCATACATTCACAATTTCATTCTTTTAACATTAATCTTACATCCATATTTGATATTAAACCTCAACATAAATAACTCCGTTTCAATTTACTCTTTGTAAAATGACTTCTTTTATTCATATCTTATTGTATTCAGTCAATATTCCTACTTCATTTACATAGCGTCAGTGATTTGCTATATATTTCATATCGTCAGTCAAATCACTATACGCCTTTGTTGTCAGCAAAATTCAACGATATCTTTGTTGTAAGCGTAAGGCGTCAGTATTTTACCCCGACCCCAAAAAGATTAAAACAATTATGCACAATACATTTTTCGCATAAAAAAGCTGTAAATTTGGTCTCAAATCAAGTAGATCTAAGCTGTTACCCATACTGGTGAGAGATTTGTGGTAGAGCAGTTGGTAAAGCACTCATCATAAGCTAGGGGCCCCAAGTTCGAGTCCTGGTCTAGCTACATTTCATCTTTTACAACCGGTTACATATATGAGATGCAATCCTCAATCCACGGACTCTTACAATGTAGTTTAGATTCCGAAATCTGATTATCCAGCGGTATGTTAATATGACAAGTATGTTTATAAACGACATTTAAGGATACAGATAGCAAAACTCAAGGTGGGGAAGGTGGACAAAAAGAGAAAATATTAGAAAAATTGTGTTATTGAGAGACTTGTTAATATGTTCATTTTAAACAAAGTTTGAACGTTCAAAGTGATCATATTGATTCGGAAATAACTTTTACACATCAAACATATGCAAGCTATAATTAATGTTCTTGTCGTCTGAATAAATCAACATTTCCAGAGTTGACCTATCTATATTTTCTTCCAGAAAATATCATCAGGGTGTCAAACAGTTTTGATCCAGATGAGATGCTGAGTTATTCCGGGGGTCTCATCTGGACCCAAACGGTTTGCAAAAGTTTAATATAAAAAAATCGTCTGAAGTGTGCAGAAGATTCACCCATTACCCCATAAATAGCCTTTTTACGCCTTTAATTTATTCCTCCATTGAATAAAATATTTCCTACCGGTATTTATACAGTCATGAATAAGTATTGTAAAATATTTTTTCATTATTCTAGCAGATTATAGCTTAAATCAGGCTGAAAGTAAAGCAGAATGTGACACATTTTGCTTTACTTTCAACCTGCTTTAAGTGTTCATTTATTTTCAATACTAGAAACTGGCTATGAGGCAATGGGTGAATGACAGCAATAACTTTAAATGCAAGCAGCTCTAGACTAGGTCTAGATAAAGTGTGTATTTTCTTATTTTAACCAACAGAACAAGAAGGCGTTGTATGCTATTGTCTGTGAAAGTCTCAAATATCGACAGATTCTGCTCGAGATATTGGAGAAATGTAAGATACTGAAACAGGAGAAGATCCTTAAACAGAATGAGTGTCTTGGGACAGTGCTGTTGTATGAACACCTGCTTGGAAGGGGCATCAAAGGAAGATATGGAGTAAGTGCTAGTGGTGTACCGATTAATCGTGGTATGATCGCTGATCACGCTGCGAAGGTTATGATCAATGACAGGTGTGTCATAGTTGACGTTTTTATACATGTATTAACTTTGGGATATTCAACTTCACTGAAATTTGAAGAAGAGGAGACAGCATCAGAGCACCAGATAAGGGTAGTTTTTCAAAAACTAAAATCTTTATTTCTGAATTAAACCCTATGGTGTCAATACTCATTAGAATCGTCTCTTCGAGACGATTCTAATGAGTTGTAACACCATAGGATTTGGTGCTAAAAAAAGTGAGAAAATGTTGGATTTGTTGAAAAAACTAACTCTTAATCTTATCTGGAGCCCTGCAGCATTAAATTCCTCTTTAACACATTCACCCCTGAAATTTAAATGGATACAGCGTTGCCTCCCTACAACGTCACCCAATGGGAGACACAAATTGTGTGCATTGTTCGGAGGGAGTCGTTATAGGAAGGGAATTGGTTTACATTTGCAAATAACTTGAATCCAGATCAAACGTCGCGTAACGCGGCGTTTGATCTGGATTCAAGCTGTTTGTCACTCATCATTAACTTTTGTTCTGTCAAAATGTCAAATATGTAACTTTTAGAAAAACAGCAGACGACAATTTTAAGCAGACGATAGACTATCGATAGTACAGCAGTATGATTCTCCTGTTCAAGGAACAGCAGCAAGCGTCGTTGTAAAGAGGGAATCGTTGTTCAGAGGGCCGTTGTAGGGAGGGAATACTGTAATTCAAGTTTCCAATTAAGTCTAGTCTATTTTGACTTATTGCATATTGACTAACAGTGTAGACCTTGATCAGAGGGCTTTTGACTTATTGCATATTGACTAACAGTGTAGACCTTGATCAGAGGGCTCCTACAGTGTCTTCAATGTTTGCATGATAGGACAAGTGTACTCTTCACAAATAAACTGTTTGCTAGTGGCGAATATACTTGTCGCTCGAGTTGAATGTGTTAACCCTTAAGGCTTTACTCCAAAGCCTGTTTCTAGTATTGACGATTACTCCATCATTAGAAACCACATAACCCTTTCCCCCCATAGAAGTGCCTTTTAGCGCATTTGATAAATTTATTTCTGTGCTGAAGACAGTCAAGAACATGTACCATATATATTTCCTATATACTAACACCTGTCTTTCAATCTAGAAACAGGGAAAGGGTTAAAGCAGGTTGAAAGTAAAGCAGATGCAGCTTAACCCTTTACCCCATAGCTTGTTTCTAGTCTTGAAGACAGGTGAGTAATAAAGCAGTCTGTTTACTACTTGTAAATTATAACGGTACATATTCTTGGCTGTATATAACTATTTTCTTCAGTGGAGGAATAAAATTAAGGTCGCAAAATGCATATCTATGGAGTAAAGGAATCTTAACTCGGGAGAAAACAGACATTATGTGAGAAATATTTTTTCATGCTTATACCATGCCTTTTTGATGAAAAATTGAAAAGTTTTCCTGCATCCTCATTCCTGACTGGTGGATGCTTAAATTAGGCTGAAAGTTCATTTAGGAGCTTTCCGCCTTATACTTTCAGTTTAATTTAAGCAACCTACCTGTCATGGAAACTGAAAGCATGCTACAGGGGAAAGGGTTAATGCACAAGAGACTGTTTATTTGAGCAGGTCTGCTTCAAGAAGCACAAGTTTACCATACACACACAGACAGAGCTAATGAAGATAAGAGCTGGAGTGACAGATATCCGACAACTTTGCACGTCACAACCAGGAAGTTCAGGTAAGTTAACACTTTTCCCCATTGTCTGTTTTAGTTTTGAAGACAAGTAATTACTTAAAGCAATTTGAAAGCCTGATTTAAGCTATGTCTTTTTAGCTCACCTGAGCTAGCTCAGGGTGAGCTTTTGCAATCCTTGAATGTCCGTTGTTCGTCGTCCGGCGTCAACAATTTTAGTGTTTATTCTCTAGAGGCCACAATTTTAATCCAATCTTTCTGTGACTTGCTCAGATTGTATATTACCATAAGAGTTCGAATGAGTTTGATTATGGTTGAAATCTGACCAATAGGTCAAGAGTTATCTACCTTTGAATTGCTGAAAATGCCATATTTAAGTGTTTACATTCTAGAGGCCACACTTTTTATCAAATCTTTCTTGCTCAGATTGTATATTACCATAAGAGTTCGAATGAGTTTGATTATGGTTGAAATCTGACCAATATGTCAAGAGTTATTTACCTTTTAATTGCTGAAGATGCCATATTTAACAGTGTTTACCCTCTAGAGGCCACAATTTTTATCCAATCTATCTTTAACGTGCTCAGATTTCGAGAGTTATCTACCTTTGAATTGCTGAAAATGCCTTATTTAAGGGTGTTAACACTGTAGAGGCAATAATTTTTATCCAATCTATCTCAAACTTGCTCAGATAGTATATGACCACAAGAGTTCAGATGAGTTTGATTATGGTTGTAATCAGTCGAATAGGTCAAGAGTTATCTACCTTTGAATTGCTGAAAATGCCATATTTAACGGTGTTTACACTCTAGCCGCCACAATTTTTATCCAGTCTTTTTCAAACTTGCTGAGATTGTATATTACCATAAGAGTTGCAATAAGTGCGATTATGGTTGAAATGGAACCAATAAGTCGAGAGTTATCTGCCCTTGAATAGCTGAAAATGCCATATCTAACATGGTTTACACTCTTGCAACTACAGTTTTCAATGGATTTTGATTATACTTGCACACAAAGTATATAGCTATAAGTTCTCGGAGGGGTGCAATTATTGTTGAAATCTAATAATTGTGGCAATAGTTATCTGCCCTTGATATACTTTGAAATGCTAGAAAAGGCTTCATTTCAGTATTGTTTAGGCTCTAGTTATCTGCCCTTGATGTACTCTACTATACTAGAATTATGAGGTTGTATTCCAAAATTGTTTACATGCTATACCCACAAATTTGAATAGATTTAAAACGAGTGAAACAGAAAGGTAAAGCTACCAGGCTTCAGTACAACAGGTGAGCGATATCAGGGCCTTCAGGCCCTCTTGTTGTACATATTTATGACTGTATAAATTTGAACTATTGTCTCAATTGGAGGAATAAAAAATACAAAATAAATGCTTTTTAAAGTCCCTTCTATCAGGGAAAGGGTTAAGTGGTCACCTGTCTTTAACACAACAAAGGCTAAGGGGTAAAGGCTGAAATATGACTTTCACTTTGTACTTTAGGGGTAGATTTGCCCAAGCTATGGGATAAAGGCTGAAATATGACTTTCACTTTGTACTTCAGGGGTAGATTTGCCCAAGTATGCCAGAATCAACACACTTTTGACTGCACCAGATGAAGCTTACAAACAGTTTGAGACCAATGGGTACCAGCATGTATCATGTACAGCAGACAAGTAAGACTTGATAACAACAGCAAGGAACCAGATAAGGGGAGTATTTCAAAAACTAAAAATCTTTATTTCAGCATTAAACCCTATAGTGTCACTACTCATCAGAATTTTCTTGAAGAGACGATTCTAATGAGTAGTAACACCATAGGGTTTGGTGCAGTACGAGTAAAAGAAGGTTGGGTTTGTTCAGATAACTCCCCTTATCTGGAACCCTGCAATAGTCAACACTCTTTACAGTAACAGTATTGGCTCCTAGTTCACATGTGTGCAGGTACATGATATGGAGCTATTTCTCGTCTTTGCCATATCCCTCCCTACTTGAAGCAACTTAATTGTAAACATCTGAAAATGTATATCAATATTTGATCGATGAATAAATATCCGCGATAAATCGATAGCGTTCCTATCAATGACAGCTCAAGCTATATGACCAGTTCACTGTTGCAGTGTCATACTTAAAGCAGGTTGAAAGTAAAGCAGAATGCACCCAAAGGCGCATTCTGGTTTACTTTCAGTCTGCTTTTAGCTATTATCTGCTAGGATTTAGAAAATATTCTTATGGTACATTTTCATGACTGTATAATAGGGGACTACATGTATTTTCTTCATTGGAGGAATACATTGTAGGTGTAACAAGAGTTGTCAGAGAGACAACAAAGCTCGCCATCGGCACATTTAGAAACTTAAAAGCACACTCAAGGTCACTGTGTTCAACCTTTTTGCCTGCATGGAAAGGTCTTGTCCATATACACATGAAAATCAAATACATGTATGAAGTTACACCTCAGGGGACATAGGAAATATAAGCATTTTTAGAAACCTAAACACAGATTTCGAAACCTTAACCCTGGATCAAAGTTCAAGGTCACGGTCACAGGGGTCCAAATTTTTCTGTGCATGGAAAGGTCATGTCTATATACACACACATACCAACTATGAAAGCAATACCTCAAGGGACATAGAAGTTATAGGCATTTTTCGAAACCTAAACACAGATTTCGAAACCTAAACGCTGGCCCTTAGTTCAAGGTCAAGGTCACAGGGGTCCAAATTTTTCTGTGCATGGAAAGGTCTTGTCCATATACACACACATACCAACTATGAAAGCAATACCTCAAGGGACATAGAAGTTATAGGCATTTTTCGAAACCTAAACACAGATTTCGAAACCTAAATGCTGGCCCTTAGTTCAAGGTCAAGGTCACAGGGGTCCAAATTTTTCTGTGCATGCAAAGGTCTTGTCCATATACACACACATACCAACTATGAAAGCAATATCTCAAGGGACATAGAAGTTATAGGCATTTTTCGAAACCTAAACACAGATTTCGAAACCTAAACACGGACCCTAAGTTCAAGGTCAAGGTCACAGGTGTCCAAATGTATCTGTGCATGGAAAGGTCTTGTCCATATACACACACATACCAACTATGAAAGCAATACCTCAAGGTACATAGAAGTTATAGGCATTTTTCGAAACCTTAACACAGATTTCGAAACCTAAACGCTGGCCCTAAGTTCAAGGTCAAGGTCACAGGGGTCCAAATTTTTCTGTGCATGGAAAGGTCTTGTCCATATACACACACATACCAACTATGAAAGCAATACCTCAAGGGACATAGAAGTTATAGGCATTTTTCGAAACCTAAACACAGATTTCGAAACCTAAACGCGGGCCCTAAGTTCAAGGTCAAGGTCACAGGGGTCCAAATTTTTCTGTGCATGGAAAGGGCTTGTCCATATACACACACATACCAACTATGAAAGCAATACCTCAAGGGACATAGAAGTTATAGGCATTTTTGGAAACCTAAACACAGATTTCGAAACCTAAACGCGGGCCCTAAGTTCAAGGTCAAGGTCACAGGTGTACAAATTTTTCTGTGCATGCAAAGGTCTTGTCCATATACACACACATACCAACTATGAAAGCAATACCTCAAGGTACATAGAAGTTATAGGCATTTTTCGAAACCTTAACACAGATTTCGAAACCTAAACACGGGCCCTAAGTTCAAGGTCAAGGTCACAGGTGTCCAAATATATCTGTGCATGGAAAGGTCTTGTCCATATACACACACATACCAACTATGAAAGCAATACCTCAAGGGACATAGAAGTTATAGGCATTTTTCGAAACCTTAACACAGATTTCGAAACCTAAACGCTGGCCCTAAGTTCAAGGTCAAGGTCACAGGGGTCCAAATTTTTCTGTGCATGGAAAGGTCTTGTCCATATACACACACATACCAACTATGAAAGCAATACCTCAAGGGACATAGAAGTAATAGACATTTTCTTAAAATTGTTTACGCCGTTGACGCCGACGACAACGACGACGACTACACCGGGGGTATTGCAATAGCTCATCATGTACTTCGTACAGGCGAGCTAAAAAGGCATATTTATGGAGGAATGGATTAATTGGTTAATAATTGATGCTGTTGTAGTGGTTATGTGTGATATACTCTACTGTATCTCATTTAAATTTCATATTTTTGCCTCATAACCCTTTACCCCATAGCCTGTTTCAAAGTATTGAAGATAGGTGACCACTTAAAGCAGATTGAAAGTAAAGCAGAATGTGTCCTTAGACACATTCTGCTTTACTTACAGCCTGTTTTAAATAATATTCAATCTGCAAGGATATAAAAAAAATATCTTATTTACATATTCATTACTGTATAAACTTACTATTATGTTGAACTATTTTCTTGTGGATGAATATATTAAAGGCGTAAAAAGGTGTATTTATGGGGTAACACAAGTTTGACTGCAGTTTTGTATTATTACATCATTTCAGTTTCACGGAAGTTGTTACTAACCTGGGCAAAGACAAGTTTACAACAGATCCACACATTCCAAACCTGCTGGTGTTTGCCCCTAATACAGATTTCCATAAAAACCCATTATACACCTCGGGAAAAATCATTGTACAGGACAAGGTAACCTTAGGGATGAATTAAATCCTCATTAAGCATTTAATTAATTCCTCCACTGAAGAAAATTGTTCCAATTTATAGTCATGAATACATGTATGTATCATATTTTCTTTATCCATTATTCATTAGCAGATGATAGCTTAACCCTTTGAACCCTAGTCCCGCATATAGGCGTCCTTTTCAAACAGTATACATGTGAAAAGAGCACTTGTCCTATGCAAATAGTGAATACCCAGATCAGAGGGCTCCGAAAGGAGCCCTCTGATCAGGGTCTTCAGTTTGTCATAATGCCAAACATTGACAAAAACAACCCTTAAAAGTCATAAATGGACTAGACTTAGATGGAAACTGGAATTATTCATTGAAAGTTTTAGGGAGGAAAGAGTTAAAGCAGGCTGAAAGTAAAGCAGAATGTGCCATAAACATACTTAACGTGAACACCTATAGATCTTCAATACAAGAAACAGGCTATGGAGATAAGTGTTCAAGACATCAGTTAACGCATTACCCCATAGCCTGTTTCTAGTATTGAAGATAGGTGGCCACTTTAACTCTTTCCTCCCTAAAACTTTAAATGGACAATGCCAGTTTCCATTTTAGTCTAGTCCATTTCTGACTTTTAAGGGTTGTTTTTGTCAATGTTTGGCATTATGACAAACAGTGAAGACCCTGATCAGAGGGCTCCTGATCTGGGTCTTCACTGTTTGCATAGGACAAGTGTACTATTCACAAGTACACTGTTTGAAAAGGACACCTATATGCGGGACTAGGGTTCAAAGGGTTAAGCAGGTTAAAAGTAAAGCAGAATGTGCCTTAAGGCTTTAAGCTTCCATCTTCTAGAAAATAGAAATGATTTCATGTCATATATATTCATAACTGTATAAATTAGAACTATTTTCTTCAGTGGAGAAGTAAATTTAAGGCATTCAAAGGCTTTGGTGCTGAAATGAGTGAGAAAGTGTTGAATATGTTCAGTTAACTCCCTCTTATCCGGAGCCCTGGTGTTATAGAGGAAGCAAATTAAATATCCCCTACGTCTAACCTTCATGTATCTTCCAAACCCTTAGGGTGTTCAATGACCATTGTTTACTGTTTAGTTTAGCAGTCTGTGCCCTGTGTGCAGCATGCATAGTACAGTAGAGAAAACCGTTTCTTTCCAAATAACCCCGGTTATGCTTAAACTATTATTATACCCCCACAAACAGAGTTTGAGGGGGGTATACTGGAATCAGCCTGTCGGTCGGTCGGTTGGTTGGTTGGCCGTCGGTCTGTCTGCAAAATCTTGTACTTTCAACTCCTCCTTCAGTTTCAACCCGATTAATTTGATATTTGGCATAAATGTTACTCAGGTGTAGTAGATGTGCAAGACACAAATTTCAGGTTTCTGTGACCTTGACCTTTGGCCTTGAAATTAGTATTGAAATTGGTAGGCAAAATCTTGTACTTTCAACTCCTCCTTCCGTTTCAACCCGATTCATTTGATACTTGGCATAGATGTTACTCAGGTGTAGTAGATGTGCAAGACACAATTTTCAGGTCTCTGTGACCTTGACCTTTGGCCTTGAAATTGGAAGGCAAAATCTTGTTCTTTCACTCCTCTTTCAGTTTCAACCCGATTCATTTGATACTTGGCATAAATGTTACTTAGGTGTACTAGATGTGCAAGACACAAATTTCAGGTTTCTGTGACCTTGACCTTTGGCCTTAAATTTGGTCTTGAAATTGACAGGCAAAATCTTGTACTTTCAACTCCTCCTTCAGTTTCAACCCGATTCATTTGATACTTGGCATAGATGTTACTCAGGTGTAGTAGATGTGCAAGACACAAATTTCAGGTCTCTGTGACCTTGACCTTTGTCATTTAAATTGATCTTGAAATTGGCAGGCAAAATCTTGTACTTTCAACTCCTCCTTCACTTTCAACCTGATTCACTTGATACTTTGCATAAATGTTACTCAGGAGTAGTAGAGGTGCAAGACACACATTTCAAATCTCTGTGACCTTGAGCCTTGAAATTGTTCTTGAAATTGGCAGGCAAAATCTTGTACGGCGAACTCCTTCACTTTCAACCTGATTTACTTGATACTTGCCATAAATTTTCCAAGTTTTTATGATGGTGGCAGCACCCTGCCATTGTCAAACCTCATTGAAAACGTCTGCAGAGTGTGACAAAGTGCTGCATAGTGGGGGTATTTATCACCTTTAGTGATAGCCGTTCTAGTTTTCATTGCAAAAAGCTTGGAGCCAGATCAGATGCCGGGTAACCCAGTGTCTGATCAGGCTCCAAACTGTTTGCCACTCAAATTAAAACTGGTAGTAGGAATTGTCAAAAAGTTGTCATGTTCTTCATTGCAATGCATTTGCATTTGAACTAAAGAGCTACGTTTTCTCCATTGTATTTCAGACCGGTAGCAATCGATGGCCATTGATTTCTTTACTAAACTCATCACATATGTCTTGGCAATTTAAATGTGTTGGCCCAAATATGGGTTTTAGTTGACATTCAAGAATTTTTATACAGTCAAACCTTGATAAACTCGAACTTACTTATATTCCAAAGTTGAAAAAAGGGTAAGTTCAATTTAAGCGAGATCAAGTTATCGAAATTCAACTGCAGAAATACAGGTAATTTCGATTTAAGTGAGTTTGAAGTACATGTATAGAGTTTCTACTGTATCTGTCTTTACATTACAGGCCAGCTGTTTCCCTGCATACATCCTGTCACCACCCTCGGGTACCAGTGTGATTGACTGTTGTGCTGCCCCCGGAAATAAAACCAGTCATCTTGCAAGCATTATGGGAAATAAAGGGTAGGCTTTAATATCTTCTATATACCTTTTCTTAAAGCAAGGTGACAAAGGAGCTTTGGGTTTTAAGGTCACCTTTCTTTAAGCAGTCACTTGTCTTAAACACCTAACAATTCACACAATTTAGTGATAGTAATAGGGAGGTTTTACTGTATTTGGTTTCCAGCTAGTTGTACTAAAGTGGTATTTAGCATATTTCAGGGCTCCTGATAAGAGGGAGTAAATGGAACAAATCCAATATTTTCTCACTTATTTCAGCACCAAATCCTATGGTGTAACTACTCATTAGAATTGTCTCGGAAAGACGATTCTAATGAGTAGTAACACAATAGGGGTTGATTCATTTGAAATACTCCCCTTATCTGGAGCTCTGATATTGTACAATAGATAACAATAATTAGAAGTTAAATTTTCTTTCGCACAGGACGGTATTTGCCTTTGACAAAAGCAAGAAAAGATTGAACACATTGAAACAACAAATGCAGAAAGCAGGAGCCACATGTGTGAGAGCTGAATGTAAAGACTTCCTGACAATAGATCCAAATGATGATCGGTATAAGGATGTAGAGTACATCTTGGTCGACCCCTCATGCAGTGGCTCAGGTATACAATCAGCATTGTGTTAACCATTTCCCCCATTAGCTTGTTTTCAGTACTGTAGACAGTTAGTTTTGCTTAAAGTAGGCTGAAAGTAAAGCAGAATGCTCCTTAAGGAGCATTCTGCTTTACTTTCAGCCTGCTTTAACTGTAAGCTCGGTACAATTTGGTCATGTTCGACAAAGGTCAATGTCATTTAGGCAGAATTTAACATTGGCCATAAATTGAGAACAACATGTGATAGAGACTTCATAGTTGGCATGTGTACTCAATTAAAGTAGCTATTGAACTCAACAAGTTGGATTATGTCCAACAAAGATCAAGGGCATTTAGAGGTCATTGAAAGGTCAAGGGGGCATAGTGTTTTACAAACACATCTTGTTTGTTTAGAGCTTTATTTTGGAGGAATAGGTAAAGGTCTCCCTGTAGTCGAAGCGTTAACACATACAACCCTAGTGATGAGTCATTTACAGTGTACCTGTAAGAATTACACTTGTCCAATGCAAACAGTGTATACCCTGATCAGAGGGCTCTTTAAGGAGCCCTCTGATCAGGGTTTACACTGTTTATCATTTTGAAATATATTGTTAAAATCAACCCTAAATAATCAAAATTGGACTAGACTATGTAATTGGAATTGTCCATTAAAAGTTTCAGGTGTGAATGAATCATATTCAAAAGTAGCTCTAATTTCTTAATATTTTCAGGTATGATAAACAGAGTGGCACAGCACACAAACGAGGGCGACTCCCACTCAGACGAGAGGCTTCAGCAACTTTCCAAGTTCCAAATGACCATTCTCAAACATTGCCTCAGCTTTCCAAATGTCAGGAAAGTTGTGTACTCAACTTGCTCCGTGCATGAACAGGAAAATGAAAACGTGGTCACAGAAGTGTTATCCAAATTTTCGGACAAATTTCAGGTTATACACATTCTACCAGAATGGAGGCATAGAGGCGTTACAAGTTTTAAAGTGGGTGAATCATGTATAAGAATGTCACATGACCAAGCTCTCACTAATGGTTTCTTTGTGGCAGGGTTTGAAAGGAAATCTGTTAAAGATGATGGGCGGTTTTCAAGTAATGGCAATTTTATGTTAGATGATGAAAATTTGGTGAAACTAGATGAATGTTCGGAGGAATGCAAGAGAAAAAGGAAGAACACGGGGGATGATTCAGAACCAAAAAAGAGAAAGAAGAAGAAAAAGACAAATGCATGTAAGAAGAAGAGAAAGAAGAATAAAGAAGACAAACTGTAAATATTGACTTTGAAGTTTTTAATTCTTTTTGTTTGCCTAAAATACTTTCATCACACATTACAAATCTGAAATAGCCATGTTCTTATCAAACTTACATATGAGGCATACAATGAGAAAATCAGACTTATTGCATTGCAAAAAGTGTTGATCCTGACTAGTCAGGATCTACAGTTAAACACTTATAAACATCTTCAGCATTTCAATTTTGTTTAGCAGTATTACAGTTGAAACTGGATACTTCGAACTCGTTCAGATCGATTGTACCAGTATTTCATACATTGAATTTCCATAAATCGACCTCAAGTCGAACATACCCGTTTTACAAAGTTAAAACGTGGCTTATTTTAACTTTGAAAAAATTGGTATGTTCGAGTTAACACGAGTTTGAATTATTGAGTTTCGACTGTATATACAATATTTGTCAGTGTAAACCTAACTCAGATGCAGAGTCGGTGCTTGGTCTACACAATTTGCAATAGGTCTTGTTTTTCCATGGCACACTGCTGGTATGTTTGAACCTTTCCCCCATAGTGTGTTTTCAGAGTTTTAACTTTTCAACACTAAGTAACCCTTGTGGGTTATTTGGTTCCATTGTGCTGATTTTTAGTTACAAAAACATGAACCAGTGTACAGATGTACTTTGAATTCTGGGTAGCTTAATAAATACTGGTCTAAATTAGCAAACAGTACAGACCATAATCAGAGGGCTCCTATTGGAGCCCTCTGATCAGGGTCTACACTATTTGCAAATGTAATGAGTATATATTTAAACAGGTCCATGGTGTTGAAAGAGTTTAACAGGTGGCTGCTTCCAGCAAACTGAAAGTGAAGCATAAACCTGCAATAAGTTTGTAAATCCTGAAAACAATCTATGAAGGGAAAGGTTTGAAACATTTAACCCTTTTACTTTCACAATGTCAGCTGCTTGAAACCTTTTATTTCTCAAATTTTTATTTAGGTAAATTGACTGATAAATACCCTAATGATTGACAAATAGTTTGGATCCTGATCAGACACAGCATTATGCAGCATCTGATCAGGATCCAATTGTACTTTGGGTAAGGGTATGAAGGACTTAAATTCAAAGCGGGTCTTTATGATTTTATCTTTAAATAATAAAAAGCAACCATTGTGACTTTCAATTTCAAACTTCTTAACCATAAACTTCTATAAATACGTCTTTTTACATCTCTAGTTATTTCTACACTTGGGAAAGAAGACAACAAATACTAGATCACTCACACACATGCAACCAATTTCATAGTAGCACCATTTAAAACAAGGCCAATAATGAACCAATTATATAATGTAAAACCATTCCATAGATTTTGGCACAAAACAATCACATTTGATTTCAATACATAGGATTTGTCTATTGAAACTATTAAATACTTCATGTACAAAAGGTGCCAGACAAGAGGGAGCTAACTACAAGTTTCCAGTGTTTTTCTCGCTGCTTCAGCATAGTTCAGTATAATCCGTCAGATGACAAGAATATGACTGTGATCACTCTACAGTACAGTTGATGGACATTGGTTTAACTCATTATCCCCTGAAACTTTCAATGGACAATTCCAGTTTGCAATAAAGGCTGGTCCATTTTAGACTATTTAGGGTTTTTTTGTAATAAATTGCAAAATGACAAACAGAGAAGTCTCTGATCAGAGGGCTCCTGCAGGAGCCCTCTGATCAGGGATTTCTCTGTTTGCATAGGACAAGTGTACTCTCCACAGGTACACATTTGATAAAGGACGCATATATGCGTCACTATGGCTCAATGAGTTAAGGGCCTCTACCTTCAGTCCTGCACATAAATAGAAGCACCATATACATGTATGACTATCAATTGATACTGATAGATACTGAAAGCAAAACGAGAAACCGCCAAGGTCTGTATGGCCGGATTGTCTGCACTTTTGCTTTGTATATATATAAACGGAAATGCAAAGGTCCGACAAAAGTCGGTCCGCTACAAGTTAAGATATATATCGAATTAAAAAATAAGAAAGATTATGCCTTTGTTTAAAAAATATTTAATAAAAACATTACACTCCTCTACTAAACTAGTTTCGCCTTTCGGCTCCTCAGTAGTCAATCTATAGTTACCCATGGCATGTGATGATGACCTCACTACAACTGTACATGCCAAATTTGGTTGCTGTAGTACTTAAATTTGACTAAAACTGACACTAACAAAAAGGTAAACCAAGACGCAAACTAAAAGGTTAACCAAGAATTCTCTAAGTCATTGGACCGTGAAATCTAGGTCACAGTGACCTTGTTACCCACAGCATGTGATGATGACCTCACTATAACTGTACATGCCAAATTTGGTTGCTGTAGGACTTAAGCTTTGGCTAAAACTGACACTAACAAAAAGGTCAACCAAAGTGTGGACGGACGGACGTGCCACCGAAGTGGGTTAGAGGGCCTTTTCTTTTGTCTGAATAACGGGCCACGGCCCCTTATTCTATTGTTACGGAATGAACTCTACTGTCTTCTTTTGTTATGTTTACCGTTATCTGGCCAGAAAAGGCCCTCTAACCCATTTCGGTTGTGCGGACAAACAGACGGACGGACGGCATTCGCCAATCTATCGACCGCATTTTCAATCCGGCCAACAATCCGGCCAATGAAGGTGGAACAGAAAGCTCCTAAGGCACTTTCTGCTTTACTTAAATTGTTTTGCTTTAACTCTTTCCTCCCTGAAACTTTAAATGGACAATTCCATTTTCCATATTAGTCGAGTCCATTTCTGACTTTTAGGGGTTGTTTTTGTCAATGTTTGGCATTAGGACAAACAGTGAAGACCCTGATCAGAGGGCTCCTTTTGGAGCCCTCTGATCTGGGTCTTCACTGTTTGCAAAGGACAAGTGTACAATTCAGATGTACATTGTTTGAAAAGGACGCCTATATGCGGAACTAGGGTTCAAAGCAGCCATTTTTTCAACCTGCTTTAAGTGGTCACCCATCTTCAAATCTAATCTCAAGTTATACAATAAAGGGTTAATTTCAGAATCAGGGTGGAAATGTATACTTTTAAGAGAGAAATTTGGCAGAATTTTGGATCCAACAGTACAAAGAAAAGTACTGAATTCGGATGATTTGCAACGTTTTTTCATCTTATCAGGGAATTGTTGGATCTTTTCTTTCACAGCACTGAGTTGGTAAACTGCTCCAGTCATATTTATAAGACCGTCGTATTCGCTTTTCTTCAACACACAATTCACCTTTAGTTAGAAGATTTTCATGCAAACGACGCATATCCTCTGCAGTCTTTTTATGAGTCACTATGTATGAGTTAAAGCACCCTCTTGATTTGTATTCTGTATCAAATCTGGGATCATGAACACGATCAATGTCTAACGGCCCAAGCCAGGTTCCCAGGGAAACGTCTTCGCTTATGAACAGTTTGAAATATTTTGAATTTATTGAGATATACTCGACAAGGTCAGCTGATAGGACATACCCTCCTCCAAGTGCATATGGCAGATATCTATCACACAGAACGTAATCCTTCTCTTGCCATTTACCGATCTTCTTCACATGTGCTCGACCATCAAAGAACCCCCAGTATAGTCTGTTCATCGGCTTGCGTAATAACTCTTCCATAATTCTGTCCACTCTTACAAAGGAGTCTTCATCAACTTTCATCAAAAAGTTGTATTTTGTATTGGTATACACCCACTGTAATGTTGTGAGAAGCTTTAATGTTAGAGTGCTGTATGAATCCTCAAAGTCATAGAGAATGAGCAGATCTTTGAAACGATTTTCTTCTTCTGTTACACTATTCAAATTGCTTGATGGAAGGTTTTTAATCCCAATTACGAACTTTACCACAACTCCTTTAGGAAGGTTGCTTGCCCAAGTCTGCCTTATCACATTTCTAGATTGCATATTAAGCGGTGACGATATCACAATAATGATTAAGTTTGTATGGATGAGATTCCTGTGTGTGTTGTCTTGTAGCATATCATTGTATCTCTTATGAGCAGTGTTTTTATACCCTTCCATGCTGTCTTCTTGGGAGGTACACAATGATAAAAGCACTACTATTACAATGCAACAAAGTAAGCCACAAATAACTAGTGCCACAGCCTGCCGACGCAACTTTCTCATTAAAAGCCTACAGCTCATTATTATAGTGACGTATCAAACCTGGAGATCTTTTCTTTAACTGTTACATCAACCATTCCTCTTCACTTTTAAGATGTCATTCATGCTGGTTCATTATCATTGTATCCCTATAACTGTGTCTGTGATTTCTGAAAGAAAAGAGCAAAATGTGA
This sequence comes from Gari tellinella, assembly GCA_922989275.2. Taxonomy (NCBI): domain Eukaryota; kingdom Metazoa; phylum Mollusca; class Bivalvia; order Cardiida; family Psammobiidae; genus Gari; species Gari tellinella. Next base: position 21,110,781 of record OV277870.1, on the reverse strand, counting down.
TTTCTGAAAGAAAAGAGCAAAAATAACCTTAACCCATTACCCCATAAATACGCCTTAATCCCCTTTAATTAATTTGTCTACTGAAGAAAATGGTTCCAATTTATACTGTCACAAATAAAAATAGTAAGAAATATTTTCTACATTCTAGCAGATAATAGCTTAAAGCAGGTTGAAATTAAAGCATTTCTTTACTTTCAACCTGCTTTAAGTGGTCATACATGTATATCTTCAAAACTAGAAACAGGCTATGTGGTAATGGGTTAACCTTTTACTCCAAAGATATGCATTTTTATGCATTTCATTTATTCCTCTGCTAAAGAAATAGTTCTAATTTATACAGTCATGAATAGATATCAAATCAAATGTTGTCTTTATTCTGGCAAGTGGTCGCTTAACCCATTACCCCATAGCCTGTTTCTAGTTAAAATAGGTTACCTTTTAAAAGCAGGTTGAAAGTAAAGCAGAATGTGCCTTAAGCCTGCTTTAAGCTACAATCTCCTAGAATATAGCAAGTATTTCTGATATTACATATCAATAAAGCTCTATATAAATTGGAACTCATTTCTTTAGTGGACAAATAAATAAAAGGTGTAAAAAGGCGTATGTATGGGGTAATAGGTTAAAGCAGTCTGAACGTAAAGCAGAATGTTCCTCAAAGACTGTCAGTCTATGCAAAGGGCTAAACAGTGATCTCTTTCTACAACGACACCCAATGGGAGATAAAAAATGTGTTTGTTGTTCGGAGGGAGTCGTTATAGGGCGGGAAATTGGTCTTCATTGGCAAACAGCTTGAATCCAGATCAGACACTGCTTAATGCGGAGGGAGTCGTTCGGATGGAGTCGTTATAGGGAGGGATATTGGTTTACATTGGCAAACAGCTTGAATCCAGATCAGACGCCGCTTAATGCGGCGTCTGATCTGGATTCAAGCTGTTTGTCAGTCGTACCCGGTAATTAAGTATTTTACTTTGAAATGGTCAAATATGTAACTTTTAGAAAAACAGGAGACAAAAATTTTAAGCAGTGAAAATGTTGGACAAAATTGTCTTGTTTGGGGAATATCAGTGAAAGTCGTTGTAAGGAGGGAGTCGTTGTTTGGAGGGCCGTTGTAGGGAGGGAGCACTGTAGTTCACCAATACAAAATCGGTTTGGGGTGGCTGACATCACTGATAATTCAATAACACATTCAACCCTAGCGACTAGTATACTCGTCACACTTACAGACTTTCGCTATACGCATATGTAATATTTCAACACAGCGGGTAGTCAGAGCTAGCGCATGGGCTTTGCCACACTATCATACATTTGAATGTGTAGCAGCCTAAATCAATTCAAAAACTTTCCCATACTAGACTGCAAAGCAGCATATATCTTGTTTCTTAACTGTTCAATCATTTTAACTGATAACAAATCTGATATCGTGATTAGTGTGTATCCTTTCGTGTTGGCAAACGGATGAACTTGCTTTATAAGACGAACAAAGTGTATATCGTTTACTTTCGGTTTAAAAAATTCCCTTGTTTACCATGAAAATTCATATGTTTACCATAGCAACCGCATTTGAAAAGCAAGTATATTACATAAACTTTATAAGAAAATTGTCTGTTTGTTCGTAAAAATTTGATTTCACATTTACGAAAAGCCCAAACATACACCCTTCTTGTTCTTATATGAAAGCAGGGTTGGCCGGTAAAAACCGGGGCGGTTTTAACCGGTTAAAACCGCCCCGGTCAATACTCCCTGAAGTGGTCAATACTGGTCAATACTCTTTTTTTGTTTAAATAAAGCTCTTAAAGCTTTAAAAGGGTTTGATTATTGTGTAATGATGTATTACAGATACACAGGAAGCTATTTCAATTGTATATATGGGGTATAGGAAGCACAAAGTGGATTTTTCAAATCAACCACTCTGGTTTATTGAAAAGACCACCCTGGCCAATTGAACTAGGTGTATGGTGATTCCTGAAGTATTTGTTGACTTCTACAACTTGCTATATCACCTGGTCAGGAGTAATATCCTGTCCCAGCAGATTCAGTCATTGTGCAGAGCAACCATAAACTGTCAGTCTGGGTTCTGCTTTATCACAGATATCTTCTCATTATCTGCCAACGACCTTGCAGCCATACTGATCAGCAGACTCATTGATGGCTTCCTGGGCACACATAGGAGCAAAACAAAGTGTCAGTGTATAATACCCCTGTCAGTGTATAATCACCCTGTATAAAGACATTTGATTGGTCACAATTAGATCTATGCCACTCCCCCTGCAGTGACATGGGGCAACATAACACATGACAATCTGTTTTGACAGCAATTTACAGGTTTTTCAAACATGCAAATACTTATGATTTCCCCATGATTGTAAATACATGTAGTAGACATCAGTGAATCTTCAACATTTAATTGTTGCCTGACTATGGGTATTATTATATGACCTTAATGGTTAATTATTGCTGTAATATTTTATCCAAAAGTGGTCAATTGAAATTTTGAGTGGTCAATTGAGGTTTTTAATGGTCAGTTGAGTTGTAAGTGAACAGTTGAATGAGTTGAAGTATTTAGTGGTTGATTGATTATGAGTATGGCTAGCCTTTTGGTTGGCAAACTCCCAAACTGATCCTAGGTGGTCAATACTGGTTAATTTTCAATTGACAAGGCCGGTAACTTCAATCAACCACTTTGTAGTCCTAGTTTTGTCAAATATTTACAAAATGTAATTCAAATATTTCAATCTTTAGATTAAATCATTGATATGATCATTATTCCCAGTATGCTCATCATGATAATGCATGAATAAGATAGGTAGGGCTCAAAGTATTTGATTTTATAACTAGTCTTATTGAATTGACCATATCAAATGGCCACCTGGCAAAAGACCACTTGTGGTCATTAAAGTAAAACTTTGATAAACAACATCAAAAAATCATACTGTTATTGAAAAGATCCTTAACAGTACAGTTTGTATGTACTGTATATATTAAACAACAATTTACATTGCTAGGGGTATGATACATAGGTTATAACTTGGTTTGAAGTGGTCATTTCAATTGACCAGTAATGACCGGTAATGACCACTAATGACCGGTTAAAACCAGTATTGACCGCCCGGGTGGTCAATACTCTTATTGACCGGTCGATTGCCAACCCTGTATGAAAGGGGAGTAATTTGGTCGACTTTGATACGTAAAAATAGGTGTTGTCTTTCGTGTCTTGCGGCTGAAATTTATGAAGCTAGTTTGTATGTGCGTCATTAACAAACATTGTACCTGTGAGGATTACATTTGTCCTATGCAAACACTGTACATAGACCCTTTATCAGAGGGCTCCTTTAAGGAACTCTCTGATCAGAGTCTACTCTGTCATTTTGAATTGTATTGTTTAAATCAACCCTAAATACTAGTAAATAGTCAAAAATGGACTATACTTATTCTGAAATTGTCCATTAAACATTTCAGGCGTGAATGAGTTAACAAGTTGGCATTAGACAATATTGCCACTTTCTACACTAAATATATTGTTTGTTTTCACAAACCTTTGGATGTATAACTTGATAAACCTGAAACTGATTGATTCAATCATTGAAACAGTCAATGATCACGTGAGCCAAAATTCAGTTAACAAATTACAAGTAACAACTACAAGTCATGACATTTACCTATTATTCTCAACACTATAGTGACAACTGACAAGTAAACTGTGCACATCTTTTACAGTGTATTGCAGTTATAACCCATGGTAAATTATGAAGATTATACTAGTTAATCCTAAGCAAACAGTTTAGACCCGGATCAAAGGGCTCCTATCAGGGTCTACACTGACTGCAATTTTGCAGTTTTAATTTATACACTTGCACTATATATATAGTATATAGTTTATGAATGTAAACTTTATGAATGTAAAACCCAACTTGAGAGAATCTGTACAGATACTTGGTGGAAGATGACATTGGCTTAATCAGCCTGCTTGTATGGTATGTCAGAGAAAAAGTAAATCAGACCATTTACATGTTCTGGATGACCGTGTGAGAGATGGTCCCAATCTCAGGGGGAGAAGGTTGAGTAATGTAGCGGTCGGGATTGAATGTAGTCGGATACAGGTACTTGGTGGAAAGTGAATCAGCCCCCGATTGTGCGGCATGCCTGGTTAGCTCAGTGGTAAGGTGCTTGCATGGTACAACAGCTAGAGACCCTGGCCTGAGTTCAAGGCTGCCTGGCTCAGTGGTAGAGCATCCCATTGCAGTTACAGGAGGTTGCCGGTTCAAACCCCATCCAGGTCAAACCAAATTGGTAGAAATGCCTCCCCTTCTTGGCGCTCAGTATTTCTCGGGTTAGCATTACGACTGGTTCGTGGGGTCAGGATAAAGTAACCCTCTGGGTAATGTCCAAATTGTGCACCTAAAAGTGTCCCTTGTCATAATCATCAGTGTTGGAAGTAAAAAATAGAAATAAAAGTCCTGGTCTGGCCACGGTTTTAACAAGTTGGTCATGTCATATGAGCCAAAAAAGCTTATTATAAAAAATGAATTCAGACATAATTGGGAACTGGAATTTTCCACTTGAAATTGCAGTGTTTAATTAATATCATAGGATAAAATTAACGAGAAATATTTTGATAAAGCACCGATGAAAATTGTACAGCGTGAAACTGTGGTTTTAGATGTTTATCTTCGGTTATTCTTCATCATCAAGAACTGATAATTGAACAAATGATAAAAATCATCAAAATGCGAGGCAATACCTACTGCAAACATGTTATAATAACATTTTACTGGGCTAATTCCTAGTACGGTGTTGGTGTAATTTTTCTTCCATGATAAAATACGAGCGGAATGCGCTGAATAAAAAGCAACTGATATAATTTACCCCATCGACTTAAAAGCATGGTCATTTATGTATTGAATGATAAAAAGTAAAAATTGGTGATTTATTAAGCCATTGAATTCAATACATAGCCCTTACTATCGATGCAAAGTAAAATTCGTAAATATTGAGGACGACTGTATACGGCTCGTGTTTTAGTAATTACCTGGTTGACAACTTCCTGGAAAAATAAAATGACACAATATGCCAGATAACAAATAGAAATTCGTTTTTTAAGAAGGATTAAAGAATCACAAGGTAAATGATTCAGGGAAATTACATAAAAATAAGAATTTACTATAAATGAACTTAGCCTTGGAATTCATCTTCATACAATTGCTAGGGATAACGAAAGAAACAAAGTGTCCACAGACAAAAATGTCAAACTCAAAATTATGAACAGAAAGTTCCCGTTCCTCATTCGTTAGGCCACATCAACTTAGTGAATATACTGTCAGACTGCAGAAGAGTATGAATAGGGTTAAGGTGAAGTACACCAACAAATCGCAAGAAAAAGTCTTGAAGACTAATTGTTTGGCCAGAACTTTTCAGCCTTGGTGTCAGTTGAGTCTGTTGACACCTTTCTGTTTCATTTTCAATGGTACTGCTGTTAAGGCATTTCAGGTGGTACGTACCGTTCTTCCCATTCCCAGAGCTAAGGCTGAATGTTGTGTTAGGTATAGCTATTTAGCATCACAAGAGAGATAGCAGACTGGCGGTAGTAGTTGTACTTGTATTGTTGTCAGTCTGTATCCTAGCTACGTCATAGAATCTTGTAGAGTATTGCAAGTAGGCAAAAATTGTGACATGGAACTTTGCCTTTTCCAACATGGAATTTTTTGGCCCCTTTCAGTGTTTTGAAGTGGCAGATTTTTGCCCCTCTCCTATTTTCGCTTAGACATAGGTTTTCCCCATTCGCATTATCTATCAAATACCTAAGGCTATTAATTTCTTGTTGATTATAATATAACTATAGGTAAAACCTATATACAGCCGAAACCTGTTTCTACAAAATATAGGAAATAAGGTATATAATTTCATTTTTCGAGGGTACGAAATGACAAAAAATAGGGTGCGAAAAGGCGAGGGTACGAAATGGCCCATTGCAGCGAAAACAACACTGGCGGCCATTTTGTTATCGCCAGCCTGTCCACTCGATTAACTTATCCGGTGTGGCGTTCCAATCACATGATAGGGATATGTCTATCGGTATAAGCCTATGTACTCAATCGTGTCTACTAGTGTTGTAGCGATGATCGATTATCATCGATCGAAAATGACCATAATCGAACATAATCGATCATGATTTGCCGTAATCGATTATGTTCGATTATTTATGATAAAGTTATGAAGAAGCATAGTGCATATAAAACTTAAAAGACAGGTTGTAGCTTAATGCAGGTTGGAAGTAATGCAGAACGCTTCTATGGGAGTGTTCTACATTACTTCCAACCCACATTAAACAATAATCTGCCTTTCATGTGTTCACTATACATGTATGTATCCTCAAAGTATGGTTAAGTAAGTTTTGACTGTAATGTTAATCTGAAATTGTTTTACTTACTTGCACCAAATATATAAATGAAACAGTTGATTATCAACCAAGAGATTATTCAAACAATGTTTACCCAGATGAACTGCCGCAGCAATAGTAATTACAGGTAGTAAAAGAAGTGGTATACAATTAGTACAAAGCAAGCTCAATTAATTTGCAAATAAAAATAGGACATTAATTTAACTGTTTTATCAAATTGCTGCTTTGATTTTTATTTTGCTTCATATGGGTTCATTGTTTGCAAAATTATGTAGATATATAACATACAAATGCAAACATGAGTATCACATATATTCAGCTTTTCAGAGTACATATATAATATTATAGTTTATGTTAAAACGATTATATAATCGATCATCGATCGATTATGGTTACCAATAATCGTTTATAATCCATTATGGTTTTCGGACCGATTATACAACACTAGTGTCTACCCATTGCGCACAGGTAAATTATGTACGACTATAATAAAATATTTCCTTTGAAGAGAGCTGGTTGAGGCGCCGCTACAAAATTTCCAAAGGCTTGGTTGGTTGGTGAATTAGGCATTCCCTTGTCGGAAGTGAAATCGTGACAGATAAACTGTGCGATAATTTCCCAGGTCGACAGGATGATGAGAATTATTTCCATATTTCTTGTTTTATTCACGCAACGCGTACACATTATCTAAAGGCGACCTGAAAGCTGGCCTGTCACAGGCTCGCCTGTGGCCAGCTTTTTGTTTCGGCCGTATAAAGATTTGGGTTTTGTCGGTGCCTTTTAAGTTCCTTAATATTAAAATTGTTCTCTTATCCTGTTGGTATAAATTAATTAATTACCAGTTAAGCATGAAGTGAAAATTATGCTTGCTTAACTTTCACGCAACAATAAACCGGGATAGTAATAAAGCTGATTACCTGACAAAACAAAATCAGGAAAGGATGACTGAAATCTTTATTCAAATATATAATAAATTTGAAATTTAAAAGACAACAATAATATATGTCAACATTTCAATATGGATAGGGCAACATTTTAATATGGAAGGGGCAAAATTACGCTATAGAAGGGGCAAAGTTTCGCATATATGATATATGAAAAAACAGGAAGGGGCAAAATTCCATGTATGTGAAAATTAAATCAGGAAGAGGTAAAGTTGCGTGTTGCAGTTTTTTAGGAAGGGTCAAAAGGCTGGAGGGGAATGGCTGTTTACTGCAAAAAGAACTTATGTATGCTAATTGAGTGTCCTTTCACATACATTTACACATTTTAGATGGCAACATCCAAACGGGTCAACACAACTGCCACAGCAAGATTGCGGCAGGACTACATGAGGATAAATAAAGATCCTGTCCCCTATGTGAAAGCTGCTCCCTTGCCGTCAAACATTTTAGAATGGTAAGTAGAATTATTTTCTAAACTTGGATACTGATGAGATTTCTGCTTTACTTTCAGCATGCATAAAGCACTTAGAATGTAGAAACATTTCCGATTGCTCTTTGTACATTATTAAGTCTTTCACTGCCAACAACGATGAAAGGTTAGTTTGCAAACAGTTCATTCCTGATCAGACTCTGCGTGATTTCATGGCTTCTGAACAAGATCCAAACTGTTTTAACACTGGTATTGACCAGCTGGTATGAACATCTCTTCTGCCAAATCAGCCCTCAAGCTGATTTTAAAAATATTGCTGCTTGGAGATGACACTGCCAATATACAGAAAATATTCTGTCCATAGGGTTTAACATTATATTTCTTTGATCCCTAGTCACGCATATAAGTGTCCTTTGCAAACAGTGTACATTTGAGGAGTACACTTGTCTTATAAATGCAAACAGCCTTCTGATCATGATCTACACTCAGTACACTGTTTGTCATATTGACAGATATTGTAAAAATCAACCCTAAAAAGTCCAAAATGGACTAGACTAGATTGAAAACTAGAATCGTTTATAACATTAAATATAGGTGTTTACTTAAAGCAGGTTGAAAGTAAAGCAGAATGTGCCTTAAGGCACATTCTGCTTTACTTTCAGCCTGCTTTAAACTATCATCTGCTAGGCTGCCGCTATATAGAAATACTTGTTATGGTAATTGTTAATGAGGGTATAAACTAGAACTATTTTCTTCGGCGGAGGAGTAAATTAAATACGCTAAAAGTCGCTTCTATGTGGGAAAGGGTTAAAGCAGAGAAAGAGTTAAGGGACTTTCTGCATTACTTTCATCGCCTTTTAACCCATTATAATTACATACGTTTTATTACTCCACTGAAGAAAATAGTTCCACTTTATACAGTCATGGATATGCACCATGAGAAATATTTCTATATCCTTTCAGAAGGCACCTTAAAGCAGGCTGAAAGTAATGTAGAATCCATTTTAAGTTTACTTTCATCCTGCTTAAGTGGTCATATAAAGGAATTAATAAATTGTGTAAAAGTGTGAGTACCTATGGAGTAATGGGTTAAGCAGTATCATGACTTTTAAACTCTTTCCTCCCTAAAACTTCAAATAGACAATCCCAGTTTCCATTTTAGTCTAGTCCATTTCTGACTTTTAAGGGTTGTTTTTGTCAATTTTTTGCATTTTGACATACAGTGAAGAACCAGATCAGAGGGCTCCTCACGGAGCCCTCTGATCTGGATATTCACTGTTTGCATAGGACAAGTGCACTTTTCACATGTATACTGTTTGAAAAGGATGCCTATATGCGGGACTAGGGTTCAAAGGGTTAAACACTGTGACCTGGATATAAGGTGAATTCAGTTGCACTTTAGCAGGGCTCCAGATAAGGGGAGTAATTCAATAACTAAAATCCTTATTAATGCATTAAACCCTTTGGTGTCACTACTCATTAGAATCGTCTGAAAGAGCTGATTCTAATGAGTAGTAACACCATAGGATTTGGTGCTGGAATGAGTGAGAAAATGTTGGATTTGTTCAGTTCACGACCTTTTATCTGGAGCTCTGACTTTAGGCTGTTGAGGAAATGGTTTAACCCATTACCCCATAGTCCATTTCTTGTATTGAAAATAGGTGACCACTTAAAGCAGGTTAAAGTAAAGCAGAATGCGCCTTAGGGCACATTCTGCTTTACTTTCAGCCTGCTTTAAGCTGCCATCTACTAGAAAATAGAAAAAAAATTTTATGATAAATATTTATAATTGTATAAATTGGAAATATTTTCTTCAGTGCAGGAATAAATTAGAGGCAAAAAAAGGCATATTTATGGGGTAATGGGTTAAAGGGTTAAGCTAACTACATGTAATAATGTTCATTATGCTTTACTTACAGGCACTATGTTGTCACTGGACCAGAAAATTCACCATATGAAGGTATGTATGATGACTTTCTTTGGCAATTTTTTTTGTATAAAAGTTTTATATAAGTTCTCCGGATAAGACTATGTAATAGTAGATTAATCGTTAGATTCCTATCAAGACATAAAGAAAGTTATTGTATGATTACTCAATTTTGTTCAAGCGATGTAAATACCATTATCGTCATCATCATCATCATCATTATATTTACCTCATAATAATCATTAGTCAGTCTAGTAAAAGATAATGATTTTACCCCATTACCCAAGAGCCTTTTTCTAGTTTTAAGAAATGATCAACCCTTAAAGCAGATTGAGATTATTTTCAGTCTGCTTTAAGCTATCATCTGCTAGGATATTGAATATATTTCATGCCACATAATGCAGCCTCTGATCATCTGGATCCTAACTGTTTGACACTCATTTCAGTATTTCATAAGTCAAAATTTTTAATATAAATGTACCTAAAGTTTAAATTTGAGAGATAACTTTTATTTTATTTTTCAATTTTAGGTGGAACTTACCATGGCAAACTGGTTTTTCCAAGGGAATTCCCCTTCAAACCTCCCAGTATATATATGATCACACCGAATGGCAGATTTAAATGTAATACGAGGTAAGAACATTTATGGTTTCTATGTAAATTTGCCTTGTGTAACATGGTGAGAGAAATATGCAGCCAGGCTAGAACCTGGGACCCCTGGCTTACAGGACGAGTGCTCTACCGACTGAGCAACTGAACCACAAACATAAAACGTTAATCATTCAACCATGCACTCAACCTGGTTACAAAGTTCAGCAAGAGTCTCGCATCTGGTGTTGTCATTTTCATTGAAATCCTCAGTGTCTTGGCTAAAAAAAAATACATGTACCGAAATGATTTAATCAACATTGTTCCAAACCCAAAAGTTCAGCAATCAGCAGAAAATGTCCTGGTGAGGTGAGAGCTTTAGATTTAAGCAGGGCCCCACAATTGAAATAAGTTCAGTATTCCAAATAAGGATATTATGGCTCCTGGTCATACTTATAAAGTATTTGAGTTGATCGTTCTTAAGCTTTTGAGTGGCAAAATTTGAGTATTCTGCTCAAATCTGATAAATCAAAAGCTTGAGAACTATCTCAAACTCATCTCAAACACATTATAAGCATGGGCCCTGGTCCCGAGGTTATAAAACTTAAAATGAACTCTGTGCTCAAAACTCAGAATTTTTCTCAGCCCATAACACTTCAGCAAAACATTTTGTATAGAGCTAGTAATTGCATATCATAATTCTATTGTAAATTATATCCAAATCAGGTGACTTAAATCAGTTCAAGCATGTTTTGTAAAAAATAGAGCATGTAATCAAAACTGAGTTTTGAGCACAGAGTTTGTTTTAAGTTTTATAACCTCGGCCCTGATGTTAAACCTTGTGCACTTCTGAGCATGGCTTCTTGCTTTGATAGGAGCTGTATCATAATCAAATAAAACGTATTGCATATTTGTCTATCCCTATCTGATTGGGGAAAGGTATTGCCTAACAATACGCCATTACTCAAAATCAAAGTGCTCTCTTTTATGCAGCGAATTAGTGGTCATTACAGAGAGGTTTCCCTGTACAGTCGAACTTCGATATCTCGAACTCACTTAACTCGAACTAACCGATATTTCAACACATGCATTCCATTGTTTCATGTTCAGTTAAGTCGAACGTACCCATAGTTCAAAGTTAAAACGTGGCTAAGCCACGTTTTAACTTTGAACTACGGGTATGTTCGACATAACCGAGTTCGAGATATCGAAGTTCGACTGTATTTTAAAATTTGCCTTAATACAAAGCGATGAATACTTAACCTTACTATTTGTTGATGCATGCATATTTCATTGCAGATTATGTTTAAGTATCCTATTTGAATTGTACATTGTATTTCACTAATATGATGATGTATCTTGTGTACAAGTCAAATAAAATGATTGTTCTGTTCCTAATATGTGTTGATATTATGCATATTTCATTGCAGATTATGTTTAAGTATCAGCGATTTTCACCCGGACACCTGGAACCCAGCTTGGTCAGTCTCAACAATTCTTACAGGACTTCTCAGCTTCATGGTACAGTAATTTCTACAACCCTTGAAGCACACAGCATAGTGCTTTAACCCATTACCCTATAAATACCCCCTTTGTACGCCTCTAGTTTATTCATTCATTGAGGAAAATAGTTCCAATTTACACAATTATGAATATGTACCTTAAGAAATATTTTCTATATCCTAGCAGATGATAACTTAAAGCAGGCTGAAAGGCACATTTTGCTTTACTTTCAACCTGTTTTAAGTGGTCATTTGAGTTCAAAACTAGAAACTGGCTATAGGGTAATGGGTTAACCTATATTTCTATATGATTGATCCAATTTAATCAGTCATGAATATATAGTATATGGAATAGTTTCTATATTCTAGCACATGGAAGCTTAAAGCAGGCTGAAAGTAAAGCAGAATGCGCCTTAAGGTGCATTCTGCTTTACTTTCAACCTGCTTTAAGTGCTCTCCTATCTACAATACTAGCAATAGGCTATCAGGTAAAGGGTTAATCTTTCTCATGTAATGTTAATTCTTTATGAAAACAGTGAAGATCCAGATAAAAAAATTCAATGTTCATCAAATATCACCAGTGCATTCCAAGCAATAGGTCTAATGACAAAATATGCTCAAACCTAATAAATCAAATGCTTGAGAACGATCTAAGACCCAACGCAAAAGCTTTATTATCTCAGGGTCTGGTATTATAAGAAGGCATATACATGTTATAAATAAATTATTTTGCAAGAAGGAATATAATAAATAAATTATTGTGCAAGAAGGCATTTAATAAATAAATTATTGTGCAAGAAGGCACATAATAAATTTTTGTGGAAGAAGGTATATAATAAATTATTGTGCAAGAAGACATATAATAAATAAATTATTGTGCAGGAAGGCATATAATAAATTATTGTGCAAGAAGGCATTTAATAAATTATTGTGCAAGAATACATGTAATAAATAAATTAGCTTGTTTTTATTTCAGCTGGAGAAAAGTCCAACTTTGGGGAGTTTGGAAACATCTGACTACACAGTAAGTTAGCTGAATAAAGAGTTTATAATACAGGGCTCCAGATAGTAGGGAGTGAACTGCACAAATCAAACATTTTCTCACTTATTTCAGTACAAAATCCTATGATGTTACTACTCATTAGAATCGTCTCTTCGAGATGATTCTAATGGTTAGTGACACCATAGGGTTTAAAACAGAAATAAAGATTTTAGTTTTTGAAAAAAAACCTTATCTGGAGCCCTGATGATATTTTCTATATCCTAGCAGATGGTAACTTAAAGTAGACGAAAAGTTAAGCAGAATGCACCTTTACTCATTACACCATAAATACACCTTTTTACGTGTCTAGTGTATTCATCCATTGAGGAAAATAAATCCAATTTACACAATTATGAATATGTACCATTCGAATATTTTCAATATTCTAGCAGATCATTGCTTAAAGCAGGTTGAAAGTAAAGCAGAATGAAATCTGGACCCCTGAAGCATTAAATTGGCAAATCCAGTTTCTTATAAAGTCAGGTCTATTTTTGACTATATCGGGTTGTGTTTTAAATGTTTTGCAAGATGGCAAAAACAGTGCAGACCTTGATGAGAGGGCTCTGGTTCTATACTGTTTGCATAGCAAAAGTGTACTTTAGTTAGGTATAATGTTTGTATTGTCGAATATACATGTACTTGTCCCTAGGGTTGAATGTATTAACAAGCAACTTAATTTTCTTTTTCAGAAAAGACAGTTAGCAGCACAGAGCAACGCCTTTAATCTCAATGACAAAATATTCTGTGAACTGTTTCCAGAAATAGCAGAAGTATGTATATTCTTATAAATTATTGTCAAGTTTAGTACAGAGCTCCAGATTAGAGGAAGAAAACTTAACAAACCCAACATTTTCCCCAATCATAACAGCACCAGATCCTATGGTGTAATTTCAAAAAGGTCATTGATTATAGTTTTTACAGTGCTCCAGATAAGAGTGGGTAAAGTGAACAAATCCAACATTTGCTCAATCATGTAAGTATCAAATCCAACGTGACTTGTATTAAAGAATTGTCAGGAAGAGACAGTTTCAATGAGTACTTACACAATAGGGTTTAATGCAGATATAAAGATTTTAGTTTTTGAAATATTCTAATCTGGAGCCCTGTTTTTACCGAGAGCAAAAGTCAGTGTAATGAACCAATTGTTCCATAGGCTGTGTCAAATTCAGAGCACTATTAACCACTTAAGACAAGTTAAAAGGAAGGCAGAATGTTCCTTGAGGAGCTTTCTGCTTAACTTTCAACCTGTTTAAACAACCATCTTGATTGTTACTGAAAATGTCTTCGGTTCAGGATTTCTTAGTTGAAAACTACTTTTCTTAGTGAAAAAATAATTAGAGGCATAAAAAGGCATCTTTATGATGTTATGGGTTAAGAAGTGAATAAGGAAAAAAGTAAGATATAGTGTAAAGGATTAGAAAAGTTTTATAAATGCTGAAAATGTTGTCAAACAGATATTAGTTTAAGTTGTATCTGTAAGTTTCAAATACTTTTTTATAAAGCCTGATATTTGGGGTAGATCATTGGTTAATGAATTTGTTTTTCAGAAAATTAAAGAAGACATACGTAAACGCGAGGAAGAGATGAGAGAATCAACGAATCTAGCAGTGCAACAGACCACAAATACTAGTTCAAACAGAGACCCTAATAATGTACAGGACCAGGAGCACGGACTTCTTGGTAGTGCTATGGCCAATATACTTGTAATTGTGGGCTTTGCCGTGTTCGCCTACACAGTGAAATGTGTTTTAAGAAGTGTTGTGGAATAGATCTGCTCTGTTGTCAGTGAAACTTTGTACGATGAAAATATGCTAAAGTAAAAAGTCTCTATTACGACTACTAAATGGGTGATTTAAGACAAGTGACTGCTTAAAGCAAGTTGCACCTTGCATTTTAGCTGTCACCTGTCTTTTATGCAATCTGTCAGCCCTCTTTTGATTCATTGGGTTAGGTTTTATCAGGGCTTAAGATAAGGGGAGTATTTCAAAAGCTAAAATCTTTATTTCTCGTTTAAACCCTATACTGTCACTACTCACTAGAATCGTCTCTTCGAGACGATTCTAATGAGTAGTAACAACATAGGATTTGGTGCTGAAATAAGTTAGAAAATGTAGAATTGTTCAGTTTACTCCCTCTTATCTGGAGCCCTGTTTTATGGAACCATGACACATACCATGGTCATATGGTCGTATTGGAGAATTTTTACTATACAGTGGTGAAGACATTGTTCTTTCCCCTGAACTCTTTCCCAAATAGCTTGATATGCATATTAATGAGAGATTGTTGCTTAAAGCAGGCTAAAAGTAAAGCAGAATGCTCCTTAAGGAGCATTCTGCTTAACTTTCAGTCTGCTTTAACCCTAGTCCCGCATATAGGCATTCTTTTCAAACAGTGATCATGTGAAAAGTACACTTGTCCTGTGCAAACAGTGAAGACCCAGATCAGAGGACTCCGAAAGGAGCCATCTGATCAGGGTCTTCACTGTTTGTCTTAACGCCGAACATTGACAAAAACAACCCTTAAAAATCAGAAATGGACTAGACTAAAATGGAAACTGGAATTGTCCAATAAAAGTTTCAGGGAGGAAAGAGTTAAGCTACCATCTGCTAGGATAAGAACTAATTCTTATGGTACATATTCATGACTGTATGGAGTGGGATTATTATCCTCAGTGAATGAATAAATTAAAGTTGTAAAAAGGCCTATCTCTTGGAAAATGGGCAAAAAGAAACTATTTAATGCAGAAACCATACTGTGAAATGTAGCAAAGAAAATTTTGATGATTAAATCATTTATTACAATCTGAGTGGCGAACAGTTTGGACCCTGATCATATGCTGATTTGATCAGCGTTGGATCAGATTCGGAATCAATTGTTATAGCCAAAAAGAGTTTTAGCCCAAAACTGTTTATCAGGAAAGAACAATATCACTCCACTATGTTACAACCACACGCAAAAAGCCTCATTTTAATGACAGGTACCGGCTGAACTCGTTGAACCCTAGCAATCAGTTAACTTGTCATTTTTGAAACAGTGCACCAGTGAAGAGTACACTTGCTTCAAACAAATAAAGACAGGTACTTGCTGAATTCATTCAACCCTAGCAATGAGTGTAAATGTACTTGTTATTAAAATGTTACGAGCACACTTATTGTACTATACAAATAGTGTAAACCCAGATCAGAGGGCTCCGTAAGGAGCCCTCTGATCAGGGTCTTCACTGTTTGTCATTTTCCAGTAAATTGTATCAAAGGACTTTAAAAAGTCAAAAACTGACTCAATTTTATCAGAATCTTGAATTGCCTATTTGAAGTTGAAGTAGTGTATGAGTTGAAACAGGACAAAAGTAAGGAAGAAAACTCCTTACATCTTGCTTTAAGCTGTCACCAGCCTTAACCCTTTACCCAATAGCCATTTTTAGTTTTGAAAAATGGGACCCCTTAAAGCAGGTTGAAAGTAAAGCAGAATGCGCCTTAAGGCGCATTCTGCTTTACTTTCAGCCTGCTTTAAGCTACCATCTCTCAGGATATAGAAAATATTTCTGTTGGAACTTGATTATGACTGTATAAATTGGAACTATTTTCTTTTGTGGAGGAATAAATCAAATGCGCTAAAAGGCGCTTCTATCAGGGAAAGGGTTAAACACAATTAAGGTAATTAATGCTGTTGACAAATATTAAGGTTAATCATTAGTTCAACTGTTGTACTAATGTTTACCCAATTGAATCTTCGCAATGAATATACATGTACTCGTCCTTTACAAATAGTGTACCTCTGAAGAGTACACGTCACGTGTCATATGCAAACAGTGTATTCCCATATCAGAGGGCACTTAAAGGAGCCCTCTGATCGGGTTCTGCACTGTTTATCATTTTGCAATATATATATATGCATTTTGTAAAATGAAACCTTAATCAAAAATGGACTAGGCCTAATTTCAAACTGGAAATATCCATTAAAAGTTACTGGGGGAATAGGTTAATGAATGAACAGTTTGATGATAAGTATATACTTTTCATCTGGTGTTAGCCCTTGAAGTAGCTGAAACCCCCACAATGTTTCAGACAGGGTTTAAGTGTAAAAAGCAGGATACAGTTAAACCCATTACTCCAGAACTTGTTTCTAATTTTGAAGAAATGTAATTACTTAAAGCAGGTTGAATAAGGCACATTCACCTTTACTTTAAGCTTGCTTTAAGTTATGTTATGCTAGGCAATAATTTTTTTCTTATGTTGCATATTCATGACTGTATATTATTTTCTTCAGTGGAGGAATAAATAAAAGAGTTATCTTTGGAGTAAAAGGTACTCCATATAATGTAATGTATTCATACCCCCCCCCCCCCCCCCCCCCAAAAAAAAATAGTTCCAATTTATACAGTCATGACTAATTATCTTAAAAAATGTTTTCTATATTCTAGTATACGGTAGCTTAAAGCAGGCTGAAAATAAAGCAGAATTCCCCATAAGGCTTATTCTGCTTTACTTTTAACCTGTTTGAAATGGTCACCTGTTTTCAAAACTAGAAACAGACTATGGAGTAAAGGGTCAAAAGAGACTGGTTTTACTAAGTTTATACTTACATTCAATCGAAACTCGATAATTCGAACTCTTGATAGTGGCTTAGCCACATTTTCACTTTCGAATAGGGGTAAGTTTGACTTAAGCCAGATCGACTTATCAAAATTCAACTTATGAAATAATTAAGATCAATTTAAGTGAGTTCAAAGTATCGAGTTTTGACTGTAGTTGTTATGTGCAGAAAGATGTAGTCAATATTTGTCTGAAACTTTCTTAGTTAAGAGTTATCTAACTTGAATAAGCAGTTGTTACTGATCAGTGTAAATTAATTATACATATGTTTTGATAAATTAATGTATTGTGTTGTTTTTCTTTTTACCTTTCCTATAAGTGCCAGGTTCAGATGTTAGAATAGCAAGATGTCCATAGTTGTTGTGTCCAAACTCTGAAAGAATCGGGGGAAACTGCTTTGCACATGCAATTCTGTTGGTCAGTTGGTCATCCAAATAATTTTCAATAAATAATTTGCATTTCCTTCAACATGCAGCTCTGTTTTGTCAAGAAGTTGGTCAAGAGCAGTAGGTGGCCCCTTTTTCTTTTGGTTTAAGCATTTAAATAGCTCACCTGAGCACGTAGTGCTTGGTGAGCTACTGTGATCATGCTCTGTCCAGTGTCGATTTTAACCCCACGTAACCCATTATTGAACTTGACCTAGACTTCTTCAATATGGTCATCCTGACTACGTCAAAATGTAGGTCACTAGGTCAAATCTTAGAAAAAGGTTGTGAACACTCTAGTATCCACAGTTTTAACCCAGTCTTGATCAACCTTTGTTAAAATGACAATCTTGACAAAATCTAGGTAAATTTCAATAATTGGTCACTAGATCAAATCTTAGAAAAAGCTTGTGAACACTGTAGTAACCAGATTTTGACCCAATCTTTATTAAACTTGGTCAGAATAACTATCTTGACAAAACTAAGTCAAGTTCGAGTATGGGTTATGTGGAGTCAAAAGTAGGTCACTAAGTCAAATGTTAGAAAAACTTGTGAACACTCTAGCAGCCACAATTTTTGCCCAATCTTGATCAAACTTGGTCAAATGACCATCTTGACAAAATCTGGGTAAAGTTCAATAATGGGTCATGTGGGTTTAAAAAGTAAGTCGCTAGGCCAAATCTTAGAAAAAAGCTTGTGAACACTCTTGTAGCCGCAATTTAGACCCAATATTTATCAAACTTGGTCAGAATGACTATCTTGACAAAATCTAGGTCAAGATCAGTATGGGTTATGAGAGGTCAAAAAGTAGGATATACTAGGTCAAACTGTAGAAAAAGCATGTGAACACTCTAGTAGCCACAATTTTGACTGTTTACCCAATCATTTTTTTTACTTTGTCAGAATGACTATCCTGACAAAATTTAGGTAAAGTTTGATTATGGATTATTATAGGTCAAAAAGAATGTCACTAGGTCAAATCTTAGAAAAAGATTGTGAATATTCTAGCAGCCACAATTTAAACCCAGTTTGATCAACCTTAGGCAGAATGACAATCTTGACAAACTCTAGGTAAACATGAATAATGGGTCATGTGGGATTAGAAATTAGGTCACTAGGTCAAATCTTAGAAAAAGCGTGTGAACACTCTTGTAGTCACAATTTTGACCCAATCTTTATCAAATTTGATCAGGATGACCATCTTGAAAAAGCCCAGGTCAAGTTTAAGTATCATTATGGGTTATGTGGTATTAAAAGAAGGTCACTAGGTCAAATCTTAGGTAAAGCTTGTGAACACTCTAGTAGCCACAATTAAGACCCAATCTTTATCAAACTTGGCCAGCATGACCATCTTGAAAAATCTAGGACAACTTTGATAATGCTTTATGTGGGGTCAAAAAGTAGGCCACTAGGTCAAATCTTAGAAAGAGCTTGTGAACACTTTAATAGCGACACTTTTGATCCAATCTTTATCAAACTTAGTCAGAATGACCATTTTGACAAAATCTAGGGCAAGTTTGATAATGGATTGTATGGGATCGAAAGTAGATTACTAGGTCAAATCTTAGAAAAGGCTTGTGGAAACTATGTAGCCATAATTTTGATCCACATGTTCACAAGCTTTTTCTTAGATTTGAGCTAGTGACCTACTTTTTGATCCCACATGAACAATACTCAAACCTGACTTAGATTTTGTGAAGATGGTCATTCTGATCAAGTGGGTAAAGATTGGGCTAAAACCGGTGTCACCGGTTTTAGCCCAATCTTTATCATGATCATCTTGACGAAATCTAGGTCAATTTAGTGATGGTTCATTTGGGATCATTGAGAGGATTCAACTGTTGGCCAATCAAGCCGATTCAATCAGGTGAGCGACCCAGTGCCCTCATGACACTCTTGTTTCAGATAATTAACATGTACATAATACATTGATGTAATGAAAAAGGATTGGATCAAAATCTATGCTCAAAGATATCCTTTCCTAATCAATTTGAGAAGTATACTGTGGACAGAAGATGTTCACATTGCATGCTTATATTTCTTTTGAGGTCAATAGGTCAAAGATCATTCAGTAATGTCAATAAGAAATGTGGTAATTATATGCACAAAATCGATTCAGATCAATAACTTGCCCGTCCTTCAACCAACATTTCTCATATTTGTTTACTGAGATTTTTAATGATGAGAAGATGAACATCTCCTCCTATATGTAATGTTATAATTTAGGTCAGTCAAAGGTTAAGGCCATTCAGTAATGAAATATGTTTTTGACACCATATCATTTCCGATCAATTACTCACCCTTCCATCAACCAAGAGTTCTGATATTTAGTAGGAGCTTTGTTATTATAGGTAAAATACAGCGTTCCCTCTCTACAACGGCCCTCCCAACAACGACTCCCTCCTTACAGCGACCCTTGCCGCATTTCCCTAAACATGATAATTATGTCTAACGCCTTATTACCTTAACTTCTGCAATATCCTCTATTTAAAAGTGTCTGCTAATTTTCGCAATATTACATAATCGACTCTATGACAGAAAAAAAACCTTATGAGGCACAGGTACTTGACACATACTTTATTATCTATTAACACCCCCCCCCCCCCCCCCTTAAAATTTTTTTTTTTTTTTTTAAAAAGGGGGGGGGGGGGGTGTTAATAGATAATAAAGTATGTGTCAAGTACCTGTGTTATGAGGAGTAACAAACAGCTTGAATCCAGATCAGACGCCGCGTTACGCGGCGTCTGATCTGGATTCAAACTGTTTGCAAATGTGAGTTAATTTCCCTCTCTATAACGACTCCCTCCCAACAACGAACATTTTTGTTGTCTCCCATTGGGTGTCGTTGTAGAGAGGGAGCGCTGTACCACTAAGTACTGATTCTGAGCAGAGGCATAACTTGATGATTCTGGATAGATGATTTTATGAGCCAAATATCTAAGCTTTGGCACTTATGTTCTTGAGCTCACCTGGGCACATAGTGCTCAGTTACATGGGGAATTATAGCATTAAACATTTGATAATTTCGTTGCTATGGTTACCACCTTAGCAACCCTTATCCCAAAGGTGTTCTTCCCAAAATAGCAAACACTACATTTGCCTCTTGTTATTAGTGATCTTTTTCAAGTTCAGCATTGATGCATAAATATTTTATCAGTCCTTAAAATAGGCCAAAATGCATGAGTTCTTGCTTTCAATATATTGACCCATAAGCAAACACGTGCGTATCAATCGGGTATAATGTTGAGCTGAATGTTACAATGTTATTTGTCAATGTGTCATACTTCAACATACAAATGTCATTTTATCTGAAATAAATACAATTATTTCTGAGTTTTTTTACTCACCAGAAACACTGGTTGTTCTGGAAAATCGTTTTTCGCGTAACAATGACAACCGGATACCAAAAATAAATGTTTTCCATTTCATGTATAGAGGTGCAAATGTGCAAGTTTCATGCAAATCGGTGATCATGCGTGCCGCAATGTGGTTGAGGGTTACGGAGCATTGTTCTTGATCATTACGCTTCATGTCCAAACATAAACATACGCTGAAAATTA
Source organism: Gari tellinella (assembly GCA_922989275.2). Taxonomy (NCBI): domain Eukaryota; kingdom Metazoa; phylum Mollusca; class Bivalvia; order Cardiida; family Psammobiidae; genus Gari; species Gari tellinella. Next base: position 21,089,377 of record OV277870.1, on the reverse strand, counting down.
CAGAAATTAAATTTGTAGCTTAATTCAGAGCGGGATGAATTGATATATTTCCTGAGTTATCTCGCTTTGTTAATAACTTGTTTAGTTTGTGTTTTGTTTATCTATTACACTTTCCTCTCCGGGGCCTCAAGTTCCACTTTCCCATTTAGGATATTCCATTTTTGACTATTTAGGGTTGTGTTTATACAATAAGTTGCCGTGAAAATAACAAACAGTGCAATACCCTGGTCAGATGCCTCCTTTAAAAGCTCTCTGGTGTGGGTCTACACTGTTTGCATACTAGAAGTGTACTATATGCGTCACTAGCGCTCTAAGCATTAACACATTAATACATGTACAATCAATCCTAGCGACGAGTATAATCATCATTTACAATCAGCTAGTGTACTTGTTAGGATTGCACATGCAAAACAGTAGAGGTGTGCGGTTTAACCGGTGTACCGGTAAACCACGGTACGAAACGGCCGTGGTACGAACCATGGTTTTTTCCGAGAAGACCGGTTTTTTACTTGTAATTTCGTAGATGTTTTTTATTGAATAAAAAACGGACAAATAATAAAAATAGTATGATTTAAGATGAAACTAAAGCCTTAGCTTGATAAATACATTAGATTTTGGAAGCGTTTATCCTTGTTAGACTCGGAGGATACTTTCGTCCCGATTCAGATCGTATTCTGACGTTATCCCGGGTCATGCCAATAGACCCATTCTCAATGTGATATTGTCAACAAAAAATCCTATTCTCGTAAAGTTTAATTCCTAATTAGGCTGCAATTATTTAATACAGGCTATTTTTATCATTATAAACCGACTGTCAACTGAAATGATCATTTTTAAATCGTATCTGAAGTGGTTGTTTTTGGCCGAGCTTCGAAGCTTCGATTGTACAATAAAGGAGACATACTTTTACAACGATAACATCCGATTCACACCGAATGACGTTGCCTATGAGAAACGCTTGCTGATTGGTTAAGTTGCACTACCTACAGTAAACAGCCGGATATTTGACCAATCGTATTTGTCGTACAGTTGATACATTCATTGTTCGGAAAATAAACAATTGAATGACAGCCAAAGCAGACTTTTGATAGATTGACATCGGGTTTCGCCATTAAACAAGGTTAAATAAAATTGACAACCATTCTTTTGTTTATTTTGCATGAGTTCTTATTACGTTGTCATTTGTGTTCGTGCATGGGATGAAGAAAGAAACCCCACTGCCGATAATAAATGAAAGTGAAGTCCGGCGTTATCTATATAGGTAGAAATAAATAGAATGACAAATCCATTCATTTACTGTGATGGGTTTTCAACGTAAATAGTTGGGTGTGATGATTTTCTAAAGTTGTATTTCAGAAACATTTTGATATTTACAACTGTTTGTGGGCAGTTACTTGTTGATATTTTTATTGTTTGAACGTGAAAATTCAATTCCCAGCTCTAGGAGCTATGGCCATATCTCACCCTGTCTATTTGATAGTAGGTTTAAATGACGGTTAACCGTGGTACATACCGTGGTATTTATCTAAAAACCGTGGTACACCCTGGTTTTTTATTTTCCGCGGTACCCACCTCTACAAAACAGTGTAGGTCGTGATCAGGGGGCTCTTAAGGACACTGTTTGTCATTTTGAAATACATGTACATGTGTATATTATTAAGATCAACCCTAAATAGTCAAACATTGACTACCGTAAACTTATTTTTAAATTTGAACTGTCGATTAAATGTTTCAGTGGTGAATGAGTTAAATTCCTAAACGTCTCGTTTACCGCAACTTTTACAAATAGCGGACCTGTTAAAAGTACATAAATTATGCTATTTGCAAACATTGAAGACCCTCCTGCAGCAGAATTCCTTTCTATGTCTAGGTATACTGTATTTGTAGTGTTTTACATTATATTGCATAAAAAGACGCTAAATATTTAAAAATTGTCTAGACTAAATGGGAAACGCAGCATATATGTCGCGCAGACACAGACGCATCTCTTATATATATATTAAGTGTCGGTACGAATATGCCATTCACCCTAGCGACGCCTTAAGCCACAGAATTATACACTGACACTGAATTTTGTATAATTCCGTGTTTAAGCGTATGCCTATACATGTAAATTCCATAAGAAGGGTACTAAGGGTACATGTAAGCTATACAAACGGTGCAGACCCTTGTCAGATTGTTAAGGGTCTACAATGCTTTGTACATTTTGTAATTTATTGTAAAGATACCAGAAATGGCCTAAAAAGGACTAGACTCAAAATTGGTTCTGTGGAGTGTGCATTTAAAGTTTAAAGGATGAATTAGTTTAACAGGTAAATTGAAAATGATCGTTTGCTTTAGTTTGAAAATAATTTATCCAGGCAATAATTACCAAGCACGTGAAATTTATTCCATACTGACATTTTGTAACCCATAATTTCAGTCATAAGCACGCATTTTACGCTTTTCCACGGAAGAAAATAGTTCCGCTTTACACAGTCATAAGAGAAAAAATTCTTTATCCTAGCAGATGGTGGATAAAAGCAGACTGAAAGTAAAGCAGAATGCGCATTAATGCGCATTCTGCTTTACTTCCAATCTGCTTAAAATAAGCAACCACCTGTCTTCAAAACTAGAGGCTATATATAGATCTTATGTAGCAACTTATTTGACATATTATGCTTTTGTTTACTCTACCGTAGATTTATCTATGGTATAGATCTATTCCAGTTTTTTTTTTAAATATTTAAAGTAGATTTACCTGTGCTATAGATCTATGAGGTAAGGGCCCTAAAAGATTACATGACGTAGATCTACATCTATGATAGGCCCTATTTGTCAAGCACGAAACGTATGGATGTTTTCTATGACAAAGTTAATTTCAAAAACAAGTATGACATGTAAAATATCACGTTGTGCTCAAGAACTATGGACACATGCCTTTTAATTTGTCATTTGCCACACGCATGGATTTATAGTCGAGTTAGGTACAGCCTTGACCGGTAGATATAGATAACGCTCATTTTTTAGCGCAGTGAACTCTTGTCAGAATTTTGGCCGCACACAGCCATGGGAGTAATAACAGCGACTTACGAGGTTTTATTCATAACCGCTTGGATGTTATATAAGACTGTTCTATTTATATTCGAGAGTGTTGTTCCTAAAAAGAAAATTGATTATCATAAATGACATAAAGTTGAGCCGAAGATGGACATAGCAAAAGTGGCGAAGAATTTGGTGAAGTCTGTTGCTACAGGCGAGGTGAGTTGAATCGTTTTGACATGTGCGCTGCACGTGACAATATGCATGCATCTCTCGGGTGAGAGTGAGGTTGACATCGCGAAAAGACGTGACAGACGGGTGGCTTTGATTGTTATCTCAACATGTAAACAATGTAACATGTGTGACCGTTTTGCATGGGTATTACAGGGGTGACAACGGAAAGTAAAAACACATACAGTTTCCCCTGCTATCCAGAGGCTGGGCCTGTCTCGAGGGAGAGGGAGGGTGTGTGTGTGTTGGGGGGAGGGGGTGGTCACCAGGTGTGTGTTGGGGGGGGGGGGGGGGGGGGGGCGTAGCTGCAATAAGTTGAATGATGGATTGATGCATTAGAACATATAAGACAGAATCTTAGAGTTTAATTATTGAGTTTTTTTGTCGTCATGGCAAAATCTCAAGTTGATCTACTCGAATGCGGGTCATGAAGTAGCAATGCCAAAGGAGTTTTAAAAAAAAATAATTTCTGGGATATTTTGTGCTTAATAGGTAGATCTTGACCTAAACATGCATAAAAGAAACAAAAAATAATGTTAAAGTACAACACTTGAAAAAAAAAATGAAAAAAAGAAATGACCCAATCTGTGCCTCAGAATTAATTTTTTTCATTTCTCTTCAAAAAGCAACCCAAGTCTGCAATACAGTAATTAATGTGTTTTTTAATAATTTAGATATTGATATACCCCAACTAGGTATTGGGGACTATATAGGAATCTTTTTTTTTTCATTCTGCTTATCCATCGCACCCGTCCGGCTATCTGTTCGGCCATCCGTCCATCCCAAAATTGTCCCGAGCATAATTTTTTCAAAATTTCTTTAATATTTCACGTAAGATGACACAACCTGGTGGTGTGGATATATATTGGGATAACTAAATGTTGTGTAACAGTTTCCCGGCAAATTTGACATTGACCTTGACCTCTGAACTTGATTATTGAAAAATCTTGTTAAAAGAATAATAGCTCATATACCATATCTTCCATGATGACAAAACCTAGTGTGTCCATACATCTTAAGATGGTGACGTGTTATATTGCACTTTCAGGCCCTCTTGACCTTGACCTCTGACCTTTATTATTGAAAAATCATGTTAGAACCATACCTCATATACCATATCTTCTATGATGATAAAATATTGTGTGTGCATACATCTTAGTATGGTGACGTGTAATAGGTCACTTTCAGGCCCTCTTGACCTCTGCCATGATTATTGAAAAATCTGGTTCAAAGGTTAAGCATACATCATATAGCATATCTTCTATAATGACCGAACCTAGTGAGTGCATACCTCTTAAGATGGTGGAGTTACACATAACACTTTCAGGTTTGATTGACCTTGACCTCTGACCTTGATCAGCGAAAAATCCTGTTAAAAAACCGATAACTCATATACCATATCGTTTAGACTGACAAAACCTAGTGTGTGCACACATCTTAAGATTGTGGCGTATCACATACCACTTTCAGGCCCTTTTTGACCTTGACCTCTGACAATGATTAACGAAATATCTTGTTAAAAGCATAACTCATATACCATATCTTCTATGTTGACCAAACCTAGTGTGTTCATACATCTTAAGATGGTGGCGTGTCACATTCCACTTTCAATATCAACTTTTTGTTTCATCAAATTCCGTCAAATAAGTTGAAATAACGCCACAGTATGTGCATTATAATGAAAATGTACATCAAAAAGTTTTATGTCGTTTGGGACGGTATCATTCCTTAGCAGCGGGCCAACATGTATGTAGGTGTGATCTGTTAGGTGTTCAAAGTAAAAGGCCTATGCGACTGGAACTTGCACCAAATATTATGAATCATCTTTAAATGAAATATTTTCAGTTTTATATAATTTACATAGAATGCAAAATTAAAAGAAACTTTACCTGTTTAATTTTGGCCAATGAAATCACTCCGTTCATTCGACCCATTCCGGTATTCAAAATGGTATTTAAAATGAAATTAGTCTTTCACTTGTCAATTTCGTGCCAAATTACATGTACATATATATTTCATATAGCTGATAGCGAAGAGGGTCATGTTTTGACATAAACGTGTTTGCTCTAATGAATCAATGTGAAAATTCCACCCGTAAAGACCGTTAAATGTGCAAACCGACAAGATTTCCCCTTATTTTGGCAAAGAAAAAACTGGACGTCCCAAACAACATAAAACTTTTTGATGCACTTTTTTCGTCCTAATTCATGTACTGTGGTGTTATTTGACGGAATTTGATTAAATAAAAACTAGATAATTTCTCAAGCACCAGTTTAAAAGTCGATGGTTAAGACTACCTGTCGAATTGCGTTGTTTATCTTGTATCTATAGAGGTAGATCTAGATCTATAGTACAATTTTTTATTTATTTTTTTGGTAATAGATCCATATGTATGGGTCAAGTACCTGTGGTTGTATACCTTGTTGTATCTATAGTAGAAGTATAGTAAAAAAAAAAAATTTTTTTTTTTGGTAATAGATCTATTTGTAGGTGTCAAGTACCTGTGGTATACCTTTTATCTATAGTAGATGTATAGTAAAAAAAAAAAAAAAATATTATTATTGGTAATAGATCTATTTGTATGTGTCAAGTACCTGTGGTATACCTTGTATCTATAGTAGATGTAGAGTATATAGTAGAATTTTTTTTTTTTTTTTTTTTTTGGTAATAGGTTTAACAATATGTGTCAAGTACCTGTGGGTGCGGCCATTTTGGGAGATAATTTGGGAGACAAATTATTTCCCTTGGCTGTGAACCCCTGCATACTTTGAAACAGAATTGGAGTATTTTCACGGTCGATATCTTACTTTTTTTTGGTTGTGACATGCAAAGAAATGTTTAATTTAATATAAAATGCTATTTAAATAATCCCCAAATGTCTAATTTAAGACGCGCTTACATTTTTTATTTTTCACGTCTGTTTTTCAACAAGGAATCTTTCGAATGGCCTCGTGCTAAAGGTATGTCCGGTTATTTAAATCATTCGGAATGCTATTTCCGGTGTTGAGATCCCGATCACGCTATGTATAAAGGGTGTTTAAGCGACCACAAAAATACACGTATTGTCGGGTTGGGAGCCATTGCTATATACATATTCATGAGATCCCCCGAGGCCCCGCCCACTACCGGCCTTTGGCATTGCTACATGAAGTTTAATGCAGCTAAGTGCCACCTCCTGAAAATCACTCGCAAAAAGACTTTCATACCTACCCACTACAACATTGGAAATAATACCCTCCAGAGTGTTGACCACCATCCCTACCTCGGAGTGGAACTCGCATCAGATCTAACCTGGAAACAACATATTAGCAACATCACTGGTAAAGCAAACAAGATCCTCAACCTACTTAGACGCCATCTCTACAGCTGCAACCAGGAAGTCAAGAAAAAGGCCTTCACCACATTTGTTCGACCACACCTGGAGTACTCTGCCTCCGTCTGGGACCCCCACTACAAGCAAGATATTTTGGCTCTCGAGAAAGTACAGCGAAGGGGCGCCCGTTTTGTCACCGGCATCTATTCATACAGAAACAGTGTCACATCCATGCTTCATGACTTGGAATGGCCTCCATTAGAACATCGGAGAAGATCTAAAAGACTAACAACCTACTATAAAGCTTTCAACAACACCATTCCAGTCCAGATTCCAGAATACATAACTCCAACCATCCGACAAGACACCAGATCTCATAGCAGAGCATTTATAGAGGTGAGAGCAAACTACGAGGGCTACAAGAACAGTTTCCTGCCTAGAACGGTCAGAGATTGGAACGCCCTACCTCCAGACTTGGTGCTGACCCCCTCTGTAGACGAATTCACAACCTGTCTACAGAGATACCTAGCCTAGACACACGCAGGATTTTACCGTTTTTAATTGTATATACAAAGATTTTAACCGCTTTGATGCGTCACTTGTCCGCGATGCTTTGGCCCTGGACAGGAAAACCATAGAAGTAGAAGTCAAAACGGCCCAAAACCAAAACGGCCCAGGGTCAAAACGGCCCAGATCCAGAACGGCCCGGGTCAAAACGGCCCAGGTCAAAACGGCCCAACATGTAAATGAATTATAATACTGTATTATGATTATAATAAGATCATAGAAAATAATCTTTGAATTATTTACATATAACTTGAAAAAATTAAACATAGAAGAACTTATAAATTACTATTGGATGGAGTAAGTTATGATCTATCTTTTTTCATTGGATGGGTAACCCGATGTATAATTAGGCTCTAAACTAGTTGCCTCTCAGTTTAAAATGAGTATATACAATATTGTCACAAAATTGTCATTTTAGCCATTTAAATGCTCAGATCTTTTCTGTTCTTTTTTATTTAGTTTATACTAAATTAACACATTATAATAAATCATAAATTGTGAATTATATACATGTTTCACCTAAGTATGATTCGTATTCGCATATACATGTAGTCTTCTCGTATAAATTTCATACGATTGAATTGCTTCATATAAAATTTTGAAAAAGTGGCATGTGCACAGTGCCACACAAAATAGGTCATATTGTATACTGATCAGACTCTGCGTATGTCGGTTTCTGATCACAACACAAACTGTTTGATACTATTTACTTTTGTCCAGATCCTTAAAATTGAACGTTGAGAAATAAAAGCAGATGCCATTTTTGTAAAAAGTATATTCTGCAACACTACTTTCTATGTTGGTTTAAAGAAATACTTTGGGTAATGGTTGGAAACAGATCTATATGTTAAGTTAACCCCTTTAACTACCAAGATGTCATCTGCTTTCAACAAGTATCTGCTTCAATTTCTTTAGTTTATTTTATGTGTTTTGAAATCAGATTTTTTTAGATCTTGATCAGAAGCTGCTCAGGTCTGATGAGAATCAAAACTGTTGGCATATACCCAGTGTACCCGAGGTAACACAGTGAAGTGTTAATGTAACAAACTGTCACAACAACAGGTCAAAGAGCAAAGATTAACACCTTTAATGCAATCAAACAATTACTCAAGTCGCGTGTCACTGACTAGCGGCACACTTTGGTGGCACACTTTGCACGTTTGAGAAGAATCGATGTCTGCTTTCATTTCTTTAAGTTTTTGTTATGTATTTTGACATTTTATGGATTAAAATGAATACCCTTATATTTATACCATATAAAGTTACTCGTTTCATCCAAATAAAGCCGGCTTTGCAAACAGTTTTGATCCAGCTAAAGTTAAATAGTTTACACATATGCAGATCAATATTTATGTATAATGCCTTAAGTATCCACCTACCTTAAACACCCAATAATTCATACAGTTTAGTAGTCATATCTGTAATTTGCAGAACTCTAATAACCATTACAAACAGTTTGGATCCAGATGAAACGCCACCTCACTATGCATCTCACCAGGATTTAGTACATATACTTTCATTCTTAAACCTATCTATCAAGTAGATATTATCTATATTCCTTTCCATTATATTTTTTTGTGCACATCGTTTTCTCTATCAATTAACTCAATGTTCACCAATAATATAAGCGATTATTTAACTTGCGAATGTGGGTCAAAACGGCCCAAAAGTGGGCCGTTTTGACCTGGGCCGTTTTGACCCGGGCCGTTATAGATCTGGGCCGTTTTGACCCGTCACCATCTACTCTGGAGTCTGAGACCCATCTGAAAAGGAAGTCAACCATGCATGCAGAGCTCTAACAATTACATACATGGTTTGCTTACATAAACCAGGTGTTATGGTAGTACACTGGACTATGATACCAGGGATCATGAATTCCATCCCCTGCTGGAACAAATCCTTTTAATTGATGAGACTTTAAAAACAGAGATTTGAAAGAGGTCCTATGTAGTACATATATAATGTACATCACTACATGTATCAAAGCTTTACACAGAATAAGAAAACTGGATAAAAGATTAAGTGTTTATTCACTCCCCTCTCTCTTGGGCACCCAATTAGCCAGGGTTCCAAAAAATACTATAATAGGGAGTAAACAAACCAAATCAATATTTTCTCTGTAGTGACACAAATGGGTTTAATGCAGAAATAAATCAATTTTTTAATATATTTTCCTTATCTGGAGCTCTGACAGTTTGGTGACCTTGACCTCTAGGGTCAACGTAAAGATATATTTTGGGTTAAAGACTGTTTTGAGCAAACGACTGCATCTACGGTCACGAAACTTCATATGCAGATCGATGCACAATAACTTTAAATAGACCATGCTGCAGCCTAGTTATATTAAGTGGCCTTGACCTTTGACTTTGACCTGTAGGATCAACATTAAGATTTTGTCTTAGAATCTGTTCTGAAAAAAAACTACTGCACATATGGTCATGAAATTCATATGCTAATGTGCTTCAATGAGTAGACCATGATGCATCAAAGTTTGGTGACCTTGAACCTTAGGGTCAACATTAATGATTTATGTTAAAGTTTGTTCTGAGCAAACAACAGCACCTACAGTCACGAAACTTCATGTGCTGATATGCCTCAATAAGTAGACCATACTAATAGTACATTGAGTGCACCCCAGTTTGGTGACCTTGACCCCTAGGGTCAATGTTAAGGTTTTGGGTTGAAGTCTGTTCTGAGCAAACAACTTTTCTTACTGTCATGAAACTTCAAATGCTTATACGCCTCAATGAGTAGACCACGATGCACCACAGTTTGGTGTCCTTGACCTTTGAACTTGACCTCTAGAGTCAACATTTATATTTTGCATAAAGTCTGTTCTGATCCAACCACAGTAACTATGGTCACTAAACTTCGTATTCTGGCGCACCTCAATTAGTAGACCACAATGCACCCCAGTTTTGTGACTTTGACCTTTACCTCAAGTAGATTCATAGTCAAAGTTAAGGTTTGGAGTTAATGTCTGTCCTGAGAAAATAACTACACCTACGGCCAAGAAACTTCAACTGCTGATGCCCCTAAATTAGTAGACCACAATGTACCCCCAGTTTAGTAGCCTTTATTTTAACCTTGACCTCTAGGGTCATCATAAAGGTTTTGCATTAAAATCTGTTTTGAGCAAACGTCCGCACCTACTGTCAATAAACAGAACATATGCTGATTTGCCTCAATGAGTAGGTCACGATGCATCTCAGTGACCTTTACCTTTAGGGTCAACGTCAAGTTTTAGCGTTTAAGTCTGTCCTGAGCAAATGACTGCATCTACCTTCATGAAACTTCATATGTTGATGTACTTCAATGAATAGACCACAATGCAATGCAGTTTAGTGACCTTTGACCTTGACATTTAGGGTCAACATTAAGGTTTTGCGTGAAAGTCTGTTCTGAGCAAATAACTGCACCTATGGCAGAGCACCAGATAAGGGTAGTTTTTCAAAAACTAAAATCTTTATTTCTGAATTAAACCCTATGGTGTCACTACTCATTAGAATCGTCTCTTCGAGACGATTCTAATGAGTAGTAACATCATAGGATTTGGTGCTGAAAAGAGTGAGAAAATGTTGGATTTGTTGAAATAACTACCTCTTATCTGGAGCCCTGCTATGGTCCTGAAACCAAATATGCTGATGTGCCTCAGTGAGTTGACCACAATGCATCACAGTTTGCTGACGTTGACCTTTGACCTTGACCTCTAGAGTCAACGTTAAGGTTTTGCATTAAAGTCTGTTCTGAGCAATCTACCACACCTATATTCAGAAACTTCATATGCTGATACGCCTCAATAGGTAGAACACAATTCATTGCAATTTGATTACCTTGACCTCCAGGGTCAACATTAAGGTTACCGTATGCTTTAAAAGTCTGTTCTGAGCAAACGATTGCACCTACGGTCACAAAACTTCATACGCTGATGCGCCTTAATGAGTAGACCATGATGCACCATACTTTGGTGACCTTGACCACTAGGGTGAATGCAAAGGTTTTGCTATAGGCCAGTTTTTACCTGGCAAGGCAGAGGTTATATTGGGCAAAGTTGAAATGCAAAGATTGGTCAAAACTATTCTAGTTATAATAGAAATATTGAAAAATGTTAAATGGAATCTTGTGTGCACAGTTTGACCAATTGTTATTTCAGAATGTTGCCATAGAGACGTTTTGGCAGAAAGGACCCTGTGTTATCACCTTTCTGCGAAGATTTGGATGACCCTTCTGTCGCGTCGGCGCCCGCCGGCTCAGTGAGCTTAAACCTCGGCTTGATCAGAACAATGTACGCTTTGTTGCTGTCGGCCTTGAGGAAGTGGGCGTTGACGAATTTGTTAAAGGAAATTTTTTCACTGGAGGTATGTCAAAATGATTTGTTTACTCATTTGTCCCTGAAACTTTTAATGAAAAATTCCAGTATATTAAGTCAATTCCATATTTGACTATTTATGGTTGTTTAAGAATAAATTGCAAAAAGTACGTACATTGCAGATCCTGATTGGAGGGTTCCTTTAGGAGCCCCCTGATCTGGATAAATGGGGTTTACATTGAACCAGTGTACTCTCTATATGTACACTGTTTATAAAGGATGAGTATATTATGGTAGTCACTAGGGTTGAAAGAATTTAACATCTTAATGATTCAGACCATGTCTTAACCTATTACCCCTAAGCCTGTTTCTAGTTTTGAATACAGGTGCCCACTTAAAGCAGGTTGAAAGTAAAGCAGAATGTGCCGTAGGGCACATTCTGCTTTACTTCAGCCTGTTTTAAGCTACCAACTTCTAGGATTTAGAAAATATTTTTATGGTACTGTACATGTTCATGACTGTTTAAAGTGGAACTATATCCTCCAGTGGAGGAATAAATTAAAGGTATACTAAAGCATATTTATTGGGTAATGGGATAATTACAGTGAAAACACACAAGAGTACAGTTAATTTGTAAACTATTTATATATTTTCAGAACTGTTTATTGATACAAAGAAAGAATCCTACAAAGCGCTTGGTTTTAAAAGGTGAGTATTTTTCAGTACCAAAAATCTTTATCTGTGCATTAAACCCTATGATGTCACTACTCATTAGAATTGTCTCTTCGAGACAATTCTAACAAGCAGTAACACCATAGGATTTGGTTTCTGAAAAGAGTGAGAAAATGTTGGATTTGTTTAGTTAATTCCCTCTTATCTGAAATGAGTGGTGTTTTACGGCCCATCTACCCTCTTATCTGAAGTCCTGAATTGTTGAGTCAGACTCTTTACACAGTATAGCCCCCCTATCTCTCCAGTATTAAAAGTATAGTACACCTTGTTTCGTGAGTTTTTGGTTGACATTTGTTACACATCTTAATGAATTAATATCTCTCGTCATCTTACATTTTAGGTTGGGTCTGTTTAATCTGTTTCCATCTGTCTTTGGCAAGAAAGCAAGAGAGATGAACTCAGCGGTAAATACCCTTTCTATTGAAATCTCATTACTATATCTTATGTTATCACTTTGTCTGTCTATCTTCCGCTTGAACTTTGACCTCTATTTATCTATAGACTTTGTCTGTCTATCACACTTACTTTGGTTTATACATCTTAAGATGCAGTCAGTTTCAGAATTAAAGTTTAAATTCCAATTTAAACTAAGTCTAGTCCATTTATAACTATTAAGGGTTGTTTTCAGCAACATATTTCAGGCAAACAGCACAGACCCTGATCAGATGGCTCCTTCAGTAGCCCTCTAATCAGGGTTTTCACTGTTTGCATGGGACAAGTGTACATTTCACAGGTGCGCTGTTTGTAATTGATGGGTATACTCTTCGCTAGTGTTGAATGTGTTAATTTATTCCTCCTTTAGCAAATGATATGAGCCGTGCCATGAGAGAACCTGCCTTATTGCATTGCAAACAGTGTAGATCAAGGCCAGCCACCGCATCAAAGACACGACAACTGGTCTTGATCTACACTGTTTGACACCGACATGCACCTAAATCTTTTATGTAGCTGTATTTGGCAGTGTAGACAAATCTCAGATAAAGAGGCTGGGATGACAACGGTGTTTGGTCTGTACAATGTTGCAATGCAATAAGGCAAGGCTCATATTTTTGTTTGAAGTGTTTAACCCTTTCCCCCATAGAAGCGCCTTTTAGCGCATTCAGTTTATTCTTACCCTGAAGAAAATTGTTCCAATTTATACATTCAAAAATATGTATAATACAAAATATTTTCTATATTCTAGCAGATGATAGCTTAAAGCAGGCTGAAAGTAAAGCAGAATGCGCTTAAAGCGCATTCTGCTTTACTTTCAACCTGCTTTAAGTGGACACCTATATTCAATACTAGAGATATGCTATGTGGGAAAGGGTTAAGTAGAGAGGTTGGTCATCTGGTTTGTCCATGTTCAAAGGTCAATTGATATTGTATTAGTGTCTAGCTCTATGGCCTTGCCCATTGAAGTGTCGTTAACCCTGTGATAGCTGATAATACATATTGCTTTCAAAATGTCATCTGCTTTACTTCTGAAATAAATTCTTTCTCCATATTTGCAGTTACATGTATATGATATGAGTGACACGGGGTTTGGATCCAGATGAGATGCCGAGTAACTCGGCATCTGATCTGGATCCAAACTGATTGCATAGGTCAAGTAATTATTGTTTTCCAACATTCATAGGGTTAACCACTAGATATATACAACAAAAACTCTCTATTACGACCACTGAAAGAAGGCTTATTGGTTGAATGAAAGGAAGGTGACAGCTTAAAGCAAGGTGAACATAAAACAGAAAGCTCCTGCAGGAGCTTTCTGTTTTTACGTTCACCTTAATTTAAGAAGTCACCTGCATAAATGACATGCTGTTTAAAACAATTTAGAAGTTGTAATATAGAGGTTTTACTGTAAGTGTAAGTGATTGAGAATGACCCTTCCTTAATTGTATCGTGTGAATGAAATCACCCCTAATTGGGGTACAAATCTAGAACAACTTATGAAACGCAAAACATCCTGTTTACAAATTGCTGTCCTTTTGGTCATTTTACTTAATCCATTCCTTGTAGCCTGTTTGCATGTGTTAAAACCATTACACTATAAATATGCCATTTTATGCCTTTGATTTATATAGTATTCTTTCCAGTTTAAGTGAAACAAAAACGCAATGAACTAAAATGTAGAAAATGGCAATGTCTTGAAAAGGATAACATTTTGTTTTCATCTGAGTGGCAAACAGTTTGGGGCCTGATCAGATGCCAGGTTACCTATGTCTGATCTGGCTCCAAACTGTGTGCAATGGATTAACACATTTATTGAGAAAGAACAATGCCCTACCTACTCCCAACTCTTTTATTGATTGGTATACCTACTTATGTCTTTATCTATTCAACATAGAACTATATTTTCATGTGCTACACTATTTTGATTAAACCATTACTCAATGAACAGGCCTTTTTACACCTTTAATTTATTCCACCACGAAAGCAAATAATTCACTTTTATAGTTATGACTATTAGATACCGTAAGAAATAGCTCTATTAGGAGTTTTCTGTTTTACTTTCACCTTGCTTTAAAGGCACAATCCTGCTCAAATTGGTGTTTAAAACGTACAATTTCTTATATGTGTGCATTTTCTATGTATTAAAACTAAGTGAAATCGAGTGTAAGAAGCCTGACATATGCACCCACTTCGTAAAGAATCCTACCTAAATGTGTCGAATTCTTATCGTGGTGGTTTACATTATAAGCCGGTTTGTTTACAAATAAGATTAATCATTACGGGCTGGTTCCGAGAACTTTCGATCGATCGCATAAAGGTCACGTGATTGATTCGGCCGCGACAATGTGTATACATTACATCAGTTTAACGGCCAAACTTAAAGGAGTTGTCTCTTTTTGGTTGTAAAGCACTCGACTTGTTGTATAGAATTATGCAAATGAGCTTTACCGAGTATGTCCGTAAATTTTCGTCGCTATTCAAAAATAAACAAACTTGATTACTTGTTTCCACAAATTTCACTGTTCGTTAGCAATATTGCTTCAAATATCACCACGTATTACTTCTTTTTATATGGAACGCTTACGATAGTGACATAAATTTCATGTAAGAAAAATGTTTGATTCTGATTATGTGGGAGTAATATAGTGGCTTTAAATTGTCGCTTGTTCTGTAAACATACAGTTAACCTTTTGATTTAATGGTTGTAATAAATAGATGGTTTTTTAGCTCACCTGAGCCAAAGGCTCAAGGTGAGCTATTGGGATGGCCCTGTGTCCGTCGTCGTCCGTCGTTAGTCGTGCGTTGTCGTTAACAATTGCTTCAAATGACATCTCCTCCTATACCGCTTGACAGAATTCAACCAAACTTTACAGAAATGTTCCTTGGGTCAAGCTCTTTCAAATTTGTTCAAAGAATTAAAAACAATGCAGAACTCTGGTTACCATGGCAACCAAAGTGAAAAAATAAGGAAATCTTAAAAAATCTTCTTGTCAAAAACTGGAAGGGCCAGAGCTTACATATTTGGCACATAGTATCATCTACTGGTCCTCTTATCAAGTTTGTTCAAATTATGCCCCTGGGGTCGAAATTGGCCCCGCCCCGGGGGTCACAGATTTACAAAGAGTTATATAGTGAAATTTTCAAACGTCTTCTTCTCTGAAACTAATGTGGCCAGAGCATTGATATTTGGCATGGTGACACTTCTAGATGTCCTATACCAAAATTGTTCAAATGGTTCTGGTAGGTTGCATATCTAGGTCACAGGAGCTAAAAATAGATTTTTTTCATTGAAAACTTAAAAAATCTTCTTGTCTGAAACTACAAGGGCCAGAGCTTAGATATTTGGCACATAGAATCACCTACAGGTCCTCTATCTAGTTTGTGCAAATTATGCCCTTGGGGTCAAAATTGGCCCCGCCCCGGGGGTCACAGTTTTACATAGAGTTATATAGTGAAATTTTCAAATGTCTTCTTCTCTGAAACTAATATGGCCAGAGCTTTGATATTTGGCATGGTGACACTTCTTGATGTCCTATACCAAAATTGTTCAAATGGTTCTGGTCGGTTGCATAACTAGGTCACAGGAGCTAAAAATAGATTTTTTTCAATTATAACTTAAAAAATTTTTCTTTTCTGAAACTACAAGGGAGCTTAGATATTTGGCACATATCATCGCCTACAGGTCCTCTATCAAGTTTGTTCAAATTATGCACCTGGGGTCAAAATTGGCCCGCCCCTGGGGTCACAGTTTTACATAGAGTTATATATAGAAAATTTCAAACGTCTTCTGCTCCGACACTAATATGGACAGAGCTTTTATATTCGGTATGGTGACACTTTTAAATATACTTTACATAATTTGTTCAAATTGTTCCGGTCTGTTGCATATCTAGGTCAGTCCTTGACCTAAATTATTATCTCCATTTTTTCAGCTATTTTCTCAGGTGGGGCTCTTGTTATTCCCAATATGGGTTGTTTCATTTTGTAGGCCAAGAAAGATCAGCTAGGAGGCAACATGACTGGTGATGGGATGCAGAATGGAGGACTTCTTATTGTTGACAAAGGTAAGGTAACTGTTAACTCTGAGCATGCTGGTGCTGAAACCATGATAATCTTTGCAAACTGTTTGGATCTTGAAGAGATGCTGCATGATCCAGCATCTCTTCAAAATCCAAACAGTTTGACATCCTGACCTTGTTTCGAAAAGAAATTTTGAAACATCCATTTTTAGCTCGCCTATTCGGAGAATGGGGGGGGGGGCTTATGGAATCACGTCGACGTCTGCGTTGGTTTTTCATGGTTAAAGTTTTGGGGTAAGTGTTGTAATGCACTAACACTACATGAAATATTTGCATTAGGAAGCTGATATTTGGAATGGGGGTGCTCTGTGGGTTGAACATTGATGTTGTGTAGTTAAAATTAAAAAAAAAGTTAAATTTAGTCAAAATTTCACCTTTTGTGGACTTAGGTTTTTCGGCTGATTTCTCATGGTTAAAGTTTTGGGGTAAGTGTTGTAATGCACTAATACTACATGAGATATTTGTATTAGGAAGCTGATATTTGGAATGGAGGTGCCCTGTGGGTTGAACATTGATGTTTTGTAATTAAAATTTAAAAAAAAGTTTAAATTTAGTCAAAATTGTACCTGTTGTGGACTTAGAGTTTTGGGACTGAAATTTCAAAGTTAGTTATGGAGTAAGTGTTGGAATGCACTTATACTACATGACATTTTTGCATTTATAAGCTGATATTTGGAATGGAGGTTCCCTGTGGCTTGAATATCAATGTACTGATACACTTTTCTATTGAAAATTACCTATTTAAGAAAGGTTTAGTTAGGCGAGCTTTGCTGTTCTCCGACAGCTCGTGTTAGAACAGTAGCAATCAACTCTCAAGAGAGATGCACCTGGAAATGAGGTGTAATAACTGTCATGCGTGCAGCAAGCCAGCTACCTGGAAAGGGGCCCCATTGATGTGGATATTGCCCTTGAAGCTGCATGGCAATAAAAAATCCGATAGTAGTAGTAGATCTAGTAGTAGCAGAAGACAGTCATTGTTTTGAAAATAAAAAAACTTACCCAGCATGCAAAGAGTTGGATTATATTTACTTCTCTTGAATAAATTCTCATAAGAAATCTTTTAACCCTTTCCTCTGCATTAGTGCAGTAGGATGACTTTAGTTTACTCATTCCTTCACATAGGCTCCATGTGAAACAGCTACCCTATTCTGAAAGATGCACTCAAACAGGGATTACCTTTGTTAAATATAGGCGATAACTTAAAGCAAGATTCTGCTTTACTTTCGAAATAACTTTTAGTCTGCTTTAAACTACCATTTACTAGAATATATAAAAAAATTCTTACGATACATATTCATGACTTAATAAATTGGAACTATTTACTTTTGTTGAGAAATAAATGATGTGTGTAAAAATGCATATCTATGGAGTAATGGGTTAAAATGACCATTGTTGGTTTCAGGAGGAAAGCTGCTTCTGTCTTTCAAACAAGAGTTAGCTACTGATCATGTACCGAATCCAGATATCTTGAAGGCTCTAGGAATATCGACTGAAGGGTTGGAGACAAAGCCAGAGGCTGATAAGCCAAGCCAGGGACAAGCAACAGAAGCACCAGAAGCACCAAAGGTTGTCTGCGAGGAGGATGTCTGTAAAAAGGTGTAAAACTTGCCAAGTGGAAAAAATATTTTTTTGTCTATTTTTACTTATTAAAGATATGTAGGCTAGCATTGAACCTGTCTCTATAGATAAAGCTAACTGTTATGATCACAAAATGGTTTTTATATAAGAGGTGGCTGCTTCAAGCAGGATGAAAGTAAAGCAGAAAGCTCCTAAAGGAGCTTTCTGCTTTACTTTCACCCCGCTTGAAAAATCCTTTCCTTTGAAAACATTACAATCTCAAGATGGTCATGGTAGAGAAAGTAGGATAGCCCCAAACAGGGTGAAAGTAAAACAGGAAGCTCCTACATGAGCTTTCTGTTTTACCATAATCATTCTTGAAGCTGCTGTCTTCCTTGAAAACATTTTATCATGCTTAAGACAACGGAGCACTCTCCTTCAGGCCAAATGTAAATTCCAACTGGATTTTCTGCTTTTCTTTTGTTTGGTTTTGAAGCGGTTACATGAATTGAATCCTAGGCAATCCTTCTGATGTGTGGTCATAATTAAGGTGTTTAACTGTGCATGTATGTTGTAGAACATGAATTTATGTTCTTGTTTGGTGATGCATTGTTCGAACAAATAATAAATTGAACATTCCAATATGTACTTATGTATGCTATGTTCAGTCAAAGTTGTGCTCAACAGGATTTCATTTAAGATAAATGATGCTCTCGTAATACAGCCCTTTACAACGTGTCTAGGCATCGTTTACAGTGTACTTGTGATTAGTACACTTGTCTTGTATAAACAGTGTATACTCAGATAAGAGGGTTCCTCAAGGAGTCGTCTGATCAGGGTCTGCACTGTTTTTCATTTTGCTATATATATTGTAAAAGTCAACCCTAAGAAGCGAATAATGGACTAGGCTTAAAAGGAAACTAGAATTATCCATTAGAAGTTTCAGGGAAGAATGAGTTATATGACCACTGAATACAAATTCGACTGTAAACTAGTAGTTGGACAATTGAAATCCACCAGTGGGTCTTGTTGTATTTTTTGCAAGTACAGTAAAACCTCTCTATTACGACCACTAAATTATGTTAATTATTAGGGTGTTTACTATAGGTGACCACTTAAAGCAAGGTGACAGTGAAACAGAAAGCTCCTAGGAGCTTTCTGTTTCACTGTCACCTTTCTTTAAGCTGCCACCTATCTAT
The DNA here is from genome assembly GCA_922989275.2 of Gari tellinella. Taxonomy (NCBI): domain Eukaryota; kingdom Metazoa; phylum Mollusca; class Bivalvia; order Cardiida; family Psammobiidae; genus Gari; species Gari tellinella. Next base: position 21,069,934 of record OV277870.1, on the reverse strand, counting down.
TAAACAAGCAATTAGCCTTCGTTTTAGTGGTCGTAATAGCGAGATTTTACTGTGGCCAATTCCATAATGTGTTCACCTTATTGGCATTAAAGTAATATTTTAGTTTAATTGTTCAAAGGTGGGAATAACATGCACTCAAATTTATGTTATGCGGCCCATCAAACTAAAATTGTATGGAAATCTTACTAATAGATGACTGCTGAATTAGGGACAAAAGTTATGCAGAAAGCTCCTAACTGAGATTTGTGTATTACTTGTTTGAATTGAGCTGTTATGTGATTTAAGAAATAGCCATACATCATTTATGACTCGATTCAATCACGGAATTATACAAAACGGAATAGCAACTAAGCGAAATTGAATAGGTGAGTACCTGAGCTCTCACGGCGGTTGAATTTTGCGAGATTATGTGTCACGTGACAACATCTTCACTTTTTTTGCCTCGTTGTCCGCGATTTCTGGCGTGAAATTTACCAACTCGAGTGTTTTTATTGACATTTTATAGGATTTAAACGACTATGTGGACATTCCTATCAATTCACGGGAATAAAAACCCGTGAACAATGCTTCGAAAACACACATTTATCATATTGACTACCGATAAACAGTCTCTCATCAAGTCTCGCGAGTCTCGTATCCGCTGCACGAGATTTACGATATAGCGTGAGGTTTCGATTCCATCAGTGTATAATTCTGTGATTCAATGGTATTAATGTATGTTAGGAAACTAAAGGCAGGGTTTATTAGTCAGTGTTAATTTTATCATACCTTATTGTTATTGTAACTTGTGAATACTGTGGGTGCTTACAGAACTATATATGTAGAAATATTTTGATATTCATTACATTTTTCACTCTTACTAGTCTAAGTAAACTTAGAATGAATAACTATTGTCAGAATAGTTTGGATCCAGATCAGATGCCAAGTAACTTGGCATCTAATCAGGTTCAAACAGATTGCCCTCATTTAAATTCAAGTTAAAAGCAATAAACCATAATAATGACAAAGAATAAAACTTTGTACATCAAAAACGGTCGTAAGTCAAAACTTTAAAATACATTTAATTTCTGATTTCTCTATCTAATCATGTCTTGTGACATCTCTTTGGAATCGTAAGACGATTCCAAAAAGATGTCACAAAACAGGATTAGATAGAGAAGTAAATGATAATTGAGACTTTTATAATCTGACTTACGACACTATTTATCGTTCAAAGTTTTATGAAACGGGTCCCAGTTTCATAGCAGCTAAGGGTAATGGTCTAGGTCTGATGTTATAAAGTTGTTGAGTTGAGTCTAAGATGCTTTTCAAGCATTTGATTGGTCAGATTTGATAAATTGCTGAGCAAAAGCGCAAATTTGACCAATCAAATGCTTGGGAACTATCTCAGACTCAACTCAAATGCTTAATATCTTTGGGGCCAGGTCCGAGTTTTTTCCGCTTTTGTGTTGTGTTTTGGTCAGAAATGCAATATTAAGAATTGGTTTGTGGACATAAATAATAGTTAAACCTGATCTTCCTCATAGGTTTTATTTTTAAATTGTATTACGAAGTATTTCTGTATTTTTGTGCCAAACTTTGATCAGTTAAAATGTCAATATTGTACTCCCATACACTTTCACACCAAGGCTCTTTCTATTTGGTTATATGGTTTAATATCGTTATCTCAGATTCTGAAGTCAAAACATTTCAACTTTGAAATAAGGATAAGCTCAACTGGATCGAGCTTGAGATTTCAAAATTCAACTGTCAAAATATTGATAAGTTTGGTACAGTAGAACCTCTCTATAACGGCCACTATTTTTTGTTGATTATTGGATGTTTAAGGCAGGTGACTGCTTAAAGCAAGGTGACAGTGAAACAGAAAGCTCCTTTAGGAGCTTTCTGTTTCACTGCCACCTTGGTTTAAGCTATCGCCTGTCTTTTATACTATGAATTATTCTTCCTTTAAGTGGCCGTAATAGAGAGGTTTTACTGTAGAAGCAAGCAATCGGTTTAATTGTATCAAAGATTTGGTTTGTTGCTTTGAAAAGTCTCTATCAGTCATCAATGAAATATCAAAATACAGTCAAACTTTTGTACCTTAAACTTTCTAGTTAAATTTCAATATTTTAAACTCAAACATAGCCGTATTTTAAAGTTGAAACGTGGCTTAGTCATGTTTTAACTTTGAAATACAGCTATACTTGACTTTTAACAAGTTCTCAATATAAAATTTCAACTGTATGCAGTTTTTTACTGTTTGACCTCAAAACTTCAGGTTGGTAATCACTTATGTTTGAAAACAAAATCAGAAACCATAATCAAGATGTTAAAAAAATCCTAGTCCCATATTGGTTTGTTGCCGTTAAGTATACCCATTAAGTATAAACATTTTCATATCATAGATAAATATTGTCAAGCCTTGTGCAGAGCATCTGTTCAATCGGAAATGCTGGGAAAGTCTTGAATACAAGTGACAATTTAATGCAGAAATAAAGTAATAAAGAAAGCTCCTTCAGGATCTTTCAATATTATTTTTTTCCTGCATTAAACAGCCACATATTTTGTGATATGTCCGAGCTCCTTCTATGAATGTTTGTTCCATGTAGATTTGACAATTTTCATTTTACTATGATTCATATAATGTATTTTTCCACGTATACCTACACAAACTTTCTATATCTAACCCATTCTATGTAGAATGTACAGTGGAGAATCTGTTATTCTTTCCCAATAAACGTGTTTACGCTAAAACTATTATTTGCAGTGCAAACAGTTTGGGGCCAGATCAGACGCCGGGTAACCCGGCGTCTGATCAGGCTCCAAACTGTTTGCCACCAAGATAAACAAGAATTATCAGAATTGTCCAAAAGTTGTTCTTTTCTACGTTTTAGTGCTTTGCGTTTGCGTACGTTTGCGTTTAAACGGGAAAGAATAACAGATTTCTCCACTGTATCATATGGACTACCCCATTTTGGAAAAACCGTCGGTCTATGTTGATATTTAGGGGTGTTATTAGAAAATATTTCAGAAAAATAATACTGATCCTGATCAGGTTCCATAAGGAAAAATAAAGATTTAAACAAACAGTGTAGACCCTGATCAGAGGGCTACTTAAGGAGCCCTCTGATCAGGGTCTGCACTGTTTGTGGGTACATGTATGTAGCATAGAATGGGTTTAAATTGGCTCTTTATTATTGCTTAATAATATGTTTTTGTATTAGCATCTGTTATATGAATTCATGAAAGCATCAACCTGTTCTATATATTGAGCCTAATGACGTCATTTTCTTTAACCATATGGTGGAAAATGACTGATGAATCCCTATTATAGGGACGCCATGACGAGTAGGTTGTTGCTTTTGTTCTTTTCTAAATGTAACAGTTTGAGAACAAATAAAGTATTATAATATTGTTTAAACTTGTGGGTTTTTTGTTTTATATGAAAACTCCCGATATCATCTGAATCCCTCACTTTAACCTGCTACCCAATAAATACACCTTTTCATTTATTCCTCCCCATTAGAAAATAGTTTTAATAATACAGTCATGAATATGTATCATAAGAAATGTTTTCTATATCCTAGCAGATGGTAGCTTAAAGCAATAAGCATTTGTTTATCATAGCTTAAAGCAGGCTGAAAGTAAAGCAGAATGAGCCTAAAGGCACATTCTGCTTTACTTTCAACCTGCTTTAAGTTAACTAGAATCAGCTTAGGGGTAATGGTTTAAATGGCATCAGCCATCTGATCTGGATCCAATTTATTTGCAAGCTCTGCGTATGCATGTGAGCTTCAGATGGTGAACAACAATACTGCACAATTTAAAAGCGTTGAAGCAGGGGTCCGTTTCATAAAACTTAGTACGACAAATCTTGTCGTAAGTCAGATTATAAATGTCTCAATATTTATTTATTTCTCCATCTAATCCTGTCTTGTGACATCTTTTTGGAATCGTCTTGAAAAGACGATTCCAAAGAGATGTCACAAGACAGGACTAGATAGAGAAATCAGAAATTAAATGTATTTTGAAGTTTTGACTTACGAAAACATTTGTTGTACAAAGTTTTATGAAACGGACTCCAGATAAGGGGAGTATTTCATTTTTACTGCATTAAACCCTATGGTGTCACTACTCATCAGAATTGTCTGTTCAAGACACTTCTAATGAGTAGTAACACCATAGGATTTGGTGCTGAAATGAGAGAAAATATTGGATTTGTGCAGTTTACTTCCTCTTATATGGAGCCCTGGTTGAAGGATAAAGAAAAGTTCCTGACAAACTTATGCCGATAGACAGACATGGTTTCCAGTCTAGGTATTTACAGTCCCCTCCACACTAAAAAGGTGTTTAGGTAGTAATTGGTTAACTCGCCTATGGACATTTACCATCTTGTTGGCTTGTTTAAGAACTGTAAAAAAAGCCAATTCATTTTACAAACTAATTTATTAGCACTTTCAAAGCACACAAATCACATTATTAACATTTGAAGGTTATAAGTAAAACAAGAGTTTTGTCCCTTGAATAGCACATAGAAGTTTATTGAATAATTGTGTTGTTTGATTACCAGTGAAAAGACACTTCTATAATATCATGAGAAAACATATACACTTATTGCACTTTCATTATTTGAGATATATACAATATTGTACAGTGATAAATTTTCTGTAACTCTTGTATTCTTGTTAGGTTTCAAATTTCAATGACTGAAATATTGTTAAAACCTTATTAGAACAAGCGCATATTGAGTCCTATACAGATTGAATTTGCCAGGGACCCATTTGGTGAACAGTTGTTGAGTCTAATGGAACCATAATTGTCATGGCCTTAATAACCATTTATTCCATAATTATTTATTTTATGCCTAGAATTTATTCTTCTACTGAAAAGGAGAAAAGATTCAGTTTAAGTTCACCCATTCCCCCAGAAATACGCCTTTTACCCCTATCAATTATTCCTCCACTGTAGAAAATAGTTCCCTTTTATACAGTCATGAATTGTATTCTATGAAATATTTTATACACCCTAGCAGAAAATAGCTTAAAGCAGACTGGAAGTAAAGCAGAATGTGCCTTGTTGCCCATTTTGCTTTATTGTTAACGTGTTTTAATTAAGAGATCATCTTTCTTTAAAACTTGAAACAGGTTATGGGGTAATGGTTTAATACAGTCAATGGCATATGACTTGTCAATATACAATTTAAATACATGTACAGCGTTCCCTCTCTACAACGGCCCTCCTTACAATGACTCCCTCCTTACGACATTCACCGCTGTTCCCACGAAAATTATGTTTTATGCTTGCACTGATGCATCATCGTCTACTTAAAATTGTTGTTTGCTGTTTTTCTTACATGAATGATATTTTGACAGAAAACAACAATGACAAAATTTAATGACAAACAGCTTGAATCCAGATCAGACGCCGCGTTACGCGGCGTCTGATCTGGAATCAAGCTGTTTGCAAATGTTTAACATGTTCCCTCCCTATAACGACTCCCTCCGAACAACGCACACAGTATGTGTCTCCCATTGGGTGTCGTTGTAGAGAGGGAGCGCTGTAGTTTCTAAATCATAGCAGATGGTACCTTAAAGCAGGTTGTAAACCAACATGAATGAAAAACGTACAAAAAAATTAAGAATTACATCAGGAGTCCCGTTTCATAAAACTTCATACTACAAAAACGATTGTTAGTCAAAACTTCAGAATACATTTAATTTCTGATTTATCTATCTAATCCTGTCTTGTGACATCTCTTTGGAATCATATTTTGCGGGCCTTGGCTTGCAACATAATTATAATTTTTATCCAAGGAGTTGAATAAATTCAATACTGGAAACACACAAATTTAATATTCTATTTACTGATATCACATAGACAACAAATGTGTGAAAGAGTTAATGAGATTCGACTATACAAGAAAACCAGATTATACAATGGGAAAAAGACATAATTTTCCCCCAAAAATAATGAAACCAATTACCCCAAAGTCTGTTTCTAGTTTTGAAGACAGGTGGTCACTTAAAGCAAATTTAAAGTAAAACAGAATGTACTTGACGGCATATTCTGCTTCAATTTTTAGCTTGCTTTAAGCTAGAATACGCTAAAGTATGGAAAATATATTCCTGACTGTAAAGTGGAATCATTTTCTTTAGCGGGGAAATAAATAAACAAAAGGCAAATTTATGAGGTAACCTGCCGTACTCTGAACACAAAAAAGTTTTGAGGACAGGTGACCGCTTAAAGCAGGTTGAAAGTAAAGCAGAAGGCACATTCTACTTTACTTTCCGCCTGCTTTAAGCTAAAATCTGATAGGCTACATAACATATTTGTAATGGTAATTGTTCATGAGGGTATGAACTGGAACTATTTTCTTCAGCGGAGAAATAAATTAAATACGCTAAATGTTGCTTCTATGGGGGAAAGGGTTAACTCACTAGTGAATACAATCTAGGTACATATAATACAATCCCTATATACATTAACCCTTAGCCCGCCAAATAAATTGTCGTCTGCTATATTTCTCGTCTGCTTCAAGTTTCAAAGTGCTTCAAAGTTGCTCAAAATTGCTGAAAATGTTGTCCGAGTGTCAAAAAGCTTGGATCCGGATGAGACGCCGAGTTACTCGGCGTCTCATCCGGATCCAAGCTGTTTGCATATGGAGCTATAGTCGTGAGTGGCAGGCTAAGGGTTAATAACCCATTATTCCCATTTATTAGCCTTTGAATGCCTTATATTTATTCCTCCAAGGACATACATGTAGTTCCAATTTAAACAGTCATGGATATGTTTCAAAAGAAATATTTTCTATAATCCTAGCACAGCAGATGGTAGCTTAAAGCAGACTGAAAATGAAGCAGAATGTGCTTAAATGTGCATTCTGCCTTATATTAAACCTGCTTTAAGTAGTCTCATGTTTTCAACAATAGAAACAGGTTATGGGGTAATGGGTTAAGTGGTTTTAATTCAGGGGGTTTAAATTTACACCTGAAGTCACTATTTGAGGTCCCAGCAAAAAACTATACATGTATACAAGACTTATAAAACAAAATACAGAAGTCCTGTTACAAATGCTCCCTGCAGTACACATCACAAACTTTTCTATCTTTCTTTTCTTCCGATACATGTACAGGGCCCATCCCACAACCCTTCTCCTGCCAATAGCGTCTTTGATACGTTTGAAAACAGTGCAGACCCAGATCAGACAGCTCCTTCAGCTACTGTTTTCATACAAGATCTAGTGTGAGATTTGCTAATGTGTGCAGCTAGCCAGCTACAGTTGAACTTTGATATCTCGAATTGCTTAATTGGTACTATCCCATTTGCGATACATGAATTGCATTATTCCATGCTCGGTTTTAAGTTGAACATACCCGTATTTAAAAGTTAAATTGTGGCTTAGTAACTTTGAAATACAGGTATGTTCGACCTAACCGAGTTAGAGATATCGAAGTTCAACTATACCTGGATGTGGATGGCACTACTGCTGCTGCATTTTAATATAGATTTATAGTCATTTCGTAGCAGAGTCATTTCGTTTCAGGTAAAAAAATTGGGAAAGAAATGACTTTTCCAATTTTCAGAGGGTACAAAATGACTTTATCCTTATTTCTGGCCATAAGTTTTCAAATTTTTGGTTGGTACAAAATGACTTTTAGGTTTTGGGTGGCTATAAAATGACTCGAAAATCGGTTACAAAATGACTTTTAGGTTTTGGGCTGCTACAAAATGACATGAAATTTGGCTATGAAATGAAACATTTTACCAGTTAAGAAATGACTCGGCTAAGAAATGATAATCTAGCAGATAATAGCTTAAATCAGGCTGAAAGTAAAGCAGAATGTGCCTTAAGGCACATTCTGCTTTACTTTCAACCTGCATTAAGTGTTCACATATATTCAAAACTAGAAACAAACTATGGGGTAATGGGTTAATATAAATACACTGTACTGATGATGAAAATGATCTGTCATGAGGAGTCTTGCTGTTTTCTGGATAATTTGTTTTTGTATACATGTATTGGCCAATTTAATAGTTTAGATGATTGATATGCTGAGACAGCATAGCTATATACAAACGGAATATCACCACAGTGTGTGATCCGGGGTCTTGTATCAGTTTGAGTCGCTTGTGTAATCCAGATCTCACGAGAGGCGTACATGTAGCCTCGAGTGTGATCTGGATTACACAACCGACGAGAACTGATACAAGACCACGGATCACACACTGTAGTGATATTCCTTTTATTATATACCTAAACTGTTTGGGACTAGATCTAGATCTATATGTCGTTCAATCGAATAATCAAATATACGCATACATGTAGGCCCCTTATTTGTTAAAGATGTAGATTTAACTATTCAAAGTGGATCAAAGCTTAGTTTCATTTTTTTTTAAAAATAGCATCGGACCTGGAATTCCGAAACGTCACGCGCAACGCTTCCTTATATAAATAAATCGTGTACAACTTGTGTGCATAAAAGCAGTGACGTCAACATTGTGTAGCATATATGCCATCTGATACGGACCATCTGATAACAGAAAAATATTGTTGGGTCTGTATTCGCTTGTTTTTTAACAGGTATAAAATAAATGAATATATTCAGCAGGAGAAGGGTAAACTCATTCATCCCTGAAACTTTTAATAGAAAGTTCCATTTTCAAATTAAATTAAGCCAATTTATGAAAAATAAGGGGTGTTTTCTGCAATATATTGCAAATTGACAAACAGTGCAGACCCAGATCAGAGGGCTCCTGCAGGAGCCCTCTCATCTGGGTCTACACTGTTTGTATTGGACAAGTGTACTCTTTATAGGTACAATGTTTATAAATTACGAGTCGCTAGGGTTGAATCTGTTAATACAAGACTACATTAATGCCTATATTCTCTGAAGGATACCGGTAAGCCTAGAGAGAACTTACATGGGTAATGTCTGCTGTGACTGTCAACTCCATTTCACCATATACACATACAATAAAACCTCTCTACTAAGTCCACTGAACTGTCTTCATAATAACATGTTCAAGACAGGTGACTGCTTAAAGCAAGGTGACAGTAAAACAGAAAGCTCCTTTAGGAGCTCTCTGTTTTACTGTCGCCTTGCTTTAAACTGTCACCTGTCTTTTATGCAATAAATAAGCCTTCGATTTAGTGGTCGTAATAGAGAGGATTTACTGTAGATTATTGTTGAACCAAATACATATGCACTACCCACAAATGTTCAGCCAGAAAACGTAACTTTTTACTCCATAGATACACATTTTTATGACTTTACTTTATTCCTGCGCGTAACAAAATAGTTCCAATTTATACAGTAATGAATATGTACTATAAGAACTATTTTCTATATTCTAGTAGATGATAATTTAAAGCAGGCTGAAAGTAACACATACTGCACCTTAATGTCTGCTTTACTTTGCTTTGCATTCTGCTTTACTTTCAATCTATTTTAAGAGGATACCTATCTTCAATACTAGTAAACTATTATGGAGTACAAGGTAAATTTAAAGTAACAGACTGAGAGGAAGCAGATTGACACCAGGCAGATGGATGGGGACAAACTTTTCTCACCTCTCGGACAGAGGTATCCTGAAATCTAGGGTGTGTGAGATAACCTTATCTGTCCGGACAGACAAGCCAAACTATCTTATGATTGGTTGTTATTGCCGTTGTTATGACGTTGTCATGCATGTATTGGCGCATTAAAATACAACTCGCCACTGTATAGCAAGTTAAACACGCTTTTAGGGTTGACGAGGTGAGAAAATAAATCTAACACCGCATCAAAGCCTCGTGTTACAAAAATATCTTCAAAACTCGGGTGGGATATTCTTATCTGACACTCACGGTGGTGTTAGATTCACTATATAGCAGACAACAGTTATGTAGTGTTGAAAGAATTTAAACCCATTACCCCATAAACAAACCTTTAATTCATTTCTCCACTACATAAAAAAGTAAAAAGTTCAACTGTATAAACATGAATACAATGTATGGGCAATATGAAGTATTTCCTATATCCCCACAGATGGTAGGCTAAAGCAAGTTAAAGTAAAGCAGAATGTGCCTGTCAGGGCACGACAAATCCTGTGCCCGGAGCCCGGCTGGCAACCAAATGTTTAGCTTGGGCAACCATATTTTTCAAACTGCTGCCCGTCGGGCAACCCTTTAATTCCATTTTAAGATGCCCGGATTATTTCACTTATGGAAAATTTCAATATGTCAGAATAATGCCGTGCGAGTCTTCTACTAGTTGCATTTCGTAACAGTAAGACCTTGTGTCTACTACTGTCTAGCGGTACTGCATCTACATGGACTGAAGTATCAGACTAAAGCCATAAATATTGAAAGTGTGCAACAAATTTGCCGATTAATTAAGACCCCTGTGGACACTTATCTTTGTCTGTAGGGTAGAACGGTTACAAAGGATTCTTGTGGATTAGCGATAACACACCCCAATTAGCAGTTCACGCTTGATCAAACACTATGCTGAGCTTGTCATTTTGTGTAACCAATCTCGTGGATACATTCGGCATACTTCTAAATTTATCGCAGAAGAATTTTATAAACACAGACTGGTACACTTAGTTAACTTTTTGTGAACCAGTCATTAAATTCAGCGATAACACCTGGGGAGCTCCGAATGATATGAAAGATGAATATAGGATTTCCTATAAAAATGAAAGTACAATGAAACACTGTTAAATGAGATTAAACATTGTGCTGGCAATAAATATGTTTTACCAGCGATTTTCAAGTCTTAATAATAACTTTCAAAGGTAGGTGAAGTAATTATGGACTTTAACCCTTAGCCTGCCACTCACGACTATAGCTCCATATGCAAACAGCTTGGATCCGGATGAGACGCCGAGTAACTCGGCGTCTCATCCGGATCCAAGCTGTTTGACACTTGGACAACATTTTCAGTAATTTTGAGCAACTTTGAAGCACTTTGAAACTTGAAACAGACGAGAAATATAGCAGACGACAATTTATTTGGCGGGCTAAGGGTTAACATAGTTTTGTTCGCAAATGAAATGTTGGACTTGGGTTGTCTTCCTCGAAGTTTGTAAAGTAAAAAACTTGTTTGGTGAATTTTCGGAAAGCAAATAATAATGATAAAAAAACGGATCCGATCACTCGAGAGTGTAATAATATGGGCAGAAAAACTTTTATTTTGTTTTTTAAGTGTAGTTACTTCAGTCAAACTGAAAGTCACTTCCAGAAAATGTGGATATGAATAAACCATGAGCCCCTGCCCCCGTGCGGGATGTAAGAACGCAGAAAACTTACATCTTAGTTCTCCTATGAAATCCCCTGATACTGTCAATTAATAAATTTGAAGGGTGAGACTGAGATAGATTTTTAAAATTACAATGCTACTGCTACAGCTGTTGAAAGAAAAGGTGTGAGAGATATATAGAGATGTAAAGAAATAGTAACTAAATTTCAAATTTAAGAATGAAAAAACATGAATAATATAAACCCAAAAAAATGTGACAGCCTATCAGTATCAGGAGATGATGATCTGTATTATCTATGTCTATGTATTATCCAATGCTAATAATTTCACCTGCCTGATGAGATCCAGGGAGAGGTGTTGCATATTTCCTTTTGAGTATTCTAAAAGCTGTGAATTAAGGGTTTTAATTAAAAAGGTTAATCTGGTACATCTATGAAGGGTTTGAATTAAACGGGTTAATTTTGGACATCTTTTGTGTGATAAATTCAGGGCAACCAGAAAATAATTTTGGTTGCCCTATGGGCAACCAGCTTTTCATGAAATTTGTCGTGCCCTGGCCTGTGCCTTAAGGCATATTCTCTTGAACTTTCAACCTGTTGTTAGAAGAGGTCTTCAAAAGTTTCAAAGCTAGGCAAAGTCTATGGGGAAAAGGATAAACCCATTACCCCATAGACTTGATATAAATTTGAAGACTGGTGACACCATTTAAAGCAGGTTGAAAGTAAAGCAGAATGTGTCTTAAACCTACCATCTGCTAGGATGTAGAAAATAGTTCTTATGGTGCATAACAATCACTGTGTTAAAAGGAAGTATTTTCTTCATTGGATGAATTAATTAAAGGTGTGAAAAGGCGTATTCATGGGGGTTATGGGTTAAGAAAAACATACAATTTCATGGCAATCACGAATCAGCTGCTATGCCTGGAAAGAACATAAGTTTGCTTTTAAACGAGGACTGGTAGTAACAGCATTGGGTGATGTTTATTCCGCTCTTGTCATTCTCATTGGTGCGACCTTTTGACACAAGATTATTAACCTGAAAGAAGAAACCAATCAGGCATGTTTGAAAAATATTATACAAGATTTTCCTATTAACAGTTGTTTTTAACCCGTTAGTCGTATAAATATGTTTCTATACTAGTCTCTAGCAGATCATAGCTTAACCCTTTCCCCCATAGAAGCACCTCTTAGCACATTCAGTTTATTCCTCCACTGAAGAAAATAGTTCAAATTTATACAGTCATGAATATTTATCATAAGAAATATTTTCTATATCCTTGCAGATGGTAGCTTAAAGCAGGCTTAAAGTAAATCAGAATGTGCCTTAAGGCACAATCTACTTAACTTTCAACCTGCTTTAAATGGTCAACTATCTTTAATACTAGAAACAGACTATGGGGTCACTATCACATGTATTTGGTAAGCTATAATAACAATATCTTCTCCCCTACATCAACATAACACACACCCCGCTCCCCTCATGAGTTTGAAACACAATACATACCAATGTGAGTAACGTTGTGATGTCTTCTTTATGAGCGTAGTTTTGGAAGACATAAATGACAGCCTGTATAAACCAGGACCCGTAAAGTGTGTTCCGTAATGACACATAACCTACAAAACAAAGAAGTCAATGTAATGCAGCTTTAACGATATCAAATTCAAGCAATGAAAGACATTACATACAGACTTATTATAGCCTCAAAAACAAGATGGGTATTGTGAAATATTATGACCTCTGACATGATCATGACCTCTAAATGAATTCCACCTTTCGTCCGACATGACATGACCCAAGTTGTACTGAGCTCAAGGATTTCTTAAGTTGAGTACACATGCTAAATATGATGTCTTTATCACATGTTGTTCCAAGTTTATGACCAAGGTTAAAATTATGGACAGAAAGACAAACACACAAACAGAATCACTGACAGATGAAAAAACAAAATGCATCCCAATTTTTCACTTTTGACTGCACAAAATACAGAATAACCTCTCTTTTACAATCATTTAAAAGAAAGCTAATTGATTGAATAAGAGACAGGTGACATCTTTAAGCAAGGTGTTTGCAAAACAGAATGCTCCTTTAGGAGCATTCTGTTTTACATTCAACTTGCTTTAAGCTCTCACCTGCCTTAAATACCTGATAATCAACACAATTTAGTGTTAATAATAGAGAGGTGTTACTGTATTATACAGAAGTAAGTAGATACCTGGGTGAGTGGCACTGGCTACTAACATATCCGCCTTGGTGGGTACTAGTGCCCCCTGGATTTCTATGGAAGTGTTTTCCTTGCGGGCATCAGTATCATCTTTCATCTGTAACTTGTTGAAAACCAGACTCAAATCCTGTCCACCATCCACCACATCTCCAGCGGTGTCTGCTTTCTCTATGATATAAGATTAACATTATAGAGCTCCAGGTAAGGTGAGTACATGTATTTCAAAAATTAAAATCTTTGTTTTAGCATTAAACACTTTACTCCATAGATCTAGCCTGTTTCTAGTTTTGAAGACAGGCTACCACTTAATCCATTACCCCAATGGCCATAAATACACCTTCTCATGCCTTGAATATATTCTTCTACAACAGATATGAGTATGTAACTTAAGAAATATTTTCTAACTTCTAGCAGATAGTAACTATAATCAGCAAACAAGAGCCCCATGGGGCATATGTCGCTCACCTTAGAATAGCTGTACATCAAAATGGAGATAATGATTTATGTCCAGGACGGGGTCATTTTTTACCCGAGGGGCATAATTTGAACAATCTTGATAGAGGACCTGTAGATGATGCTATGTTCCAAATATCTAAGATCAGGGTACTAGGGTTCTAGACAAGAAGATTTTTTTTAAGTTTCCATTGAAAAAATCTATTTTTAGCTCCTGTGACCTACATATGCAACAGACTGGAACCATTTGAACAAAATAGATAAAGGACATCTAGAAGTAACACCATGCTGAATATCAAAGCTCTGGCTATATTAGCTTCAGAAAAGAAGACGTATGAAAACTGTGACCCCCGGAGTGGGGCTAATTTTGACCCCAGGGGCATAATTTGTACAAACTTGATAGAGGACCTGTAGATGATATGCAATCAACCAGAACCATTTGAACCTTATTGGTATAGGACATCTAAAAGTGTCACCATGCCAGATATCAAAGCTCTGGCCATATTAGTTTCAGAGGAGAAGACGTTTGAAAATTTCACTATATAACTCTATGTTAAACTGTGACCCCCCGGGTGGGGCCAATTTTGACCCCAGGGGCATAGTTTGTAGTTTGATAGAGGACCTGTAGATGATGCTATGTGACAAATGTCTAAGATCTGGCCCTTGTAGTTTCAGACAAGAAGATTTTTTAAGATTTCCTTATTTTTTCACTTGGTTGCCATGGCAACCAGAGTTCTACATTGTTTTTAATTCTTTGAACAATTTTGAAAGAACTTGACCCAAGGAACATTCGTGTAAAGTTTGGTTGAAATCTTTTCAGCGGTATATGAGGAGATGTCATTTGAAGCAATTGTTAAAGACAACAATGACTGTATAAAGTGAAATATTTTCTTCTGTGGAAGAATAAATTAAAGACATAAAAAGGAATATGTATGGGTTAATAGGTTAATAAATATCATTATTTACATTTTCTAAATATAAGAAACTGTATGTAAATGAGTGGCAAATAGTTTGGATCCAGATTAGATGCAGCATTATGTGGCATCTGACCTGGATCCATACTGTTTATGGCCAAGAATTAATTGTGGACTGATAGACAGAAAGATAAACAAACAAACAAAACACAAACAAACAAACAGACAGACCAAAAGTAATATGCCTCGAACTAAGTTGTGCTTGAGCATAAAATAGCAGACATCACTATAATTTCTGTTATGTATCTCAGTGACCTGAGTTCAGAGCTAGCTATGGGTCAGTTATGCAATTGGAGACGGCCTCAGAGAGAAATGACTATTATCATGCTGAACTGTTGTCTGCTCCAAATGTTTGTATGTGAAATATGTAAAAAATAATAACTTATATTTTCAAAATATAAGAAAATATGTAAATGAGTGGCAAATAGTTTAGATCCAGATTAGATGCAGCATTATGTGGCATCTGACCTGGATCCAAACTGTTTGCAAAAATGTTGCATTTAGTATAAGGGTAGCTTCTTAGCCTGGAAGATACAATGGGTCTGTATAAAAACGGATCATTAGAGAGTTTTTACTGTCAGACCTGCATCAAAAAGCACTGATATGGCCAGGGTTGAGTCAAATTTGATCCTAGGGTTTTGATTTTTTACAATTTTGAAAGTGATTTAGTAGAAGATACTATTCATGCAATATCTAAGGTGTGGGAACAGTGGTTTTTTACAAAAAACTTGTTTAAAGTTTTTCACTTTTTTTAATAAATTTCAATAAGTAGTCCACTTTAAAGTTTCATTTTAACCATTTCTGTAGAGAAGTATCCAAGGAACACCGTGAGCAAATTAGTTTTTTCCTCAGACTGGTGGTTTCAGAGGAGTTGTCGCTTGAAGTAAATTTGAACGGACGGACAGACGGACAGATGGACAGACGGACGGCGTGCGATCACAACAGCTCACCTTGAGCCTTCGGCTCAGGTGAGCTAAAAAGGAAAGTACCCACTTTTTACAATTACTTTACATTATGTAAAGTTTACACCTCCATATCTTATAAGATACCTTATCAACCCCTGTTTTGTTTTAGATTTTAAAGGCTCATACTTTCACCAATATATTCCAGTAAAAACATTCAGATTAAACGACACAGGTAACGAAAATAAAACACTCAAAGTTCATTACTATTTCAAATCAAAGGGAGGTAGTTTGATATAAGACTTTTTAGTCTTAATAAGACGGTGAATATTGTAATGAATGAAAGGGTAATTTGATTTGATTTTCTTTAAGCAAAGGTTTTAGCTGCTGAATATGAGCACTATCGTTTCTCTTCTATGAAAATCATTTCTAAGCAAAAATGCTGTTTTCAGGAAAAACAGTTACAGACCTTTTTTTCAATAAAATGTGCCAGTTATTTAACCATAATTATTCCATGTTGTCTGCTATGCCACTTTCTATAAAACAAAATTTAAATACAGTATATGTATGAGGCGCTGATAATTTAGAATACAAAAGTGGGTACTTTCTTTTTTGGCTGAGTATATTATCAGGCGTTTAATGCATGTGGCTGCTTTCTGTTTTACGTTTGCCTTGCTTTAAGCTGTCACTTGTTTTTTAATGGAACAAATTAGCCTCATTTTAGTGGTTGTACTATAAAGGTTTTACTGTAATAATGTTGTACATGTAATACCTCCTTGACATGCTTGAATGAAGAACACCTTGGGTTTCCCTCGTAGTGCCCGGCAATGTTCACCGTCCATGCATGAAGTCAGCTGGGTTAGAGGCAACACATGCCCGTCAATGCCATATATACCCTTCTCAGTGCCGTGGCTACATACAATACACACAAAACATTCAGCATCATCATGGTCCCTGTGTCTTGCCTCCTCTTGCATTATTTGTAACATTTCCTGAAAGTTGAAAAAGCTTCAACTTAAATAATACAGTAAAACCTTTCAATTACAACTACTAAATTGTGTCACTTTCCTTTAGGAGCTTTCTGTTTTACTTTCACCTTGCTTAATTCAGTCTTACTTTATACAGTCATGAATATGCAACAATGAGAAAGAGCTTCTATATCCTAGCAGATGGTATCTGAACCCTTCATTTCATAGCCTCTTGCTTAACCCTTTCCATTATAGAAGCGACTTTTAGCACCTGCATTTTATTCATCCGCTGAAGAAAATAGTTCCAATATAAACCGTAATAAATATGTGTCATATTTAATACTTTCCTTATTCTAGCTGGTAAAAGCTTTAAGCAGGCTGAAAGTAAAGCAGAATGCGCCATATGGCGCATTCTGCTTTACTTTCAACCTGCTTTAAGTAGTCACCTATTTTCAAAACTATGAACAGGCTATGGGGTAATGGGTTAAAAGATAGGTGACAACTAAAGGCTAATTCTAATTTACTTTCAACCTGATTTAGGCTACCATCTGATTGAATACAGAAAATACTTCTTATAATACATATTCATGAGAACTATTTTTTCTTCAGTGGAGGAACAAATTAAATGAGTAAAAATGTGCATCTATGGAGTAAAAAGTTAACCCATTATGCCATAAAGACACCCTTTTACGCCTTTAATATATTCCTTCACTGTAGAAAATAGTTCCAATTTATACAGTTATGAATATTATATAATAAGAGATATTTGCTATATACTAGCAGATGGAAGCTTAAAGAATGCTGAAAGTAAAGCAGAATGTGCCTTTAGACACATTCTACTTTACTTTCAACCTGCTTTAAGTAGTCACCTATTTTCAAAATGAGAAACATACAGGTACTTTAGGGTGTTGGGTTAAGTGGCCTCTGTAGTCTGTATACATTCAGGTTTCATCCTACTCTCTTGATGCCTCCACTGTGACTGACAATCACTTAGATCCTCACCACTGTGGGTTCGAATCCCTGTCTTGGTATACAAATGGAGAAGCCTTCCAGGTCAGTAGTTCTACTCAGTTTCAGATTTGTGCCTGAAACTGCATTAAAGGCATCTGGGGTCTTCCACCACCTGGAATTAGCTGGGTGTCTTGATATAACCAACATGCTGTTAAATTGACATAAAACATGGGGCTCCAGATAAGAGGGACAAAAAGAGGAACAAATCCAACATTTGCCCCACACATTTCAGCACCAAATCCTATGGTGTCACTACTCATAAGAATCGTCTCGAAGAGACGATTCTAATGAGTAGTGACACCATAGGATTTAATACAGAAATAAAGATTTAAGTTTTTTTTAAATACTCCCCTCTGGAGCCCTGGCACAAAATCATAACAAATCAATCAAATCATTATTCTCTTACCTCAGCAGTCTTTTCCTTATGCATCACAACCTCAAAGAAAAGTTGTGTAAACAGTTGCTCTAATCTTTCCTCATCCTGTTCAGTGCCAAATCTGTTGGTCAGCTGTACCCTCAAATTCCCCTTCTCGTCAGTGGCTAAGGGGCCAGAAAATACTTTGTTGCCTATTATCACACACCTCCCCCGCCTCCGTTTTCTCATTGGGTATACCTTAAACAACAATAAACTCTTTCAACACTAAGTAAAACTCTTGTGAGTTATAAAGTTCCCTTGTGGATCTTTTCTGTTAAAAACATGAACTACAGGGTGTTAAGAAAGTTCGTTCCTATTTTTGCACACATGTCTAAAAAGAAAACTACAAGACGGACACGACTGAAACTTTTTACTCAATGCCCAGAGGGTCCTCCCTTGCCTTTTATCACATTTTTAAGACGCTTAGGCATATAATGGATCAATGAAGTAAGGTGATCTGGAGACAAACTGTCCCAAGCGTGACGTAGACGACGTCATAGGGCTTTCATTGTTCTAGGGGTGGGTCATTGTACGCCTCTGTGTTCAGAATACTCCAGAGAATTCTATAACATTTAAATCTGGCGAGTTTCCTGGCTGGCCATTCTTCTTTGCCGAATAAGTTCTCTAGATTCTCTCGACACCATTGCTGTGTGCTGGTGGTTGAGTGTGGTGGGGCACCATCTTGTTGAAAAATAGCTCGATTGGAATCTGGGACAAGTTTCCTACTGCTTATTTTACCGTCAGTAGCAGATTTCATGAATGCAGGTTTAAGTTCTTTTCAAGTATTTGACCATGATAGAACTCAGTGTATAAAAATGATAGTACCACACTGGGAAAAAATTATGTCGATTTGAAAGGTTTGGGGGTGGAATTAAGGTAATAAAAAATAGGAACAAACTTTCTTAACACCCTGTAGGCTTCTTGGAATACTGGGTAGTAAATTTCTGGGTAGTAAATTACTGGTCTAAATTAGCAAACAGTAAGTACAAACCCTAATCAGAGGGCTCCAATAGGAGCCCTCTGATCAGGGTCTACACTATTTGCAAATGTAATGAGTATATTTAAAAGAGGTCTATGGAAAAGAACACTTTATAGGTAACCTCATAGCCTGTTTCTAGTTTTGAAGACAGGTGGCCACTAAAAGTACTTTGAAAGTAAAGGTCTACTGACCTCAAATGAAAACCAAAGCATCTAGTTTTCATAAGTAAATAAACAAAATATAGACATGATTGCCCAGTTAGAACAAAAGTGCCACAATTGAATATTCAATAATAGTGTTGAAATGAAGAGGCAGCTTAAAGTCAGGTGAAATGAGCTTTCTGTTTAATTTGCATCTTGATTTTAGCAGTACATTAATATGTAGAAGTGAATTGGGCCAATGGCTATAAAGGAAAGGGTTAAAATTAACTACACAATGTGGCGTCTGATCAGGATCGAAACTGATTGCAAAAGTCCCTTTTGGCATCATTGACAGTGAAAGGGTTAAAGTATCTTGGTATTCTAGTGAGTCATGTTGTTGCTAGATAAAATGGTGTAATCTAGTTATCTTGAACGAACATGCCTGGGGCACAAAACCCAGAGCTCCAGATAAGGGGAGTATTTCAAAAACTAAAATCATTATTTCTGCTTTAAACCCTATGGTGTCACTACTCTTTAGAATCGTCTTGAAGAGACGATTCTAATGAGTAGTAACACCATAGGATTTGGTATTAAGATGAGTGAGAAAATGTTGGATTTGTTCAGTTTACTCCCTTTTATCTGGAGCTCTGTTACAGTATCCTGGTATTCTAGTGAGGTGATAAAAGTGTGCAATAAAAACCTACATTTTCATTCAGCCAGTAATCTCTGACAATATTGCCATGGACATCACTGGGTCTCACTTCTACTTGAGCTCTCATGGCTTCTTCATTGGGCCAGTCTGAAAGATAATAATTTAGTATATAAAGCATTGCAGAACTCCCTCTCTACAAAAGCAAACATGGCAGACAAAAAGAGTATTTGTTGTTCAGAGGGAGTTGATATAGGGAGAAAAATTCATACCTTTAAACGTTCAGTCAAAATTTGGATATCCTGAACTCGGTAAAAATCGAACATATCCGTATTTCAAAGTTAAAACGTGGCTAAGCCACATTTTAACTTTGAAATATGGGTATGTTCAACTTAACCGAGCATGAAATAATGCGGTTCATATGTCAAACTATCGGATAGTTCGAGTTAAGCAAGTTCGAGACATCGAAGTTCGACTGTAGTTTAAAGTGCTGAGCACGACTTGGCTAACATTTGCAAACAGCTTGAATCCAGATCATAGTACAGACATAAAATGATAAAAGATTTTCAGTTTGGAAATACTCCCCTTATAAATATAAATCTGAAGCCCCATGTTGTTTGACTTAACCCATTACCTCTTAGCCAATTTCTAGCTTTGGACACAGGTGACCACTTAAAGCAGGTTGAAAGAAAAGCAGAATGTGCCTTAAGGCACATTCTGCTTTACTTTCAGCCTGCTTTAAGCTACCATCTGCTAGGATAAAGAAAATATTTCTTCTGGTACATATTCTTGGCTGTATAAATTGGAACTATTTTCTTTAGTGGAGGAATAAATAAGAGGCGTAAAAAGGCGTTTTTAAGGGGTAATGGGTTAAGCGTTATAGTCCAGTCAATATTTACTTTAACCTCAAACTAATTGTAACAGAAATGATTTTGTTAAAAACTATTAACATAATGTTTAACCCATTACCCCATAAATACGCCTTTTTACGCCTCTACTTTATCCCTCCACTAAAGAAAATAGTTTCAATTTATACAGTTGTTAATATTTGACATTAGAATTTATTTCTATATTCTAGCAGCTGGTAGCTTAAAGCAGGCTGAAAGTAAAGCAGAATGCGCCTTATGGCGCATTCTGCTTTACTTTCGACCTGCTATAAGTGGTCACCGATCTCCATTATTAGAAACAGGCTATGGGGTAATGGGTTAAAATAATAACATACTAAAAGCCTAGAAAAATCTATAAAGTGGAAATTGGTAAAAAAAGGCGATTTAGAAATGATAATTTTCCATTTAATCATAAGGCCTAAAGTTTCCACCATACCATGCAATATTTACAAAAGGCCATGATGACGTCATGACGAATATCATGTGTTTGTCTTATGTTATTGTGTTATTGACATACTTACTACAGGGCAGTTTGGTCTCAGCCTGAGGTATGGCATACCCTCTCTGGCCAGCCTGGTGGTGATGGGACACTCCTTCAAATGATGGGTCCAACCCTCGTGCCACAGACTCATTGCCTGTTTCTACCAAAGCTTCACAATACTTGCGGAAGGCTTCAGGGCCACGCTTTGGCAAGGTGTCAATAAGCTCTCTGACTTTGTCATGTGTTGTTGCTCTAGCCTGTTTCATACACAAATACATTCATAGTCACAGTGTCTCAAACAGAAAATTCTACCATAGGGATTAATGCAGAAATAAAGGTTTTAGTTTTTTAAATACTCACTTTGTCTGGAGCTCTGTCATAGTTTCCTTTTCAAGAAGAGATGAAAGCTGGACAACAAACAATCTCAAAGCTTATGGATGGGATGGTTTCTTTATTTACTTGAAGAAGTTATTCACCCCCCTCCCAAACAAATAAAAACAAAGAATGAACTGCTAATTAATGACACTGAAATTAGAAATTTGTAAGAGCCTGGCTTTGATTTTGCGAGAATTTCTATATGAATTTTCATTATAATTTACTATCTTTTATATTTCGTCAACTTCAGTAAGTGGTCACTTAACCCTCCCCCGCCCATATGTATGCCTTTTTATGCTTTGAATCTATTACTCCACTGAAGAAATTACTCCATTTTATACAGTCATGATGAAGATGCACCAAACACTAATTTCTATATACTAGCAGATAGCTGCTTAAAGAAGACTGAAAGTAGAGCAGAATATACATTCAGGCACATTCTGATTTTCTTTCAACCTGCTTTAACCCTTTGAACCCTAGTCCCGCATATAGGCGTCTTTTCAAACAGTATACATGTGAATAGTACACTTGTCCTGTGCAAACATTGAAGGCCCAGATCAGAGGGCTCCGAAAGGAGCCCTCTGATCAGGGTCTTCACTGTTTGTCATTATTATTATTATTATTATACCCGATTTATATAGCGCTCTTTTCACACAGGAGTTGTGCGTTCAAAAGCGCTTCACATGAAATTATATAAATGTACCTACAAAGCGAGATAGACAAATAACTACATTCACAATAAAAATGATACAAATTATTACAATATTGAGATGCATGGAAACATGGAATTTCTTCCAATATTATTACCAAGATTATAAAATTGTTATAGTAAGTTTGTAAGATCATTTTTAAAATGAGTCAAATAATGCCAAATGAGTCATAATGCCAAACACTGACAAAAACAACCCTTAAAAGTCAGAAATGGACTAGACTAAAATGGAAACTGGAATTGACAATTTAAAGTTTTAGGGAGGAAAGAGTTAAGTGATTACAACATGTAAGGAGCCCAAAACTGTCTCTATAAAATGGGCTGATGCATAATTTTGACAAGAGTGCAAACCTGTCTGCTTTCCCATTCAAGACATTACCTCAATAGTTTGTTTCATGCCCTCTGTAAGGATTCCACTTATAAACAGATTTTCCACAACATCAACAGGATTGGCAATATTATCTATCATGAACGTCCGATTCTTCCGAAGGATCTGTCTCTGAGGTTCCTCCATCCTCTTGACCTAGTTACAGATTCTGAAATCAAATCAAATCAATATTTATCTATGGTCGGAACAGTTCATAACACGTAACTTAAGCGATGTATAGCTTTTTACCGACATACAACACAGCTCAGGGCTCCAGATAAGGAGAGTATTTCAAAAACTAAAATCTTTAATTTTGCGTTAAATCCTATGGTGTCACTACTCATTAGAATTGTCTCTTTGAGACGATTCTAATGAGGAGAAACACCATAGGATTTGGTGCTAAAATAAGTGAGAAAATGTTGCATCCCTTATAGTTTCAGATAGGAAAAAGAATATTTGCTTTGTTTGTTAACGTCTGTTTCTGCCATCTACAGGCTAATTGGACACCCCAGAGATAGAGAAGCGGATATAGAGAACCAGGCCTGGCTCGATGCTCTATTCTTATTATTGAAAAAGTTCTCTGGTTATTTGATGCTCTGTGTAATGCACCGATACATCGGACCTCGTTTTATAAAGTCTCATCCGAAGGACTTGGTCCGGATGGGAATAGAACTCTTGACCCCTGACGATGTAATTGGGCACTTTACCCCTCGACGACGTCCGCTGGTAGCATATACAGCATAGTGCTGCTTTAGTGCTTAACTGCTTTCATGACAGCCCTACGACATTATAGCCAATAAAAATGGCATTTCTTCTTACCCGTAGTTTAAAAGCCTTTAAAGGGATCTACAATGTACAGTGGAGAATCTGTTATTCTTTCCCAATAAACGCGTTTACGCTAAAACTATTATTTGCAGTGCAAACAGTTTGGAGCCAGATCAGACGCCGGGTAACCCGGCGTCTGATCAGGCTCCAAACTGTTTGCCACCAAGATAAACAAGAATTATCAGAATTGTCCAAAAGTTGTTCTTTTCTACGTTTTAGTGCTTTGCGTTTGCGTACGTTTGCGTTTAAACGGGAAAGAATAACAGATTCTCCACTGTATCCATACAGAATGAGTAATCACAAAAAGGGTTGACGTATTTGGAATAGTGCCAGGAGATTTAAGAAATAATAACATGAAACACAAAATGAAATTGAAAAAGAAAGCACATTAAACTCAATTAAAATAAAAGTAAACAAACAAAAGAATGAAAAACTGTAATGTAAAAGTAATAAAACATGCAGTAGAGTATACCTGATTATTGTTATCGTTGCACGTTTGCTCATGAATGAAAGAATTGTTTATTTCAGGATGATATTTCACTTCAAAAATCCTAAGTTTTCAAATTTCAACACCTTGATTTGATAGGTAATACCACTGTCATGCATAATAGTAGGATGTTGTTTCTATACGGGAATTTCCCGTAATGATTAGTCACTGCCCTTTACGATTTGTTCAATTTTGGCAAAAAAGATGCAAATCGAAAGCGGAAGTTTACCTCGGACAAAGTTTACTGAATCACCGTTTATTTCAGTACAGGCTAAAACGCGGTCCGATATCAATACGACAATTGGATGGGGGTCTAGGTAAAACGCTGACGCTTTGCTGACACTAGTAAAACTATGAACAGAAACGCTGACGGATGCGAGAAACGCTGACGCCGGTTAGATTATATAGTGATCAACGGGCCGTGACTTACCTGGATAAGGAGATAAGTATGGGTTGAGCTGTTATGTTAGCAAACAATTTTCATTCCGTATTCAATAGTATATATGCAGAATGTAGTCAATAAAGTTTAATTTTTTTTTTTTTTTTTTGCAGTTTCCTATGAAATATCAAGTTATAAGGTAATCTATAGTAAAATTTATTTACTTTTTAAATTAAAATTAAATTTTAAACAAAAATTTTAATTAAGCCATATCTATATATTTGAATCCCTATGTTAAATTTGCCGAAATTGTATGCATTTTGCTCAATTTTTAAAAAAGTTTAATAAAAGGAATACGATTTAGAGAAAAACGGAGCTGACACTAGTTAAACTATGAACAGAAACGCTGACGGATGCGAGAAACGCTGACGCGGGTTAGATTATATGGTGGTCAACGGGCCGTGACTTACCTGGATAAGGAGATAAGTATGGGTTGAGCTGTTATGTTAGCAAGCAATTTTCATTCCGTATTCAATAGTATACATATGCAGAATGTAGTCAATAAAGTTTAATTATTTTTTTATTTTTTTGCAGTTTCCTACGAAATATCAAGTTATAAGGTAATCTATAGTAAAATTTATTTACTTTTTAAATTAAAATTATTTTAAACAAAATTTTTAATTAAGCCATATCTATATAT
Source organism: Gari tellinella (assembly GCA_922989275.2). Taxonomy (NCBI): domain Eukaryota; kingdom Metazoa; phylum Mollusca; class Bivalvia; order Cardiida; family Psammobiidae; genus Gari; species Gari tellinella. The sequence goes on along the minus strand of OV277870.1, from coordinate 21,044,787 downwards.
TTGAATCCTAGATGTTAAATTTGCCGAAATTGTATGCATTTTGCTCAATTTTTAAAAAAGTTTAATAAAAGGAATACGATTTAGAGAAAAACGGAGCTGACACTAGTTAAACTATGAACAGAAACGCTGACGGATGCGAGAAACGCTGACGCGGGTTAGATTATATAGTGGTCAACGGGCCGTGACTTACCTGGCAGAATGCAAAAACGCTGGTACACTAGTTAAACTATGAACAGAAACGCTGACGGTTGCGAGAAACGCTGACGCCGGTTAGATTATATAGTGATCACCAGGCCGTAACGCTTGCGCTGGTTAGATTATTTAGCGAGGAAGACTTGCAAGCATTAAACTATGAACAAAAACGCTGACACTGGTTAGATTATATAGTGATCACCAGGCCGTAACGCTGGCGCTTTTTAGCGAGGAAGGCTTGCGAGCATTAAAATATGAACAAAAACGCTGGCACTGGTTAGATTATATAGCGGTCAGCGGGCCGTGACCTAGAATTACATGAATTATTAATAAATTATTACCTTTCTGGGAACTGAATCATTGAAATTGAATTACTCAGTTAATAATTCAGTCAAATTAAAGAAAATTAAATATATCAATAGATATTTATATCGTTTAAAATCTCTTACAGAGCTGGATTAGATTAAATAGATGTCTTCGTGCCGTGATTTACCCAGGTAAACAGGCATTATAGGAAGACTTGCGATATGATTTATTAATTTTAAATTACCCCGTTAATGTTTTTTTCAATTAAAAAAAATCAAATTTAAAGCGAAATTTATAAATCATTTTAGAATCCCTATATTAATGTCAACGAATCAGTATGTGACATTTACCAAAATGATTGAAATCGCAAAGATAAATAAATAAACAAAATGACAAGTTATAAGCATGCAGACAATCATTCGAAAGAGACTGGTGTGATGGCAATGAGTAGAAATGCTGGCGCTGGTTAGATATATAGCGGTCAGCGTACCTTGACTTATAAATATGATTAGAAATACTATGAAGTAAAACTGTTTTTATTGGTAATATATTAAGATATATTGCATGAAAGTGTTTTATAAACACAAGCATTCGCAATACATTTTTAATATTTTTAATACCGAGTTTACCAAGAGCTATTGTTATCACAGTTCTTGATAATTCTGACAGCCCTGTTTCTTCAAGGAAGTCTGTGCGTCCGTCTGCTTCCGTGGAGAAACAGAGCCCTGTTTCTTCAAGGAAGTCTGTGCGTCCGTCTGCTTCCGTGGAGAAACAGAGCCCTGTTTCTTCAAGGAAGTCTGCCTGTTTCTCCAAGGAAGTATGTGCGTCCTTCTGCTTCCATGGAGAAACAGAGTCCTGTTTCTTCAAGGGAGTCTGTGCGTCCGTCTGCTTCATCAGTGTGTCAACCTGTTTCTAATACATGTATAAACAAGCTTTTTGGCGGGGGTGACGAGGTAACAATTTTTGCTAAAATAGAAAATAGTTTAGATCAGCATGAGGCAGCGGACATTTTAGTTCAAAATCTTAGTGTTACTACAGAAGCCCCATACAGGCCGTCAGGCGGGTCGGTTTACTTATTTAGTGATTCTGGTGACGTTAAATATAAGGAAGATTGGCGGGCCGATGGGTTTACCTGGAGAAACCGCGGAAAAAGAATTTACACTCTTTCTAATGGCAAAAAAGTAGTTCGACATTTTTTCAAAATTTGTAACCAGGGGGAATCTTGTGTCGCCTTTACAAAGCATGCATTTCAATTTGTAGACGATGAATACAACGGACGAACAGTTGTGTGCTATTTAGGAGACAGTTCCGCTTATCAAAATTTGCCCCACGCAGGTAGAAAAAAAAACACTCGTTGTCATAAACAAACAAAACCCTCTCTCTTAAAAGAAATACAATCACGTTGTCATACTTCAAAACCAACTAAATTAAATGACGAATTAAAGTCAGATAAGGATATAGACTGTATTTTAAAGGGTGTCGGTGTTCCGAGGAATTTACAACAAATACAAAACGCACAGAAAAGAAAAAATACTAAAATTACACATGACACATTGTATGACTTTGTTAATACAGTTGAGCATGACTCTAAAACAAATCAAACATTTGTCGAAATTGGTATTGGCAATACACATCTACGCATGAAAATTGACACAGGGGCACAGGTCAATGTCATTCCACAAAAGCACTTCACATCTTTAGGCATAAAGGGACCAATTCAACGCACGAACAAGCGTCTCACAGCCTATGGAGGCAAACCCCTACCTGTAGTAGGGTACAGATCACTCACATGTACACACAAACAAAGACCTCAACTGCAGAGTTCTATATCGTAGATTCACATAGTGCATGTCCTATTTTAGGTTTGGAAACATGTCTTACCTTAGGAATCATAGACTTAATACTGTCTGTCGACTCAAATTCACCTTTGACCAAGGACAAGGTACTGACTGACTATGCTGACATCTTTAATGGTATAGGTCTTTTACCTGGACAATGTGACATACGCATCAAGGAAGATGATATTCCCGTTGTACATCCACCCCGTAAAGTGCCCTTGACAATACGGGACAAACTGAAAACTGAGCTTGACCGCATGGAAAACTTGCAGATCATAAGCAAGGTGACAGAACCGACGGAATGGGTAAACAGTTTGGTAACAGTTCAGAAACCTGATGGATCGCTCAGATTATGTCTTGATCCAAAAGACTTAAATGACGCAATCTTGAGACCCCATTATCCTAGCAAGACAATTGACGACATTCTTCCCGACTTGACTGGAGCAAAAGTTTTCTCCAAGTTCGATGCCCGCAGCGGCTACTGGTCAATTGGTCTTACGGACAAATCTTCGTATCTGACTACGTTCAATACCCCACAAGGAAGATACAGATTTTTGCGCCTACCTTTCGGCACAAAAAACAGCAATGACATTTTTCAGCAGAAAATGGACGAATGTCTGGAGAACTTGCCGGGTGTAAAAACAATTGTTGACGACATTGTTGTTTACGGCAAGGATCAAGCCAGTCATGACAAACACCTGCATATGTTCATGGCCAGGTGCAAAGAAAAGGGAATAAAGTTAAACCCTAACAAGACTGAGGTCAGTAAGAATGAAATTCCATTCTTTGGTCACGTACTTACGGACAAAGGACTGAAAATGGATCCGGCAAAGGTCAAGGCCATTCAAGAAATGCCCTCACCTTCAAGTAAATCAGAGATAGAAACAGTTCTGGGCATGGTCACATACCTGCAACGGTTTGCCCCGAATCTGTCTCAGTTGACAAGTCCAATACGACAACTACTGACAAAGGACGCTATGTTCTTATGGGACACACCCCAGGAAGAGGCTTTCAAAAAGGTCAAGGCCGTTATCACACAAGACCCTGGTCCTGTCCTTACTTTCTTTGACCCAAATAAATCAATTACGTTACAAGTTGACTCTTCGAAAAGCGGTCTTGGTGCTGTTTTACTTCAAGACGAACGTCCAGTTTGTTTTGCTTCCAAATCTCTGACACAAACAGAAATCAATTATGCCCAAATAGAGAAAGAGCTCTATGCTATCCTATTTGGATGTAGAAGGTTTCACGATTATCTGTTTGCTAGACGATTTACAGTAGAAACAGACCACAAACCACTGCTGGCAGTGTTCAAGAAGAACCTGCATTTAGCGCCACCTCACCTACAGCGAATGTTGCTTCAACTTCAGCCCTATGACATTGACTTAAAGTTTTGTTCTGGAAAGGACATTCCTGTAGCAGACACACTTTCGCGCAAATACCTAAATCAGACCCACCCTGAGCTTGCTGCCGACATGGACATGCATGTACACGCAGTCATGTCAAGCATGCCTGTTAGTGATCAGAAAATGTCACACATTAGAATGGTCACTGGTTCAGATGAGCAAATGATCCAGCCCAAACAGGTTATTCTAAATGGATGGCCAAATGACAGGTCATTATGCCCGACAAATCTGACAGAATTCTGGAACTATAGGGACGAATTGACAGAGGTTGACGGTATTATACTTAAAGGTAACAAAATCATGATACCCAAAGGTTGCAGAACCGACATGCTAAAGGTTATCCATGAATCACACTTAGGTGTGGAAAAATGCACCCAGCGTGCTAGAGAAATCTTGTATTGGCCAAACATGACTGTTGACATAAAAGACACAGTGCTGTCTTGCCCGATATGTCTTGAGCATAGAATTTCCAACATCAAAGAGCCAATGCAATCAAGTGACATACCTGACCGACCATGGCAGATTGCTGCCACTGACATTTTTCACTGGAACAACACCGACTACATACTGCTAGTTGACTATTATAGCAGATACTTTGAGGTCAGTATGCTACCAAACATAAAATCTTCGACTGTAATTGACAGGTTAAAGAGCTATTTCAGTCGACATGGTATTGTACAAACATTGATAAGTGATAATGCTAGACAATACACATCTCAGGAGTTTTCTGATTTTGCTGCAAAATGGGATTTTGAGCATAAAACATCAAGTCCGTGCTATTCTCAAAGCAATGGATTAGCCGAGAGAACAGTGCAGACAGTCAAGGCATTGTTTACTAAAGCAAAGCAATCAGGTAAAGATCCTTATCTTGCATTGCTAGAGTACAGAAACTCTCCACTTGCCTGTGGGAAATCACCTGCCCAGCTGCTAATGAGCAGACAGCTTAGGTCGATACTTCCACTTACATCAGATCAGCTTGACCCCAAACTCCCCAACAATTTGCTAATTCGTGGGAAAATATCAGATAATAAGCAAAGGTCGAAGCGGTATTATGATAGGTCAGCAAAGCCATTAGAAACCCTAAACCATGGAGAAATGATTATAGACAAGTCGGATTTTGGGGAAATCAAACTTCTGGAGGCATTTTTGGGGAAAAGTTGACAGGCCACCTTTTTATCATAATTAAAGTGTGCTGAATCCATTTAGGGTGCCTGTCACCCTCTCCGGTACCTTGAAAGCCCAAAAATGGTAAAAAACAAAATGGCCGCCAAAACGCTATTTTTCGCTTTTAAATCCAATCTTTTTGGGATTAAATTTACCTTATACATCTGTTTCTCCTAATCTATATGGTTTATTACAACAAATCTTCACAGGAGGAATGTTCCTGGGTTGATTCTCCATCAAAAAATTGATATCATGAAGATGTCTGGTTGCCATGGGAACCAAAGTAAAAAGTAGAAAAATCTTAAAAATATAAAATTCTTGTAAAATAAATCACATTGCCCAAAGCTTAGATACTTGATTGATAACTGGCAAACCACATATTAACCATAATTAAAAGCATGTGAATCCAGTTTGTTGTCTGTCCCCCTTTCCAATGAAGCTGAAGGTCAAACATTGGTAAACAAATCAACAACACAAAATAGCCACCAAAACTCTAAATTTTCGTTATTCTATGCAGTCTTTCTTGGATTTAATACACAATACATTTTCCTCTCAACCACATGGCTGATAAGAACAAACTGTACAAGACTATGTTTTGGGTCAATCTCTTTAAAAATGATTTCATGCAGACTTTCTGTTGTCATGGCAACAAAAGTAAAAAATAAGGTTTTTCGTTATTATATCCAGTTATTCTTGGATTAAAATTAATACTCCTAATACATATGCTTTTCCTTAACCTCATGTTTTTTTAAAGCAAAACTTTACAGGAATGTTCATGGGGTATATCTCGTTAAAAAATTTGTTGCCATGGAAACCAAGGTAATGAAAAAGAGAAACCTAAAAACCAAGAATTACAAACTTATACCCCCTCCCTCATCTCCACACATACACACAAGTCCCAAAGCTTAGAAAATTGATGGATACTTACTTTAACCTAGTAGACCTCTATCAATATTCGCAAACATAAGGTTATTACGCATGGATTGCGACTGTAGGTATAATAAATTGTCTTGCATATGCATCTTGTCTTTATGCAGCTGCGCAAGTTGGTCCTGTGTCGTACCAAGTGAGAATTCCAGAGTATCAACCCTGTCGGAAACTTTATTAACGTTCTCATTATTCTTATCAATGCTGTCTTGTACGTACAGCCTCAACGCCCGTAATTCCTTATCAAATTCTCCTACTTTCTTTTCAAGTGTATCTAATTTATCCAGCTTCTTGTCAACTACGTCAATCTTCTTGTCTAGCCTTTTCAGAGAGACCAGGATTTCAAGATTTGATGTACCCCCCATCGACTTAAGTTCTGTTTCATCACTGACACTAGTGTCCTGGGCTGCACAAGATTTACCAGCTTTATCTGCTGCACGAGGCATTTTGGTTTTTTCTTTTACAACATTACCTTTCACGGTCTTTGGTAGCTTACCCCCTTTCTCTCCGCTCATGATTCGATTAAAAACTTTGGAAAGATTAAGCACTATCCTTTGTCACCCGGCAAACATACGAAGCGCGTGACGTCATGAATCTGCAGATGACGACACAATGTTGTTAAATGTGGGAGGGGTAAACAAGACACTTTAAAAAATCAATATCAATGCCACAAAATTGCATCACTGACCCAAGTGTAGTGTCCATCGTCACTCTAGAACAGTTCCTGATCCTAGCCTATAACTTTCATGCGCGTGAATTACGACTAACTGACGAAAATAAATAAAATGACTATTTTTTTAACGCTCGATAGATAAACACGTCTTATGTATTCGCAAGGGAAGAGGAGCGCGAGACACCGGTCCAAACGGAACAGTTGGTGCGTGATTTCATGCACGCCAAACTAAAACTAGCACAGGATGTCATTAATGAGATCAAATTTGAGCGTGTACATAGGGTTGGTCAAAAACTGAATGCTACAAGAAATCCTAGAAAAATCGTCGCAAAATTTTCGCTGTTCAAAGATCGCGAGACCGTACGTAACCAGGGAAGGAAACTAGCCGGTACCAACTACTCCATGTACGAGCAGTACCCACCTGAAATCGCACAGAGGCGGAAGAGCTTACTACCAAAACTCAAAGAAGCTCGAAGGCAGGGGAAATCAGCATGGCTGAGTTATGATACTCTATATATTGATGGAAGGCCAGTGCGTGATCAGGGAATGAACAGTTAGGGATGCGTAGGGGCTGAGCTGAAAGTTTTGTCATGGAACATTCATGGGCTAGGCAGTGATAAGTTGAGCGATTGTGACTTACTACGTGTATTAGAGCAGTATGATATTATATTTCTTTTTGAGACATGGGCAAACAAATCGTCAAAGATTAACATTAAAGGTTACAAGAGTTTCAATTTTCCTAGACAGTTTCAGAATCGACGGGCGAGACGTTGTAGTGGCGGTACAGTTGTTTTCATAAAAGAATCATTGGTTAAGGGTGTTACAGTTGCTAAAAACCATTTGGACACGGTGATATGGTTGAAATTAGATAAGCAGTTTTTTAATTTTGAAAATGATGTTTATTTAGCAGGAATTTATATTTGGGTTGAGAATTCACCAGCTTATGATGTAGAATCTACATGACATTGATTTGTTTCAACTTATACAGAATGACATTAACTGTTACGAGTCCGCAGGTAGTGTACTGCTGTGTGGTGACTGGAATGCACGTGTTGGCAATGGATCTCGACCTGACTACATTGTTTGCGATTCCAACTCTGATATTATTGATTATGATGACTATACCCCTGATGTACCGTTATCTCGTGTTTCCATGGATAAAGGTTGCAATTCGCACGGGCTAAAGCTGTTAGACTTATGCAAGTCTAGCGGCTTTAGGCTTGCGAATGGCAGGCTGTTTAAAGATAATTCGATAGGTGATTACACTTATACTAGCATAAACGGTAGCAGTGTTATTGATTACTTATTGTTACGGAATAGTGATTTCGGTATCTTGTGTAATTTTGAAATAGGTAAATTTAATGAATGGTCTGACCATGCGCCTGTGTGTTTTGGGTTAAGGTGTAATACGGCGCTAAACAATGAATGTGTTGGAAAGGGAAATGTGTTTAATTTTGTTAAATGGGACCCGGATTTGAAAGACGACTTTAGGCGTCGACTTATTGCACAGTTACCTGTATTAAATAGAATTACTGATGACATGGTGTTAAATGGCAAAGAGAGTGTTAATAAAGGCATTAATGACTTTACACAGATATTAAATGAAGTAGCTAGTCCATTGTTTTTAAAACGCATGTATAAATCTCGATCGAATAGTTATATAAAGTCCTTTATTAAAAAGGCAGACTGGTTTGATAGTGAATGTTTAGAAGCTAAGCGTATTTACCAACAGTATTTGCATGTTTTTGATAAATGTAAGAATGATGCAAACAGAATATCAATGTTGGATAAGAAAAAGATATACAAGAACTTGATTAAAAAAAAGAAAAGACGTTTTGAGCTTAATAAAATGACAGAGGTCGAAAGATTGAGACATAGAAAGCCGAGGGACTTTTGGCGGCATTTTAGTAAGCGAAATGATGAAAGCAGTGCACGGGACATATCGCTAGATGAATTTTTTGAATACTTTTCAAAACTAAATGATGATTTACCAAATCCACATGATAGTGATTCAGAAGATTTCTTTGTGAATAATGATTTTGATTCACAAAATGTGTCTTTTGAGGAGCTTGATTCTCCGATTACACAATCTGAAATTGAAGCTGTTGTTAGAAAATTGAAAAGGAACAAGGCATATGCCGGTGATCAACTTATTAACGAGTATTTTTTGGAATCTTTTGATATTCTGTCTGCTCATTTAGTTGACATATTTAATTGTATATTTGAATCGGGTGTTTTCCCAGAGAAATGGTGTGAGGGTATTATTGTACCGTTATTTAAGAAGGGTGATAAAAGTAACGTTAATAACTACAGGGGCATTTCGTTGGTGAGCTGTTTCTCAAAGATTTTCACAGGCGTTTTAAACAATCGCATTTCATCTTGGGCTGAAAACAATGATATTCTGACAGACGCCCAATTTGGGTTTAGAAAGGGCCGCTCAACAACAGACGCTATATTTGTGTTGAATGCAACAATTCAAAAAATATTGCGTAATAAGGGGAAATTATTTTGCGCCTTTGTTGATTTGAAAAAGGCATTTGACAGTGTGTATCACCATGGTCTTTGGCTGAAATTGTTTAGGGTATGTATTAAGGGTAAAATGTTACGGATCATTAAAGAAATGTATTCAATAGTTAAAATGTGTATTAAGCATTGTGATGATTATTCATCCTTCTACGAATGTGCGATTGGTTTAAAGCAAGGGGAGGTAATATCACCGATAATGTTTGCTCTTTATCTTAATGACCTTGAGCTGTTTCTTTCAGACAGAATAAGTAGCGGGCTGACTCTTGATCAAATAAACCTTATTTTGCTTTTATTTGCGGATGATATGGTGATATTGGGGTCTGATCCAAGCGAATTGCAGAATAGTTTAGATAATTTGGAAAGGTATTGTGACAGATGGGGGTTAGAGGTCAATGTGAAGAAAACAAAGATAATGGTTTTCAGAAATAGGGGCAGAGTACCGATGGAATATGTTTGGAAAAATAAAGGTCAAACAATAGAAATTGTAGATGATTTTACTTATTTAGGCGTTGTTTTTAGTTATACTGGCACATTTAACAGTTATATAAGTACATTAACAGGTAAGGGATTAAAAGCCCTTAATACATTGGTTGTAAACGTTAAAAAGTATTGCTTTAAACCAAAGACTTTTTGTCAGCTTTTCGATGCCTTCGTAGGATCCATCTTGAATTACTCATGTGAAGTGTGGGGCTGCACAAAAAGTAAACAATTGGAGAATCTGCATTTAAAATTTTGTAAGAGATTATTAGGTGTTAGAGCTTCTACACGTAACATGTGTATTTACGGTGAGTTAGGTAGGTTTCCATTGTATATCAATAGGTATAGCAGAGTAATTAAGTACTGGTGCAAACTTGTTCTAAGTGAAAATATTATTCTTCAAACATTGTTGAGTGAAATGGGTGATGATCTTAACAAGGGTAAAACCAACTGGTTAAGTGATGTTAAAAAACTTTTAGATGATTATGGTTTTTCCTATGTTTGGCTGAATCAATATACGGTGGATTTAAATAAGTTTCATGTTGTTTTTAAAGCCAGAGTAATGGACGTATTTAAACAGTCTTGGTGTGCTTCTATCCAAGAGTCTAACGTTTTATATACATACAAATTTTTCAAAGAAACTTTTGAACACGAACATTATCTTACTGTTTTACCAAAGAAGTACATGTATATTTTAGCTAAGTTGAGATTATCATCCCATAATTTAAGAATTGAATCCGGGCGTTACGGTGCAGGTAGAACTGAAAGAGAGGAAAGGTATTGTGTGTTTTGTTACAAGCATGACATAGAAGACGAGTTTCATTTTGTTTTAGTATGTACTCTGTATACTGACTTAAGAAAAAAATATCTAAAACGTTATTTTTACCAAAACCCAAGTGCTTATAAGTATGTAGAGTTGATGAAATCAAATAGTTCCAAAACCTTACTAAATCTATCAAGGTATATCTATGAAGCTTTTGATATGAGGAAAGCTGCACTGAACTACCTTGATTGATTTGTATACGAGTCAGTGTTTTATTATCTAATCATTTACCAAAAATGATCATTTAATATCTTTTTTTTTCATGAAAATAGCAGTTCAACCTCAAATTCTAAATTTTCGAAAATAAATCTACTATCATTTGAAAACTTGTTTTTTTTTTTTTTTATTATTATTATTATTATTATATGCATGTTTGTTTGGCCACTTTGGCCATCTGTAAATATGTTAACGTGTATGTTAATATGTTAAGAGTAACGAGGAATTTGTTAATTCAAGTTACTGATTGAATAAAGAATTATTATTATTATTATTATTATCAAGTTTATACCTGGATCTAAATTTTAGGGGTGTAACAATACACTCTAAACGGTATTTCAATATATTACAAAATTTATAAATTGGCCCCGAACCAGGGTCAACAGTTTTGCATAGACTTATCCTCTATAGGAAAAGAAATATTGTCAAAAACCACAAAGCTCAAGCTTGTATATTAGCATAACACAGTAGACCTTTATCTCGTTAGTTTAAATCATCGCCTACGCTGATGGTTGGCCTCTGCCATCACAAACCGTTCAGTCATCATCATCAGTGTTTATAAAAACACGTGAAACGCAGAGCTTAGACATTTTGTGTATAGTACGGCCTAGAAGACATCTATCAATCTTTTTAAAAAGCATAAATCCGTGATAAAAATTACCATTGCCCTATCGTGTAAGTTACTTTCGTCCATGTAAGAATCTGACAAGGCCCAAAGCTTTGATATCTAGTGTAAATCATCACCACGTACAGTGCTCTCTACAACTACTCTCATTACAATTATACCCTCTTTACAACAATGCTTGTCACAGGTTGCATAAACAACATTAATTTATTTCAATATACCCCCTCTAAACAACAAACACACTTTTCGACTCCCGATGGGTGTTTTTGTAGATAGGGAGCACTGTAAAATTCTTCAATGTTTGTAAAAAATTTGCCATTTGGTCAAACATTACTAATGAAAAGTTTTTTTTTAATACAATGTCAAAAACATAAGGTGACACATACTAGATTTGTTTTGTAAAGAATAACGTTGTAGACCTCTATCAGGTTTGTTAAGATCATAGCCCTGGTATCAAAATCGTACCCTCCCAGCGGCTCTTATGTCAAATTCTAATGACACAGCTGAACTATATAGAGTCAGTATGGTCCTCTCGTTAAAGCATTTTGATCACACAAATAAAACTTGATGGATAATTGAATAGAATTGCACCAGCTTCCAAGAGATGTGTTTCATGAATTTCTGAAATGGAAACTTGTAGCAATTAGATCAAAGTGTTGATTTAATCAAGTTGATCTAGACAAAGGCCATGGTTTGCTGAACAGAAAGAAGAATGGTGAGAAGGAATTATTTGTATCACAAAGACCACAACTGCCTTAAGAAAGTGAGTTTTATCGTATGATATTAGATCCACATAGCAATTGCAAGAGAAGTGTGCCGCTTGAATGTTGACAAACAAATCAATATGTAATGTCATGATAATGAGCCCCATGCGGCTCTTAAAACCTATTCACAAGACTTCAGGGGACCACTGCATACCTCTTGTATGATCCAAAGAGAGTTATTTTTCCAGCTGCAGTTAAGTTTCTGAAATCATATCCAAAATTCTCTCGATGTTGGTGAAATGTTGAACTAGCACTACTGGTCTGCGGATTACGGTATCATGGCATGTATTTATGGACTGGTATCATGGTTTTGCGGCACTATACATGTATCTGTCTGAAGAAGACACTATCTCTTTATAGCTGAAAAACTGTTGGTGAGATGATAAACCCAATTCACTCATCAAATACTTGGTGATTCTTCAGAAAGCAGACACAAGATATCAAACACGAATTGGTGTCAGAAATTACGTCGTATATGATTCAATATGCTTGCCATCGAAGAGTATGTAGATTAGTCAATCATTGTAACAAAGGACTAAGCCATAAAATGACAATGAATTCCTAAATGCAAAGGACAAAGGTAACGCAACGCATTTGTTGAGGAAAGCCTTTTGCCATGTAAGGACCGGAATGTCAGATTCCAATACCGTTGTAGAAGAACAAACCACTGATATTTTCATCTCTATTTGATACAGAAAGGATTATGTTCTAGAGACAGCAAACATACCGTATCAAATGCTGACCGTTCATCATACAGTGGACTTGGATGAACCATAAGCAATTGTCTTTGCTGATATCGCTTGCTATGATATTCAGCCATTCTATATCAGATTGTAACAGCAGAAACAATGTGTTCACAAATGTAGGCAACAGCTGAACTACTGTCTTCATTATTATCGATGGACATGCCTTTCTGATTGCCATTATGAAGACACAGAAAGGTTCTACATTTGAAGATCTTATTGGTGTTTTAATAAACATGGCAGGTATTATAGGATGTCAATCAAATCTGAGGCATGTAAGAGAAGTGCTAAGGGTATCAGACCCAGATAGGGTGTTATTTGCTGATATAAGGTACCCCTGCTAGTTGATTTGGGAAATTCCAAGTAACAAGACTGACTTGTCAGGAGCTCTCGCTCTCTCTCTGAACAGGCTGCAGAGCTTGATCAACATGACCAAGTCACAGTTGTGGCTGGTGGGTTCCCTGATGAGCAAAAAGTGTAAAGCCGAATCAAACAAGCCTGATGTAGACACGTAAATACCGAAGCTTGACAAGAGGAGGATATCAACGGATTATTTTACTTTTTTCTTACAAGCGATGTTGACAAAATAGTTGTTCTGGTCAGATGCACTAATGTTTTGAGTCTTCTACTGTCTCACTACCATTCAATGTATTGCACCAAACTCTGGCCGAGAGAGCCGGGTCACAGAAACGAGTATAATATTCCTGCTCACACTATGTTGTATGACCTAACTGTCCTGTAAACCATTCTAGTTGTGCACGCTTTAACTCGAAGTGATTGACATCCTTATTCCCTAGCCAAAGCAAATAGACTGCATAAAATGTTTTGCAGAGCATCATGGAATGCTGCAAAGCTTTGTAAATAAAGCTTTGTCAAAACAAGTGATGCACTATCATTTCATGTGAAGCGTTCACATTTCAGACATTAGAGTAGAGTGAATATCAATGGCTTTCCATCTTAATGATATTTACACCAATACCCACACCAATACCCAAGTTGTGTTTGAAACTGACTTCCTGTAATGACTATACTAACAATATGATTTAACAGTGAAAACTTGTGCGGAATATCCTGTATACTGTCCAGTGTCCACATCACAATACAAATCCAAAGATAACGACAACTACCACTATGAATAGGAACTATATGATATTTTGAATGCAGTATGTCAGTTAAAACTAACCAATAGTAACTACAGCAGTTACAACTGTATTCTTTAAAACCATGGTAAACAAATTGAGACCAGATTATACATCAGTTTTATTAATCTCCAAAATATTTGCCACTAAGATTTTAATACAAAGTCAAAAGTTTCCAAAAGGAGTTATTTCCAACATTTATTGAACCGCGAAAGCATTTACTTCCGTTTAAACAGGAAAGAAAACAGTTTCCAACTGTAACATATAAGATAGTAATTTAAGTAGATCATGATGCATTGTAAATAGTAATTGTACTCAACTTACTTTAAATGCAAAAATTCTCCTTATCCGCCAATTTCGCTATGGGTTATTTTGTACCTATGTACAATGTATAAGTGATTTATACATGTACTGGGCATACAAAAGAACCATGGGCTCCATTTAACAATAGTTGGGTATCGCCCGGGTACCTCTTATATATATCCGCTTCTCTCTCTCTCTCTCTCTCTCTGTGATGTCCAATTAGCCCAACGTTAGCAAATTTTGACAAAATTAAACCAACCTGATTTTAACTTTGGTTACCATGGCAACACAAAGTCTGCATGAAATCATTTTTAAAGAGATTGACCCAAAACAAAGTATTGTACAGTTAGTTGTAATAAACCATGTGGTTTAGGAGAGGAAAATGTATTGTGTATTTGATCCCAGAAAGACTGCATAGAATAACAAAACATAGCTTTTTGGTGGCCATTTTGTGTTGTTTTTTTACCCATGTTTGCCTCAAACTTCATTGGAAAGGGGAACAGGCAACACACTGGACTCAAATCACTTTAATTATTGTTAAAAGGGAGTCTGCCATATATCAATAAAGTATCTAAGCTTTGGGCGATGTGAATTTTTTTACAAGAGTTTTATTTTTTTTAAGATTTCTCTATTTTTTACTTTGGTTGCCATGGCAACCAGACATCTTCATGTTATCAATGTTTTGATGGGGAATCAACCCAGGAACATTCCTGTGAAGATTTGTTTTAATAAACCATATAGATTAGGAGAAGCAGATGTATTAGGTAAATTTAATCCCAAAAAGATGGGATTTAAAAGCGAAAAATAGCGTTTTGGCGGCCATTTTGTTTTTTACCATTGTTGGGCTTTCAAGGCACCGGAGAGGGTGACAGGCACCCTAAATGGATTCAGCACACTTTAATTATGATAAAAAGGTGGCCTGTCAACTTTTCCCCAAAAATGCCTCCAACATTTTTTTGGAGCATATTTCTGAGATGTCCGACCAGTCTATTAGGATTAGGCAAGGCAAATGCTGGAAACCAGCACAGGTTTCTAGTCAGGTTAACGACAGGTCATATTTAGTGACTACTCAGGACGGTGCAACTTACAGGAGAAATAGGCATCATCTGCTAAAATCAAATGAAAACCCTGTTTCCTTTAACATGCCCGTAAACGAAAATGTTTATCCTTCAATGCATTCAGCATCAAAGGTATCTCCACAGACACCTCACAACAGCAGCATAAAGGACAATGATACACACTCACAAGCCTCTACCAATGACAAATTGAGCTTGAATTCTAAAACGTGTGATTCGAAACATGAGTCATATACAACAAGATCAGGTAGACGTGTGAGACGTCCTATGAAACTTAATCTGTGAATTAATGGATACAGGTATCAAGTGTTAATAACCAATTAACCCTTTAGAGCGGAGAGTTATATTTGTTTACATAGTACATGGGAACTGTCAAAAGCCGCACCAGCAGACCACCAGCAGTCAATTTCCGTTATGATGTTTAGATTGAAAACTATGTTTCAGACATTTGTTTATTGTACATGGACTTACAGGGAAAACCGACAAAGTTGATAACATGTCAAACTATGTACAATATTCTACTTTTTCATTGTAAAAAGGGAGATGTTACATTATACAAGAAGGACAACTCCTGCATCCATATACTACCTGTTATGTATTTATGTAGAGTTGTCTATCCTAAACCCTTTTTGTATATAATCAGTTGCATGCCTATTACATAGCACTTCATGTAAACTTATCTTCACGTTCAGACCACGTTATTAAAACATCATTGAACCTACACAGCATCCTTTATATTCTTTAGCCCACATAATTTAACAATTTGTATAAATAAAATATTGTATATCAAAGTTCCGATTTTGTACTATTTACGAGCCTGGAAGACGAGAAGGGTTAGTTTAAGATCTCGACCAGAACATAAAATAACCCTTCACGTATTTAAGTAAGCCCAAGCCCCGGGCTACTACATATCTATAGACTATATGCATATCTGTACTTTTGACTTTTTATTTTAAGACTTTTCTATTATGCGGGATTTAAAAAAAAAAAAGATTTACTGACTCTAGATCTCTAACGGTCTGTAGACTATCTGTCATAAGACATTTTCTTTACTTTCTTTGAGGGGGGGGGGGGGGGGGGGTTGTGTGTGTGTGTCTGTGTGTGTGTGGGGGGGGGGTTATGTTTACCTCTACCGGTATGTATATAAAAATATATCTTCTAGATTCTGTAAGGCTCTTTTTTGCTGTATGTACGGCTACGCCTCTACCGGTCTGCAATGTATGGGATTGAAAAAAAGAGTTTTATGTGTGTACTCTATATATACATCTATGCCTTCTATCTATTAGTATAAGATTTATAATATTAATTTAGAAAGTACTTAGCCTACACAGACCGATGGAGGCATAGCGTCTACACACATTGACAACTTGGTATACATTATCTATATATTTTTTATTTATTTATTTAATTCCCATCTAATCAACATCACAGACTGGTAGATACATAAATATACAACAAAAATAATATAATGTTATATTTTTAAGTCCATAACTCTGGTGCCAGTGGGCAGCCGCAAAGAGTTGCTTTGTCAGGGTGCTGAAACAACGTGGCCTTTTTGGCGCCGCATGGGAAGCGGAAACCTCTCTGTATCTGTATGGTACTCGAAGCTTACTTAATGAGCAAAAATGATATACATGTAGGTAAACTGTGTGTGCGCAACGATATTAATTAGTCGCATGGGTAATGGTTTTGGAGAGCTGATTTGAATATTTCAATGGTTTCACTTTCAATAATGTTTTCTGGTAAAGAGCTCCAATCACTGATAGTTTTAAGTATGAAATCATTTTTATAAGTGTATGTACAACACGATACTATTTTCACTGCTTCTTTATATGATTTCCTTTACTTTCTTTTATTTCTTTCAACATGTATAGAGTCTGCGGGGACGACAACCAGGTTATTAATGATTCGAAAGAGGAATGCCAAGCTCTCTCCTTCTTTCTGACAGAGGCTGCCATTTCAGCTGTCTCTTAATTTCACCGAGTGACACTACTTGTGCGGTCGTAGTCATTGGTGACAAATCTTGCAGCCCATCGTTGCACATTGTATTAAATAAGTATTTAAATGATATCTTTGTTAATATTACACTGAATAAAGACGAAGGCCAGACACTTTTTATGACTCGTCTCTGAAAGTTAGAGTGATGTCAAGAAAACATTTAATATGAAAGTTATCGAGCCCCCTAAAAGTTTAGGATAGCTGAAATCCGATGGCACCAGAGGGGAAGAAGTTCGCCGAACTTCAGTGAAATGCAGCTCTATGACATTTGTCAAAAAAACAAACTATACCATGTATATAATGAAGTGATGCATGATTGTTGCCGGCCAGCCTGGCTTATCTTGAATGGAAACGTTATTAAAGATGGTGAAATTGAAAGTTTCTACATGTAGTTCCAAATTGGTAGTACTTTTGCATGATTTATTTTAAGATTTTAACGTCTTACCCTTAGCTGGGGCCCATTTTACTAAACTACTTACGCAAAATTTTAATTTATATTTTTTATTATCACTTGCTACAAACAGCAAATAGCCAGATCAGAGGACGCGCTTTAAGCGCGTCCTCTGATCTGGCTAATGCTGTTTGCAAATGTTTATGATCTGTTTGCAAATGTTTATGATCGAAAAATAAGAGTTAAACGATTTTGACTTACGCAAAATTTTTGCGTAAGTTGTTTAGTAAAACTGGCCCGTGGTCTGTATAACGGACTTAAGTCTTTAGTGGGTCCGTTTTTTGCATCTCAGACGTTTGTTTTCTCTTTAAACATATATTACAATGGAGAAAAAGTTACCCTTTCCCATTTAAACGCAAACAAAACGCAAACGCATTGCAATAAAAGGTAGAACAAGAGCTGTTGGAGAACAGCAAAGCTCGCCTAATTAAACCTTTCTTAAATAGGTAACTATCAATAGAAAAGTGTATCAGTACATTGATATTCAAGCCACAGGGAACCTCCGTTCCAAATATCAGCTTACTAATGCAAATATGCCATGTAGTATTGGTGCATTCCGACACTTACTCCAAAACTAACTTTGAAATTTCAGTCCCAAAACTCTAAGTCCACAACAGGTAAAATTTTGACTAAATTTAAACTTTTGTTTAAATTTCAACTACGCAACATCAATTGTCAACCCCCAGGGCACCTACATTCCAAATATCAGCTTCCTAATACAAATATTTCATGTAGTATTAGTGCATTACAACACTTACCCCAAAACTTTAACCATGAGAAATGAGCCGAAAAACCTAAGTCCACAAAAGGTAAATTTTTGACTAAATTTAAACTTTTTTTTTTTACATTTTGACTACGCAACATCAATGTTCAACCCACAGGGCGTCTCCATTCCAAATACCAGCTTCCTAATGCAGATATGTTATGAAGTATTAGTGCATTACAACACTTACCCCAAAACTTTAACAATGAGAAATCAGCCGAAAAACCTAAGTCCACAAAAGGTAAAATTAAAAATTTTGATTAAATTTAAAAAAAAAAAAAATTAAACTACGCAACATTAATGTTCAACCCACAGGGCACCTCCATTCCAAATAGCAGCTTCCTAATACAAATATTTCTTGTAGTATGAGTGCATTACAACACTTACCCCAAAATTTTAACCATGAGAAATCAGCCGAAAAAGTAAGTCCACAAATGGTAAAAATTTGACTACATTTAAACTTTTTTTAAAATTCTAACTACACAACATCAATATTCAACCCACAGTGCACCTCCATTCCAATTATCAGCTTCCTAATGCAAATATTTCATGAAGTATTAGTGCATTACAACACTTACCCCAAACTTTAACCATGAAAAGCAACGCCGACGCCGGGGTGATTCCATAAGCCCCCCACATTCTCCGAATAGGCGAGCTAAAAAGACAACTTTTCAGACTATTCATGTTAATCTGAGTGGCAACCCGTTTGCAATGGAAATAATAATTTTAGCGTAAACGCTTTTATTGAGAAATAGTAACGTTTTCTACACTGTGTTTTGTAATTATATCTCTTTTGGTATCCGTTTATGATTGTATAGATTGAAACTACATTGTAATTTCTTCACGGTTGGGGGAATAAATCAAAAGGACAAAAAGGCACTTCTACTGGGAAAGGGTTAAAGGGACTCGCAACCGGATGGTGTACTTGTCAAAATAAAATACTCAAATGTGGCATTATTACCATATAGATAGAGAGCCCCAGTAGCCGCGTGGTTAAGGCGTTTGCCTTTGTTTTCATGTTTGTCTCCGCATGGAGGGTCACGGGTTCGAATCCCACCAGAGCTTCTTTTTCTTTTCTTTTTTTAAATGCATTTTTAACAGACTTTATTATCCTAAACTAAAGCTTACCCATTTATATAAGCATTTGACATATATTTACAAATTACTATTTTTAATGCTAAATCCGGTTTAAGCGGGAAAATGTAATGTCAAACGCACTCACCGTAGTCATATTGTACTGGAGCTGGGTCACAATAAAGATAGAACAACAGGCAGTAAATTTGAGCATGAGTATTCTCTTTTATTTACATCATAAAACATTCTACGGTTTAAGTACAGTGGGTAAAAATTGTTCCCGTTAAATTACTCCATAAAAACACAATTTTACAATGTACTGTGAATAAGACGTTATTATTTCTCAATAAATGTTTTAACGCTAAAAACTATCATTTCAATTGCAAACAGTTTGAAGCCAGATCAGACGCCGGGTAACCCGGCGTCTGATCAGGCTTCAAACTGTTTGCAACTCTAAATATCAATTAGTCATCCTTTTGTGTTTTTAAAAAAGAGTAATTTTCTTCATTCAATGCAATACGTAAATACGTTATGTTTGCGTTTTTAAAACTGGAAACAGTAACGTCTTCTCCACTGTAAGATGTGTCTCCTTTAACCCTTATCCTGCGGTGATTTCGTCTGCTTTGAAAGTGTCGTCTGCAAAGTTTGTTAAATTTAGATTTATACATTTTTTAAGTAAGTAAACCCAAAGACGAGTGTCAAACAGTTTGGATCCAGATCAGACGCCACGTCGCGACCAGCAGGCAAAGGGTTAACTCGTCCGATCATCACTAAATCCTATCAAGAGTGATTTCAACAATATATTTCAAATTGGCAAACAGTGCAGACCCAGCCTGATGATCAGGTGCCCTCCGATCTTGGTGAGGGTCAGCACTGTTTTAATAGGACAAGTGTACTCTTCATGTGCATACTATTTGTAAATGACGAGTATACTCGAGTTAACCCATTACCCCATAGCCTGTTTCTGGTTTTGAAGATGGGTGGTCACTTAAAGCAAGCTGAAAGTAAAGCAGAATGCGCATGAGGGCGCATTCTGCTTCACTTTTAGCCTGCTTTAAACCATCATCTTATAGAATAAAGAAAACATTTCTTAAGATAAATATTAATTAGTGGAGGAATAAATAAATGGCGTAAAAGTCGTTTTTATGGAGTAATAGGTTAAATCAGTGTGTTAATCATCGACAGACGTTACCATGGTCCTTGACTCTGACGTGACTACAAAGCGACTAATGTTCTGTGGATAATCTGTGTTCAAAGTTGGGTGAGACAAAATGTCCGTTTCGCCCGTGATATGAATAATTATGTTATAATGAACAATAACAACCGATAGGAAGACAATGAAACACAATGTCGGAGATCATTCAGATATGGTAAAATAGTAACTGTATACATATAAATAAATATACCGGTATGAGCCGTGCCCATCAGAAAACCTTTCTTATTGTATTTTAAACAGTGTAGATTAAGGCCAGCCGCTGCGTCAAAGACGCAGTGGCTGGTCTTGATCTACACTGTTTGACACCAACATGCATCTAAAACATTTCATGTAGCTGTATTGTATATGGTATTTGGCAGTATAGACCAAACTCGCACACATAGCCTTGGATGACAACGGTGCTTGGTATGTGCAATGTTGCAATGCAATACAGCTGGTTTTGTCCTGGCACGGCTCACTTGTGTACATAGTACCTGTATTTTGTATTTCGATTAGGATTTCGCAATGATCCTGGCATTTGTTAACTGAATCAGATCCAAAACACCTTGGGACGCTTACACCTACTTCACCTCATAAGCATCACAATTGAATATTCAGTTTATTCATGCTATGTTACATGTAGACTCTATACTGGCAACTTAACTCACTCATCCCTGAAATTCTAATGGAAGGGTCATGCTCCAATAAAGTCTAGATCTAGTCCACTATTGACGGCTTTTCAGTTTATTGCAAAATCACAAGCAGTGCAGAACCTGATCAGAGAGCTCCTGTCGTAGCCCTCTTATAAAGGTCTATACTGTTCATTGTTTGTTAATGACGAGTATACTCGTCGCTATAGTTGAAAATGTTAAATATTGAAGCAAGCTCATTTGCAACTAACTCGTTTACATTCAGCCTTCGCGGCTATAAGCTACCGCGTGTCTTATAAATGATAATACAAAAAGATGTATAATTTGATACACTGGTGAGTTCCATGTTTGGTAATGAAGCAACATGAAGAAAGAGAATTGTTAAAACGCATGAATACCAACATGAATCTCCTTAGTCACTACCCTGTGTCTCTTAATGCCAATCATGTACTGGAAAGCTGTAAATATTTATAATAGCGCCCCTTAAAATTTCTGTTCCTATTTCTGATTTCGAAAAATATATCATATAATAAATAAATAACAATGTATTGAGCATTTGATGATACAACGGAGAATACGTTATTCTTCCCCAGATTCGCATTTAGAATGAAAACCTTATGTCTATACAAACAGTTTGGAGGCAGAATAGACGCCGGGGTTACACCGGCGTCTAATCTGGCTTCAAGCTGTTTTAGAATAAAACTAACCACTGAGATTTTCTTGCATTGTACTTGCATTTATAATTTTAATCTTTTAATATGGAAATAATAGCATTTTCTCCATTGTAACTAGAGACAACATACATATATGACAAACTCTATCCCTCTCTCTCTCTTTCTATCCACATGTCTATCTCCTCTGTCTATCTCAATCTCTCTCTCTCTCTCTCCTCCCCCCCCCCTCTCTCTCTCTCTCTCTCTTGTTCACGTTCTGTCCCTGCCAAACCTGTATATCTCTTTTCTCGGTATTTCTGTATGTTTTATTCTCCTATGTCTTTGTATTTGTCTCTCTATCTGTATTTGTCTCTCTATCTAACTGTTTGTGTGTCTGTCTTCTGTCTGACTGTTTAAGTCTCACGTTGTGTTTTGTCAATAAGCATGTTCACTTACAAAACACCCTTAATTTATCTTCTACAAGAAATTAAACATGTATCAAAAGTACAGTCGATCCTCGGCTACTCGAACAAAGTGAAACTTTACTCATTATGCCTAATGGACAATTCTAGTTAATAATAAAGGCTGGTCCATTTTAGACTATTTAGAGTTGTTTTTAAATACTATATTGCAATTATATATGACAAACAGTGAAGTCCCTGATTAGAGGGCTCCTGAATCAGGGACTTCACTTTTGCATTAGACCAATGTACTCTTTCCAGGTACACTTTTGGTAAAGGACGAATATAAGTATGCTTCAGTAGGGCTCAAAGAGATAAGTCGAACTCATCAGAGTTTCTAAAACTTGAATTCGATAACTCTAGTTCTATCTTGCTGAAGTCAAACATACCTGTATTTCAAAGTTCGAGAAATCGAAGTTTCAACTATGGCAATGGGTTATGCATAAAACATGTGCACAAAATCACAACAATCAAATTGGTTCATTTCACGGAATATGCAACAAATCATGTTCGGAGTAGACATCTTGTATGGTGGTGTACACACTTCTCCCAACACTCACAACCTTTCCCAGAAGTCCGATCACCGTTTCGTAATCCTGTTTACACATGGCACCGATCAACTCTTTTCGAGCAGGTAAAAACCATACCGCAAACGCCGCCATTTTGCGCGTGATCCACGGATGGTGATTGGACAATGTTTGTTCGTATACTTCCGCCGCCATTACGGAAAGTTTCGAATCATCGGAACTTGTGCCAAGTCTTGATATAAACTCGATTATAAATTCTAAAGCCCACTGCAACCTCATCAGTGTCCGAGTACCTGACATGTTGGAGCCTTTGTTCATTGCTAAGTTATTATTCACTTCATACTGAATCATTGTTTGTACTGTTTGGTAATGATCTGAGTTATCTCCCTTTCGTTTGGATTCAATCACAGATAGCTTGTACTCGATATCCTTCCCGACGAAGCCAAACAGTCTTCCAGATAGTTGGAAAAACCTGAAAAAGATTGATTAAGCATTTGGTAAGTTTTTTTCCCCCGTGTGAACTGGTAATTTTTATTAATCGTCTAGTTTAGATCTAATTTGAGATTTACCATTCCGTGCCGGGTAGAAATTATGTTCATTTAAGAAATGAAGTAATCGTGTATTATGTGTTCATGCGAAACGAAAGACAGTAAAAATAATGATCGATTAACATACACGAAACGAGTTCGAATTATTCATAAATAAAAACAGTTTTCTGACCAGAACAAAACCCCTATGAGCTGTGATATGCGTGAGAAAACGTTCTTTTGTTTCATTCTGTTTTAGTCGGACATTCTCTTTTATTGTTGTTTTAATGATAAAGCTTAAACAATTAGCACTTGTAGTTTTAAATCCTGTTCAATATATTGTTTTCTTGCACGAAATACAAAAAACCAGAGGCTAGTAACAAACGCGCTCGTCTTCTAAAAGATATCAATTGCAAACAGACTTAGGTCGACAATCGATACCTCGAACTCACTTAACTCGGAACTTACCCGGGGTTTTCTGCAGTTATTTCATTACTTTCGATATCGCTTATGTCGACTTAAAGAGGGTTCGAGATACCGAGGTTCGACTTTATGTAACTCTTTACCTAATCGAAGCGCATTTTAGCGCATTCCATTTAATCCTCCGTGAAAGACAATAATTCCAATCTATACAGTCATGAATATGTATCAGAAGGAATATTATCTTATATCTAGCAGGTGGTACCTTAAAGCAGGCTGAAAGTAAAGCAGACTGCGCCTTAGGGCGCATTCTGCTTTACTTTCAACCTGCTTTAAGCAATCACCTTTTTCAGTACTACAAACAGGTTATGGGGTAAAGGGTTAAACTCGGCGTCCATGCAGGCTCCAAAGTGTTTGCCATGCATTTGAACCCTGGCCCAGGGCTTATAAAGCGTTTGAGTTGAGTCTGAGTGCGTCCTCGCGCATTGTATTGGTCAGATTTGAGCCTATGCTCAAATCTGACCAACAAAATGCTTCAGAATATTTTCAGCATCATCTCAAACGCTTTATAAACACGTCATTTACAAACGTTCTTCAGATCCACCTGACCAGGGTATGCCCTGTTTGCCATATTGCGGAATACATAATTTTAATAAAACTGTGTTTCAATATTGTACTGCATTACCGCAGTGCGTTTGGTTTCGTTTAACCCATTGTCCCATAAATACGCCCTTTTATGCCTCTATTTTATTCATCCGCTAAAGAAAATAGCTCCAATTTATACAGTCATGAATATGAACCATAAGAAATATTTTACAAATTCTAGCAGATAATAGCTTAAAGCAGGCTGAAAGTAAAGCAGAATGCGCCTTAAGGCGCATTCTGCTTTACTTTCAACCTGTGTGAAGTGGTCACATGTTTTCAAAACTAGAAACAGGCTATGGGGCAATTGGTTTAAAGGGAAGTATGTAGTGTTCACTCCCTACAACTACCCTCACAACAAAGACTCCCTCCTTACATCAATACTTGTCGCAGATCCCCAAACAGGGTAATTATATCTTTTGCTTTAACTGCTGCAATATCGTCTGCTTGAAAGTATCGTCTGCTGTTTTTTCTCAAAGTTACATAAAAATGAAAAATTTGATAGAATAAACAATAATGACGAGTGACAAACAGCTTGAATCCAGACCAGACGCTGTTTAAAAATGTTAGTCTATTCTTAATTGTCCCTCCCTATAACGACCCCGTACAACACACACACAATATGTGTCTCTCATGGGGGTGTCTTTGTAGAGAGAGAGCACTGTACGTAATATTAGCTTCCTCGTTGTTATTTGGGATGAATGTAGAAAAACAATGGAGTGAAAGTAATGATGAAATGAGTTGCCAAGTCATCAATATACGCTATATCAACCCATCATATAGGATTGAAAGGGTTAAGTGCAAGGCATACATGCCATGTATGCCTTGCACTTAACCCTTTCGATCCTAAATATCTCTTGTGTGTATTTATTATCCTTTTGGACGCTTCTAGTACAAACATTTTGAACCAGTCTACTGTTGCCTTTTTTATATGACAACAAAAAACAATGAAAATATCAAACATTGTAGACCCTGATCAGCGGGCTCCTATAAACGCCCTCTGATCAGGGTCTACACTGTTTGCATATGGAATCAGTATTCTCTACAGAGGGCTGTAGGGTTGAAAGGGTCAAACGCCGAAAAAAAATCAGTTCATTTCTTAAATAAGCAAGCCACGAAAGGCTCATTAATGAAACTACATGTACTTTCATGGCGGATCTTCACTGGTGGGCTGTTTTAAACGTCCGTGTTTCAGTTAGTAATAGTTCATACGTACTTTAATCAGTACATGCTTTAAAGGGAAGATTAATTGACTTCAATGACTTAGATAGACAACTATACAGCAAAATGAAAATAAAGCAGAAAAATCCTAATGCACTTCACTTTCTAACTTTAACTCTTTCCTCCCTGAAACTTTAAATGGACTATTCCAGTTTCCATTTTATACCAGTCCATTTCTGACTTTTAAGGGTTGTTTAGGTCAATGATTGGTATTATGACAAACAGTGAAGACCCTGATCAGAGGGCTCCTTTCGGAGCCCTCTGATCTGGGTGTTCACAGAACAAGTGTACTATTCACATGTACACTGTTTGAAAAGGACGCCTATAGGCGTGGCTAGGGTTCAAAGGGTTAAGACAGGTTCACAATGTCACCTCTCTTTCCTGACACCTATGGACTTTGTTTTAATGCGGGTTAACTGCACAGTATATAGTAGAGAAAACGTTATTCTTTCCCAATAAACGCGTTTACGCTAAAACTATTATTTCCACTACAAACAGTTTGGAGCCAGATCAGACGCCGGGTACCCGGCGTCTGATCAGGCTCCAAACTGTTTGCCACCAAGATAAACATGAAATATCAGAATTGTCCAAAAGTTGTTCTTTTCTACGTTTTAGTGTTTTGCGTTTGCGTACGTTTGCGTTTAAACGGGAAAGAATAACAGATTCTCCACTGTATATGTAAGCCACTAAATTGTATGAACTATTAGATGTTTTAACGTAGGTGGCAGCTTAAAGCAAAGTAAAGTAAAACAAAAAGTAACTTTAAGAGCTTTCTGTTTTACTTTATCCTTGCTATAAGCTGTCAACTATCTCTTATACAATACAAGAACAGTCGAACTTCGATATATCGGACTCACTTAACTCGAAATATCCGATACTTCGAAACATGAATTTGAGGTGAACATATCCGTGTTTCAAAGTTAAAACGCGGCTAAGCCGCGTTTTAACTTTGAAATACGGATATGTTTCACTTATAACCGAGTTCGATATATCGAAGTTCGACTGTAGTAGTAATCATTACCTGCAAAGTTCGTGATATCCTCTAAGATATTCCGCCAGGTCAATGTCATGATCTTGTCCCATAGAACATTTTGTCAGAGCATCGTGTACCAGTTCCAAGTCAAAGTCGTGTTTAGTCTCATCCTCTAAAAATCGCTCCATCTTTTATAGCTATAAATATGTAAATAAAATTTAATAAATGTTATGTTCCATCGAGTTCCCAGCTTAACTATGTAATGATCTTTATATGACATCCAATAACAGTACAATGGAACACCTCCAAACCAGAACCTCTAAGTACAGGAATTCTCTCTAAACCGAACAAAAACTTTGGTCCCGTTTACAACCCTTCTATAGTTTTAACATAAATACGCTTTTTTACGTCTTTGGATTATTCCTACACCGAAGAAAATAGTTTATACATTTTAGCAGACGATAGCTTAAAGCAGGTTGAAAATAAAGCAGAATGCGCCTATTGGCGCATTCTGCTTTACTTTCAACCTGCTTTAAATGGTCAGCTATCTTCCATACTAGAAACAAGCCATTTGGTAAAGGGTTAAAATCCCTCTATACTGGAAACCCCTATAAACGGAAACTTTTGTTGTCCCCACACATGTCCGGTTTAGAGGTGTTTCACTGTACAAGCATAATTTCACAAGTGTTTAATACTGCGTCATTCAATGAAGTAATGTTAGGCCCATCATCTGATGTCCACTTAATGTCAATAATTAATTCAAGTCATGCTATCCGGTTACAATCCTTAACAAACAAACAGTTATATTAAGAACAACAGTCGAACTTTCAGATTTCAAGTTCACTTTGCTTCTTAAGTCGAACATACCCCTTGCTAAGCCATTTTTTAACATTGAAATAAGGGTAGATCTATGTTCAACGTAAGCGATCTTAAGGTCTCGAATTTGATCTTAAGAAAATTTAAAGTTCTACCTTTGAAAGCGACTTCGAGCTAAAAAGGCTCAACAGTGAAACTTCTCTATTACGACCACTAAAACAGGGCTGATTGATTTCATAAAATACAGGTGACAGAAGCTCCTGTCATCTGCCTATGTCATCGGCCTAAATTACCTGTTAACTATCACAATTTAGTGGTCGTAATAAAATATGAGGCATTTTGCTGAAGGCCTTAGTGGCCTATATATGTGATAAATAATATATTACACAACTAAAACAAAATACCAGACAATATCAAAGAGTGGTACCAACTACTTCTAAGCAGAATGACAGTGACTCAGAAAGCTCTTGTAGAAACTAAAATGCTTTCAAATCAATTTATTTATTTTCGGAACAGTTAATTCATAACATGTAACACATAAGCTATGTATAGCTTTTTACCGACATTTACTTGAACCTTGTTTTAAACAATCACCTGTCTAAACACAATGTAAACAAACGATCTTCGTAAATATTATAACAGATCTAATAGCATGACCTTACCGTTTGTGTACATATATATCCAGTTTGGATCTCGAATGACAATCTACCCTTGCACTCATATAAACTTGTTGAAAATGCAAATTAGTCGCGAATGTCAACTATCGTTCGAGGGTCCTATAAATGCGTCCTTGATCTTCCCATTATAAAACAACACAAGCGAACCGCGTCACCCCAGATAACCCTAATCAACCTATAATCACGCGATGTCTACTTCAAATTGTCGTCTGCTATTTTTTCCGAATTTCAATTTGTCTAATGTTTTCAGAGTCTGAAGTCATCTAAATCGTGTACATCTTGACCAGTGTTAATCTGCGTCTGATCTGGAATCAGACTGTTAGCAAATGTTAATGAAATCACGCTTAGAGGATAAGGGTTTGTTAAATTCGGCACTTATGTAAGTACATATGTACCGACTGTGGTATACAATGACGGGTTATTTCAAATCACGTTAGCAAATGCGTGAATGTGTATTCGGTCTTTTCCGGGAGCGATCGTAACTTATCGGACTATACCGATTGTGTGCATTCATTTGTAAAATAATCCCGAATAGGTATAGGTCGGAATTATTTTACAGGTGAATGCACACACACAACCCGAGATAAGAAGTTCGTATAAAATAGAACATTGCTGAGTATGAGGTCAAATGTCAAGTCAAATCTCAGGTACAGTCGAAACTCGATGCCACGAATTAGCTTTATTTCAAACATATGATTATCCTTAATTCAAAATTAAAAAACGTGGCCTTACTACCTTCGAAATACGGATATGTTCGACTTTAGCGAGGGTCAAGGTATCGAAATTCAACTTATGAATTATAAAGCGAGTTCGAATTATCGACTTTTGAGTTTTGGCTGTATTTTTTCAACGTTTAGAACACTTTTCACTAATAGTTCATGGTTGGGTATATTAGGGTACCCATACCTTGCAGACGGCCCTCGATTCGGATAAGTTTTAGATGCATAACTTGCTAAATACTGCATGGATTGACACCAAATAAAGACGACACCCTGGCATTAATTGAGATATGTAATCGTGCAAAAGCCTCACGTCCATACCACATGTGTAGGTACTTGACACAGATCTAGATCTATTACCAAAAATAAAAAATACAAAAAATACTAGACTTCTGGATTCTATCTACCGTATTTTTCCCTTTCTTTTTTCTGTAATCTAGATCTATGTGTCAAGTACCTGTGGTCCATACAGCATTCAGAAAAAAATACATGTACAACAAAAAACAAAACCCCACACCCAACCCCGAACCGAAAAAAAGATCCGAACATTATGACATTTTGTGGCTTTAACTTATAAAACATAAAGCAGAAAGATCCCTAATAAGCATTAACTCTTTGCATGCTGGGTAATTTTTTCTAATGTTCTAATATTAGAATTCTCAAAATTTCTTTTCAAAACATGGTCAGAATGGCAAACAGTTTGGACCCTGATGAGAGGCCACGCTACGCGGCGTCTCATCAGGATCCAAACTGTTTGCAAAGGCAATCACTGTGGCAGATATATCTGCCGCTAGCATGCAAAGAGTTAAGCAGTTATCTGTCTATCTGATTGACCCAATGCTGCTTTAACCTTTCGACTGCTGAGCACGGCATGACGTATATTTGCAAACAGTTAGGATCCGAAAGCGGCTTCTGATCTGGATTCAACCTGTTTGATACCCATTGGGTATGATTGTTTAGCTAGAATTCCTGAATTCTTACTTTGATTCTTTTTAAATAGAACCGACAACAATGTCAAGCACACGATATTTTAGCAGTGGAAGGGGTAATTTAAAGCAAAATGAAAGTATATACCAGAAACAACTTGTGACCTACAGTGGAAAAAACGTTATTTTTTACCGATAAACGCGTTTACGCTAAAACTATTATTTCCAGTACTATCAGTTTGGAGCCAGATCAGACGCCGGATAACCCGGCGTCTGATCAGGCTCCAAGCTGTTTGCCACTCAGCTTAATATTACAGTGGAGAATCTGTAATTCTTTCCCGTTTAAACGCAAACGTACGCAAACGCAAAGTACTAAAACGTAGAAAAGTACAACTTTTGGACAATTCTGGACAATTCTGATAATTCATGTTTATCTTGGCTCCAAACTGTTTGCACTGCAAATAATAGTTTTAGCGTAAACGCGTTTATTGGGAAAGAATAACAGATTCTCCACTGTAATAGTTAGAATTGTCAAAAAGTTGTTAATTTCTACACTTTAGTGCAATGCGTTTGCGTTTCGTTTGCGTTTAAACGGGAGAGAATAACGTTTTCTCCACTGTAACTTGTTTCCCCATTATCTTCATGTATAGTAATTAATGATAAATTGCAATTTTCTTATAAAAAATATGCTTAAACTAAATATGTAGTTTGTTCTGAAACCACTCTTATTTTTGCACAAAATTATAGCATACCTTCCAGTCACTGGTAAAACGCTTGGCAATCTATATTTGACAAGAAAGTTTTCATTAATGTACGGACTTTTTCAAAATGGCGTTCGTTGTAAACGGAATTCAATCTACAAACTCAAACTTTTTATTATGTATATTGTTACGCTAATTTACCATCAGTGCAGTATATTGCAAAATTACATAGAGGATAACTGTTTTTTTCAGTGTAAGATCGAAATTTAATCCATTGAGTGAACATCAGACGTTATATTTTCACGAGTGGCGAAGCCACGAGTGAAAATATAACAGTCTGATGTTCACGAAATGGATTAAATTCGATCTTACACTGAAAAAACACAGTTATTCTATTTATTTATGCTTTTAAGCCACTTTTTAAACGAAATTGTTCAAGAATTGAAAGCGAACGTACATTATTTATCCCGTGTTGAGCCCCACGTTTTATGTCGAACACATGCGCGTGACAGTTGGCGGTATAATGACGTCACTCGTTGCTCCCGAGTTTGGATTCGTGCTCTTCCGGTGAGTAGTTCGCGACAAATCGGACTGCCGGAATTTAACGATAAGACACGATTGACTACGATTCTTGGGGAGCCCTACGGGGAAAATTCATAATAAAAAGCGATTGGTGATAATCCACTGCAGTGGATTACCAAGTGATCATCCACTGCTATTTCGTGGTAATCCACCGAAAAGCATAAATAAAGACAGTGCATACCCTAATTCAGAGGGTTCCTGTATGAGCTCTCTGGTCTGGGCCTTGACTGTTTGCATAGGTCAAGTTTAGTCTTACAATTACTGTACAGCATGAATACATATTATGTAAGGGAAGCAACCTTTGCACTTAACCAATATATTATATTGCAGTTGTCGCCCTTATTGAACCAATACTGTTTAACATTGAACCTTACCCTGGTAATGTAATAACCCGTTGAAAACAATCGCCCCCAAGTCGTAGTAGTTGTGGTCGTAGCAGCAGCAGCAGCAGCAGCACAAACTCGTTTGTTATAGTTAGTAGTACTTGTAGTAGTGATATAAGATAAATATTATTTGCTTTAAAAGTAGGGGAGACTGGGGCTAGTTGATACACGGGGCTAGATGGTACAACATACATACTAATGAGTGACGTCACAAATGACGTCTTGTCGCTTAAATATTTTAAACAGTAGATGATTGCGATGATTTTGCTGTGAACGCCAACGCTCTATGACGATAACTGCTTTTGTTAAGTCCATCTGTACGATTTATATCAACGTAAGTAAATTTGGTGTATTTTGTGTAATCTGTAACTAAGCGTTTACTTATGTGAATTTACGTTATGTGTAAGGTTCAATTTAAAATATGACGTGTTAATAGCGATGGCATGAGCGTAATTTGGAACTGTCTTCATCGAGATAACAAAGACGAGTCCACTTTTATAGAAAGGTGACATGGGGCTAATTGATACACATGGACTGGGGCTAGTTGATACAGTGTATCAACTAGCCCCGTCAAACCATAACATCATTATATGTCAAAATTAATTAAATTCTAACCTTTCTAGGCAGATCTAGAGATGCACAATACTTTAATTAAAAAGAGTGAGGTTGAAAATAGGATGCATTTTGGGTATTTTTTGTTTTTAGGATGGCCCATATGTATAAAAAGAAAACCAGCAGGTATATCAGTTGATATATAACCAGATCACGGTACAATTATGTTAGCAGCAACAACGGTCATTGGAGGGGTAAAAGCATTCGTTCCCTTGACATACCTGTAAGCATGGACCCTTTGACATTAAGTCCATAATGTTAAGGAAAGTGGTTATGAGAGCATTAAGGTTGGCTATGACATCCCGTCAGTTGTAAGGTAAACATAGGGCCGACCGAAAGCAACCTTACTATCAAACAGTATTAAAGGTTTTGAAGTAAATCTGTCTGGGATAGATCTATATGCCATTGGGATATCGTTTTACTTTTATTTACACTTTGTAATATCACCTAGTTATATAAGCCTACCATTACTCATTTAAAAGGTGATATCACTCATTCGAACAGATCGTATCACTATATCAGAATGTTAATGGGCGATATCACGTATTCAAATACATGTAGGTGATATCACCTAATTAAATAAATGAATTTACTATCAACTCGAATAGGTGCTACCACTAATTCGAATAGATAATATCACGTAATGCAATAGTTGATCAATATCACTTATCACTGATATTACTTATACGAAAAGGTGAAACCACTCAAGAAAACTCTTAACTTATATCACATACTAGTATTCGAATAAGTGAGATAACCTATTCAAATTATCGATATCACAAAAGGGGAATAAAAACTAAAACGGCACATTGGTGATATCACAAGCCTATTAAAATACATGTAGATTATATTATTTGTTCATTAGGTGATATCACCCATTCAGTACAGGTGATATCACTTTTTTCAGAACGTAAAAAGGCGACATAACCTATTAGAATAAGTGATATCACTAATTCAAATAAGTGATATCACTTAAGAAAACCAGTAGGTGATATCACCAGTTTGAATATGTCATATAACCTTTTCTAATAGGTGGTATCACTTCCGCATTTTCTTGAGTCAAAATATCTAAAAAGTGATTGTCAAGATCTTTTGAGACCTTTGCAAAAACACAACTTAGAAAAATGGACTAAAAAATTCGCAAGAAGCCAAAGTGGGCAATACTGACAGACACACTGGAGAAAGAAGCAATTGAATAAGAACAGCTGTAGAATGAAAGGAAGTACAAGCAAACATTAAACAACAATAAGAAGAAGAAACTTTAAGCGCATAAAAACTTTAAAAGAAGGCAAAACGTCACGTGTAGAACCCTCTGATGTCGACGATCGGTATTGCCTAGTCAGCATTGAACAATACTCTTACTCGAAGCCCTGTGAGAAACGGATTAAATATGTTGATTGCAGTGAATAGGCCCCATGTCGAATCTGCAAATATTTCAAAATTTAGTGAATGGTGTGTTTATGTGTGCCAGAATTGCAATTCAGACGTAAATGACGTAAGCTAGTGACGTGTATCAAGTAGCCCCATGCTATGTACCAACTAGCCCCGAGCATGGGGTTAGTTGATACACTATAAAGCCTATTTAATATTTGTTGATATATTCGTTACCTTTAGTTCTGTGTCCTAAACTAACCCTTGTTTAAATAAAGCGCATGTAATACTCTCAGAATTGCATTACTGATTTTCTATATTTGTTAAAATGGCTGGAAAAATACACAAAATGTAAAAAATGTAACAACTAGCCCCAGTCTCCCCTAGTTGTAGTAGCTTAGTAGCAGCAGCAGCAGAAGTAGTAGAAGTTGTTGTTATTGTAGTAGTAGTAGTAGTAGTAGTAGTTGTAGTAGCGGTAGTAGTAATGCTTGTAGTAGTAGTAGCGGTAGTGTAGTGGTAGTAGTGGCAGTAGTGTAGTAGTAATAGCAGAAGAAGTAGTAGTGGTAGTAGTGGCGGCAGTGTAGTGATAATAGAAGCAGCAGCAGCAGCAGTAGTAGTAGTAGTAGTAGTAGTAGTATTGGTAGTAGTACTGGTAGTAGTCGTAGCAGCAGCGGCAGCAGCAGCAGCAGCAACAGCAGTCTCAAACAGTAGTAGTTGTTGTAGTAGTATACTATAAATCTTCTACTAGCGCTTCTGCTACATATGATTTTGTCGGGTTTTTTCTCTCTCTAAATTTAGAATGTTCTATAAACATGTGTGTCAGAGTCTCATTTACAGTTTGGGCGCTGATATGTGGCGCCATTGTTGGACATACACTGTTTGCAATGTTAATGTTAGACTGTTTTGACGTAAGATTGCAAAGAGTTAAATACCGAAACTCAGATTACATTTTTTGACATTTTTATAGAGGATAATTGTTTTTTTCAGTATAAGATAGAAAATTAATCCATTGAGTGAACATCAGACGTTATATTTTCACGAGTGGCGAAGCCACGAGTGAAAATATAACAGTCTGATGTTCACGAATTGGATTAAATTCGATCTTATACTGAAAAAATACAATTATTCTATTTATTTATGCTTTTAAGCCAATTTTTAAACGAAATTGTTCGACAATTGTGAAAGCGAAAGTATATTTACCCCGTGTTGAGCCCCAAGTTTACATCGAAAACAATAACGAAACAGTTTCCCGTACGATGACGTCACTTATTTATTGATTTGACGTCATCCGAATTACGTCGTTGCTCCCGATTTTGGATTCGTGTTCTTCCGTTGAGTGGTTCGCGACAAATCGGACTGACGGAATTTAAGGATAAGACACGATTGACTACGATTTTTGGGGAGCCATACGGGGAAAACGGCGATTGGTGATAATCCACTGCAGTGGATTACCAAGTGATAATCCACTGCTATTTTCCGGTAATCCACCGAAAAGCATAAATAAACCGCCTTCTTAATAGTATCATTATTATAACTACAGTGCTCCCTCCCTACAACAGTCATCCGAATAACGATTCCCTCCTTATAACATCGCTTGTCACATTTTCCGTTGACAATTACTTCTGTCCGTTTCACCGTGACACTATCGTATGCTTAAAATTTCGTCTGCTGAGCTTTCTCAAAGTTATTTTTTAATGAATATTTTGACAAAAACCATAATGACGAGTGGCAAACAGCTTAAATCCAGATCAGACGCCGCGTTACGCGGCGTCTGATTTGGATTCAAGCTGTTTGTAAATGTAAGCCTATTTGTCATCAACACTCTAAGGTTATTAACCTCCCCATAACAATGCATTCCAAACAACACTCACACACTCATCATCTCCCCATTGGTAGAACTTGTGGCCCAACCCCTTTTCCTGTACAACAATTTGGAAATAAAATATGTTTAAACTAATCTCCCCATTGGATGTTGCTGCAGAGAGTGAGCACTGTATTAATACATCAGTTCAATAAATCGAGCTTTCAGTGTTTGAGAATACAAAGGTAAAACAACAAGGATTATAGAGAGAATGGAACGGGACCAAGAACTGAGTTCGAGAAATCGACTGTGTTCCAGCTTTCAGTGTTCGAGATTTCGAAGTTCGACTGTATTATTATTATTATCATCATCATCATCATCATCATCATCATCATCATCATCATCAGGGCTTTTTCCCCCTTATATAACAGATGCCCGCAATTTTCTTTAAAATCATGCAGTTTTCCCCTAAAAATGGGTTTACCCCAGGGTTTTCTTTCCCCTTTGGCAAACCCCGCATTATTTTTCCCCCTAATTAACTTATTTTACTATATAAAAAAGGGTGGCAATTTTTCCCCCTTCGAGTGAAAAAAAGCCCTGATCATCATCATCAGCTTCATCAATATTATCATAAGTACATGCAGTAGCACAGGCTAATTATCAAAGGTTAACAAAGAGAACATAATTACAAGAATCATAAACACGATAATGGTCTTTACATTACACAAATCAGTAATCGCTTTGTGTTAATTACACGGAGACGATAACAATTTCATCCTTGATTGATAGTCTACGCTATGTTATACCCTATCGTACTAGGAGGATGGCGTCATTATTTTCCAAATCAACGCGTTCTTTCCCAATCAACGCGTTTGTGCTTAAAACAAATATACTCAAACCTGCATTAAGCCACCGCCTATATAAACAAAAGATAACGTAGAAAGCCCGCGTAGGAGCTTTCTGCATTACGTTTGCCCTGCATTAAGCGATTACCTATCATATAGGTTATACAGTGGAGAATCTGTTATTCTTTCCCGTTTAAACGCAAACGTACGCAAACGCAAAGCACTAAAACGTAAAAAAGTACAACTTTTGGACAATTCTGATAATTCATGTTTATCTTGGTGGCAAACAGTTTGCGTCTGATCTGGCTCCAAACTGTTTGCACTGTGAATAATAGTTTTAGCGTAAACGCGTTTATTGGGAAAGAAAAACAGATTCTCCACTGTACATATGCCCAAAAGTTAGTTGTACCTTTAGGCCTATACATGTTTGACTGCGCGACAAGTAAGTCGGCGTCTGATCTGCCGTTTAAAACTGTTTGCCACTGAGATGTAATACTAATTATCAATATTTTCAATAATCTATATTTTTCTACATTTTAATACATTGCGTTTCGTTACATGTACAGTACAACCTCCCTAATACGACCACTAAAATGAAGACTAATTGATTGGATAAAAGACAGGTGACAGCTTAAAGCAAGGTGACAGTAAAACAGAAAGCTCCTATAGGAGCTTTCTGCTTTACTGTCACCTTGCTTTAAGCAGTCACCTGTAGTAAACATCTTATAATTAACACAATTTAGTGGTCGTAATAGAGGGGTCCTACTGTACGTCTAAACGAAAAAGAATGACGTCTTATCCAATGTACCTATCCTGCGGCCCTTTGATCGCCAACCTTTAATCTGCAGTAGAACACAGTCGCATCTATGTTAACAATTAGCTCTCCATGTAGACGGCAAACTTTATCGCCTGCAACCATTCTCTGAATTGATATATCTATATTTTCTTTCAAAAAACAATATCACAAGAGTGTCAAACAGTTTGGGTCCAGATGAGACGCCGAGTTACTCGGCGTCTCATCTGGACCCAAACTGTTTGCCACAGTACTGTACCACGAAATCGCCGCTGTTCAGAAAGGTGAATTTACAACATAGAATATAATAGTCAGCTTTAATATAGGCGACAGCTTAATGTTAACCCATTTGTGCCCACGATCCCTTATATGGGACATAGGCAAACAATGTAGACTCAAATAAACTTTGTCATTGTCATTGTCATTGACTCTGATCAGACGCCGCATTATGCGGCGTCTGATCAGAGTTAATGCGGTGTCTGATCAGAGTTTACACTGTTAACTGATAGGATTTCAATATAAAACAAAATGAAAATGAAAATTTTGACCAGGCATCCCTTTGATAAAAAATGGACTTATCTAATATATAAACATGGAAGAATCCACTGGGTATAAATGAGTTAATGCGGAAAACAATTACATGTACACATAAATTTACTGAAGCTGTCAGCTCAACTTACAGCACATATCCAAGCATTAAGCACTGACAGGGTTAAGAAAAGTCTGTTTTTCTTTAAGACTTAGTGACTGTTTAGCTCAAGACTGACAGTCATTCAGACAGCTTAATCATAAAGAATTTTCAGATACAGAACCAGGTGCAGTTTTTCAACGACCTCTTGTAATGGCGGATCTATTCTTTTAACATATACAATATACTCCCCCGCTCAAATACCTGCAGGTGTAGTGTTGATATATTACCAGTGCAGTCATACTTCGAATTCGCCTATGAAGAATTTGTGTTTGTACGATTCAAGCACGATCGAGTTATCAAAGTTCCGGGTCCAAGGTTATAAAGTGTTTGAGCTGAGTCTGAGTGTGTTCTAAAGCATTTGACTGATCAGAATTGAGCCTAGGCTCAAATCTGACCAATCAAATGCTTGATAACGACTTTAGATTCAATTGAAAAGCTTTATAACCTTGGACCCCGTACTCTACTATAGAAGTAAAATCTATCATCTTAATTTATTTTGTTCTTCTACCAGATGAATCAAGGATACCATCTACATCTACATGTATATTTGGGGGGGGGGGGGGGGGTGTGTAACTAAGTGATGAGCACTTGTAACCCGACCCCATATTTCTGTACAATATTGAAATAAAATATGTATGTTTAAACTAAAACTGTACATGTATTCACATTTGTTCAATATTTCATCCAAATTTGAGGATTACAAGTGTTCCAGGAGATTTCCAGCGCTTCTCCCTACAGACAATTAACAGTGTACAACTGGTAAAAATGCAACAAAAACTAATACAGCGCTCCCTCTCTACAACGACATTCAATGGGAGACAAGAAGTGTATGTGTTGTTCGGAGGGAGTCGTTATAGGGAGGGAAATTGGCTACATATGCAAACAGCTTGAATCCAGATCAGACACCGCGTAACGCGGTGTCTGATCTGGATTAAAGCTGTTTATCACTCGTCATTAAGGGTTTTTTTGGTCAAAATGTCCATTATGCAACTTGAGAAAAACAGCAGTCGACAATTTTAAGCAGACGATATGGCAGCAGTAAAATCGTTAGAGATAATTGTCATGTTTAGGGAACTGCGACAAGGGTCGTTGTAAAGAGGGAGTCGTTAATGGGAGGGCCGTTGTAGGGAGGGAACACTGTAGAACTCGTTAACCCTTAGCTGCAGTACTGTACCTCTAACTCTAGACCAAGGTCTACTAGAGCTACAGTTTGCTAGCATCTCTACAGTGGCGCAAATTCTGCAGCAGTTGTTTATCAGTTATATATGTTCAAACAGTTGAGAATTAATCTTTAAACTAATATTTAACAATATTTTGATATATAACCTTCTTGTGTTAAGTAATTACCCACTCGAAGACCATTTGAAAACTTTTCGATGTCGACCCACTATTTGTTTTGATTTTCCAAGCCGAGACAGAACTCGCGCATGCGTAAAACGCTGTCCGGTTAACATTTAAAGCTTTCATTCATAATTGGAAAACTTACTGAGCTGTGGTATTTTTGATGAATTCGAGGATTATTTTTGCCCAGGTAAACTAAAACATTTATTTTATTGCTAATATGGTTAAGGGTGGCAGCTTAAAAACAAGTTTAAAGCTTAATTCGTGTATTAGATATTTTCCCGCCATTCGTTGACATGCGCGGCAGTTTTACTACACACTCCATATATGGAATACGTAGTAAGAGGTTTATGGGACATATTTTTTCAAAATGGCCGACCATCCCTCGAAGACCGATGCCGGTTGACAGTAGTAAAGTTTAAATCGGGAGAAACTCAATCAAAGACGTAGGTAACCTGATTTTACACACCCACATCGTCAAAAAATGCATTCCAAACCGATACCTACCTTTTATTTTTCAAAAACGGTAAAAATTAAAATGTTATAGAAACTTATTCAAGCGACAGTGAATCACTGTCGGCCTGCGCCATTGTGGAGATCCTAGCGTGTCGTAACTGTATCCGCAATACAGTTACGATATCGCAACTAGTTAACCCTGTACCCCATAGCATGTATTTATATAACTTTGAAGATAGTTAGCAGCTTGCAGCTGGTTGAAAGGGCCCTACGGTACATTCTTCTTTATTTTCATCCTGCTTTAAACTACCATCTGCTAGAGTATAGAAGGTAGTTCTTATTGAGCATATTAATGTCTGTATAAAGTGGAACTATGTTACTTAGTGGAGGAATAAATCAAAGGTGTTAAAAGGCGTAATTATGGGGGAAATGGTTAAGAGTATAGTTGTAATAGTAGAAACAAGAAACGTGCCACAGTAAGTGACAATGTGTCATCTTCAAAGATACAATTTGTCAACTTTTACAGTATACATTTTCAGCCAGGTGCAACTTTATATTTTCCCTAAATATATATTCATACACATTCACACACAACTGGAAAATGAAGGAAACAACAAGAGGTCGTTTGTTATGTAAGAAAAATACCATCACTTCAATGCTTATAGCTGGTGTTCTGCTATCTTTTGACAGAGGCATCGGCTAAACCAGGGACATGTCACTTTAAACAACATATGTTCTACATAAAACCCTTCAGTAATAACAGAAACATGCATTATATCTATTCTCTGGCACCAGTGTATTAAACCAAAAGTCCAAAACCAGCTAATGTCTAAAGAAAAATGCTGTTTTGAGACAATAAAAAACAACGTTAGCACTATATCTCGAAGAACTACTTCTTTGCTATGACAACACTTCCGGTCTTTTTGGTATTCCGTAACATAGACGCCGAAATGCATTTTGGTGTTGCCGACAGACCTGTAAATGTATTAATACATGTACACAGCATATAGAAATATAACTCGACACCCGCCATCCATTGAGATTTGAGATCCCTAGCTGATGAGAAATAGTAAATAGTGTCTAGTAAACGTATTGTTCTAAACATGATATCAAAGGTCAAGGTCTCAATGACCTGAAAGTGGCGTTTGATACATATAGGATCTGTCAGGAGTCGATGTTTAAGACAAGATGATCTTAAACGAGTCTAGAATTGAAATGTTATTAAGCGAGCCTTGGCGAACTTAATAACTTTTCTATTCTAGACGAGTTTGAGATAAACTTGTTAACATCGACGAGTGACAGCTTATTTTTCTCACATAACAAAGTTATTTAAGCAATAGGCATTTTTGGAACCCCGGTGACGTCAAAACGCCTTTATAAATATTAGTAACGTTATAGTGACGTCATTGAATTGATCTCACACATGATTCGTGATTGTTGTTCGCTATAAAAAAAAACAAGGGTTGTAAAATCAACGTGTTTTGAATGGCGTATAAATTTCACTTTTTCGGAAACTCATTGAACATTAGCGACGATAATACTCATTCTTTACCATCAGTGTACCTTTTAAGAGTACATTTGTCCGGAAGGGTTTGGTTATCAGAGGTTTGACTGTACATGTAAAACGTTAATTATTTCTCAACTCTCACATACAACCCTACTGTTCTAATGAACAATAAATCCTATATATATTCAGCGACCGCCGAATTAAGCAATTTTATGATATTTAAATATGTGACTCGTAATGCAGGACAAAAGTAATGCAGAAAGCTCCTATAGAAGCTTTCTGCATAACTCTTGTCCTGCATTAAGCTGTATAGCTGGTACCGAATGTAACGCTATAATAAACTCACGTCATTTTAGTGGTGCCTTAATACAGGTGTAACTGTAGCTGTCGACTTAAGTAGGAGAATGGGACAAAGGGATGCTATATCTAATTATGGTATGCCACCAGTGTACATGTATTGTTACTTAGTGATGTAAAAAGATTTCACAGTTTCGTGTTGCAAAGGAATTAGCGGTCAAAACAGAACAGAACAGAACAGTTTGTAAACATTACATTTTCTATAGTGGTTACACAAATGCTCTCTCTGCAAGAAATCATAGTGGCACGTTTGAGTTCGATGGATGAACCATTAGGGACTATTTTGGTCAATTTCCCTGGATTGCGTCCCTTAAATACACATAGTAAAGAAGCCAAAATAAGCACTGCGGTTTAACTTAAGTAATCTAAACCGCCCTCGTCTCGACACCACTGAACCTTCTGTCTAGAGTATCGTTCGAAAGTGGAATAAACCTTTGGTATAATTGCTAGATATAAATTGTTATTTGTTGTTTCTGCTTAGGTTTATAGTGTCGCATAAGCTGTTTCAGGTGCGTCATCCCATTGTCATCAGGGTTGAGACAATGGTCAGAATCATGCCTATTACTAACTGCAGGACATTTCTAGATATAGTCGCTACTATAAATTGTAGTATCGTCTGAGAATAGTGGTAGAATTAAACAAATGTCTTAGAAGTTAATATCTCAATGTACCCTGTCTTGCTAATAAAGCTTTAGATCATCTAAGAATAGAGAAGACATTTTGGGCGAGTTTATCTCCACTTGTCAGAGTCAAACTGCTATATTCATGTGATCAGAGTAAGAATTACATTATCCTAACACATGCTTTCACAGACTGCTAAATGTTACGTATTATACGCAGCATTTTACCATTAACATAATAACTTAAAACCATGGAGGATTTTTATAAAGCCTGTCAAAACAACGTTACATATCAATAGAGCTAGAATAAAGCCTTTTACCGTTTGCCCTAGATTGCCAGCCAATGAAAGGGCTCCATTTCAGCGAGAAATGAAAAAATATATCCCATATTCGTTCAATTTTGTACTTGGGTATGGCAGAGAAATAAACAAGTCATGAACCGGCCAAGGACACCGCGTGCTAAGGAGGAGCATAGCGCATCATTACGTCATACAACAACCGCTCAGCTGCAAATTACAGTATAACCTATGTACTGCGGCCTTTCAATGAAGAGGCCCGAATAAATAAAATAATTCTGTAGACAGGAGACTATAGTTAGTGCATAATGAAATTAATATGAAACGCATTAATCCTGTCCTGCATTAACCTATTGAACCCTAGATGACGAGTACACTCGTCATTTATATACCCGTTACACTTGTCCACAGCAAACATTGTAGAACCACATCGTAGATCTCCTATAACAAAAATGGCCTAGACTCGAATTGTTCATTGTATAAGTGTTGGGTTGAAAGGATTAAGCATACCTGTGGGTATTGTCTTCTTTTGTGTAATCGTTTTACAAATATTTGACTGTAAAACGTCTCGAAAGAAATGTGTTTATTTTCAATATTGAACTAAAATACGGTTGCTTTTTATTAATGCATTAATACAGAGGCTCCTATAAGCGTTTTAATTCTTGCGTTAAACAGCCACCTGTCTTCAACCGCATTCGGTGCCATGGGCATATTTGTCATTAATTGTATAATGCACTAAACAACACAGTCCAGATGAATGTCATTTAAAAACCAAGAATGCTCTTGACTTAGGATGTTTTAACCCTATAAACTGTGGAGTTTATTTCTAATCTGACTTTAAAACAATTATTGCTTGGCTCCATTAGTGGTTCTTGGTTGATCAGGTGCTGCTTAATGCTTGGTATTTTTAGCAAATCAATTGATCAAGCATTTTCATGTCACACCAGTCCACAGCAGCTCGTTCACGCCAGTTAACAACACTTTACTGTCGGAACACAAATAAAAATCGTCCTACAATTTAATCTATTTTTAAATTCCATTTGGGTGACTCGCTAGCTCATGCTTGATTTTGTTTCTAAATGGAAATGCCTACAGCGAGTACGCGTACAGGTGTAACGTGTACCGGGTATGTTTAACTCAAACTGACTAAACCACAAAAAGGGGTACAAGACATTTAATTTTCCTCGGGGCTACCTAGCCTATGATTTACAAACAAAACCACCGAAACCCAATATTTGGGTTTGAGGTTTAAAACAGGACAATATATATACAGAGTATTAATAAAATAAATGAAACAGGCTATCTGCCTCTGAATTAATCAATGACAAAACCAATAATTAGTACCAATAACTAAAGAAAACGTTGCCGGTTATTTCTACCTGGAACCTCAAATTATGGCTCCAAACCAGAAATGATGCCTTCAGACCACAAAATCCGACCTGGAGTCGATTTTGTTCCCAGAGCTATACATTTTGATCTCAGACACACTAGCACGGTCTGAGCACCTCCAAACCTGCTTAGGTATTGGTGGACATAGCTCTACGTAACCTAGATCTACTAACTGCTTAGATCTAACTCTGAAGTAAGTCTCAAACTAAATATTGGGAAGTGACGACCCGGAGCTAGTTTTTGGTGTTTCTTCGCATTGCAATAATGCCTGAAGGTTCCAAAACACTTGTCCAAAGCCCTCGTTCTCCCACAATATTCACAAGTAATAACCCTTCTGGATGTTAACTGGCCGGCTGGCAGAAACCTTCTGCCCAGATTGTAGAGCGACAGGGGTTTATATAACCTTGGTTTGTACGTGGCGCCGCCTGGTTATGTTTGCCAGGAAATCATGGGAAGCTACTCTAGACAACTTCCTATCGCTTAACCGTTCTATAAGCGCCCACTGATCAAAACATGATCAATAAACAATATCACTATAAACTCAATGAATAAACAAATACTACATGTATTAGACGTACAAGCTTGGGCTGGGTAATCTTTTCGTTAAGTAACATTCCAAATAATTGATATATCTACCTTTAAAAGAGTCTTTTTGAAGCCGATTTCGAAATTCTGTATCTAATAGTAAATGGCGTAATTAAGTCAAGGGACGTAATGTTTGAAACCTTGGTAAACTATATATTTGTCACATTACCCACGCCTCCGGGTACAGTCGTCC
This sequence comes from Gari tellinella, assembly GCA_922989275.2. NCBI lineage: Eukaryota > Metazoa > Mollusca > Bivalvia > Cardiida > Psammobiidae > Gari > Gari tellinella. Next base: position 21,000,376 of record OV277870.1, on the reverse strand, counting down.
CGACTGAACACAATAACACATCAAAGGTATAAAAAAAACTTCTTGATTTAAGCATGCAGTAACCTAACATTTGTATGGACACTAAAAAAATGCAAAAACAAGTTTGGAGCCTTGCAAACGAGGCTTTGATCACAGTGTTCTCGTCTTTGGTTTTACTCTAGCATCACAAAGTGTGTCTCGGGCAAAATCAACTGTTCAGGGCTGACTTTTCAAAATAGGAGTCAGTAAATGTGACTTGCCACGCATATTAGCTTTGATGCTGTATGCGGGTTGTTCAAAGTCAAAACCTCGAGCCTGACCCTTTGAAATAATTCCGAGTCGTTTTTGACGCACATGGATGCTGGGCAAAATAAGATTTCTGCTCCAGTAACGAAATTTTGTTTTGTAGCTTTGTCAGTTCAGCTTTGGCCTGAAGCTCCTGGAGTCTGGCTTTTAGGCACTCTTTCATCTACGTACTCGGGTCCGTTTTAATTGTCTGTGGGTAAGATATAACTGGTGTTTGTTATAATAATTATCCCACCGCTGCCACCAAATTTGTAACGTGTACCGGGTATGTTTAACTCAAACTGACTAAACCACAAAAAGGGGTACAAGACATTTAATTTTCCTCGGGGCTACCTAGCCTATGATTTACAAACAAAACCACCGAAACCCAATATTTGGGTTTGAGGTTTAAAACAGGACAATATATATACAGAGTATTAATAAAATAAATGAAACAGGCTATCTGCCTCTGAATTAATCAATGACAAAACCAATAATTAGTACCAATAACTAAAGAAAACGTTGCCGGTTATTTCTACCTGGAACCTCAAATTATGGCTCCAAACCAGAAATGATGACTTCAGACCACAAAATCCGACCTGGAGTCGATTTTGTTCCCAGAGCTATACATTTTGATCTCAGACACACTAGCACGGTCTGAGCACCTCCAAACCTGCTTAGGTATTGGTGGACATAGCTCTACGTAACCTAGATCTACTAACTGCTTAGATCTAACTCTGAAGTAAGTCTCAAACTAAATATTGGGAAGTGACGACCCGGAGCTAGTTTTTGGTGTTTCTTCGCATTGCAATAATGCCTGAAGGTTCCAAAACACTTGTCCAAAGCCCTCGTTCTCCCACAATATTCACAAGTAATAACCCTTCTGGATGTTAACTGGCCGGCTGGCAGAAACCTTCTGCCCAGATTGTAGAGCGACAGGGGTTTATATAACCTTGGTTTGTACGTGGCGCCGCCTGGTTATGTTTGCCAGGAAATCATGGGAAGCTACTCTAGACAACTTCCTATCGCTTAACCGTTCTATAAGCGCCCACTGATCAAAACATGATCAATAAACAATATCACTATAAACTCAATGAATAAACAAATACTACATGTATTAGACGTACAAGCTTGGGCTGGGTAATCTTTTCGTTAAGTAACATTCCAAATAATTGATATATCTACCTTTAAAAGAGTCTTTTTGAAGCCGATTTCGAAATTCTGTATCTAATAGTAAATGGCGTAATTAAGTCAAGGGACGTAATGTTTGAAACCTTGGTAAACTATATATTTGTCACACAGGGTTCCCGGTCGTTTTTCTAGTTTTTCGTGTGACGTCATGTGTAAAAGTGAACTCGCCGGCTTCCGAAAATACAAAGCACCGCCCTCCGAAATAAAGCCCTTTCATTGGCTTACAAACTAGGTCGAGTGGTAATTTGGGTTGAGCGATAACTTAGTTTAGGTAAAGTAGGTTGAACGGTAACTGCCATACACTAGCCTACGTGCCATATTTGAGGCAAACGGTAAATCAGTTATATTTCAATGTTTGAAAATTATACAACATAACCTGTTCGCTCCCTACGGTCGCTCCAGGTTATATTACATAATTTTCAAAAAATGAACTATAACTAATACTTATTTTCGTTGACATATTTCTGAATAATTGATTGTAAAATAGATCCAGCATCTACAGTAGATATATAGGATCTGTCATGAGTCGATGTTTAAGACAAGCTGATCTCAAACGAGTCTAGAATTGAGAAGTTATTAAGCGAGCCTTGGCGAGCTTAATAACCTTTCTATTCTAGACGATTTTAGGATCAACTTATCTTAAACATTGATGAGTGACAGATTCTTTTTCTCACATTACCAACGATTTAAGCTATACAGTAAACTCCGCTTATAACGATATTCAGGGGACCGTGGAATAAGTATCGTTACATCCGAATATCGTTACAAGCGATCTGGTGGGTATTGACGACAGTATCCGAATTGTGTGCTATCCGAAACAATGGATACTTCATAAAGTTTGGCGCATTTTAAGACTGACGAAATAAAGACTATTCTGACCTGTACCAAACTTTAATGTTTGCTATCTCTTTCTTTGTTTCAACTGACACAAGTAAACTAAATATGCAGGTATTACACTATTTACAAATGATTTACGTATTGTCTTTGAAATTTTTCATACATACTGGATAACGAAAGTAAACCGGAAATGCACATAGTTTAATCCAGACAGGGTTCGAAATTAAGCTTGCATACTCGCAAATTGTGAGTGGAATAAGAACATTGCAAGTGACTTTCCACAAACTCGCAAAAAAATGCAAGTAGCGTTTTTCGGACAGCTAAACACAATATTACGCCTGACAGACTATGCTCGGTTTATTCCGTAACATTTCGAGTGGCGGAACTGGACGAGTAGACCAGTGAGTACTTTTTCGTAAGCCAGTCATAGCTTCTCGGGCAGATTCAACCTCTTTTTTGTTGGTAAGAATGACGTAATGACGGACTTTCCCAATTATCATTGGCTAATGAAACACGCACTTTGCTACTTCGGAGTTCCGATGTCATCAAATATGCGTGTAAACAATTCTTAACACTGACTCGACAACCGAACCAGTTCGTCAAAGACGATGCCATTTAAAACAACATGTTTTGGGTTTTTTATTTTTCTAAGTCCTTTATAGACCTGTTGAATTATCTGGTATTTGGATTTTAAATACAACACTTTGTGTTTCCGGCGTACACAAGCATATTACAGGTCCGTTAAATATAAGGTTGAAGTATCGTGTGGGCGAGTGAATGAAAACAAAGAACGAACGTGTAGTGATGAATTTTATTTACCAAAATAAAATATGAATTAATGTGGAAATTTTGTCATATCAAAGTGATTTGATGAGATAACAAAACTTCCAACTCTCATGTAACGGTATGTACGCTCATGATTCGACTGATTACATGGTGCAGTGCACACGCACTATTGTTTGTTTGAAACTTGTTAGCGATAGTTTTCACAGCTTTCCCGGGCTTGTCTTCGCACCTCTGCACAGGTGAAAATATCGTTACATGCGATCAAACTGGAGACAGGGGACCGAAAAGTAGCATCGTTACTTCCAGATTATCTTTACAAGCGATATCGTTACAAACAGAGTTAACTTCATTGAGTTATATAGAAGGCTGGCAGGGACCGAAGGATCTGTATCGTTACAAGCGATATATCGTTACTAGCGATATCGTTACAAGTGGAGTTTACTGTATTTTTAAGCAATATGATTTTTTTGGAACCCCGGTGACGTCAAAACGCCTGTATAAATAGTGACGTTATAGTGACGTCATCAAAGTGATCTTACACATGTTGGAGATAAGGATATTCGTCATCGTTGTTCGCTATAGAAAACAGGGGTAGTTATGTGAGAAATTCCTTTCATGGTCATGGTCACATCTAATAAACAAAAAAATTTTTTTTTTTTACCAGATATGTTTGTAAAAAAGCTATTCCCCACACATGTGACCATGAACTCTTATTGGCATATACCTTTGTCTGACACAACATAAGGCTATGACCAAGGTTTTACGTTGTTGACAGAGAGTTAAGGCAAATACAATTTCCTCGACTAAGACGTGCGGGACATAACATACTTTCACAAACTTTGCAGACGAACAGTTTAAAGCAGACGATAATACGGCAGAATAAGGGTAGAGGACGGGACATAAATATGACAGATAGAGTTATTAAGCCCTTTCCAATGCTAGAATAAAATCTGCTTCAAAATCATTGTCGGCAATGTCCGATTATTTATCTTAATTTCCCTCCGAAAGCTAGAAGCTTTGATGTAAATATCAAACAGTTTGAATCCAGATCAGACGCCGAGTTCCTCGGCGTCTGATCTGGATCCAAACTGTTTGCAAATGTCAGCCAGGTTGCGATATGTGGAACGATGTGTTTTAAGGTAACTGTACATGGGACGATTAGCTTCATAGAAAAATTAGGTTAGTTTATAAAACAATTTTGAGAAAGGAAACGGACGAATATTCACCGAATGTGTAAAAACTGGGAAAATAAAAAGTCGAACAAAAAATGAAATGATCAGCGACGATGATGAAAACAACGACAACAAAATGTTAAGAAATAAAAAAACCAAGTTTGACATCTTTCTTCCGGCTGAGAAACATGTAAAATAATTGAAATACATGTAAGAAAGAAACATTGTCCCCAACTCTGACATGTTACGATGACAAATATACCCCGCATAAAAACAGATGTAAATATGAGTAAAAGGCTCTTATACATTTCTAATAAATGTTTATTACTTTGACAGCTTCGGTGACTGCTGTCACCTTTCTAAAAAATCGAACTGATTCCGTGGATCATCGGCTATTTCCGTCAGCGCACTTGCTGAGAAAGGTGACAGCAGTCACCGAAACTGTCAAAGTAAGAAAAAAATATTATTAGTGTTATAAAAACCTTATGCTCGTATGGACTTACCTACTACAGCACTCCCTCCCTACAACAGCCTTCCCAACAACGACCCCTCCTTACAAAGATCCTTGCCGCGGTTTCCAAAACAAGACATTTATGTCCAACGCATTTACTGCTGTAATATCGTCAACTTAAAATTGTCGCTTGCTGTTTTTCTCAAAGTTATATATTGGACATTTTTACAGAAAAAAACTTAATGACGAGTGACAAACAGCTTCCAGATCAGACGCCGCGTAACGCGGGGTCTGATCTGGATTCAAGCTGTTTGCAAATGTTAGTCGAATTCCTCCCTACAGCGACTCCCTCTGAACAACACACGCTGTAAATGAACTCTTTCAAGGATAGAGGATGTAAAGTTCTGACATTACAACATGCTTAAAGCCCCATGACCATTTTATCAAACATGCCTAACCAATCCCTCCATAAGTACGCATTTTTATGCATTTAATTTATTCCCCCCACCACCCCGCACTAAAGAAAGTAGTCCCACTTTACAATTCTAAAAGTCGTGAATATGCATGCACAATATGACATACAGTAAAATCTCTTATACATACGACTACTTAACTATTTTAAGTACAGTGTTCCCTCTCTACAGCTACATGTAATGGGAGACAAGTCTGTACGTTGTTCAGAGGGAGTCGTCATATGGAAGGAAATTGGTAAATATTTGTAAACAGCTTGACGCGGCGTCTGATCTGGATTCAAGCTGTTTGTCACTCGTCATTAAGTTGTTTCTGTCAAAATGTTCATTTTGTAACTTTGAGAAAAACGACAGACGACAATTTTAAGCATACGACATTGCAGTCGCAATAGGTTAAGACATGCTTGTCCTTTTTGGGAAACTGCGACAAGGGTCATTTTAAGGAGGGTGTCGTTTATGGGAGGGCCGTTTTTAAAGAGGGAGTGCTATATTAGGTGTCTACGACAGATGAATGCTTAAAGCACTCTTGAAATTGCACTCTTGAAGAGTAAACTGTTATAGTGTATACCCTGATCTGAGGGTTCATTTAGAAGCCCTCTGATCAGGGTATTTTGCAATACAGTGCTCCCTCCGTACAACGGCCCTCCCAACAACGACTCCCTCCTTACCGCGGCCTTTGCCGCTGTTCCACAAACAGGACAATCATGTCTTATGCTTTTACTGCTGAAATATTGTCTTCTTAAAAATGTCGTGCTGTTTTTCTCAAAGTTACGTTATTACCATTTTGACAGATTTTTTAATGACGAGTGACAAACAGTTTGAATCCAGATCAGACGCAGTGTTACGCGGTGTCTGATCTGGATTCAAGCTGTTTGCAAATGTAAGTCATTTTCACTCCCTAAAACGACTCCCTCCGAACAACGAACATCATTGTTGTCTCCCATTGTGTGTCGTTGTAGAGAGGGAGCGATGTATACTGTCAAAGAACCCAACACAGTTACTGGTAGTCCAAACATGGAATGGGAACGATTTAAAATGGAATTATCCTCAGACTATTTCCCCCTTAGAAACGTTTTTTGGCGCATCAAATTTATTTATATGTATCACCTGAAGAAAAAAGTTCGAATTTAAACAGTAGTAAACATGTACCATACAGTACATGTAATATGTATACTCAACAACAATTAAAGGGGCAAATATATTGGGTAGGCCCAATATATAAAAATAAGTTCATACAATATTTTTTTAACAGTTTCATGTAAAATTACATGTTAACTTTGTTGTAGAGTATAACTGTATTTCGAAAAGAAGAAGTATATATCGCAGTTCCCCTTCAAACACAACCACCCTAAAATTACCGTGTGGCAGACTAGGCGGGTGGGGTAACAGACAACTTGACCAAGAGCCCCACCTTTCAGGTTCTTCTCTTAAATTACAGCTAGTATCATATGTGTTCGCCATGTGCATTAATCACTTCCTTGCATCTACATGGACATCGGAGAATTAGCTTAAGGATGTATGCAATGGACATTATGTGCCATTTTTCAATAAGCATGTCTGTTAGCCTCTAAGGTGACGATCTCGACCGGATATCCGGCGTTGCCGCATGTTCTTAGCATCCTCAATGTGACCGAAGTGTGTTGACATTGCTGGCAAGTCCATCTGCCCTATGCCCTCGTGTTCCAAGTACTGGTCTGCCATACGTGCTCGGTACGGACGAGCTTTGTCGTCTGTCGGGATGAAGCCTAAACCCAAAGCTCCAGCTTCAGCGCGTGCAATAACATCTAGGGTCTCGTCCCTGTACCCCAAACTTGTCAGAGTCCAGTTCCTAATGACGTAAAATTCCGTGCAACCGTTGTAGGATATGTCCACCCATAGGAGCCCTGGCCCCTTTCTGAGTACGTCATGCTCTGCCACATAACAGTCGAAGAAACATTCGTTTCGCTGTCTTTACATTCGTCTGCAGTCGTCATTCAAATCCAAAATGAAATTTGACGGACTAGTTCACAATACGTTGCGAAAACGTAAACGTTCAAATGGGGGCATAGTTTTCAAATTTTGTACCAATATGCAATCTAATTTTGCTTAAGATACAAATTTGCACTCGATATAATGGAAACAACTATAAAACTATTCGTTGAAGAATATGCAGACACATCGTGCAAAAATCCAGTGGACGTTAAAAATCGTGTTTTTGATACTTGTCCGCTTCAGTTCATTCAACAATGACCATTTTGGCACATAGTGACGTTTTTTTTAATTCTTATTATTCTAAAGCATCTAAACATGCATTCACTATTTTAACTTGAAAATGTTTGCATTTTTGAAAAAGATATATGCACTTATACATTTGCCCCTTTAATTATTTTGATGAGTATATTTTATACAACCTAGTAGATGGTAGCTTAAATCAGACCGAACGTAAAGGAGAATGCGCATTTAGGCGCACTCTGCTTTACTTTAACCTGCTTTAAGTGATCACATGTCTTGAAAATTAGAAACAGGCTATTAAGCAAAGAGTTACGGCACTTGGATATTTAGTGGTGTAAGAATTAGTACGAGACTATGTTAGCACGATACTTATGTTAGAACAATGGTATTTTCCACGAAAAAAAGAAAAGAAAAGAAACAATTAAAAAATGCACTTTCGACGATATATACATAGTTTTATATAAAAAGGTCCATAATGTTGGTAATCTTGAGTTCAAGTCTGGTTATATATTTTCATAGTGTTCTAAAAAACGAAATCATTTTTGAGCTTGTCAAAGATCTATAACTGTTTGTTTCTGTCCTGTTAATAAGCTAAACGGAAGGCATGACAAGCTCTGGTGTACATGTATTTAACCAATATGCAAATATAGGATACAGTGGAGAAGGCGTTTTCTTTTTCGATAAACGCGATTAAGCTAAAATCATTTTCTCCAAACAATTTGGAGCCAGATCAGACGCCGGATTAGAATCAATAGTATACATGTATATAGGTATTGTCAAAATGTTGCTTTTTCTCCATTTTATTGCAATGCGATTGCGTTTCGCTTGCGTTTAGATGGGAAATCATAATGTATTCTCTACTGTTATTTCTGCATTGATAATGATATGGAAATCCATGGTTCTGTTTATCAGACATTCAGGGCTGCCATTTCTCCGGAATTTTCCTAAATCTTCGGATTTTTTCTCCAAAACAGGATAGCTTAAAGCAGACTTCAAGCCTGCTTTAAGTAGTCACATGCCAACAAAACTAGAAATAGGCTATGGGGTAAAGGTACCATCCGTAAAATCGCACATGAAAAATGCAAATTTGGAAATCTTAGGATTTTTTATGTCAACTTATGGCAGCCCTGGACATTCTTCTTCTGCTCAGATAGCTTAAACGGATCAAGTTCTGAATAAGGGAAGATCCTTTGGAAGCATAGAAGACAAAACAATTATATACAGTAATACCTCTCTTTTACAACCACTAAAAAGGCTAATAGATTGTATAAAAAAGCAGTTAACAAATTAAAGCAATGTGACTGTAAAACAGAAAGTTCCCCAAAGAGCTTTCTGTTTTACAGTCACATTGCTTTTAGCATTAACCTCTCGCACATACCTAATAACTAACACAATTCTGTGGTCGTAGTAGAGAGGTTCTAAGGTTTATGGACAATTTGAGACTCGGTTTGATTTAGTCTGTTATGAGAAATCATGAATGAAAAGTGCAATGTTGCAATGTAGCACTGGCTTACTACGATTCAACCGACAATTCTAGTTCTAGTTCTATAACGGTGCTATTTCGTCAAACAGCATCATCATAAGCTTGAACAGTTCAAAATAAAAACTCAGTTTCCTTTTCACACAGTTCGAAGTAAAATTTCAACCACCTGTTTAGCGTTTAGAACTATCTTTTCGATGTTCAAACCACACACAATCCTAAGTACAGCGCTTCCTCTCTACAACGACACCCAACGGGAGACCAAAATATGTGCGCTATACGGAGGGAGTCGTTATAGGGAGGGGAATTGGCTTACATTTGCAAACAGCTTGAATCCAGAGCAGACGCGGCGTAACGCGGCGTCTGATCTGGAGTCAAGCTGTTTGTCACTCGTCATTAATTTTTTTTCTGTCAAAATGTCCGTAATGTAACTTTGAGACAAACAGCAGACGACAGTTTTAGGCAGACGACATTGCAGCCTTGAATAGGTAGGACATATTTGTATTGTATGGGAGAGCGGCGACAAGCGTTGTTGTAGGGAGGGAATCGATGTTGGGAGGGCCATGGTAGGGAGGGAACACTGTAATTCAACATATCAAAATTAACAAACACGATGGCTCATGAAGTACAGTGCTTCCTCTCTACAACGACACCCACATGGGAGACACAGATTGTGTGTATTGTTCGGAGGGAGTTGTTATAGGGAGGGAAAATTAAGACTTTGCTTACATATGCAAACAGCTTGAATCCAGATAGACGCCGCGTAACGCCGCGTCTGATCTGGATTCAAGCTGTTTGTCACTCGTAATTATAAATTTTCTATCAAAATCTCTTCTTATATGTTACTTTGAGAAAAAAAAACCAGCAGACAAGGTAAAGCAGACGATTTTGCAGCAGTAAAAGCGTTATATAGAATTGTCCTGTTTAGGGATTTGTGGCAAGGGTCGTTGTAGGGAGGGAACCGTTGTTGGGAGGGAACACTGTTATTCAACATGTCTTAATTAACAAACACGGTGGTTCTGGCATGAAAATGTCCAGACATGGTGTAAATTGTATCGTTGTGAACAATTAAGTGTTATTGACTTTGAATTGATGTTTCTGTTGAGCTACATTGCCAATCAGGAAAAGTAAGTATAATTGCCTAAATGACGCCGCCACTGAGGCTTGGAGTATTCTCCGGAAAAAGCATTAAAAAATCTTGTAAGAATCGAAAATACATGTTTATCAATAGCAAAATGTTTGGACTCTGGTCAGACACCGAGTGACCCGGGGTCGGATGTTTTGCACTTAAAATTTGATAAATTGTCAATATTTTTTAAACTTGCCATTTTTTTTTTTTTTACATTTTATTGCATTGCCTTTCATTTCGTTTAACCCATTACCCCATAAATGTACGTTTTTTACACTTTTAATTTATTTTTCCACAGGGGTGAAGAGTTAAACGAGAAATAATGAAGTTTCCCAAACTGTTAGGTGGATATAGAGGATCTTGTATGAGTGCTCATTATTTATCATTTTTAATAAACGAGTTGACTAAAATAATATGCCACGAGCCTTGGCGAGCGTTATATTTATTTTAGTCAACGAGTTTATTAAAAATGATAAATAATGATCACGAATTTATCACATAAAAAATAAATAAATATGTATATCGTTGAAAATAAAGAACCCTTTCTCTGATGATATTACTTAAAGACGTCTTTAATCATTAGCCTTTAATCCTCGCAGTTTGTGTTGCGCTCCCTGCGTCCGGTCCCTAATTGAGATTCTGGATCTGCTCATGATAACAGCATTGTTTTGCCCCTGCACGGATTACCCCCATTATGTGTGGTACACTATTTATTAACCAAATGCCACTCCGACTTCTGTGCAGTTAATTACCATCAATCGACTCGCTGTACCAACAGAAAACATAACGAGAAAAACATTGAAGTGCATAGTAATAGTCACTAACATAGTATTACATTCATTAGTGATCCATTTAGCGCATCGCGGTTAGTTCGTACTCACACCCTCTATGTTGCGGTTTACATCCACAACGGGGCCATCTGCTGAGGAACAATACGCTCGCACTGTATTTTTTACTTACGCAACCTCGGCCAGCAGCCGCAGCCCCGAAGTTATTGTAACAAGTCAATCACATGGATAATCGACTGGATAATCGCATAGACGAATCTTGTTTGGATTATTATCGTTGTCGGCACTCTGCGGGTGTATCTACTCACGCAGCCACATATTCAGCGCGAGACTAATGTGAAACTAACATCGCTCTTATGGCAAGCAACACACAGTCTATACGCTCATAAACTACAGTAAAGTTCGTTTTTTACGACATCTAAAACTCCCGTTATCTGTGTGTTAATGGTATTGGATGCTACTTAAAGCAAGATGAACGTAAAGCAGAAAGCTCCTTTAGGAGCTTTCTGCTTTACTTTCATCTTGCTTTAAACTGGTACATGTCTTCTGCACAAGCAAGGAGCCTTCCATTGAGAGGTATTATTAAAGCAACGGTTCATTGTAGTTGAAAAGGTCTCAATTGGACACTTAACGTGAAAAAAAGTATCTAGGGGTATAGTGAAGTGATGGATACTTGAGTTTAGTTCTTGTTTTGTTTGGTTGAATGTTTTAAGTGGCAAGGATTATACGATATACGAAAAAATGGAACAAAATAACAAACAGCTAACAGACGTTGAAGTGAAAATTAAAGACGAAAATTCGAACAGGTGAGTTTTTTAATTCGACTTTTTATTGCAATTAACCTTGATTTTTGTAGAGTCTGTTTTCGCCCGTCAGATAGTTAACCCATTCACATATGCCTTCATTGGACTACATTCAGTTTTGCGTTGACCCAACGAGCCCTGGTGACACACACACTCGTCATGTGTAGACTGTACACCTGATCAACACGCCAATATTTGCAAACTGTGTAGCCTCTGATCAGAAAGCTCCCTCTGATCAGGGTCTGCTCTGTTTGCCAATTTGCAATTCATTTTAAAAAGAATAAAAACTGAATTGTCCATTTGAAGTTTCAGTTCTGGGGTTCACTTAATTAAGACCTCCGTGTATTATTTCATTGCGACCCTTCAGTAAGACTCTCCATAGTGTTTCATTTTAGTGGCCGTTTTACCAGAGACATTATTTAGGTCTCTGGTTTAACACAGTCTTTTTGTACAGTCTACCATGAGAGTTAAGTGACCACACTTTGAAAAAGCACGACGCTCACTGTATACAAATTATTACTTATAGTTTAATGCAAGGACAAAAGCAAAGCAGAAAGCTCCCTCCCATAGGAGTTTTCTGTTTGGTGCCACCTATACATAAGATTGGTATTTTGTCTAATTTTGAGTGGTCACTTTTATGTTACACAAGTTTGGCTGTACGCGTTTGATACACATTTAAATTATTTCCGATGCCATAGTTATTATACATGTACATTCTTATAAATTACTCTCTATTCACTCAAGTTTCAAAATCTATTTTGTTATTATTATTTACAGGGCTCCAGATAAGAGGGAGTGAACTGAAACTTTTTCAACATATCTCCATTATATCCTTATCAAATCCTATCGCTTGACTACTCATTAGAATCGTTTCAAAGAGACGTTTGTAATGAGAAGTCACACCATATGGGGTTTGCAGACCTAAATGTTTTATTCTTGGAAATACTCCACTTATCTGGACCCCTTTGGTTCTGTTTTCAATTTGAGGCATGTACGAGTGTAAAACAATTTGGATCCTGATCAGAAGTCTAATTGCAGTACTCGGCGTCTGATCTTGGTAAAAAAAACCATCGAACATGTCAGTATAGCCAGTTTGATAGTAGTGTAGATATTGATAGTTCAATCCATTTCTTTGTTTTTCTTAGACTGCTAATTTATTTATTTTTTCTATAAAACTGTCCGAATAGATGTACCTACATGTGTCGTTTATTTCTACATATCGTTCTATATCTACTACAATGGAGTTATTCTTTACAGTGGAGAATCTGTTATTTTTTCCCGTTTAAACGCAAACGTACGCAAACGCAAAACACTAAAACGTAGAAAAGTATAATTTTTTGACAATTCTAATAATTCATGTTTATCTTGGTGGCAAACAGTTTGGAGCCTGATCAGACGCCGGGTTACCCGGCGTCTGATCTGGCTCCAAACTGTTTGCACTGCAAATAATAGTTTTAGCGTAAACGCGTTTATCGGGAAAGAATAACGTTTTCTCCACTGTATCAGTTAACACCTTTATGCTAAAACAATACTTCAACATTGCAAACAGTGAGGAGTCAGATCAGATGCTGGTCAGCCGGCGTCATAACTATCACTCAGATTAAAACGAAACGTCAGAATTGTCAAAATGTTGCCACTTTCGTCATTCAGTTACAATGCATTTGCATTTCGTGTGCGTTTAAAACAAGAAATAATAACCATTGTTGTATATTACAGTGGAGAATCTGTTATTCTTTCCCGTTTAAACGCTAACGTACGCAAACGCAAAGCACTAAAACGTAGAAAAGAACAACTTTTGGACAATTCTGATAATTCTTGTTTATCTTGGTGGCAAACAGTTTGGAGCCTGATCAGACGCCGGGTTACCCGGCGTCTGATCTGGCTCCAAACTGTTTGCACTGCAAATAATAGTTTTAGCGTAAACGCGTTTATTGGGAAAGAATAACGTTTTCTCCACTGTACCAGTTAACACCTTTATGCTATAACAATAATTCAACATTGCAAACAGTGAGGAGTCAGATCAGATGCTGGTCAGCCGGCGTCATAACTATCACTCAGATTAAAACGAAACGTCAGAATTGTCAAAATGTTGTCACTTTCGTCATTCAGTTACAATGCATTTGCATTTCGTGTGCGTTTAAAACAAGAAATAATAACCATTGTAGTATATTAACTGCTTGCCTTATTTCTCCGTTTATTTGACTACACGTCAGTCTGCCTGTCTGTCTCCGTGCACGTATGCATATTATTTGTATCATTTATGTCTTTTACGACCATTTCATCGTCTGTTTTTACCATTATCATGCTGGCTTGTCGTCTGCTTCAAACCTGTCGTTTGCAAAAGGTCAATGTTAGTTGCTATGGTTATCATCCACTGTTTTATTGTGCTGCTTGTTTCGAAGCTGTCGTCTGCATATCCATGGCCCTTTTAACCCTTTTGCGCACTGTGGATTCGTCCACCCTCCCAACACCGGTTCCCTCCTTATAACGACGATTGCCGCTGTTCCCAAACAAATATAATTATGTCTAACCTTTTCACGACTGCACTATAGTCTTTTTAAAATTGTCGCCTGCTGTTTTTCTCAAATTTACATATGAGCCATTTTGACAGAAAAAACCCATAATTACAAGTGGTAAACAACTTGAATCCAGATCAAACGACGCGTAACGCGGCGTCTGATCTGGATTCAAGCTGTTTGCCAATTTCCCTTCCTATAACGACTCCCTCCGAACAACGCACACAATTATTGTCTCCCTTTTGGTGTCGTTGTAGAGAGGGAGCGCTGTACTCCAGATTTGCCAAACACCAAGGATATAACCTCCATAGGTACCAGTGCATTGAACTTTCCCATCGTGTCACGTCCAACATTGAGGACCCATTGTTTCCAAATTTGGATATATTATGGACAAAGGTTCACTTTAGGGATTCTGAAAACGTTTACACTCGTCTAGGTCCTGTGGGCGAAACCCGAGGAAATGATCAAAATGTGGAAATTTCTAATATTTCATCAAAATGTTCAAGTCCATTGAATCCTACATGGTACTGTTCTTAGAAATGTTATTCATTGGTTAAACAATGTTTTACCTTTCACTGTTCAATTGTACACATTACTTACCTGTAAAGCATGCTCATTAGCTCAAATTCACAATTGGTAACTTTTGCAGTTTTCTGTGAAAAAGTGATATTTTATCTTTTTTACCGATGCACCTGCAGGGGACATTTACATATACGGTATGCATAAGTCACATAAGAACCTGTAGAATGGACATCTAGCTACAATTCCTGAAAAATTTGTTGAAATTGAACTAAACTGTGGAAAGTAATACAGAAAGTGTTCATAAGGGTCGATGTACTGGTTCCTATAGAGGTTATACCTTGGGTGCTTAGTAAACTTTGAGTAGTATACATGTATATTGGATAAGTCCATTTCTAATCCACACCTGGTGCCCGTTTCATAAAACTTCTTACGACAAATGTTGTCGTAAGTCAGATTATAAAAGTCTCAATAACTATTTATTTCTCCATCTAATCCTGTCTTGTGACATCTCTTTGGAATCGTCTTTCCAAGACGATTCCAAAAAGATGTCACAAGACGGGATTAGATAGAGAAATAAGAAATTAAATGTATTTTAAAGTTTTGACTTACGACAACATTTGTCGTAAGATGTTTTATGAAACGGGCCCCTGATCTACACTTTTATTTCCTTTTTTTAAATTGAAGTTCCTATCCGGGCAACAAACAGTGAATGATCAGAGTCTACACTGTTTGCCCATGTCCCAAATATTGGATCGTGGGTACAAATGGGTAAAACCTAAGTATACATTGTACGAGTGTCAAACAGTTTAACTTTATCATTTGATGAAATTAATTGGCCTTATTAGATAATTTCTTAACTGACGCCAATCAACATAATTATTATAAACTAAAGTGAGAAAATAGGAAAAGAATGAAAACTGTATGACCATTTCAATAAGGTCCTTGTTAAGATTTAATGGCAGGTAGCTGTAAATACTTTAAAACAGTGCGAAAGATGTAACACAGATAGAAGAAAAACAGAACACTCTTGAAGAATCCTTATGCTTAACCCATTACCCCATATCTTGTTTCTGGTATTGAAGATAGACCACTTAAAGGAGGCTTCAAGTAAAGCAGAATGCGCCTCAAGGCGCATTCTGCTTTACTATCAGCCTGCTGTAAGCTATATTATTTGTAAGATTATAGAAACTTTTTCTTTTGGTACATGTTCAAGACTGTATGAATTGGAACTATTTTCTTCAGTGGTAGAATACATTAAATGTGTTAAATGCGCTTCTTTGGGGGAAAGGGTTAAACACTGACATCTTGCTTTATGAGTTGCCACTTGGCTTTCACATTGTCAATGGGTGTCTTCCAGTGTTCGTTAAAGTAGAATATTACTATATCTAACCCACTTGTGCCCAGTGGATTCTTCAATGTTTATATATTGGATTAGTCCATTTTTTATCAAAGGGATGCCTGGTCATAATTTTTATTTTAATTTTGTTTTTCATTGAAATTCCTATCAGCAAACGGTGTAGACTCTGATCAGAGTCTACACTGTTTGCCTATGTCCCTTTTATTGGACGTTGGGCATAAATTGGTTAAACGTGTGCAGTGAAGACAATCATCAACAATTTTAAAACTTTGTCATTTTCTACATTATATTGCATTACGTCTGTGTTTAGTTTCGTTTAACCCTTTCACTCTCAATGACGTCAAAAAGCCTATTTGCAAACAGTTTTGATCCTGATTAGACGCCGCGTAACGCGGCGTCTGATCAGGATCGAAACTGAATATAACTCCTTTTAAAATTACGTCAGTTATACTGACTTAAATCTAACCTTGAAACGGTATTGCTGACTACAATATTGAAGCAGACGACAATATGGCGGTGAAGGGGTAAAAAACCCACGTAGGGCATCACGCCCGGGTTCTCTGTATACGCTCCCCTCTCTCGCTCCATATATGGCAGAAAAAGCACGCTAACACCCCCCCCCAAAAAAAACAACAACAAAAAAAACAAAAAACAACCCCCCCCCAAAAAAAAAAAAACAACCCCAACAACCACAAAAAAAACTAAAAAACAACAACAACAACAAAAAACAACACCCCCCCCCCCCCCCAAAAAAAAATAAATAAAAAAATTTGATCGTGAAAGGGTTAAACTGGAATAATAACATCACACCCACTTGATGTTAATTGACATGTTTATCCATATGCTGCATGTACGTTAACTCGTTGCATGCTGGGTAATTTTTTTCCGTCTGCAACATGTGTCGTCTGCTATTGTTTTAAAAATAGTATTTTCTTAATTTCATTTCAAAACAGGGTTAGAGTGTCAAACAGTTTAGATCCAAACTGTTTGCAAAGGCAATCACTGTGGCGAATATTCAGTGGAGAAAACGTTATTCTTTCCCAATAAACGCGTTAACGCTAAAATTACTATTTCCAGTGTAAACAGTTAAGAGCCGGATCAGACGCCGGGTAACCCGGTGTCTGGTCAGGCTCTAAACTGTTTGCCACTCAGATAAAATGAAAAGTCAGAATTGTCAAAAAGTTGTCACTTTTTACAATTTAGTGTTTTGCGTTTGCGTTTCGTTTGCGTTTAATGGGAAATAATAACGTTTTCTCCACGGTATCCTTCGCTAGCATGCAAGTACGTTAAGTTATTGTTCAACTAGCCATAGCTTGCTAGCTTGACTGATGGTTTACAAAACTAATCTGTAGATACGTTTTGACCTTTTGCAAAAATACATAATGATATACTACACTGTAACGCATAGTATGTGGCACTCAACACACGTCAATCATACAAATATATAAGTAGGTCAAATACCAAGACAATTAAAGCCGAGTTTAGTGGCCAACCTAAAACATGATTTAGATATCTCACAGCTTAATACAGGAAAAGGTAAAGCAGAAAGCTCCTAAATGAGTGTTCTGCTTTACGTTTCCCAGCATGAAGTGTTGTTATTTACAGTGATCCATTCTTCTTTAAAAATTGGCCGCTATGTACTAGTTCAGAATAAATGCTTGACTATTGCAATTAAGTCATTGACATAGTTTCCGCTGCATTTAAGTCCAATATATTATCCAATTTCTCGATAAAGCGTTAATTTATTCATGCACTAAACAAAAAGAACCAATTTATGGAGTCATAAATATGCGCACCATCAGATTTATGTTCTATATCCTAGCAGATTGAAGCTTAAATGAGACTGAAAGTAAAGTACAATAACTTTTAAGGTACAGTGGAGAATCTGTTATTCTTTCCCGTTTTAACGCAAACGTGCGCAAACGCTAATCACTAAAACGTAGAAAAGAACAACTTTTGGACAATGCTGATATTTCATGTTTATCTTGGTGGCAAACAGTTTGGAGCCTGATCAGACGCCGGGTTACCCGGTGTCTGATCTGGCTCCAAACTGTTTGCACTGCAAATAATAGATTTAGCGTAAACGCGTTTATTGGGAAAGAATAATACATTCTCCACTGTAATGGAGTAACGGGTTAAGATAACAGTACCGTAAAATAAGGAATCGTAGACATGTGACCTTTTAAAACAGCACGGCACCGAAAAGATTTAATTCTCACGTCACAAGTCACGTTTTGACGCCATTGGCAGTGAAAACGTTAATTGACCATACGTCGATCTTGTATTTAACCATTACAGTTCTTCCTCTCTACAACGACACCCACTGAGAGACACATATTGTGTGCGTTGTACGGAGGGTCGTTATAGGGAGGGAAATTGGTTTAAATTTGCAAACAGCTTGAATCGAGATCAGACGCCGCGCTATGCGGCGTCTGGTCTGGATTCAAGCTGTTTGTCACTCGTCATTAAGATTTGTCTGTCAAAATGTCCAATATGTACATGTAACTTTGAGAAAAACAGCAGACGACAATCTTAAGCAAGCGCTATTACAGCATTTAAAGCGTTAGACATAATTGTCCTGTTTAGGGAACTGCGACAAGGGTCGTTATAAGGAGGGAGTCGATGTTGGGAAGGCCGTTGTAGAGAGGGAGTACTGTACGCCAATTGCGAACAATGTACCTGCGAAGAGCAACGTGTTTAAAACTACGTTTTGTGATAAAACACCACAGGTGTCTTTCATTTTGAATGACATATGATGATTATTTTTTGTGACGTGAAAATTAAGTCTTGTTTTGTAATTATTTCATGTTTATACAGTCAAGCTACGACCACAAAGTGAAATAGAATGGAGCACTTAAAACATGTTAGATCTACCGCTTTATGCTAGTTTAACCCATTTGTGCTCAGTGGATTCTTCCATACTTATATATCGGATGAATCCATTTTTTACCTATGGGGTGCCTGGTCTAAATTTTCATTTTCATTTTGTTTTATATTGAAATCCCTATCAGCAAATAGTGTAGACTCTGATCAGACGCCGCATAATGCGGCGTCTGATCAGCGTCTACACTGTTTGCCCATGTCCTATATATGGGATCGTGTGCATAAATGGGTTAATAAATGGAGAAAGCTTCCATAATTATGAGTTTTCTTCATATCTTTCCTCATATTTAGCACCCGTCTGTATTTAGAGTATCCGACGGAATTTGAGTGATTGGTTAATGCAAGACTGGTTGTAAGTTGATGTACGACGAAAAGTTAAACCAGACATGAAGATGTTGTCTTAAATGCTTACACGTAACGACGAATACTTGTGTATTTTTCATAACAGTAAACCATCGCTTTTACACTGGGAAGTACGTTCTTCTTTCCCAATAGATTCGTTTATGCTAAATTAGTAGCCAGATCAGACTCCGGTTAAGCCGGTGTCAAATCCGAGTAGCGCGTTCAATTAGCACTGTTTGCTGTTTATGTTAGCAGTTTGTGCCCCGTGTGCAGCGTGCAGAGTACAGTAGAGAAAACGTTATCTTTCCAAATAACCCCAAATTATTATTTTCATTGCAAACAGTTTGGAACCAGATCAGACGCCGGGTAAACCGGCGTCTGATCAAGCTCCAAACTGTCTGCCACTCAGATTAAAATTTGTAGTCTGACATGTCAAAATGTTGCCATTTCTATATTTCATTGCAATGCGCTTGCATTTGAAAGAAAGAATTACGTTCTCTTCACTGTATTTGAGACCGGTAGCCAACTCGCAATCGATGGCCATCGACGGCCAACGATTTATTTACTGAACTCATCATTGGTTCCAAGCTGTTTGTTACACAGATTTACCAAATACATGTATAACTATTTCTACATTTTAAAAGACTTAAGATGTGATAGCACATTGCATTTTACGAATGATAATATATAAGTTTTAGCAGAATCAGACACACGCTCTGGGGCCATGATAAAATGCCAGGAAGTCTAACCGTAATCCTCGAACTTTATCCCTTCACCACCTTACCCCGAGTACAATAGTTATTTGCAAACAGTTTGGACCCTGATCAGTCACCGCGTAACGCGGCGTCTGATCCGGATTCAAACAGTTTGACACTCATTTCAAAATTTCTTCTAAAGTCAAAATACATAAAATCTAAATTTAATAAATGAAAGCAGACGACAATTGTTTAAAATTGATGACGTCATGGCATTCAAGGGGGCTAATCGATATAGGATTATCCCAAAGATAAATTTCGGCTTTTTTAACGCTGGTATCATCTGTAGACCAGTGATATCGCCGAAACGATTATTCGTTTATTTGTGAACCGTGTCTGTTTTAAACCTTATTCTACGAAGCTCAGATTGACGAACATATGCAAACAGTTTGGACCCAGATCATACGCCGAGTTACTCGGCATATGATCAGTGCTCAAACTGTTTAAAAATCGTATTGATACTGTTTTAATGGAAACACGACGCAAGTAGAGATATAACACAAAAAGATAGTTTTCATGTTGAAGAGGTTTTAGCAGAATCTAGGCTAGATTAAGAATGATGAAAGTTTGACCCAGTTTTATTTTCGCGAACACAAAAAGTTCAAACTATCGAAAAGTTTATCGAGATTTAAATCTTACAGCAGAGAAGACGTTTCCCCCGTTCCACCCTTTTACGCCCAGTGGATTCTTCCGTGTTGATATATTGGATTTTTGTATCTAAGGAGTGCAGGGTCTAACATTTCATTTTCGTTTATTTCTATATTGAAATTCCTATCAGCAAACAGTGTAGACGCTGGTTCAGACGCCGCATTATGCGCTAATTAAGATATAGGAACTATTTTTTATGGTGCGTATTCATTTCTGCATACAAAACGGAACTATTTTAGTGGAGTATAAAATAAAGGTATAAAAATGCGTTTATATGGGATAATGGGTTAAGATCTTTTGATCACAATATCTATTAGATATCCGTAGTAGGTAAAGTATATAGTATAGCGTTAACGTTTTGCTGTTCACAAATTATAGTTATATCAAAATTGTATGTGCTACAGTAAACAAAGAATATCTATACCGACACCAAAAAACGAAAAACCGCAAGAAAGATTTTAGCATATAAAGCTACATAGAATTTCGGCATATGTTCGTTCTGTTTCAAGGTTGCATACCCCTTATTGGGTCGGGCCAGTATTGTTTATTATTATTACTCTATGGAGAGCGTGCATCCTTTCTCAACAGACAGTCCGTTCCGAACTATGCTAAAACAGTCTGGTGACGAGAATGGCCGATCACTCTCCGTAGAACATCGATTTTGATCCAATCTCAATAGTGATCCTCAACCTTTAAAGCGACTCGCAACCAGTTGGTGTATTTGCAAAAATAAAATAATATACTCAAATAAAACCAAATGTGTAGCATTATCGTGCATCTGACATAAGAAAAATATGATCAGTCTAAAAATACCACCAGGAAAAGATTTCAATTTTTTTAATGTATATTCCATCGCTTTATCCTTTTTTTATTCTATATCATCGAAAGACGCAACATATATTGATCACGGGCCGAATGATGTACTCTCAATCGCGACATAGTTAAGTACGTTAAATCTATTCAAGAAATATTAATAGCCCGGCTGGTCTAGTGGTCTAAGTGGTCGTCTCATTTGCTTCCTGTCCCCACATGCCGGGTCCCGGGTTCGAATCTCACCAGAGCCCAATAATTTTTTTTATTGAAATGCATTTTTTTAAACAGAATTTCTTATCCTTAACTAATTTTTACCGGTTTATATAAGCGTTTGACATATATTTACAAATTACTATTTTTAATGCTCAATCTGGTTGCGAGCCTCTTTAAACACCGAAAATAAACTTTCCGTTTATAGATTGCTATAACACGCGCTTACTGTACGTATTAATTCTTTCAATCTCATTGACGTCATAAAGCGCATTCACAAACAGTTTTGATCCTGATCAGACGCCGCATAACGCGGCGTCTGATCAGGGCCAAAATTGTTTGCCACTTATTTTGAAACAACGTCATCTATACTGCTTCAAATCTAACTTTGAAACGTTATTGCAGACAACAATATTGAAGCAGACAACAATATGGCGGTGAATGGGGTAAAAAATATCGCGATAAATTTGATCATGAAAGGGTTAAGATAAAACCCACGTTCCTTTGATAACTGTCAGTTTTTTTAAAACTGTTTTCGGTTTTTGCCAATTTACGATCGTATGGATGATGGGTCTAGACACAACAAATGCTTATTCCGCATCAACCCTACATCAAAGAACAGGCCACATTGCCTTAGTCTTTTTGCGTAAACTTATCGTTGCAAAACCAGGACCACATTTTAGATGAACAAGTTTCCCAATAAAGGCGTTTTTCTCTAAAATTCTGTTTCCGCTGCAAATAGTTCGGAGCCAGGTCAGACGCCGGGCTTCTGTGTTCAGTCAATATTTTATCATCTTATCGTTATGCGTTTTGTCTGCGTTTAAATGGAAACGAATTACCCATTCCCAATTGTACAGGTATATACAGAATAGAAGACGTCTGACCAGACTCCAAACTGTTTGCCATTCAGATTTCATTGAACATTAGGGGCCTCCGTGGCCTAGTGGTATAGTCACTGTGACTTACATCACTAAGCTCCTCACCGCTGTGAGTTCGAACCCCAGTAGGGTCGTTCGGATTTTTCATGTGGGGAAGCCTTTCAGCTGGCTTGCGGAAGGTCGGTGGTTCTACCCAGTTGCCAATTTGTGCCTGAAACAGTGCATAAAGGACTTCTGGGGTCTTCCTCCACCTGTAATTAGCTGGACGTCGCGATATGACTGACATACTGTTGAAAGCTACGTAAAATCAAAACAAAACAAAACAAAATAATCATTGAACATTCAGAATTGTAAAAACTATGCCATTTTCTACAGTTTATGGCAATGCATTTGCGTTTTTCATTTTGGGTTTCAACGGGAAAGAATAACGTCTTTTTCACTGTATCTTTGCAAAGAATATACATTTAACTCCGAAATACTGAAGACTATTTTTTTTTTATAAACAATTGGAGCTATTTACTATTTTGTCTTTAGAAAAGCACAGGGGACCTCATTGGCCTAGTGGTATAGTCACTGTGACTTACATCACTAAGCTCCTCACCGCTGCGAGTTCGAATCCTAGTAGGGTAGTTCGGATTTTCCATGTGGGGAAGCCTTCCAGCTGGCTTGCGGAAGGTCGGTGGTTCTACCAAGTTGCCGATTTGTGCCTGAAACAGTGCATAAAAGACTTCTGGGGTCTTCCTCCACCTGTAATAAGCTGGACGTCACGATACATGTATGACTGAAATACTGTTAAGAGCGACGTAAAATCTAAACAAATCAAATCAAATTAGAAAAGCACAGATTAAAAACTTTGGGGTTTTCTTAAGTGAGCGCTTAACACACGTTTTACTACGTGTATTTCAAAATCACGATTACGGAATTCTTATAGTTCTCTGAGTATCAAATTTTACATGAAACCATTACATATGTACAGCGCTCCCTCTCTACAACAACATTCAATGGGAGACAAAAGGCATGTGCGTTGTTCGGAGGGAGTCTTTATAGGGAGGGAAACTGGTTTACATGTGCAAACAGCTTGAATCCAGATCAGACGCCGCGTAACGTGGCGTCTGATCTTGATTCAAGCTGTTTGTCACTCTGATCTGGATTCAAGCTGTTTGTCACTCACCATTATGTGTTTTCTGTCAAAATGTCATTTAAATTCAAGTAAACACTAACAGACAATATTGCAGCAATGCAAGCACTGGACATCATTGTCCTGGGAACAGCGACAAATGTCGTTATAAGGAGGGAGTCGTTGTCCAGAGGGCCGTTGTAGGGAGGGAGAACTGTATTATCATTACACCTATGATAATTTGTTACCGACTGAAAATCGTGAAAATAACAGCTTGAATACTAAATCTTACCCTTCCCCTGCTAAGTGCTTCACTATAGACTATTTACAAACAGTTTCGATCCAGATCTGACGCCGAGTTACTCGGTATCTGATCAGGATTGAAACTGTTTGGCACACGTTTTGGCGTTTCTTTAGTCAAAAAAGTTTAAAATCTTAAATTTCATAACAAATTGCAGACGAGAGTTTAAAAGCAGACGATATAATATCAGGCAATGAGATGAATGTATGATAGCACCTTTCCTGATGGGTAATGTCTTATATTGAGTAGTCCCGTCTTGTTAATCGGCAATTATGCCAACTAATGTATTTTTGGGCGTTAACCATTGATTAGTTCAGTAAAGAAATCGATGGCCATCGATTGCGAGTTGGCTACCGGTCTGAAATACAATGGAGAAAATGTGATTATTTTGTCTTTAAACGCAAACGCATTGCTATGAAATATAGAAAATGACAACCATTTGATAATTCCGAGTACCAGTTTTAACTTGAGTGGCAAACAATTTGGAGCCTGATCAGATGCCGGGTTACCCGGCGTCTGATCTGGCTCCAAACTGTTTTCCATGAAAATAATAGTTTAAGCGTAACCGGGGTTATTTGAAAAGAAAATGTTTTCTCTACTGTATTCTGCACGCTGCACACGGACACAAACTGCAAACATAAACAGCAAACAATGGTAATTGAACGCGCTACATTTCACCGCCATACGTACCCCATGTACAATGGTTATTGGCAAACCGTTTGGGTCCTGATCAGAGGCCGCGTAACGCGGCTTCTGTTTTGGATCTAAACTATTTGACATTCGTTTCAATATGGCCAAAGTGACAGTATCAAAAAATTTAAATTGAGAAATAAAAGCAGATGACAGTTTTTAAATCAGATGTCGTGAAGTGAAGGGGGTGAACATCCATGTCCCTAATAAACCTAATAAATATAACATTTGGCTTTGGAAGCAATGGAATTAATATTGTTTGAAGATAAAAGAGCTCCTGCCGTTGTAGAATTTACCAAAACATAATTGCGGTCACCCATTTGCACGAAAATTCGATCAAGACGAGATCCCGTTTTACCTGGCGTACTGTTAGGATTAAGTCTGTTTATTTATTTTGATAATATATCTATGAGAAATGAAAGAAGAAGAATTATCTAAGAATTGCAACAGACGCGACAAGTTTTTGTTTGGTAAAAATACACAGAATGCCGTATGTAAAATATCAAATCAAATATCAAAGTGGGATAGAGAAATTACGTTGCATTTAAGTTGAATCTTCTTCGTTTCCATAGGCAAAATATCCTATGTATGTTTGAGACAATCAGGTGAATCAAAATACAGTTAAACCCTCTAAACCGGAACCTCTAAATACCGGAATTCTCTCTAAACCGGACAAAAACTTTGGGCCCGTTTCCAACCAATTTACGCCTTTCATTTGTTCCTTCATTGAAGAAAGTACATTCATTAACATTTTGCTTTACTTTCAACCTACTTTAAGTGGTCATTCTAGAAACAAGATATAGCTTAAAGCCCCTCTAAACCGGAAACCCCTTTAAACCGGATGGTTTTCTTGTCCCCACACATGTCCGGTTTAGAGGGGTTTCACTGTAACAAAAAAGTTTACTTCAAACCGCCATCTGTTAATACAATGAATGAGAGTTTGTTTTGGCGGTCGTAACTGAGATACAATAGTATATATCATTGTTTTTACCAAAAGGGAATGTCAGATGCTTTCATTTTTTGCCATGGCATTGGCTCTAAATATCTTTCCAAAGACAAAACAGTCACTGTTCTCCAGTTTTTTGTACTTTGCGAATAATAAGGTGAAAGTAATTAATTAACAGTTGTAGACGCTATAAACAGTGGGGAAAATGCTGCTCTCTGATAACTTCCCTTATCTTTTGGTAAGAACAACGGTTTAATAAACTTAAGATTCCCTTAGCAGTAAGACGTTTAAGAATACTTTAGAACATATATGGCGCCATACTAACCGTGTCCAAAAATCTATATTCACGCCACACAAGTCGGGCAAACTTTGTAAACCGTACAAGTTTACATGTTATAAAAACGGCGAAAAAACACTGGTACGTTAGGAAAATAATCTGATGCTCGTTGTCTTTTAAAATCAAATATTCCTGAACTCGCCAAGAAAATGTTATTAAGCTTGCCAAAAGGCTTGCTTAATAACACTTTTAGGCTTATTTAGGAACATTAGATATTAAAAAACTACAGCACTCCCTCGCTACAACTACACCCAATGGGAGACAACAATTGTGTGTTGTTCGGAGGAAGTCCTTATAGAGAGGGAAATTGACCTAGATTGCAAACAGCTTAAATCCATGTCTGATCTGGATTCAAAATGTTGTCACTCGTCATTTAGTTTTATATCTGTTAAAATGTTTATTCTGTATTTAAAAAAAAACAACAACCAGCAGACGACAATTTTTAGCTGACGATATTGCAGCCGTGAATAGGTTGGACAAAATTGTCACGTTTTTGGGAACTGCGGCAAGGGTCGTTGTAAGGAGAAGTCGATGTAGGGAGGAACACTGTACTCGCAACAGATTCCCTCCTTCTTCCCCAATAAACGCGAATTTGCTAAAACGATTTTAAATCATTTGCAAATCGTTTGGAACAAGATGAGGTAACCTGGAGTCCCATCAGGCTCCAATACTCTGTGCTATCCAGATTAAACAAATTGCCAAAAGTTTTCAATAAATATTCATTAATTTCTATTATTGGGTTACGTGTTTGTTAGTTTCGCTCAAACGGAAACGAATGATGTCTTCCCCACATTAACCTCAGATAACTTTGCCAGAAAAGGTGATTTATGCTGTTCATTAGCCATCTATGATCTACCCCATATCTTATTTCTATTTTTGAAGACAGGTGACTTATTAAAGCAGGTTTAAAGTACATGTAAAACAGAATTTTATTCAGTAGCACTGTGCTTTACCCCCAGCCTGCTTTCAGCTACCACCTACTAGGATAGAGAAAATATTTGAGCCGTGTCATCAGAAAACCTGCTTCAGTTTATTGCAAACAGTGAAGTCAAAAAGGCGGCAGTTGGTCTTGATCTACACTGTTTGACACCCACAAGCATTTAAATCACTTTCTGTAGTTTTATTACTTAGGGAAGTTGGTAGTGTAGATCAAACTCAGATTCAGAACATGTGAGGCAACGATGTTTGGTTTTACAATATTACAATGCAATAAGGTAGGTTTTTTCATGGCTCGGCTCATTTTGATGTTGCATATTTATGACTGCATAATTGGAACTATTGGGTGTGTAAGGCGTGTTTATGGAATAAATGGTTTAACGGAAACAATCAGACAACTTTGCCAGAGACGGTTATTAATGTTGTTTATTACCCCATTATTCCATAAATACACTTTCTTTTTTAACACCTTTGATTTATTCTTTCACGGAAGAAAATAGTTCCTTTTTATACAGTCGTGATTGAGCACCATAACATATATTGAATATATTCTAGTAGATGGTAGCTTAAAGCAGACCGAAATTTAAGCAGAATGCGCCTTAAGGCTTTGAAATGCGGCGGCACCGAGGTTTGTCGATTCCATGGATTTTCCAATGCTTTTTTGAGATTGTTTGATAAAATTCAAGGACCATATGTATAGATAATCTCCAAACATGTCTGAAATAATATCCAAGTGTTTAAATCATTTACTGAAATGTGCTTGAGCCAATTAAGGCGCATTTTGTTTTACATTCAATCTACATTAAGTGGTCACCTATCTTCAATACTGAAAACAAGCTATGGAGAAGGAGAGGATTAAACTGCCCCCCCGCACTATTCGTCAACTGTTCCTAAGTTTGTTTTTCAGCGGAGCTAAATGGTATCTATTCAGACCACCATTTCAACCAATCATATTTGATCAGAAATTTAGAATTAAGAGCACCAGTTGAAACTGAATAGTCTGATGTAATAAATGGCCTCAAGTGAGTTAAACACAATTGTATTGTTTCATTATTTATTTACAAGAGTGAGGTGTTGTAGAACTTGTACAACAGACTGCTGTTCTGTATGAGCATGCACAGTTGATTTAGTTATAGTTTGTTTCAAGAAACTCCCAATGAATGAAGTTTGCTATATAGAACAAAAGTTTAATCTGAGGATCTCCTAACAGTAGCTAGGATATGGGTTAAATTATTGTTTTGCATTTCTTTGAGTCAGAGTTATGCTATATCCTTGAACATGTTTTGCTTTTTTCAATCAAAGATATTGCAATTCTTTGAAAACCCCCAATTTCATACAATTTTGCACACCCTCTACAGCATGAATTCCACCACCCATTCCGCTGCATATCTTTTTTTTTAATTAAAGATATTCCTTGTTATGAAAGTCATGTGCTTAGATGCGGCTTAGACAGCTGTATGTCCTTATCACTCGCGACAAATCTAATCGAATAGATTGCTAGTTTTTCTGCAAATAGACTAAAACACAGTTTATACGAAATTTTGCAAAAACCTTGAGAAAACCTGTTACGTTTAGACAGTAGGATAGAACATTACTAACCCATTTTAGACGGAATGTAGGGTACGAGACGTAAATTAATTTGCTTGTTGTACAGGTATGTCAGAATTCTTGGCACAATTCTAAACAGGTATCTAAAGCCTACTAGCTCTCTATCCAAGTCCTCAAGCGGCTACGAGGATTTTCGCAAGAAACAGTACTGTGGAGACTGAGATATCACTACGCTTGTATGCTTAACTTTATATGTCCTTTGCAAATAGTTTGGAGCCAAATCAGACGCCGGGTAACCCGGCGCTGATCAGGCTCCAAACTGTTTGACACTCAGAATAACATAAATCGTAGGGAATTCTAAAAACTTGTCATTTTCTACACTGAATTACATTGCGTTTGCGTTTCTTTTGCGTTTAAACAGGGGAAAACGACGAAACTGTATTAAATCTACTATACTAAATATACAGTATTCCCTCCATACAACGGCCCTCCCAACAACGACTCCTTCCTTAAAACGACCATTGTCGCTGTTCCCCAAACAAGACACTTTTGTCTAACCTTTTTACTGCTGCGAATTCGTCTGCTTAAATTGTCGTCTGCTGTTTTTCTCAAAGTAACATAATTATTGGACAATTTGATAGAAGAACCATAATTTAGAAAGGCAAACAGCTTGAATCCACATCAGACGCCGCGTAACACAGCGTCTGATCTGGATTCAAGATGTTTGCAAATTTCC
The DNA here is from genome assembly GCA_922989275.2 of Gari tellinella. Taxonomy (NCBI): domain Eukaryota; kingdom Metazoa; phylum Mollusca; class Bivalvia; order Cardiida; family Psammobiidae; genus Gari; species Gari tellinella. The sequence continues at coordinate 20,971,259 of OV277870.1, read as the reverse complement.
CTCCATATAACGCCTCCCTCCGAACAACGCACACCTTTTTCCGCTGGGTGTCTTTGAAGAGAGGAGCGCTGTAACAGTATTATAGAAAGCTTATGTTGGCATTAAGGTTTTATGTATCTACTCGAATGCTTATGGAAGGTGACTGCCAAAAAAGATTTCTGCGATTTCTAGTATTGTTAAGTGCTAAAACATTTTGGAAAAGTACATGTTTCCAAAAAGTGGAACAATGTTTGTTTTTTATTAAACAAACCTATAGTGGAGAAGCTAAATAAACGTATGTATGCTAAACATTTAAGTCTTTCCATTGCAAACAATAAAGTGACAGATCAGATGCCGGGTAACACGGTGTATGGTTAGGCTACAAACTGTTTTCCACTTGGATTAATTTTGATATTTAAAGACAGTGTTATTTTCTACATCTTATTGCATTGTGTTTGCGTTCATTTGGCGTTTAAAAAGGAAAGAATAACCAAGGGCTACCACTATACTACATGTAGTAGTTGCTAATACAAATCCTAAGAGTTCCAAAGTTTCAAGCGCGATTTTAGGAATCGTACTTTTAACCCTTTCGGGCCAGGCTCTGAAAGCAGGGCTGCCATAAGTTGGTCATAAAAATCCTAAGATTTCAAATTTTCACTATTTCAGACGCAATTTTGCTATTCGTACCTTTACCCAATAGTCTGTTTCTTGTTTTGAAGTCACATGACTGCTTAAAACAGGTTGAAAGTAAAGCAGAATGCGCCTTGGGGCACATTCTGCTTTACTTTCAGACTGTTTTAAGCTACGATCCGCTAGGATACAAATCCGAATACTTAGGAAAAATCCGGAGAAATGGCAGCCCTGTGAAAGTAAATCAGAATGCATATTTAGACACATTCTGCTTTTATTTCAACCTGCTTTTAGGTGATCACTTCTCTTCAATACTAGAAGTATGCTCCTTCTCTTTTGATACGAATTTCCACTGCTCTAGATCTTTGCTATTGATTGTAACGTCATTTTATTTGGGCTTTATCTTACCTCTACCAATTGATATTTTTGTATTAATAACAAATCTTGAGTTACGAATTTTCTCATTATGATACTTAAACAGTGAACGTTCCAGCTTGAGCTTCCTAGAAATTCTCTGAGCAAATAGAGTAGACCCTGTTGAGAGCTCCTTCAAGAGCTGTTCTTTCTGGATCAACTCTGTTCGCAAAGGTTTAAAAAGATACTGATTTGTGATTTTGTCCTATTTTAAAGACATACTCGCCTATATTAAAAATGTTGAAAAATAAACTTCTTAAATACTTTGATTACTATATATTTTCTGATTTGCAATACATTTATTACCATAAAAATGAATTTTAAAACGTTCGCATTGGTAAATAATGTAAAATATAGTCCTTTCCGTACAGGCACTGTTTCAAGATTTGAAAAAACTGTCCCGAGTAGCAGATCTTGTAGAAATTATGTTTATATTTTTATCAGCAGCACTGTAAATGCTTTAAGTAACTAAAACTTTATTAAATGCTGTTGTATTCACATACACTCATATATTTACCAATTTAAGCAAATATTGGATGAATATTTATCATTTTTAGGCCAACAGAGGCCCAATTTGGCTATTGGGTGAGGCATATTTACTGCATAAAATCTAAGGGGTAGGGTTAGAATTTTTTTATAGCATTTGATAAGGAATACTCTAACCTAGATGCCTAGAAAGTATAAAGAATTTTTTAGGGACACTTTTCACAAAATTGATGTTTTTGTGAGACATTAGCAAGAAAAATGTCTTTTTTATTTTTCATTTTAGCCCAAATGCTCATTAAAACACAAGAAAGAGCTTAAAAAAGTCTATTCCACACTTGCTTGTGATGAATGAATGCTAGAAAATTAAAAGGTGTACTAGAAATATGTTATTTTGTTGTAATATAAGTGCATTTGTCCCTTATGACGTTTTCTGCTCTGACAATGAGCAAATGCGGCAAACGTCACACTTTTCAAAGCCAGCTAGAGCGGAAAAAAGCATGGCAACCCCCAATTTATTTTAGCAATTTGCTTATATAGACCTTAATTCAACTTGTAGAACCTTTCATGAGATTCTGTCGGTTTTTTCAAATACGCAAGTATCCCTTTAATGTTGTTTGTGAACCATATTGAAAATTGGTTTTTGATACCAAATATGTAACCTACATTAAATGAAGTCGTTATTATTATTAACATTATTATTATTATCTTTATTATTAACTAAATACCAATGAGTTTTTAGACAACATCTGTTCCAAAATGTTCCTTGACTCTTTCCCTGCCAAGTTTTGTCCCCTGCTTTAACCCTTTTACCGCCAAATTATCATCTGCACAGATAATGTCGTCTGCAATATTGTTTGAAAAAGTCATGTTTATAAAACACCAGATTCCAAAACAATGTCCCCATTTGTTTTGTTCATAATCAATCATTGTGCAAATCATTGTTCCCCAAAGCCTTTTTATAGATAAATGGGACTATTCTTTTTATTTTATCTATGTGATAGAACATAGACACCTGTTTCCTGATAAATGAACCCATTCTTTTCTGTTAATCAAAGCTTATGTGCCAAGCAGTATTTGTAAGCACCTGCTTAAAATAGCGAAAATATCTTCTCGATCAAACATTGTGCTGAAATATGTTTTGCAAAAACCTATTTTTTTGTCATCCTTTCTCCGCCAATTGTATCTTCTGTTTAACCCATTTACGCCTAGTGGATTATTCCATGCTTATACATTGGATTTGTCCATTTTTGACCTAAGGGGTGCCTGGACCCAAGGTTATAAAACTTTAAACGAACTCTGTGCTCAAAACTCAATTTTGATTACGTGCTATAGTTTTTACAAAACATGCTTGAACTGATTTAAATAACCTGATTTAAATATACTTTAATAATAAAATTATGGTATGCAAATACATGTACAGTGGAGAATCTGTTATTCTTTCCCGTTTAAACGCAAACGTACGCAAACGCAAAACACTAAAACGTAGAAAAGAACAACTTTTGGACAATTCTGATAATTCTTGTTTATCTTGGTGGCAAACAGTTTGGAGCCTGATCAGACGCCGGGTTACCCGGCGTCTGATCTGGCTCCAAACTATTTGCACTGCAAATAATAGTGTTAGCGTAAACGCGTTTATTGGGAAAGAATAACAGATTCTCCACTGTACTAGTTAGATACAAAATGCTTCATGAAGAGTTACGAGCTGAGCAAAATTCTGAGTTTTGAGCACAGAGTTCATTTTAAGTTTTATAACCTCGGGGTCGGGTCTAAATTTTCATTTTTGTTTTGTTTTATATTTAAATTCCGTTCAGCAAACAGTATAGACTCTTATCAGACGCCGCATAATGCGGCGTCTGATCAGAGTCTACACTGTTTGCCTATGTCCCATACATGGGATCGTGGGCACAAGTGGGTTAAACAAGTTGCCGTTATTTCATCGTCTTCTTGAAAAAAATATTGTCTACACAAATGGTAATCTATATCAAAGTAAGATTTAAAGCAGTTTGATCGAAGACAAATCGATACGAGTGTCAAACTGTTTGGGTCCTGACCAGACACCGTGTAAAACGGTGTCTAATCTGGATCAATTCTGTTTGCGTCTGACCAGGATCAAAACTGTTTGCAAACGTGGCTTTTTGCGTCATTGACAGTGAAATGATAAATAAAGGCATTATGATTATTAGATCTACATGTACTATTATGAGTATCATTATCATTTATGATTATTATTTATTATGATTATCATTTATTAGTATTATTATTTAAATTATTACTAAGGTTATGTTAATGTTTATGATTAAGTGTCTTATTATGTTTATCACATTTGCGATAATAGTTTGACATTTTTCATTTCAGAGAAATAAGGCTTAAGAAATGCTATCGGTCTTTGATTGGCATGGCGTGTTCCTTCTCATTATATAGTTATTATTATTATTATTGTTGTTGTTGTTGCCTTTGAGATAATAATTTGTCATTTAATTTTCAGAGAAATATGGTTATGGAAATGCTACCGGCCTTTGAATCTTATCGCCAGTGCCTTATTATTATTATTATAATTATAATAATAATTATTATTATTATTATTATTTTTATTATTATTGTTGCATTTTAGATAATAATTTGACGTTTTCTCATTTCAGAGAAATATGGCTAAAGAAGTGCTACCGGCCTTTGATTCTTATGGCGTGTGCCATCTTAATATTCATCCTAATCATCATAGTAATCGTCTTAGCTGCTGTTCTTTCCAAAAAGTCCGATGGAGAAATTAGAACAGAAAAAGGTAAGAACATTCCAAACAGTGTAATTCAAGATCATACATCACCTAAACCGTCTAATCCCTAAATATTGGGACACCCCGTAGAACGGCTAAAATAGTCTGAAATTTGAATATTGCTTTTCTCACACAGTACTTTAGCCCAAACAAGATCAAACTGTAGGACAAACATTGTAGACCCTGATCAGACTACTCCAAAAGAGCAGTCTGATCAGGGTCTGCATTATTTGCTCAGGCATGTCAGTCCCAATACTTAGGTTTATTACGGTATGTTCCACTATCTAAAACATAGGGCAGTTAAATTTATACGTAACATGTATCCTTGATATTTCCATGTTATGATCACTCATTTAACTCACTGAATTCTGAAACTTCAAATGGCCAATTTCAGTTTCTATTTCAGTCTAGTCCATGTTCAGCTATTTAAGGCTGGGTTTACTTAAGAAATGGACCGATTCTTTCGGCGTTTAATCGAAATAAACAACAGAAATTATCAGCGATTCATGATTAATTTGCCGATTATTTTCTGTCATTTATTTTGCTTAAACTCCGGAAGATTCAGTTCATTTCTTATATATACATTTGCTGTAATTTCTAATATTAAATAAACATTTTTAGTATGTATGTTTGTTTAATCAATATTAGAGATTGTTAACACGGATAATGTGAACTCTGAAAGGAACAGCTATAACCGCATTGCTGAAGTTGTGTACATACAAACGCAACAAAATGATTCGCGGAGAACAGATCCTTAAGCACCGATTCCTCTGCGAAAGATATCCACAAGTCCGGCCCCTCAAGCAACTGTACATATACTAATTAAACGTCACATTGTCAATGGAGTTGAATAGGGCTAATGTTAATATAATGCATTACACAACGACACAATAGTTTAGACCTTGATTAGATGGCTCCAATAGGTGTACTCTGATCTGAGTCTATATTGTTTGCATGTGACTATTGTACATTCGTAGTTATATTGTTTGTAAAGGACGAGTATATGCGTCATCAGTGGCCATTTAGTAAAATATATAGTCACACCATGGCATTTGATTTGATTTGTTTTGATTTTACGTCGCTTTCAACAGTATTTCAGTCATATCGCGACGTCCAGCTAATTACAGGTGGAGGAAGACCCCAGAAGCCCTTTATGCATGTTTCAGGCACAAATCGGCAACTGGGTAGAACCACCGACCTTCCGCAAGCCAGCTGGAAGGCTTCCCCACATGAAAAATCCGAACGACCCTACTGGGATTCGAACTCACAGCGGTGAGGAGCTTAGTGATGTAAGTCATTGTGACTATACCACTAGGCCACGGAGGCCCCCACACCATGGCATCCTCTTAGTTGAAGCATACTGAATATAACTTTATAACGAATGATAGTATTTAAAATATTCGCTTTACTATCATCCTGATATAAACAAATATTGTATATCGTATTATTTGTAAACCACTGTTTCGCCATCAGAGTGCAAATAATTAATAAAAGATTACATGTATTTGACTTGTCATGAATAATCACACAAAACAACAACCTTGCTATTGTTGTTGTCCTCCATTTTTGACGAAATAAACATTTCCTTAGACCAGCCTTGTGTATAGAGGATAATAAATTTCTTTGAATTTATATGAAAAATAATCACAAGAATGGATTGTTAGCTGGTTAAAAACAAGTTCACATGAAGCGGCGTCTCATCAGGATCCAAACTGTTTTCACAGATAATCGCGATTCCATTTGTACAGATAATCGCGATTCCATTTGTAAAGATAATCGCGATTCCATTTTTTTTACAGATAATCGCGATTCCATTTGTACAGATAATCGCGATTCCATTTGTACAGATAATCGCGATCCGCCGCTTGCATAAAAAGAGTTAAAAAACAAGAGGGAGCAAACAAGGTTCTTTTCAGTCGATTTCCTTTTATCGAGGGTCCACCGTTATTTATGAACAACATTGGATAGCAAATATTAAATTCAGAGATTAGAGTCGCACAAATAGACAAATCTTAAACAGGTGGAAGCTTACAACAGAAAAAAAGTTAAAAGTAGAAATCTTATTTAGGACTTGGTTTACTTTTAATAATTATTAGTATTTATATAACTATGCTATCCTGCTTTAAGCAATCGCTGTGTAATATGCCGAAAAACAGTAACAGTGGGTGTTTTTTGCAAAGAAGAGAAGATGTACATCTTTACCAATACATGCGCTTGAGAACAATATTACGTTGTATACAGATTGGAGCCTGATCAGACGCCAGCCTGTCGCCAACTCAGTATTTAAACAATCATTAAATAATTACATTGTACATGTATGTGCTTTTAGTTTAGTTTAACCAATTATCCGGTAACCATGTTTTAGTTTTAAAGACAGGTAACCACTTAATGCAGACTGATAGTAAAGCAGAATGCACCTTCTGGAGCTTTCTGCTTTACTTTCAGCCTACTCTAAGTTTCCATCTTGAAAAGTACTTGCAAATTGCCATCCATGATTTATATTCAGAATTTCCCAGCAAATGTCTCCTTTTTTTAGTGTTCGAAAAATTTGAGTCGTAAAAATGCGTAATTTATGGGGTAATGGGGTTAAATGAGAAAGAATACAGCGAAACTCTCTTATAACGACATTTGGTATACAGTGGAGAATGTGTTATTCTTTCCCAATAAACGCGTTTACGCTAAAACTATTATTTACAATACAAACAGTTTTGAGCCAGATCAGACGCCGGGTAACCCGGCGTCTGATCAGGCTCCAAACTGTTTGCCACCAAGACAAACATGAATTATCAGAATTGTCTAAAAGTTGTTCTTTTCTACGTTTTATTGCTTTGCGTTTGCGTACGTTTGCGTTTAAACGGGAAAGAATAACAGATTCTCCACTGTATATAGGATATGTCATGAGTCGATGTTTAAGACAAGCTGATCTCAAACGAGTCTAGAATTGAAATGTTATTAAGCGAGTTTTGGCTTAATAACTTTTCTATTCTAGACGAGTTTGAGATCAACTTGTCTTAAACATCGACAAGTGACAGATTCTTTTTCTCACATTACCAACGATTTAAGCTATTTTTAAAGCAATATGCATTTTTTTGGAACCCCGGTGACGTCAAAACGCCGTTTATAAATAGTGACGTTATAGTGACGTCATCAAAGTGATCTTACACATGTTGGAGATAAGGATATTCGTCATCGTTGTTCGCTATAGAAAACAGGGGTAGTTATGTGAGAAATCAAAATATTGTATTAATCATAACAAAATTGATTTCCGTCTCTAATTAACGTATAGTACAATGGACCTGATATAACGAAGTTTGGATATAACGAAACAATTCAGATGATACAGAGGACTTCGTTATAAGCGAAACTTCGCTGTATAACGCATTACCAGCTGCAGCAATGAATTAGAGCAAAGGGCAGCCACATTGGTATAGCTATAATTAAGTGGCTATATAATGCTAATTGACAAATGACGAGAATGTGTGCTAGTATGTCATAAAACATGCCAGCGCGCCTCCTAGCGGCGACATTAACAGGTTCTCTCCCGTCAAAACTGATGCCCAGTTACACAGAAATGCTTGACATGTGTCGGCTACTTCATAGCAGGGCTGCCATTTCTCCGGACTTTTTCCGAAATCTTCGGAATTTTCTTAATTTTTTCCGGACCTACGGGTCTTTTTCCGAAATTTTCGGACTATTGCTGTTGCTTTTAAAATTCGGAATATTATGCATTGTTTACTTAGGAAACATCGATATGGGTGTCAAACAGTTTAGATCCAGATCAGACGCCGCGTAACGCGGCGTCTGATCTGGATCCAAAATGTTTGCATACATGTAATTGTGTTAGTAATATAAAGCCTGGCTGCGAAAGAGATAAAGGTACTACATATATTCCTAAAATCTCGCTTCAAAATTTCAAAATATTAGGATTTTTGTGAGCAACTTATGGTAGCCCTGTCATAAACGTGATAGAAGTTGATATAAATAGGAAATAACTGACCATCACATCTTGTTAAAAGGTCTTTAACCTTTTCCTTTCTCCCAATGGCTGGATTTCAGTGTTTCAGACAGGTGTTTGCTTAAAGCAGTCTAAGGGTAAAGCAGAACGCTCATAAAAGAGCTTTCTGCGTTTATTCAGGCATCGCCCTGTCATTATAGAAAGACATATTTATATGACTCTTTAAAAGCGTATATTAAATGCAAGAAAAGTCCTCTCTATGACGGACAAGTAAATACACTGAATAACGATTCTAGGGTAGGAGGTGTTCATGAATTCACCCTTGAAACGTTTTATGAATGATTCCATCTAATTAAGTAACATTCATTTATAAATACATATATGTGTATTAATGATTGATTAAACAGTATATTGCAATATTACAAGCAGTGCAGATTCTGATCATAGGGATCATTCAGGAGTCTTCTTGTTAGGATCTACTCTGTTTGCACCGAACAAGTGAAATCTTCTCATGTACACTACGTGTATTTGTAAATGACACATTAACCCGTTCAGTCCTAAATTTCTCTTATAGGTATTTGTAGTCCCTTTGGACTCTTCTAGTCCAGGTATTTTGAACCAGTCTACTTTTGCATTTTGGTACGACATCAAAAACCAATGAAAATATCAAACAGGGCATAGGAGCCCTCTGATCAGGGTCTGCACTGTTTGCATATGTAAATCAGTAGTCTCTACAGAGGGATGTAGGGTTGAAAGGGTTAACCCCTTCACTGCCTTACTGCCCTAATAAGTGAGTTTATGCTAAAATCCTTATGCCCAATGCAAACAATTTGGATCCTGATCAGACGCCGAGTAAGTCGGTGTCATCAATATTTTCAAAATTTCCGAAAAGTTGCCTTTTTCTAAAATGTTTTTGTTTACTTTTAGTTTCGTTTAAACGATGTCGGAATGGTTTCTGGCTCCGAGGTTATAAAGCGTTTTAGTTGAGTCTGAGTGTGTTCTCAATCATTTGATTGGTCAGATTTGAGCCTAGGCTCAAATCTGACCAATCAAATGCCTGAGAACACACTCAGACTCAGCCCAAACGCTTTATAACCTTGGACCCGGTTCTCAAGTGATTTTTGTGTTTTATTGTTTATTTTCAGATAAAACTTGCCAAACCCAACACTGTATAAAGACTGGTAAGTATTTGTGTCTATATTTTCTCTCGACTACCTCGACCACGATGACATGTAGGTATCCAAATCTTATTAAACATATCAAGTTAAGGTTTGAACCCTAACTCAACCATAACATGGAATGGTTGCAACTTCTATAAATAGAAAAGCTCAGTCACGGTTCAGCGCACAAAATTCTTCTATACATAATCTTTAATTACATCTCATCATTGCCCATCAAATATACATACATATATTATATACAATAATAGCATTAAAATATCGCAACGCCATTCCTTAATAGAATTATAAGAGATAATATAAATTGGATTATATGCCATACATTACATATTTGATTTCACATATTATAATACATGTAGGTGTTAAAGATAAAGAGTATAAATATTAATAAGAGTATTCAAGAAAATCTTGATAAAGTTTTCAGATGTACAGTATTTAAAATACATTATAATGAATGAATGAATGGTGTTTTACGGCCCATCGATACAAAGGTCATTTAGAGCCGAAAAATACATATATAACGACAACTTAAAGTTCAAAATAAGATGGCATTATATAATTAATAGTAACTGACATTATTTACATAGTAACACGTGCCCTACCACCATCATCGTCTGCTTAAATTATTCGTCTGCTTTTATTATGAATTTAGGAATTTAACTGAAGAAATGTTTGATAAAAATGTCAAACTGTTTGGACTCTGATCAGACGCCGCTTAACGAAGCGGCGTCTTATCTGGATTCAAACAGTTTACAAATATAAGCAAAGTCTTAATTTCCCTCTCTATAATGACTCCCCCCGAACAACACACACTCTGTGTCTCCCAGTGTTTATTACTTAGTTTGAAAACATTGCTGATGCAGGGCTGTCATTTCTCGGGAATTTCCCTAAGTACATGTATTCGGATTTTTATCCTAGCAGATCGTAGCTTAAAACAGGCTGAAAGTAAAGAAGAATGCGCCTTAAGGCGCATTCTGCTTTACTGTCAACCTGTTTGAAGCAGTCATGTGTATTCAAAACAAGAAACAGACTATGGGGTAAAGGTACGATTTGTAACATTGCGTCTGAAAAATTGAAAAACTGCAATCTTAGGATTTTTATGATCAACTTATGGCAGCCCTGCTGGTGGCACAGAAGCATATCTTTTTATAACAGGGTTAATAATGGTTAAAAATTAAGTAATTGTTTTGCTCTGCACTGAAATTAACAATTAAAACTGTATTCATTTAACCATTACGCTGCATCACCTGTTTCAACCCTTCAATATTATGATACCATCTGCTTCAACCCTTCACCCCATAGATACACCTTTTAGCACATTTAACCCATTACCTCATAAATACATGTACGCCTTTTTACGACTTTCATTTATTCCTCCACTTATGGAAATAGTGTCAATTTATATAGTCAAAAATATGCATGATAAAAAATATTTTCGATATTTTAGCAGATGTTAGGTTAAAGCAGACTGAAAATAAAGCAGAATGCGCTTCACTTTCAACCTGCTTTAAGTGGTCACCTTATTTCAAAACTAGAAACAGGCTATGAGGTAATGGGTTAAAACACTCTCCCACTTATAAAAATAGTTCCAAATAATACAGTAATGAATATGCATCTTACAATGTTCCTATATTCTAGCAAATTGTAGCTTCAAGCAAGCTGAAAGAAAAACATAATGCGCTTTCAGCATTACGCTCAATCTGCTTTAAGTGGTCACCGGTCTTCACAACTAGAAACAGGATATACAATAATGTGTTAAGAGTGTGGTCTGCATGTGTGTTTCAAGGCAAATATTACTTAGGATATCTAGAACTGTCAAATAAATAGAATTCTGACCATTCGGCGTCTGACCAAGACCTAGACTATTTGCAAAGAACAATGTTTGTACCTTTGAAGGGGTTGAACGAAACTAAATGTTACGCACTGCAAGGAAATTAAGAAAATAACAAGTGTTTGAGCATGAAGATAATTATAGTCTGAGTTACTCGGCGTCTAATTAAGACCCACTCTGTATACAATGGACATAATTATTGTAGTACAACCGCGTTTATTGGGAAAGAATAACGTCAACTCCACCGTAAAGTAGGTTACACATTCCTCCCAATTCATAGTACAATGGAGAAGACGTCATTCGTTACTTTGTGAACGCAAACGAAACGCAAACGCATTGTTATACAATTTAGAAAATGACAAACATTTAAACAATTCCGAATTTGTTTTTTGATTTTGAGTCACAAACAGTTTGGAGCCTGATCAGACGCCGGGTTACCCGGCGTCTGATCTTGCTCAAAACTGTTTGCAACTGAAATAATAGATTTAACATAAACGCGTTTATAGGGTAAGAATAATGTCTTTTCCACTGTACCGTAATTAGAATAGGTATTCATACATAGAGGTCAGGACTAGGTTCTTCAATAAATAACACATAAACAGCTCAAAAAGTCTGCAAAAACCTCGTCCCAATATAATGACTACTAATAGAGAGGCAACTGGCAATTATTTACTCATTTGTTTCCCCTTTTAACCAATGGCATGTAACAAATCTCCATAATCTAATTGCCCGGCACTACTTTTTGTGTCTGGCAATAATAGGCACACTTGTACATTTGTATAAATACGCATTCCTGTCATTTTTTCTCGGCCAATAGTCCTGTGGTGTCCCGAAATAAAAATTAACATTCACTTTTCAAGTGATGTTTTTATCTAACATGTATATGTATAAGGTTTAGGCTTTAACTTCGAGCTATGCAGTTGTATTAGATCATTTAATCCTATACACACGTGCATAAGTCTAGTTTCGAATTAAATCTAGTCCATATTAAACTATTAAGGGTTGTTTTCTACAGTACATGGTGACTTTAAAACAAATACAGACGCTGATAAGAGGACACCTTAAAGAGCCCTCTGTTCTTGGTGTGTACTGTTTGCATATGACAAGTGTGGCTGACCGACACATTGTCTGTATACTCGTACTTAGGATCAAATGGGTTAAGAAGCGTCTCATCACCAGGACCATTCAAAATGAGGCATTTTTCGGTGTTTTACAATTATCAGTACATATTACTTATCACATATGTTTATTTTGAAGTACATGTACATGTTGGCTCTTAAACAGGTCTCCGTTTCGAGAGAAATCAGTTAGTATCATTATATTGATCTTCAGATTCCTTCGGTGTTTAAGCAACAATCTGCCTTAAAATCTGAAAAGAATTATGGCAAAAGGGGTCCATACACCATCTTTTGAACGGTCACTTAACAAGTGTATAATTGAAAACAGCATTATCAACATTCCGGTCATTTTCAGCATCCCGTCTTCTCGGGTCGATGAACACCAAGGTGAATCCGTGTGAAAACTTTTACGAGTTTGCCTGTGGGAAGTGGGTGGAGAGTCATCGAGTTCCTGAGGACAAAGGGTCAATAGATACAATGGAAGAAGTATCAGATCGCCTAGAAAACGACCTTCAAGGTAGAGTATTTTGGTGATTTTTCTATCCAAACATACGTGATTGGTCTCCGATATATGATGTCCTTTAAATACAGTTTGGAACCAGTATTTTACCCCATATTAGAATAAAATAAAATTATTGAACCGCGCGTATCTAATATCTTGACGAGCAATTTGTTATTTTTATATTTGTATTAATTATTTCTTTGAAAGGTTTACCTATATCGGAATAATATGCAGCCACTAACCGGTTTTATATGGAAGACATGTTTGAAATTTTTTTCAAACTTTAGTTCGTAGGAGCATTCTTTGAGTTAACACGAATATACAGTGAAATTCACTTCTAACAAAGTCCCCGGGGTCGTTTTATTTGTTTAATTATATTCAAATTTCATCGTATCAGGTCTATTTCACTTTACATTACTTAATGATGTGGGCAATGTTTTGTTTTAATCCAATATTCAAGAAGAAACTAGTTAACAGTAAGAGCTTAATATTATATAATTATGAACATGTATAGTTGTAAACGGTTTATAAAATACAATAGCTACAGAAAAAATCAGTTAAATGACACCACTGCATCACACATTTAAGTAGAGAAATGCTGAACAAATTGCTTTATTTCATTTCATTATTGACAGAGGGCAATAGATAATTATAGATCAAATATTTAGCATGGCATACAAAGTTCATAAGGTAACTACAATATACATGACTGTGTTTGCATTACAAACACGTCCCAATAAGTAACAACAAAACAAGTACAGTTAACTAGTTTTAATACAATACTGTAAGTGTTACTTACCAAGAAAGTAAGACACGTGCACTGTAATTAATGGAGGGTAGGAAGGCTCTCTTTGGAGCTCTTCACATTTCTGTGACTTAGCAATGAGCAGTAATTTGTATATAAAAGCTTTATTGGAGCCTCCACTGCCTGGGGAAAAAACCTCTTCACCGCTGTGGTTTCGAATCCCGGTCTTGGTATTTCGGATATTTCACGTGGGGAAGACTTAAATTCGGCTTGCGGAAGGTCGGTTTTATACCCAGTGGCCGATTTGGACACGAATCAGTGCATAAAGGGCTTCTGGGATCTTTCTCCGCCTGTAATTATGACTGAAATATTGCTAAAACGACGTTAAATCATAACAAAATTGAAAACGTTTTGTCATCGTACAATTCTCAGAAAGCAAGTACATGTAGACCAAATAATTAGGATCTGAAACCTTATGGAATCTTTAGAGCCTTTCCGTGTTCGGGGAGTCGTCTTTTATTTTAGATTTAACTGGATGTTTGTCTACCATTCAGATTTGTTGGAATCCAAGGGTGACAATGATATTGGACCAATAGAAAAAGCCAAGACATTCTATAGATCATGTATGGACCAAGGTATGTGTTCACTTGTATACTTTTAACCTTCTCAAAGCTAAAATAAACTTTCTCTTTTTACTCTTTTCGCTCAGAAAATATCGTCTACTTAAATTTGCAGTCTGCATTTTGATGCAAACTTAAACTTTTTCAAACTCAGACTGAATAAAAAATTCTAATACAAAAGTAAACTAGTTTGAAACCTGATAAAACATCATGTTACATGGCGTTTGATCTTGATCCAAATTGATGGAAAGCGAACGGCTTTTCGTCAACTATCGTCTGTTCCAAATCTAGCTAAAATGGTTTGGAATAAGTCGGCCGTTGACGAGAATGGCCGATCACTATACGAACTGTACTGATTTTGGTCCGATCTGGAAAGGGTCGTCTTTCCTTAACTGTAAGCTGGCATGTGTTGTTTGTCTGATGAAGAAAATAAATTTGTGTTTTGTTGAGCATCTTTAGACAGAAATAAAACTAGAAAAGAAATAAAAAAGAAACAGTCGATTGCCAAACGAAAACGTGCCGATAAAAACAAAAAAGAAAGATAAAAGTTGGTAATGAAACTAAAGAAATAATATCTTAAACAGACATGGAAAGGGATTAAGTTATGATCTATAGAAATAGTATTCCCGTCGCTGCCTTTTATTCCAAGAATATGTACAATATTTCTTTGCAAACAGTTTGGAACAGCTTTGCCGCATAGGTTACGAATCCTTTACTGTCCACAGAATTGAGAATTTACAGAAACTGTAATGTAATTATAAGAAATGAATTGACTTTTTCGGCGATTTTAAAAGCAAATTAAACGATAGAAAATGATCGACACATTACGGTAACAATGAGCGCGATATATGGAATTTGCCCATCATTTTCTGTCGTCTAATTCGCTTAACCCTTTACCTGATAGCCTATTTATAGTACTTAAGATAGATGACTACTTAAAGCAGGTTGAACGTAAAGCAGAATGCGCCTTAGGGCGCATTCTGCTTTACTTTCAGCATGCTTTAAGCTATAATGTGCTATAATATAGAAAATATTCCCTATAATACATATTCATTACTGATTAAATTGGAACTATTTTCTTCAGCGGATGAATAAATCATATCCGCTAAAAGGCGCTTCTATTGGGTAAAGGGTTAAACGCATAACAAATTAGTTCATTTCTTAATTGAACGGGAAAGAAGAATAGCATATTCTCTACGGAACCAATTTAATGTTTTCTTACTTCAGAATCCATGTCCGCTCGAGGAAATCAAGACATATTAAAATTCATAAAGGAGCTCGGTGGGTGGCCAGTTCTGGATGAGTCGTGGAATCCTGCAACCTTTGACCTTGAGGCTAGCATTGCAGGTGCACGCCACTACACGACCAACTACGTTTGGCCCATTCCGCACGGCATCATTATGGGTCTGAATATACTCAATGACTACAGGGTGTACGGGGATCACGTGATTTATGTACGTATCTAAAGAATACATATTTGACATGATGTCACATGATGCCGCCACAAATCGTACAAATGTATTGTACATAATCGCACTGATTATAGAGTATAAGGCAAAAATGTCCTTTACATGTATGCACGTGTCTGATTGGTCAACTTCTGGCCTAAAGTCACGTTCTACTGCATATTGTATTGCATTTACCCACAATTGGGCACATGGTGTCATAACCTTTATATACACATGTAATTTGTAAACTTTTATCATATACTTAAGTCTTACGTGATATTACAAATATTTTATGACAGGGTTGCACCAGAAGCAAATGTATAGTTAACGTAGGCAGTATTCAAGAATGTACATTTAAGGATAGAATTAAAATAAAGTATAGGAGTATCAGAAAAAAGAGGATGGCTGTATGAGCCTTTAAAAGGTTTGATTATATACATGTAGAAATATTCAACTTAAGCGTGATCAAGTTGTTGAGACTCGAATATATTCTTGTGTTGACAGTTTGACCAGCCCTCATTATTGATGGAAGGAAGGGACATGTATCTCGACAGCAGTTCTGGTGTATTTCCGGCCTACATTAAATATACCAAGGATGTTGCAATAGCCCTAGGAGCTGAACCAAGCACGGCCGACAGACAAATGAGGGAGCTCGTTGAATTTGAGACAGAAATAGCAAAGGTATATCAAGTTTTCATCTAAGCATAGTTTCATTACTATGCGTTTAGGTATTAGAGGAAGTATTAACAAACGTAAGTGTTGTCGACCATGACGGTGAAGACATTTCTCTACTTAGCTTGGGTGGTTACACATAGTCCGGTAATGAGTAAGAATTAAAGCATGCGAGTCATGATTACCTGTACACATGTCTAGGCAAAGAATTTGTGAAGCGTCTTCTGTGAGGGCCGTCCCTTATTTTTGATGGTTTGGTTAAAAAAAACTTGAACTTTAGTATTTCAGGATCCAGGCCCCTCTAGACAAAATGATATGGCTATCCCACAAATTTCATGCTCTTACAGTTACTTTAACGCCTAGTGAGTAAAGTTGGGGTGGGGTTAATTAAATGGAATTGGGCAATGTTCTAAAGGATTTAATTTATTTTTGACAGATATCTGTGGCTGTATCGGATCGAAGAGATATGAACACAAATTACAGAAGAATGAACATAACTACTCTTACAGCAATGTACCCAAAGGTAAGGTTGTCTTATTGATTTAACTTCTGACCTCCAAAACTTAAAATGAATAACTCCTGTTCTAACTTCAGAGCGATAATTCACGAGTCCTCTGATTTGGGCTACGCTATTTGGATGTACGAAGTAGGACAAGTGTACAGTACTATTCATAGATCCATGGTTTGTAAATCATGCATATTCGCGTCAATATCGATTGTTAGCTTTCTACGACACTTAACCCTTTCACTCCCAATAACGCATATGCAAACAGTTTGGATCCTGATCAGACGCCGCCTAACGCGGCGGCTTATCAGGATCCAAAATTGATTGACACTCATACCGATAGGATGTAAGTCATACTATATTTTGAAACGATCTTGCACGCAACAAAATTGAAGCAGACGAGAATGAAGCGGGTAAGGGGTTAAAACTCACAGAAAATGTGGAAGTTAAAGGGTTGAAGAATGAAACTTCAATTCGATTTTATAAAGAATTGTGAAGATAGTGAATTAGATAATTATTTTGAGTCAGAACATTGTAAACATTATTGAACTTCAACAGACTTAACAAAACAGTATAATCATGTCAACTATTTTCATTTTCACGTTTTCTGTTCCTAACGCAATTATGTGTATAGATAGTTAAGTGTGGCAAATTATTGGCCGCTTGGACACATCTTCCTGTGATTCTCAAATGTTTCTATAGATACAGTAAATCATCTCTATCATACCACAAAATTGTATTAATTATTAGGTGTTTCTGACAGGTGACTGCTTAAACCAAGGTGACAGTAAAACAGAAAGCTCATGTAGGAGCTTTCTGTTTTACTGTCACCTTGCTTTAAGCTGTCACTTGTCTTTTATACATTCAATTAGCCTTCTTTTTAATGTCCGTAATAGAGAGGTTTTACTGTAGTAAAACAGGTTACTATATTTTATTAATTGATCTTATTGCGTTGATGTTGTTTTGTTTTCTCACTATTATATTGTGTGTCTTACATTTCAGTTTGACTGGCTTAAATATTTACGGAAAGTGTTTACAGTAGCTGGCGTTACAATAAACAATAGTGAACCAGTCGTATTATGGATGAAACCGTATTTTGACAAGTTATTCCCCTTGTTGGATAGAACCAAGAAACGGTAAGAGTTGTCTGCTCATCATATTTAACCCTCTTGTTTATAGAAAAGGCATGTCATGCATATCTACATATGCCTATAAAGGTGAAAAGAAAAATGTTGCAAGCTGATTAGAGCCTGCTCAGACGAAGAGTGATTCGACATTTGACCATGCTTCAAATTGTTTGCCACACATTTTTAAATACATCGTCCCCCCCAAAAAAAAATAAACGAAAATAAACAAAAACAAGTATACATTCAGTAGATCTACTCCTTATCAAGATATTGTTTGGAATTATAATAGTTCATACTACTATTAGCAATTTATATGATATGAACTTTAACACGCCATTTGGTCACGTAACATAAACAATTTGATGTATAACAATACCTCGTACTGCATGTGTGTATGCCAGAGATGTAATAAAAGATTTTTTTTCTGTTCTGTTCTGTTCATTAGTTTCAGGAACATATGATCTTCTATAATTTATTGCTTTGTGCCTTGTATAGTTTTGTTTCGATGGGAAAAAATAATGTATCCCTCAAAATTTAAAAGTATATTATCATTAACGCTGCTGCATGTTTGTTTGAAAAAAGGGCTAAGTTTTTGACTTTCCGATATATACTCGTACATGTACATTTTGACTATAACAGCCAAGCCATTAGGGCATCAGCAATTTTTATCAGAAAGGAAATTGGAAGATTCCGACTCTTAGATTGTCTTAATTATTTCAAAATGAAACTATTAAACTCTTTACCACATAGCCTTTATATTTGAAGGCAGGTGACATCTTAAAACAGACCTTAATGCGCAGTCGGTTATCTGTTAAAATACAAACATGATTCTTATGAGACACATTCATGAATGTATAAATTGAAACTATTTTCTTCACTAGAAATAATTAAAGGCGTTTTTTGATTGGGTACATGTAATTGGTTAATTAGTTCAATATGAAGCTATTTAAGCCTGTTTGACGGAAAGGTCATGTAATATTAACATAATCAAAGAGTCTTCTTGGAGTTGTCGTAATTGCGTCAGGGTATCCCTACCTATAATTGCCCTCCGAAAAACGCTTGCCATTCAATTGAATTAGAACTTTGACGTTTCGGCTCTCGTATCCACGTGTAGTGAACAAGACTAAATCATGGAAAGTTCCGCGTAAATTGCGGAATATTCTCGGGATTTCCCGTTTATCCATAAGAAATAGTAATTTTAAAACAAATGTATGCTGTTTTCATCCTTTCGAACTTATTAGATATAATTGAGTCACTAGTTAAGAAATTAAATCTGATGCGTTGTGTTTTAACAGATGTACCTGACCTAAACTGTTGAATGTGTGTGAGGGAAAGTTCTCATGTATTTATACATTAATGCAAACTGAGAAAATAAAGAGTATTTTAATTTGATTTGTTCCCCAAACAAGACAAGTATGTCCAACCTATTCACGGCTGCAATATCGTCTGCTTAAAAGTGTCGTCTGCTGTTTTTTCAAAGTCATATACATGTATTGGACATTTTCACAGAAATAAACATAATGACGAGTGGCAAACAGCTTAAATCCAGATCAGACGCCGCGTAACGCGACGTTCTATCTGAGTTCAAACTGCTTGCCGATATAAGCTAAGTCCTAATTTTCCCTCCCTATAACAATACCCTCCGAATAACGCACACAAATATGTGTACACCTTTGGGTGTTGTTGTAGAAAGGGAGCACTGTATTATTAGTCTGCATTTCCGTTACTCATAAAACTTGTTATCATATTTAAAATACAGTCAGACTTAAGCAATATAGATTTCTAAATATTTCCGAAGACATGTGATTTCTCACTGAAAGATGCAAATAATGCAGAAACCCCACGTTGAAGCTTACTGTATTAATTATGCACTCATGTGTCTAAATGATTACCAGTCTTCTATGCTTCGTTCGACTGTGTATACATACATGTAGATGTAATTTCACGAATCTGCCTCTGAATGTATAATATACAATTCTCTTTAGAGTTTCTCTTCTCGAAAATTCATATCTAATCTTTCACAGGGTTATAGTCTAAAATATTTCATCATACAATTGGGGAAACTGTGTTTCCGGTTGTTGCATAGATGCCAACTCAGCGCAAAATCAGTGTAATAAAATGTAGATAGTAACATTTTATTGAATGTTGAAAATGTGTTTTACTTTTAATGTCAAAGTTATTTGCAGCCATTTCAGACACCGGTCTGGTCTGGCTCCAAACTGTTTAAATTGAAATGAACATCAAGTTCTAGAGCACAAACGAGATTTTTGGATCAAAATATTGCACTCTGGAATCTACTGATGAGGGAGTATATTGTGAGTGCCTTGTCCGTTCGTGCCTGTGTCCACTGGTGACCAACCGTATATTGTGCATTTTCGCCTAGCACCTTACTACAACCTTTGGAAACTTAAATGGTTTTTGACCATTACCATTCCACTTATATCACAAAACTCCGATTTTACCTTGGCCTTGACTTACTTTTGACATAGAAAATATTCTATGTTTATTGTCAAGCATGCCTACGAGGGTCTATGCACTCGGTAGGACAGTAGTGGAAATAGCTGAATGAATATCTACCACAGGGCACATGGGTGTAGAAAGTGTTCATATTCTTCAAGGAGGTACATGTATATAGAAAAGAAGTGAAAATGCATTTCTGTTGGGTACTGGGTTAAGTAGAATGCTCCATTGAGGTGCTACTTTACTATCCTCGGCCAAAAAATCTTTTTTCTTGACACCATATAAATTGTGTATCGACGTTGTTGAATATTATCAAATTTAAAAACAAGTGATAGAACTCGGTAGTTCTTGCAAAAAGTGAGGGCAAATCTTACAATATTTGAAATCACACAGCGATCTAGACCAGACGCCAAGTTTCTTGCTGTCCGTTCAAGATTACATACAGATACGGCAAATACTATGATAACGTAATGGCTTGACCCGTTAAGACTCGATATCTTGAAGAATATATTGAATAAACTCTATTAAGTGTGCTTATTTGACAATTTAAGTGTACAAATCCTCTCATAACCAATTCTTGGCCACGATTCGATAATTAGTTGGGGCATAGGCAAATAGTGAAGACTCTGATCAGACGCCGCATAATGCGGCGTCTGATCAGAATCTTCACTGTTTGCTGATAGGAATGTCAATATAAAACAAAACGAAAATGAAAATTTAAACCAGGTACCCCTTAGTTACAGAAATTGACTAATCCAATTAATAAGCATGGAAGAATCAACTGGGTGCAAGTGACGAAAGCTGGGAGCCAGTCTCAAATGTAAGAGAATTTTCTCTCATGTCAATTCTATGTGAATAGAATTTGGTAAGTTTTATAACCAAAATCGTATACTAAACGACCAGGGTACACATTTTTGGACAGTCCTAACGCCTATTTATTTTCCTAGAAATCAAGAAAATCTAATTTTGAAAAAGAAATAAAAAATACCAGCAGACGGATAATACGCAGCAGACGTTATCCTGGATGAGAAAGGTTGGAAAGGAGTCGGCTTAGTGTGCACAGTGCATCAGAAGCAAATATCTTGGCGCGTGCCGTAAAGCCTTCAATCTCACATAAGTTATGACAATTCCCACGTGCAGTCATAACATGCAATAAAAGCTTTTATCAACCCATCCCGTCATGACTGTCGTTCGCAAACAGTTTTGATCCAGATCAGACGCCGAGTTTCTCGGCGTCTGATCTAGATCCAAACTGTTTGAAACTGCATATATGGAAGTTTTCTTTAATTTAAATGTCTATATATTTTAATTAAAAATAGCAGACGACAAATTTGAAAGCAGACGAGATTGTAGAAGGGGAAGGGTGTACTGATATATTGATGACTGATAGATTGTTAGGTACAGATTGTCTAGACTCGAGACTTCGTTTGTACAGTGGAGAAGACGTTATTCTTTCCCACTTAGACACAAACAAAACGCAAACGCATTGAAGTAAAATATGAAAATGACAACATTTTGGCAATTCCGAATATTATTTGCAATCTGAATAGCAAACAGTTGGAAGCCTGATCAGACGCCGGGTTACCCGGCGTCTGAATTGGCTCCGAAATGTTTGCAACTGAGATAATGATTTAAGCATAAACGCGTTTATTGGGAAAGAATAACGTCCTCTCCACTGTGCACCCAAGTGAATCATGCAGTCTTGGTTTTTGCCAAGAAAGTTTATCCTAGATTTTATCACAAAATGCTGTCTGCTTAACATCTTTTAAAAATCTTATTGCGTTTTTGCATAGTGTTTGCTGCTTGTTGTCATAATTCAAACTTTTTGCAAAGTGGTATTTTAACATATTTTGTGGTGGAAGTGTTACATGGAACATTTCACGCTTGTTTGAATGTTCAAAACAAAAACTAGATCAATCGTATACTGATTAAAACAATTATCGAAACTCTTTGATCCAGTAACAGAACTTATAACATAACAGACGGCGTGAGCGTTGAATAACACCCGTTGTTTAAATGTCATATATAACTAGTTAAATAACTATGCAAATGAGGTACGCCACGACGTCGTTACTTATGACGTCATTAAAATGCGTTCTATGCGTTCAATTTCCAACGTCTTCTTTCCATCGTGTAGATTCAATCATGGAGAAATTACAGATTTTTGGTGTAATTAATCAATATTAGATCTACATGAAAGTGCTTATCAATACATATAATAGCATAAACATTATGCTAGTGAACGGGGTTAATTTGGAACAACTTTTTTCCTGTATATATCTACTTATATCGCGCGTAGCATTCACTTGACCTCAAAGGCTGCGATAAATAACTTTTCTAGAATGCGAAATTGCTATACGATATTAAGTAGATAGGTTACTACTGTTTGTTCCTATTTCTTCTTTTTATATATATAACTTATAGGAATAGTTTGTATCTTTACTGATCTAGTAGTTTCTTAATTATCAGCTTGAACTTTCATGTACAGTATTAACTCTCTATTACTACCACTATATTACATGTACGTTATTTATTTGGTATTTTGGGGCATGTGGCTATTTTGGGCGGGAAGAAGGTAAAACAGAAAGCTCCCTTAGGAGCTTTCTGTTTTGCTTTCACCTTGCTTTCGGCTATCGCATATCGCTCTGTTTATGAACCAGATTTCGTTTGGTGGTAAAAATTGAGAGTTTTTACTTTGTATAAATGTGACTTTGATGTTAGGATTGTTTATTAGTTGCATATTTTTCTATCTACTTTATGATATTGTCACTGTTTTTCCGTATACTATATGTATGTACAGTGAACCCTCTCTATTTAGCAGCCGCTAGATTGTGTTGATTGTTTGGGGCAGGTGACTGTTTTGAGAGGGTGACATGTAATTCGCTTTCTGCTTTACTTTCACCTTGCTTTGGCAGTCGCCTGCTTCTGGTATAGCTATTTTGTGTGTTTCGGTGACTGTTGTAGAGAGGTTTTACTGTATATGACGTTTTGACGTTAATGCGCCAAAACGTCTACAGTATTTGTTTATCGTTACGTCATCAAATTATATACTTATTCCTTGAAAAAGCCTAACGGCGAAACGTTGGAAGATAATTTAATTCGTGTTGGTGTTGTTATTTTTCTTATAAAAAGAATATAACATTCGTGTTAATAATTTATTGGATTTATCAAACTCGTCGTTTTAGAAAACGATAAAAACTCGACAAAGCCTCGTTTTTATCGTTTTCTAAAAGACTCGTTTAATAAATCCAATAAATTATGAACACTCATGTAATATCCTTAAATATACACACCGTGATTAACAAAACATGCGACTTGTTCTACAATGTCTTGTATCAATATTAATGATATTTTGAAGCTTGTAGTTTCTGGTAATAATGTAAGAACTCACTGCTCCCTAAAACTTCAAATTATAAATTTTAGTTTCCAACAAAGTCTATTTCATTCTTTTTTTCTTTAAAAAAAGTACCAAGTTGATTTGAGAATGTCGTCCTCACTGTACAGCGGAGAAGAAGTTATTCTTTACCGTTTAAACGCAATCGCAATTCAATAAAATATATTTTAAAAAAACTGCAATTTTTGTCATTTCTCATGATTTATTTTAATCTAAGTGGCAAACTGTTTTGAGCCAGATCAGACGCCGGGTTACCCGGCGTCTGATCTGGCTCCAATCTGTTTGTATTTGAAATAATAGTTTTAGCGTAAACGCGTTTATTGGGAAAGAATAACGTTTTCTCACATAACTACCCCTGTTTTCTATAACGAATAGCGATGACGAACATCCTTATCTCTAACATGTGTAAGATCACTTTGATGGAGTCACTATAACGTCACTATTTATAACGGCGTTTTGACGTCACCGGGTTCCAAAAAAATGCATATTGCTTAAAAAATTGCTTAATTGCTTAAATCGTTGGTAATGTGAGAAAAAGAATCTGTCACTCGTCGATGTTTAAGACAAGTTGATCTCAAACTCGTCTATAATAGAAAAGTTATTAAGCTCGCCAAGGCTCGCTTAATAACATTTCAGTTCTAGACTCGTTTGAGATCAGCTTGTCTTAAACATCGACTCATGACAGATACTATATTTCTCCACTGTAAGAATAACGTCTTCTCCGCTGTACATATTACGATAAATACAAATGTAAATGTATATATTCCTCCTAAGTTTGTTTAGTGTATTGAAAAAAGAAGTTTATATCAGCACACTTGCTAAACATTCGTCTGCTGGTCGTAAATTAATTTATATTAGAAAACAGTTTTGATCCTGATCAGACGCCGAGTTACTCGGCGTCTGATCAGTATCCAACCTGTTTTGCCTAAATCTCCAATTTTCTTTATGATATAAACAAATAAGATTATTTTGAATGACAAAAAATTGCAGACGACGTTTTTAAGCAGACGAGAATTTGGCGGGAAAATGAGTTAATATCAACCATCAATCATATATTGCAGGACTGTTGCCAACTACATCGTGTGGAGAATAATTACGAAACAGTTTGATGCCATGGAGAAGTTGAATCTGATGAGACTCGAGTTCAGAAAGGTGAGTGAGTGAGTGATTTGATGGTGGGGTGGTTGCATCTAGTTTGAAAGAGAGATAGAGATGCAGATAAAGATAGAGAGAGAGAGAGAGAGAGAGAGAGACAGACAGACAGACAGACAGAGACAGACAGACAGAGAGAGACACAGAGACATACAGAGAGGCAGAGAGATAGAGACAGAGAGACATAAAGACAGAGATACAGGGACAGAGCGAGACAGAGAGACAGAAAGGGAGACATACAGAGAGACAGAGAGAGGCAGAGAGAGAGAGAGACAGAGAGCGACACACACACAGACTGAGACATGTTGTAAGAGGAAAGGACAGAGGGAGACAGAGACGGGAGAGAGACAGAAAGAGAGCGGGACAACCATCAGACACACATTCAGATATACAAATATGAACAGTCGGAGAGACACCTCTCAACTAAACACGTTTTGTCTACCGTTCACAAAAGAAGGCATGAGCAAGGTGTATATACTGTGATAAGACGCCGTTGTTTGAGGCCTCTGGTCGCATTCTGCACTGTTTGCTATTGTATATTCTATGATCTGAACAAATTGTCTTTCACGACTGTAAATCGTATAGTGAAGATGTGATTATTTCTAGTTTAATCAAAATTAAGCGCAATGTACTAATTAGTCATAGGTAGAAATAGTAGGTAAAATATTTCTTGAAAATTCTGACGATGTCTTTTTTAATTTGAGTGACAAACAGTTTGGAACCTGGTCAGATACCGAGTTACCCGGCGTCTGATCTGGCTAAATAATTATTGCATGAACTAATTTAGCACAAAAGCGTTAATTGGTAAAGAAGTCCGTGTTCTCAACTGTAGTTCTAGTGTCTTACAGTGGAGAATCTGTTATTCTTTCCCAATAAACGCGTTTACACTAAAACTATTATTTACAATACAAACAGTTTGGAGCCAGATCAGACGCCGGGTAACCCGGCGTCTGATCAGGCTCCTAACTGTACCCGGCGTCTGATCAGGCTCCTAACTGTTTTCCACCAAGATAAACATGAATTATCAGAATTGTCTAAAAGTTGTTCTTTTCTACGTTTTAGTGCTTTGCGTTTGCGTACGTTTGCGTTTAAACGGGAAAGAATAACAGATTATCCACTGTACGCAGAAACCATGGGCCCGTTTCATAAAACTTAGTACGCCAAAAACGGTCAAAAGTTAAAACTTACAAATACTTTTCATTTCTCATCATGTCTTGTGACATCTCTTTGGAATCGTCTTTTCAAGACGATTCCAAAGAGATGTCACAATACATGAATAGATGGAGAAATAAATAATAATTCAGACTTTTATAATCTGACTTACGACAACACTTATCGTACGAAGTTTTATTAAACGTGTTATGAAACCTGTTATAAAACAGGTGTTTGAGCATTTTAAATACGTTCTGCAGAAGGCAATCTTACAGCATGAAAATGATGCTTTCTCACCTCTACGTAGTGAGACTATAGAAGAGAGAAACATACATGGCTTTTTATTTGGTTAACTCTTTGAACCCTAGTCACGCATATATGCGTCATTTGCAAACAACGTATATATGAGGAGTACACTTGTCCTATACTAACAGTGTAGACCTTGATCAGAGGGCTCCTTGATCAGGGTCAACACTGTTTGTAATTTTGACATATATTGTAAAAATCAACCCTAAAAAGTAAAACTGGACTAGACTCAATATTAGAATTGACCTTTTTAGGTTTCAGGTAGAACATGTTTAAGAAGGAATTTGTGGCTGAACAGACGCACAGCAAATATTCGTCAGTTCAGGGTCAAAGTGTATGCCGGTCGACGTACATGTAATTAGGTACCTTTAACCCCTTCACTGTCGTGACGTCATCAATTTTAAACAATTGTCGTCTGCTTTTATTTCTTAAACTTTAATTTTTGCTAGTTTGACTTAAGAAATAATTAAATGAGTGTCAAACAGTTTGGATCCTGATCAGACGCCGCGTAACGCGGCCTCTGATCAGGATCCAAACTGTTTGCAAAAAACTTTTGTGCTCGGGGTAAGGCAGTGAAGGGGATAAGATAAGCATTGAGCGGTTGAAAGCAGACGGGGAGATAGTGGGGAATAGTAACTCTTTGGATATCTTTCATGATTATCTGGTAGGCCCTAAAAAGGGCCGTTTGTTTTTTTCCAAGTGGAAACATCTAGAGTGGAATCTCCATGTAAACGTCTTCCATCTCCTCGTCGGAAGTGACGTCATCATCAGTGTCGCTAAAACCGTCATTGATAATAACAAGGACTTCAAAATACAGCCTCCATCTCAGATCTTGGATATCTGCAGCCAGGTCCCTGATGTATTCGTACAAGACATTGATGACCCCTTCCATGACACCCATTCTCAACGTTTGACTGTAAACGAAATGGGACAGGTTCTGCATACGGGCAGCATCTCGCCGCAGAACTGCATCATCTAGACGCTTTTCCAAGATGGCGATCTGGTTGCAGGCTTTCAAGAACTTCTTCTCCAGGTTCAAGACTTCTCTCTGCATATCAGCTCTGGTTCTTGGAGTTTCCATTGCGATTTGTTCTGTAATATGTTTTCCCGGTGTAGACTGTTGTATGGCTTAATTGAGAATGACCAACATTTTCCACACTGATTCTCATCCTTGAATCCATATGAGTGTTACTTTCTGTTTTCGTGTACTAGTCACGTGTCAATTACGATGTGTCAATTACGATGTCCCTTTGCTGCTGAGCCCCTTGTCGGGAACAGGGCAAGGTGTAAAGAAGCCCCTTTCGCGCATATTTAGGTGTGAAACAGCGAGTCCTTTTACTGTCATTGCGTCATCTGGTTTAAACTAATTAATTGTCGACTGTTTTTATTTCTAAAATTTCAATTATATGTATTTCGACGTAAGAAATATCGAAATGGATGAAAACAGGTTGGATTTTGATCAGACGCTGCGCAACGCGGCGTTTGATCAAAATCCAAACTGTTTGCAAATAATAATTGTACACCGTAAAAGGCAAGGAAAGCTTCTACACTTAATCAACCTTAGTTTGGCTGTTTTAATGTTTTAATTTTATTACTTTTTTGTCAATTTCTTTTCATAGTTGTTGTAGTTTATTAACTGAAGATACATCAATTGTCGAGACAAGTACTTTGGTCGCGAATTTCCATTTAATTTGATACAGTTTACAAAGATATGTCGCATTTTGTAAAGTGATTGACACTCTTTTCCC
The DNA here is from genome assembly GCA_922989275.2 of Gari tellinella. NCBI lineage: Eukaryota > Metazoa > Mollusca > Bivalvia > Cardiida > Psammobiidae > Gari > Gari tellinella. Next base: position 20,943,067 of record OV277870.1, on the reverse strand, counting down.
AATTTTGGCTTTATCTTGTTCTCCATTCAAAATGCCTTTGTCTTAATCGACTTAACTCTTTGAACCCTAGTCCCGTATATAGGCGTCCTTTACAAACAGTGTACATGTGAATAGTACACTTGTCCTATGCAAACAGTGAAGACCCAGATCAGAGGGCTCCGAAAGGAGCCCTCTGATCAGGATCTTCACTGTCTGTCATAGTGCCAAACATTGACAAAAACAACCATTAAAAGTCAGAAATGGACTAGACTAAAACGGAAGCTGAAATTTTCCATTTAAAGCTTTAGGGAGGAAAGAGTTAATGAAAGTACAAGCATACAGGTTCCGACAAGTAACACAAAAATGTTCAAAGTACTATTGGTAATAATTTGCATAATGATGATGATTGATATAATAATTATATTTTTTGTAATTATAATTATAATAATAATAATTGTAAAAATAAAACATGTTATAATAATAATGATAATAACAATGCTGAATATAATGATGGTTGTAATAAAGTTCTTATTATAAAAAAGATAATGATAATTTTGATAAATGATGAAAATAAAACACCAACAACATCAGCATCACGACCAACAAAAAATCACAGTATTGTTATTGATAATCATTACAATAATCATCGTGAAAATGGTAATATTAATAATAGTTTAGTTTAAACATATTTTATTTCCAAATTGTTTTACAGGAAAAGGGGTTGGACCACAAGTTCTACCAACTTAGAATCGGCCCTTCCCCTACAGTTTCACAAATAATACAAACACTATTGGAGAGGGAGAGAGAGAGAGAGGAGAGGGAAAGAGAAAGATAGAAAGAGATAGAGAAAAAGAGAGGTTGCTTGTTTACAGGTGACACCACATAATCTTGATAAGAATAATCAATTTGATAGATGAAAACACAAAGCTAAATTATCCATCAGTGCATGTTAAGCTGTCTCTAAATAATAATAATTATAATAGTAATAATAATAGTAATAATAATAATAATAATAATAATAATAATAATAATGTTAAATAAAATAAATAATAAAAATTATAATAATAGTAATACATGTAATAATTATAATAATAATATCATCATCAGCGTTTTCAACAACAACAAAAATATTCTTAAAACCAAAACCGGTAATAGTTATACATGTAGTAATATAAAATGATGATGATGACAATGATTATACTGACGATTATAATAACAACAATAATAACATCGTATTTGACTACAACAATAATAATAATGATGATATTAATACTATTCATTAAAACAACATCACCATCAACAGCAATAGTAATAATGATAAAAATTATAATAATAATAATAATAATGATTTAATCATTATATGTATCATAATATTGATAATTTATTGATAAATCATTGAAGAAGAAAAAACCTCCTCAACAACTGCAAGTGCTGCTGTTACTACTACTACTACTACTACTTCCACTATCACTTTTTCTACTTAAACTACAGTGGAGAATCTGTTATTCTTTCCCAATAAACGCGTTTACGCTAAAACTATTATTTGCAACAAATAGTTTGGAGCCAGATCAGACGCCGGGTAACCCGGCGTCTGATCAGGCTCCAAACTGTTTGCCACCAAGATAAACAAGAATTATCAGAATTGTCCAAAAGTTGTTCTTTTCTACGTTTTAGTGCTTTGCGTTTGCGTACGTTTGCGTTTAAACGGGAAAGAAAAACAGATTCTCCACTGTAATACAGTCACAACTATCATTAATTTTACTTCCACATCTTCTTCTATTGCTGATATTTATACTACAACATTACAACAACAACAACTTCTACCACCACCACCACTTCTTTTGCAACTTCAACTACTGCTACATGCACAACCACTACATCATCTATTTTTGGTACTCTTACTACGCCATATTACAGCTATAACTCCTGCTACGTCTACTACCAAATCTATTTCTACTACTTCTACTCTACTTATACGTCTACATCAACTACCATTACTATTACTACTTTAACAAGTACTGCTTCAACTACTTTTTCATTTTCTGCTGCTACAATTTCTTCCCCCATGACCACTACATCAACTAGGTACTACTACAACTACAATGGCTACTGCACTAAATACTTATTCTTCTACTACTACTTCTGCTTCAACTACTGTAACTACTACTACTACAACTGCTACTACTACAACTACAACAACAACTACTACGACTGCTACTTCTACTACAACAACTACTACTGCTACTACTACTTCTACTACTACTTCTGCTTCTACTACTACTACTACTACTACTACTACTACTACTACTACTACTACTACTACTACTGCTACTACTACGTTTGCTTCTACTACTTCTACTACTACTACTACTACTGCTACTACTACGTTTGCTTCTACTACTTCTACTGCTACTTCTATTACACTTATAATAATAATACAACAACAACTACTACTACTACTACTGCTACTACTACTTCTGCTTCTACTACTTCTTCTATTACTGCTGCTTCTTCTTCAACTACTACTTCTACTACTTCTTCTACTACTTCTACTACAACTACTACAATTTCTACTACTACTACTACTACTACTACTTCTACCACTACTACTACTACTACTACTACTACTACTACTACTACTACCACTACCATTACCACTACCACTACTACTACTACTACTACTACTACTACTACTACCACTACCACTACCACTACTACTACTACTACTACGATTACTACTACTACTACTACTACTACTACTACTACTACTACTACTACTACTACTACTACTACTACTACTACTACTACTACTACTACTACTACTACGATTACTACTGCTACTACTACTACTACTACTACTACTACTACTACTACTACTACTACTACTACTACTACTACTACTACTACTACTACTACTACTACAACAACTACTACTACTACTACTACTACTACTACTACTACTACTACTACTACTACTACTACTACTACTACTACTACTACTACTACTACTACTACTACTACTACTACTATCACTTTTTCTACTACTACTACTATCACTTTTTCTACTTGAACAATTTAATTGATGATGATGGTTATGATGATGATGAGAATAAAAGGAAGGATTTCAAATTTGCATTTTTGAAGTGCGATTTTACGAATCGTACCTTAACCCCATAGCCTGTTTCTAGTGTTGCTGACCTGCGACTACTTAAAGCAGGCTATAAGTAAAGCAGAATGCGCCTAAAGGCGCATTCTGCTTTACTTTTAGCTTTCTTTAAGCTACTTATAAACTGGAGAAAAAAAATCCGAAGATTTAGGAAAAATCAGGAGAAATGGCAGCCCTGACTTTCTGTGACTTCTTAATACCAGAGGTGTGAATTTTGACAACCCTTGTATACTGTCAATTTATGACACTATAGGGGAACTTCGGAAGGGGGCACATCTGAACAGATCTAATTGACATGTGTATTCCAGAGAGTCTGAACAAAACTAATTGACACGTGTATTCTAGAGAGTAGTATGCTTTACAATTTATTATATAAGCGCGTTTTCGCAAAAAAATAAGTCATATCTAACATTGATACTGCCTATATCACTTCTACGTAGACAACCTCAGCACTCAGTATGCCATTTCAAGGAGTAAATACACTTGTTCCAGTCTTCATCTACAGGATAATACTGCACAAGAACCTTAGCAAGGCTAAAGTCCAACTTGACCTACTGAAGAAGAAGTTACAAGGGCTGAGATGGCGATACAACCAAGCCAAGACTAGAGATGTTCGTTATCTTGAACGAAGCCTCGCCATCCAGATTGACGTCACAGAGGGCATGCGCAGTATGATTTACGAGTACGCCCGAGATTGTGCGGACAAACTCAGCAACATCTACTTTCGCTACCACAACCTCATCGTCATTTTCCCCGTCGACTTTGATGACGAAGACAACGATCGCCCTGATGAAGACGATGATGATAACCTTGACGCCGCTGCTGAAGTTTTAGCCGATGTCACACGCGTCTGACGCCACTGAGACTTGAAAGAGACTCAATTAAAAACGGTCCTTTTCAGGACCAACAAATTCTTTAGAAAGATATATCCCTCAAAGAGTTTCCCCTGATTTTGATTCATGTGATAGTAACTAATCGGTTTAGAAGTAGCGGTAGTTGTAGTAGTATGTTCTTTTAGTGCAATGGAGAAGAATGTTGCCGTTCCCGTCTAAACGCATTGAAAAGAATGCATAGAAATTGCCACTTTTGAAAATATTATCGAGTAGTTCTTATCTGAACTACAAACAGCTTCGAGCCTGATCAGTTTGAAAGACTATATTATTTACTATCTACATGTATCTGAAAATATTAGAATACTTGAAAACACAGGCATAATTTGTGACTCTATTAGCTGGGCCTTTAAACCTTTTTTCCACTGCCTGTTTTCTTGTTTTGAAGACAGGTAACCGCTTAAAATAGGTTGACAATAAAGCAGAAATTGCCTTAAAGCGCATTCTTGTTTACTTTCAGCCAGATCTAAGCTACCATCTGCTAGACTATAGAGCACATTACTTGTGATATATAGTCTATGAATTTGGAACTGTTTTCTTTGGAAGGGGAATAAAATAAATTGCGTAAATATGAATGAGTATCTTTTAAATAAAGGGTTACACAATTTACCCGATAGTTTTAATGTTTAAGGTTTGGCACGTTTTGATGTCGTATCAAAAACCAAAACAAACCATCGACTGGTCTGAATTTAAAATTGTATTATTGAGCTATTGCTTTTTGCAGTAACGTCTTCGTGTGATTATGAATGCAGTAAATTAAGTAGGGATCCGCAGACTGCCAACGTTTGGATAACCGTTTTTACACTGAATTTGCCATTTGCATTTGTCACCCAAGGTTTTGCATTTACTTTAAGAAATAGTAGTATTTCTTATAAATACAACAGGCATAATTATACGTGTTTTACTTACCTTGTTGGGATTTGTTTTGCAATGAACTTGTATATCATGTGCTAAAACAATTATTTCGACTGCAAACAGTTTGGAGCTAGATCAGACGCCGGGTTACCCGGCGTCTGATCAGGCTTCAAACTGGCTGCCACTCAGATTGAAAATAAATCTTTACGCATTAAGAAAATGTGTAGTCACTTATATTGTATATGTTTATTGTACTGTTTGCGTTTAAACGGGAAATAGTCACCATATCTCAAAGGTAGCTGGGTTTATTTTTACACAATAAGAGTAACCCACATAATTATGGCTATTCCAAAAAATATGTTTGTGTGTGTTATTGCATCGCGTTTGCGTTTTGTTTCGTTTGCGTTTAAAAGGGAAAGAGTAACATTTTCTCAACTGTAGATGGCTGCTTTTCCCCGACAACAATAAGCCACGTATGGCTATTCCAAAAAGTATTTATTTGTTCATGCTGACGTCAAAACCCATTCCCCATAGCCTGTTTCTAGTTTGGAAAACAAGGTACCACTTAAATCAGGTTGAACGTCAAACAGAATGCGCCTCAAGACGCCTGAAGCTTTATTTTAAGCCGGCTTTAAGATACCATCTGCTAAAATGTAGGACATACAAATATATGTGTTATGGTTTATATCCATAACTGTATAAAGAGGAGCCTTTTTACTCCAGAGTAGGAATAAACTTAAAATGTAAAATGGCGTAATTACGGGATAGTGGGTTAAAGCAGGATAAAAGCATCACCTACCGATAAATCTGAGAACAATTCCAAGATTTTCCTGTTTTCAAAAGTGATCATATTAGCCAATACCAAAGTTTTATTGAATGATAAACGTTGAGAATTGTGTGCAGATATATGAATATATTATACAGTCGGACTTATATCTCTACCTCGTTTAACTCAAACTATCCAATAGTTCGACATATAAACAATATTATTTCACGCTCGGTTAAGTCGAACATACCCATATTTATAAGTTAAAACGTGGCTTAGGCACGTTTTTAACTTTGAAATACGGGTATGTTCGTCAAAACCGGCCTCGAGATATCGAAGTTCGACTGTACTTCGACTCCTGATTTGGCTCCAAATTGTTTGGAATAGAAATCAATATTTTGCAAATGCTTTTTACATAAACTTATTCTGTGACTGTTTTCTCCTTGTTGTTTTTGTCGTAGTAGTAGTTTTCCTATTTCTGTTGTTGTTATATGTAGTAGTAGTTGTAGTAGTGTGTTGTAGTAATAGTAGTAGCAGCAGGAGAAGTAGAAGTAGTAGTACATGTAGTAGTAATAGCAGCAGTAGTAGTATTTTCCTGTTTTAAACACGTCGACAACAACCAGTCCATTTTAGCAGTTTAAAGCTTGTTATGTATTGCATACATTTATTGTAAATGGTTATTTAAAACTATGTTCAATGGTTTGTGTACATTTAAACAGGTTACTGAAGGTGTCAAGCAGCTAAAGCCTACAGGTCAAAGGTGTGCCGAATCAACCAACAAATATTTAGATTTAGCCACAGGTAGACTCTATGCCGAGAAAAATTTCGGACCCAGAGAAAGAGAACACGTAAGTTAACCAATTACCTCACAGATACGACTTATTACGTCTTTAATTTTTTCCTCCACTGAAGAAAATAGTTCAAAGTTGGACAGCCATGCATATTTAACTATATAAAGTTTTTCTATAATCTTGCAGATGGTAGTTTAAAGCAGGCTGAGAGTAAAGCAGAATGCGCCCTAAGGCACATTCTGCTTTATTTTCAACCTGCTTTAAACGATTATCTGTCTTCAAAATTAAAAACAGGATATAGGGTCAAGGGTTATATCAATCGGTTCTAAACACAAGTTTAGGAACAGGGTACACGAATACAGCGACGAGTATACTCGTCAATTACAAACAGTTAACCTGTTAATTAAGAATACACTTGTTTAACAATGAAGAAGACCTTACCCTTTCCCTTTAAACTAAACGTAAACCAAAGGCAAACGTATTGCAATAAATGTAGAAACTTACGCTGTTTTGCCAATTCTAACAATTCATGTTAAGCTGGGTGGCCAACAGATTAAAGCCTGATCTGACACCGGTTTACCCGGCGTCTGATCTGGCTATCAAATGTTTGCAATGGAAATATTGATTTGATCGTAAACGTGTTTATTGGGAAATACTGGTATTTATTCCACTGTAGGCAAACAGTGTAGACCTTTTTCTTCTTGATATTCCTCTCCATCAGGCATAATGTTTATGAGGAAAAAGTTGGGAGCAAGATCAGACCTTACTGCATTGCTTTATGCTTGCTTTAAGTGGCAACCTGTCTTCAACGCTAGAAACAGGATATGAGCTAAAGTGTTTGTTTGATCATGGCCTACTTCTCTCGCAAACTGACTTGTGAAATTGTGTCTGAAGTGTTTATCAAATAAAATCATTTTCAGCGATGAAATATGAAAACTAATCTCAAAACAGATAATGTGATGCATTCACGAGTTTCATAAACAAAGACATTGACTCATTGAAAAAGATGTAAAGTATTGCGATTATGTATGATACTGTAACAGTGTTGTTATGCTAAGTGCAGTGGCGCGCTCTACATTGTAATTATTCTAACATTTTTCAATTTAAGAAACCTACATGTAAACATGAATGCTGTTGAGAAGCCATTATTTTTTCGGTATTTCTCAATAAACGCGTTTATGTTCAATCATTTTGTCTATTGCAAACTGTTTAGATCAAGACCAGGCGCTTTTCCGATTACATGTGTATATAAAATCTTTAGATATATCAAACCATTAACAATTTAACAAAACTCTAATTTTCTACATTTTATTCAATCACTTTTGCGTTTCTGCACGGTGCGTATAAACAAACGATAATGACATCGTTTCCATTGTATCAACCAGTTTGAATTCTAATATTACACGAGTTACTCTGAGTCTGATTTGGATCCGAGCTGTTTGAAAATTGCAGTAAATTTGTGTTTGTCAGGAGAAAGGTTCAACTTGATAGATTAATTTACATCATGTTCTAAATAGCATTCGCGTGTTTTTATGTTAGTATAATCTAAATTCACTCATTCGTTTGATAATCTTTTGCCCACCCAATGTTTTGTTTATAAACAATGTCTCTGAATGTGAAAATCTGGTACACTCACCGATTTCAGTCTTCATGCACCCGAATAGTTTCAAAGAATGCACCTTTGTTTCGGTTGGCCTTGCAAATTATGATTCACAAAAGAGGAAAATAATCTGTGGTTGTTGAAATATTGAAGCCTAATGGCGAGTATATTCGTCATGTACAAATAATATTCCTGTACAGTGAGTATTTGTCCTATGCATGCAAACATTGTAGACCCAGTGTAGATCAGAAGGTCTGCACTGTTTGCCATTTTGCAATTTATTGCAGAAAATAAACCTAAATAGCTATTAGCGTGTCCATTTAGGTAGTAATGATTATACAGCGGAGAAGATAGAGCGCTCCCTTTCTACAACGGCCACATCAGCAACGATTCCCTCCTTACAAAGACGCTTGCCGCAGATCCCGAAACAAGAAATTTTGTCCAACCTTTTTCCGTCTGCAATATCTTCTGCTTAAAGTTGTTGTCTGCCGTTTTTCTCAAAATTACATATTGGGCATTTTGACATAAACCTTAGTGACATGTGACAAACAGCTTGAATCCAGACCAGACGCCGCGTTACGCGGCGTCTGATCTGGATTCAAGCTGTTTGCAAATGTGAGTCAATTTAGCTCCCTAGAACGATTCCCTCCGAACAACACACACAATATGTGTCTCCCATTGGGTGTCGCTGCAGAGAGGGAACGCTGTATTCTTTTCCAAAATATATATTCTTTCCAATATCAGACGTCGGTTAACCCGGTTCCAAACCTTTTGCCACTTAGATTAAATGAATTGTTAGAAATTATAATTTTCTACGTTTTATTGCGTTTCGTTTGTGTTTAAATTGGATATGACAGAAAACAGTGCAATCATTTCTAGGACGAAATGTTTGGTCTTACCTGCTTGTAAATGTCTATTTGCTTGGGAATATTGTTTGCAAATGACACTTTCTTGGTTTAGATTGTTTACAAATGCCTTTGTAAATATACATCTATAGTAATACCCTTGAGTTGCTAAACACAGTTTTGTTGTAGTCTACATTGTTGATGTCATTTTCTGATTTCTTTGTCTTCCCTGTTTGCTAAAACACCTTTGAAAATTTCACTATATAACTCTATGTTAAACTGTGACCCCCGGGGCGGGCCAATTTTTACCCCAGGGGCATAATTTGTACAAACTTGATAGAGGACTTTTTGATGATCCTATGTGCCAAATATCTAAGCTCTGGCCCTCATAGTTTTTGACGAGAAGAGTATATACATTGTTATACACGCGTCATGCTTTAAAAAGGCATCTGTCTGTTCAGACAGTCTTTAAGGCAGAACGTCTATAATAAAATCCGACCAATATCAGTAAAAACCGGTACTTTGTGTAGAGCGATAGACCATTCTCGTGCATTGTTCGGTACGGCCGTCAGTTGATGAGAATGGTCTATCGCTCTACAAAGACCTTGACCGAAATTGACCCAATCTCATTGGGGGCGTTCTACCTTAAGGAGTTTATAACGTATAACTTCAAGTGATTTTCTAGTGTATGTGATCTATTTTTTCAGATGCTTGATATGATTAGCTATTTACGGCGTATTTTCCGAGACATCATTAAAACGGCAGAATGGATGGACAGTAAGACAAAGGAATATGCATTGAAAAAGGTGAGTAGACGAAAGTGAAAGCATTGGACGAAAAAATGTAGGGATTTTAGAAGGCAGGAAACATGGACTGGTTACAAACACAGGGAAAAAAACATATCAAACAATGGATACGTTAAATAAAAAGTTAAAAACACAGGCGAAGAAATTATATATGAATAAAAATTAAGATTCATACATAAATAGGGCTATCTTAAATATCTTATAAAATCCTAATACAGTAAACACTCGATTCTACGAACTAGCGTTACTTCGAACATACCCATATTTCAAAGTTAAAACGTGGCTTAGCCACGTTTTAACTTTGAAATACGGGTATGTTCGACTTAAACGAGATCGACTTATCAAAATTAAACTTACGAAATACTGGAAAGATCGATTTAAGCGTGTTCGTAGTATCGAGTTTCGACTGTATTTCCAAATTTTCAAGCGTGGATTTAGGAATCGTACCTTTTATCCTTTCATTGCGAGGCTCTATAACACTAACATAATTATACAAACAGTTCGGATCCAGATCAGACGCCGCGTGTTGTAACCAGTGCATCTTTTGATCAACCCAGTATACTGAAAGGTTTGCACTGGCTGCCAGTACGTGCAAGAATAATGTTCAAAGTACTTGTGACAGTTTTTCGCATTGTTCATGGAACAGCGCCAGTATATCTACGCTCACTCCTCACTCAATCACGGGGTCACTACAAGCTTAGACAATCATCTGATATCAAATTTGTTGTCCCCAGAAACAGAACAAAGTTTGCTGATAGGTCAATCACTGTGGTTGGTCCAAAGTGGTGGAACTCTCTTCCAAAAGACTTAATTAAAATCAATCTCAAATGAAAAAGATTTCAGAAGAAATCTCAAAACATATCTACATGTATTTGAAAATGTATATTAAGTAGAATATGAAGTGCTTTTAAAGACTGTATATAAAATGTATAGATCTATATAGACTTACTGTGTAAAGCGCAGATGAATATATTTAATAATATCTGCGCTATAGAAATGACATTGAATTGAATTGAATTAAAGCGGTGTCTGATCAGGATCTAAACTGCTTTACACCCATATCAATGTTTCCTAAGTAAATCACGCATACAAATACAACATTTAAAAGTCTGAGTAGAAATACGAAGATTTCAGAAAAAATATCCTTAGGTCCGGAGAAATTAAGAAAAAATCAGAAGATTTCGAATGGCAGCGCTGATGATTGCAAAAACATGAAAATCACAGTCAGAAATCAGTATAGTTACTCTTTTGTCCGTTCTGGATCGATCCCCAAACTCTTCTGCACATGCAAGATAGACTGTGCTCACGTTTTACATATGACAGGGCTGCCATAAGTTGATCATAAAAATCCTAAGATTTCAAATTTTCAAATTTTTCAGACGCAATTGTACTAATCGTACCTACATGTATACCCCACAGTCTGTTTCTTTTTTTGAAGACACATGACTGCTTTCCTCAGGTTGAAAGTAAAGCAGAATGCGCCTAAAGGCGCATTCTGCTTTACTTTCAGCCTGTGGAAAGCTACGGTCTGCTAGGATACTTAGGAAAAATCCGCAGAAATGGCAACCCTGATATGATGGTAATTGTATCTGACTCTGTTCAATACTGTCTCACAGTTCTACTACCAGGGGACCAATCAACCAATGGTATAAGGCTTTAACCGCAACATTGTCGTCTGCTGAAACGTTTTCGTCTGTATTTTTAACACATTTATATGTCTATTCAATTCTTCCATGATTATATATGGGATTAGTCCATTTGTTATGTAATAGGTGCCTGTTCTAAATTTTCATTTTCGTTTTTGTCTTAAATTCAAATTCCTATCAGCAAACAGTGTAGACTCTGATCAGATGCCGCATTATGCGGCGTCTGATCAGAAACTTACACTGTTTGCCTATGTCCCTTTTATGGGACGCTAGACACAAATGGGTTAAAGGAATAATTTTTATTATGTTTGAATAGAGTGACGAACTGAGTAAATACATAGTAGAAAACGTTATTTTTTCCCGTTTAAACGCAAACGAAACGCAAACGCAATACACTAAAATGTAGAATCTAACACGTTTTTGACAACTCTGACTTTTCATTTTTATACGAGTTGCAAAGAGTTTGGGGCCTGATCAGACGCCGGGTTACCCGGCGTCTGATCTGGCTCCAAACTGTTTGTACTGGAAATAATAGTTTAAGCGTAAATGCGTTTATTTGGAAAGAATAACGTTTTCTCCACTGTATGAGTAACACACAGTTTGGAACCATTTTCAAGAAAATGAAGAGCATTTTAACTTTACCTTAAACAATGTAGTATTGTTTCTCATATGTCATCTGCAATAGATGTCAAGAATGATTGAATGTTATTTTAGCACAATGAACTTAAACGCGAATGTCAATAAATTTGGATCCTGATAAGACGCCATGTTACTCGGTCTTAGCATGCGGCATTATAACCCATTTAATGCCGATAAAGTATTTACTAGAAATTTTGCAAACAGTATGGACCCAGATCAGACGCTAAGTACGCTCGTATAGCGGCGTCTTTTCTTGATCCCAAAATTAATATGTCACCCAAATAGCGTGTCAGCAAACATTAAAGTCAAGAAGTCAATTTCGGAATTAAAGTGACAGATAGACCAGACGATGCTAACCCTAAAATCGCTAAACTTGATCATCTATTTCAACCCTTAATACGCCATAAGATTGTTTGCTTTAATACCGTGATCTGCACAGCAGTTTCAAAGCTACAGTTAAGACAAACTGACTGAAGAATTATCAAAATGATAATCAAACAGTTTGGAACCTGATGAGACGCCGCGTCACGCGGCGTCTCATCAGGTTCGAAGCTGTTTGCAAAGTCGATTGTAGTCGATTGCGGTAAATGGGTTGACTTTTGAGTTCAATGTTACTGTGGCGCGAACGACCACCTGATGTCTGCATCTTGTGGATCTCTTGGGAAATATTGGCGTCTAGTTATGCCACGATATGACCGCCAGATAAGTTATTGTCGCTATATTGTAATTATATTATATCGACAATGCATCATCAGTATTGTTCCCCCCGAAATGTAGTGTTTTGTTACAAAGGGAAAGGCGTTTTTGGTTCCCAATAAATGCGTTAGTGTTATATATAACAATACATATTCATATATTGTCAATTGCAAACAGAATGGAGCAGGTCGAGATGCCTAGTAAACTCGACAGCTGATCTGGCTCCGAACTGCTTTGTAACCAGGATTCCAGATAAGGGCGTATTTCAAGAACTAACATCTTTATTTCTGCAATAAACCCAATGGTGTCACTACTCATTAGAATCGTCTCTTCAAGACGATTCTAATGAACAGTAACACCATAGGATTTGGTGTTGAAATTAGTAAGAAACTGTTGAATTTGTTCAGTTTACTCCTTCTTATCATCTGGATGTCTGCTGTAACTAAAAGTATATCTGCTCAAACAAAATACAGTCGAACTTCGATATCTCGAACTCGGTCAAATCGCACATACCCGTATTTTAAAGTTAACTTTAAAATATGGGTTTATTCGACTTATCCGAGCATGAAATAATGCAGTTCATATGTCGGGTAGTTCGAGTCAGGCGAGTTCGAGATATCGAAGTTTGACTGTACTGTGAATCACTCTAAGAATGTACCTTTGTTTTTTAGCTGGAGAAGATGAAGTCGCTGATTGGTTTTCCAAGTTCAATCTTCAATAACACTATACTGACTGAATACTATGAACAGGTAAGGGTAAACATCCGATAGAGTGAAGCTCGTGTATAACGAACTTGGATATATAAAAATGCTGTATATAACGAAACAAGTTTTTTCCACATCTCTAGTTTACGCACATGTATAGTAGAATGGACCTTGTACGAGGGGTGTTTCATAATTAATGCAACTAGATCAATAACTTTAATAATATAAGTGCAAAATGCATGTGTGATACATCATTCAAAAGAGTCATTCTTCGCCTACACAATGGTATAATGCACAGTAAGATCACATGACTAGACAAGTTACACCATGAGCCTAAATGACCCTAAGTCAAGGGCACTGGACAGTTTTTGTGTATTTTTGAGGTAATGTTTCGAACAAATTATGATACTGTAATTACCATGACGGTTTAATTATTTAAAATAATTTTATGAAACTTTCGGTCAGATTAATTTAGACAATTATACACACATTACGCAATTTAAAATTATATCATTTCACAAAATGACAAAAATATTGGTAATATTTAACTCTTACTGAAAAAATCATAAAAAATTACACTACTGTTATGTTCAAGAGTTTTTTTTTTTTTTTAAACCTATAACACTTTTTGTTATATCAAATCGTACTATAATTGAAGTAATTGAAGCAGATGGTCATGTTTTAAAATCAAATTATAGATATACGAATCTAGAAAATTTTCATAGCGTTCGAAAATTAATGTCCAATTTTTTCATTAGCAAAATGAGAAATTTAATTTTTTTTAAAAATGAGATTTAAAACAGCTGAGCCTTTTAATTGTAATGGAATCTTATTTATATTAAAATTCAGACGTAAACTGATATATTTCAAAAACAAAGTATAGAAAGTTTACTTTTAAAAAAATTATTAGGTCAATAAGTAAAGTCTGAAAAGTGCTATGTTCTAGTGCCCTTGAGGAGGGGTCATTTAGATAAGTATTGTGATTTATCCCGTAATGTGACCAAATAGTGCATTATACCATCGTGTAGGTGAAAAATTACCCTTTCCAACGATATATCACACATGCATATTACAATTATTATATCGAAGTTATTAATGGAGTTGCATTAATTATGAAACACCCCTCGTATAACGAAGCATTGATACAACGAAATACATGTATATAGTCCAGGAGACGTCGTTATAAATGAACTTTACTGTAACCGTTATCTTAGCAGACTTGCAGAAGAGAAAACTCTACGATCTAAAATCGGTAGGAGAACTCAGATGTAGCTTTATGCCCAAAAGCTCTAATCTGATCAATCAAATGCTTGAGAACGATCTTAGACTCAAATTTAAAGCTTATGCCCTGAAATGTATCATATATAGACTCTATTGCTACATCAGTAGAACATATGTATAGAGAGCGGCAGGTACTTTCTTGTATAGGAATTTCATTTATGCTGTAAACGTATGCACTTAAACTGCCTGGTTTTGACAATACATGCACAGTAGAACCTCTCTTTTACGACCACTAAAAAGAAGGCTTATTGTCTGTATAAAAGACAGGTGACAGCTTAAAGCAATGTGAAAGTGAAACAGAAAGCTCCTGTAGGGGCTTTCTTTTTCACATTGCTTTAAGCAGTCACCTGTATGAAACAACTAACAGTTGACACACTTTAGTGGTCGTAATTGAGAGGTTCTACTGTACATGCATTTGATAACAAACACTGTTTGTGTGTTTCAGATATCATTTTCACCATCGAATTTCTTCGAAAATATGAAATCCATAAGGAAATATGTTGGACTAAAACAATTGTCCGAACTACGACAACCTAGTTATGAAAAGTACGTATATACATGTATACCACATGTTCAGGTAGTAATTCCCGCGGGTTTAAATTTTGCGGATTCAATATCTGCCGAATAAATAAGTGAAAATTAAACACCGCGGAAATAAAAACCACAATAAAGTTTATTTAGCAATACAGTGTTCCCTCTCTACAACGGCCCTCCCGACAACGGTTCCCTCCTTATAACGACGATTGCCGCTGTTCCCAAAGCAATATAATTACGCCCCAACCTTTTCACGGATGTAATATAGTCTACTTAACATTGTCGTTTGCTGTTTTTCTCAAATTTAGATCTGAGCCATTTTGACAGAAAAAAAAACATATTGACGAGGGGCCAACAGCTTGAATCAAGATCAGACGCCGCGTAACGCGGCATCTGATCTGGATTCAAGCTGTTTGCAAAAGTCAGCCGATTTCCCTCCCTACAACGACTCCCTCCGAACAACGCATTGCAATATGACAGTCAGAGGATACCTTGTGCAGAGACTGCTACTGCGATGTAGTATTCTTTTATTACGCTTAGGCAACATTTGGCTCGACTATATGATAAGAATATGTACAGTGGAGAAAACGTTATTCTTTCCCAATAAACGCGTTTACGCTAAATATATTATTTCCATTGCAAACAGTTTGGAGCCAGATCAGACGTACCCGGCGTCTGGTCAGGCTCCAAACTGTTTGTAAATCAGCTTAAAATCAGTAGTAAGCATTGTCAACAAGTTGTTATTTTCTACATTTTAGTATTTAGCGTATGCGTTTCGTTTGCGTTTAAACGGGAAAGAACAACTTTTTCTCCACTGTAACTGATACTGCAATGTAGTGTTCCTTTATTACACTTAGACAACATTTGGTTCGTTTATATGATAAGAATATGTACGCTAAGGAGATAAATAATTTAATAAGACAATACATGTATGTTGTGTGGCATTTTCTGATGCGTACGATATATTGGATATAATGCGACATTTAAAAACCTTTTGGTACAATTATTATATACAAATGTATAAATATTATGCATGGGCAGTAGCATTTGAAAACAAAAGGAATATTAATATATAATCTCTTTGATTTTATTGCTGAATGAATGTAACAAAAATGTGACGTGTGTTTTGACGTGATTTTCTTTGAAAAGGGCCCTTAGAGGTCAAAATATTAGAAAAGAGTAGTTTATATATTAATATTAATTTAATTCCATATCTGGAATATTGAAAAAAATTATTATAAAAGGAAAGTTCTGTGTACGAATAGATAAAAGATTTTCTTCTTCAGGTGGCCAGAACGACCAGCCATTGTGAACGCCTTTTACCACAGTGGATTAAATGCGATAGGTTTGTACAAAGACTATGTGTCAGTCTGTTGTTTGTAGCGCAGTCTTGGTTTATTGTCTCTTCTTATCTTTGTCTTTTTCTCTGAATATCTGAAACTTTTTGCATCTTTACTTTTCAGTCCTCTACCCTCTTTTTCTCTATCTTTTTTCTCTTTCTCTTTTTATTTGAATGTCTGTCTGCTGTCTTTTGTCTATACACTCCCCCCTCTGTATCACTCACTCTCTCTGTCTCTCTTTCTATATCGTTGTCTAACCCCTCTCTCCCTTACATTTCAATCCCCTACTCTCTCTGTCTCTCTCTCTCTCTCTGACTTTCTTTTCTTTCTACAAATTTTTGGCTCTCACTTAAGTTTCTCCTCCTTTAACTTTCTGTATATATGGAAGACAGGGGTTACTGTTTGTGTCTGACTGACTCTTTTAGAACATACTTTTCATATATATCTACAATGGAGAACACGTTAATCTTTCCCGTTTGAACGCAAACGAAATGCAAATGCATTGCAAAAAACAAGATAATGCGTCTTTTTGACAATTCTTAATGTTGATTTTAACATGGACGGCAAACGGTTTGGAGCCTGATCAGACGCCGGGTTACCCGGCGTCTGATCTGGCTCCAAACGGTTTGCATTCTAAATGAATGATTTAGCGTTAACGCGTTTATTGAGAAAGAATAACGTTTTCTCCACTGTTTATCGCACTACACCCTGTGACTTTATCCCTGTTTCACTATAGTATCTTGAATGTTTTGCAATAGACATATAGATACGTAACGAAGCTGCGATTAACCGTTACAAATGAGATAAGGTAACAGTTCACCCCGAGTACAGGGGAGGAGACGTTATTCTTTCCAAATAAACGCGTTTATGCTAAAACAATTATGTCAATTGCAAACAGTTACCCGGCGTCTGGTCAGGCTTCAACCTGCTTGTCACTCAGATAAAATTGAATCATTAGAACTTTATTAAATAAAGGCAGATTTTTGACATTTTATTGCAAATGCGTTTGCGTTTCTGTTGCGTTTAAACGTTTTATCGAATATAGAATTTATAGAATCTTATAGAATAACGTCTTATCCACTGTCAGGGCTGCCATTTCTCCGGATTTTTCCTAAATCTCCGGATTTTTTCCCAGAACACAGTAGCTTAAAGCAGGCTGAAAGTAAAGCAGAATGCGTCCCAAGGCGCATTCTGCTTTATTTACAGCCTGCTTTAAGGTGTCGCATGTCAACAAAATAAGAAAAAGGCTAATGGGTAAAGGTACGATTCGTTAAATCGCACTTGAAAAATGCAAGTTTGGAAATCTTAGGATTTTTCATGTCAACTTATGGCAGCCCTGCACTGTTGTAACATACTCACATAAAAAAAATAGGTTGATGTGGAGAAGACATTATGTTTTACCAATGAAAAGTAAGAAAAGCAATCTTAGTGCAATAATATACAGAAAATGTCGATATCTTGAAAAGGTTGACTATTCTAGTTAACCTAGGTGGCAAACAGTTTAAGAATTTGGTCAGACTCCAGGTTTCCCTATAGGTCTGATCTGGTTTCAAACGGTTTTCAAATGAACATACAAATTTAATTCATTTTAGCAATTGTGCGTTTATTGGGAAGAATAATGTTTTCTCCACTGTATACACCATAAAAAACTGTTGGAACCATGATAAGTAGGTTTTAAAAGAGGAAATAATCTACATGTATCCGCACATGTATTCACATACAGTTAGACGGGCCTACAATTACGTGTACAGCCAAAGTTGTGGCCAATCGTAAAACATTGAATCGAAAATGTTAATACGGATGATAGCTTAATTACAGAACTAGAGGAAGCAGCAAGGTTTTTTTCTGTGTGAATTTTCTGCTTGACATTTGCCCCTCATATACGCTAAATATTTAGTTATAAAATAATAATAAAGATTCCACGACCATGAATAACTAGCGTCTGAGCTATTACATTGTCTGATAAAATAAGGAAATGTCCATAAGGAAATAGTATTGACTCTATCAGGCAGATCCCATGGAATCAGTATATAGTATATACCCTTGACCAGAGCTAATTCAAGAGCTGTCTGAACTGGGTCTACATTATGAGGTTTTTGTTGTTGTTTTTGTTAAAAAAAGGAAGTCAGTATATATAGGATATTACATGAGTGTTCATAATTTATTGGATTTATTAAACGAGTCTTTTAGAAAACGATAACAACGAGGCTTTGCCGAGTTTTTATCGTTTTCTAAAACGACGAGTTTGATAAATCCAATAAATTATTAACACGAATGTTATATTCTTTTTATAACATAACCTAGAAATGTTATTTATCGCAGCCTTTGAGGTCAAGTGAATGCTAAGCGCGATATAAGTAGATCTATACAGGAAATAAGTTGTTTCCAAATTAACCGCGTTCACTAGCATAATGTTTATGTTGTTATATGTATTAATAAACACTATCATATAGATCTAATATTGATAAATTACACAAAAAATCTATAAATTGAATCTACATGATGGAATGAAGACGTTGGAAATCGAACGCATAGAACGCATTTTAATGACGTCACAAGTAAACGACGTCGTGGCGTTCCTCATTTGCATAGTTATTTAACTAGTTATATAATTATGACATTTAAACAACGGGTGTTATTCAACGCTCACACCGTCTGTTATGTTATAAACGCTATTAGCAAAAGAATCTAAATGTAGAACAAGAGCAAAGCGGCTTCTAACATAAAATGATTTACTCTTGTTTCTATGGGAACATTATGGTTGACCTATGGTCTCAGTTCATAAAGTAGTCACTAGTCATGCTTCTTAAATAGTAACAACTTTGTGTGTACAGTAAAACCCCTCTAAACCGGAACCTCTAAATACCGGAATTATTTCTAAACCGGAAAAATTATTTGGTCCCGTTTCCCACCCATTAAACGCCTTTAATTTATTCATTCACTGAAGGAAATGCATTCATGAACATATATCATCAGTAATATTTCTATATTCTAGCAGATGATAGCTTAAAGCAGGTTGAAAGTAAAGCAGAATGCGCCTTAAGGCGCATTCTGCTTTACTTTCAACCTGCTTTAAGTGGTCAGCTACCTTCCATACTAGAAACAACTTATGGGTTAAAACCCCACTAAACCGGAACCCCTCTAAACCGGATGTTTTAGTTGTCCCCATATATGTCCGGTTTAGAGGGGTTTCACTGTATTTCTGATTTGATTTCAGTATTTCCTGCTGGAATATTACAGAGTCCATATTACGACATACATTATCCAGCGTAAGTATTAGTTCATTTCCATTTGGGAAGATATTTATTTAACTCTGCACGGCAAATATTTTAGAGTCGGTTTAAACGCCTGAGTGTGTGGTTATGCTTCAAGTTGTTTGTAACAGGCAGAACAGTAGTAGTTTTTCGGAAATAATTAAACATATTCCTAAAGACAAAGTGTAGAGAAGGAGTGCCAGCCAGAATCTATAAAAAGAACAACACAGGTACTGAGAAGACCGCTCTGTTAGAAACTGTCTTATGTTGATCTACACCGTTTCAAAGACACACCAATAAGATTATAGGCTAATAGTACACGTAGGAGATGGATAAATGCTGTGTACCTAGAGTAGGCGACACATTTCACGACGTCGTATGCCCATTAAAAAGGCACCATGCATTCCTCAATGTCACTATCTGTATATCTATTTCAGATCAGTTAATTTTGGAGGTATTGGTTTAGTGATTGGTCATGAAATAACCCATGGGTACGATGCATCAGGTAAGAAATAGTAATAAAATACTGCACTATTGCAGGAATAGAAATGAAGCACGAAACTATTCTGTCTCAGATAGACATAGGAATAAAGGCACCAAACCATTCTGTGTGTGACACAATAGAAAAAGGCACGAAACCATTGTGTCTCAGACACACAATAGAAATAAAGCACAAATCCATATTTACCCAGATCACAGTACAAATAAGGAATGAAAGCAATTTGCCTCGGACACACAATAGAAATAAGGTTCGAAGCCATAGCGTCGCTGACACACAATATTAATAAGACACGAATACATTGTTTCAGATTCAAAATGGAAACCATGATGCCGCAGTTAGTTTAAACATATCTATTGCATATAATATACATGCAAGGGATTGGGCTACAAGTGTTTACAACCTTATATGATGCCCGCTCCCAAGATACATGTATTAACAAAACAGTGACATGCCAATAATAGAGGTAACACTTCTATTTTCAGTATAAATAGCATATCAATTTGAAAACAAACTGCCTCAGTCACTGTACACATTATCATAAAAAAACATATTTACTTTCTTTGGGGTTAGACATTAGTATGACTGAAATTGCTAATTTGTAATACATGTATTATTATTCTATTAGAAATTGATAAAGTACTTATGATATATTCCAAGACCTTGAGATTTAAAATAGTTTATTGCACTGCTATTCATTTCGTTTAGCACATAACGTCATAATACACTCTTTACGCATCTAATGTATTCCCGCACTGAAGAAAATAGTTGATACAGTCGTGAATATCCAACATCAAATATACATGTAATTATTTATGTCTATATCCAAGCAGATGGTAGCTTAAAGCTTTAAGGCAAACTCTGCTTTACTTTCAATCTGGTTTTAGTGACCACCTGTCTTCAAAACTAAAAAACAGGCTATTGGGGTAATGAGTTAAATAACGTTCTTTCTCTCGGTTTTACAGGGCGGTCCTTTGACGCGGATGGATTGTTACACAACTGGTGGACTGACTTTTCTCTCCAGAACTTCAATACAAAAACTGTATGTGTTGTGGATCACTATAGCAACTTTGAGGTGCCCAATATAAATATGAATGTAAGTCAGTGATGAGAATCGATGCAGATGATACCAGTTACTATGGCTAATCGAATACATATGTTAATCGATTAGATGTAACAATCGATAGTTATTGTTCAATAAATACGACTTGTTTCGCCATTATTTTATTCCTACGCTAAAGAAAATATTTCCACTTGATATAGTCATGAATATTCACCATAAGAAATGTGTTCTATATCCATACTGAAAGTAAAACAGAATTCACCTTTGACGCATTCTCCTTTACTGTCAACATGCTTTAAGTGGTGTAGGTAAATGTATACGTATTAAACCAGATTTAGCCTAAAACATGTTTTGTGTAGTAGGGTGTCAGGGTCCTATATATAAACAGTATACTATTATTTAAGGAAACGGATTTATGTTAAATAATACATTTAAAGAAAAAACTGTTCGACACACAATTAATGGGTTTCTTTCCCATGTTACTAATGCTCTTGTCATAGAATTTTTGTTAAATGTTTTACATGTATTTACTTACTGTGCTGGCGGTCTTTTTGATTGTGAGGTTGTGGAACAGGGTTTATATTTTATGTACACTGTTCGTCTTTATAGGTGCATATAGGAGATAAATGTGAGGTTGGGCGCCCCTAAACCCAGGTTTAACCCCCCAGTGGTTGTTAATAATTAATTAATTTATAGTTAATTATTGATTGCTACTGACCGTACCAAGGCGGGCTCCTATATTCACTTTGCTTTATGTTTGTCTTGCGTGTTGTTTTCTATTTAGTGTGTAGATGTAGGAATTGTATTGCGCGCGCGTGTGTGTGTGTGTGTGTGTGTGTGTGTTTGTTTGTTGTGGTATGACTGTGTGTGTGTGTGTTCTGTTTGAGAGGTGGGTGTATTGTTTGTGTTACGTTTCCTGCTTGAGTCTTTCGTATTTATTAAGATCGAAATGCCTAATATTCTTAACTTTATATATTAAAGCAGAGGATATCTTTGCAATAACACATTAAGGCAGTAAATGTTAAATGACGTCATACTGGCAGCAGAAAGGATTAATTGTAAGACAATATATTGCAGGTGTAAACCTAGTTTTGCCGCAGAGAAAGATTACAGATTAATATACTCAGGTGTTTTCGACAGATGCAAAACTCCGTTGATATGTTGAGTATATCTGGGAGTAATATAGTCTGCCTTAAATTGTCGCCCATAAATATCTTTTAACGCATCACATTTGTATCCCTTGTTCTGTTCCTAGTTTTGAAGACAGGAATCCACTTATCCACTTAAAACATGTTGAAAGTAAAGCAGAATGCGCTTTATGGCGCATTGTGCTCGCTCTACTTTCAGCTTGCTTTAAGCTACTATCTGCTAGGGTATAGAACATATTTCTTAAAATATGGTGCTTATTGACTGCATAAAGTGAAACTATTCTATTCAGCTGAGAAATAAAGAAAAGGCATACAAGACGTTTTATGAGTATATGAGTTAATGTATTACTTTTAGTATTTGTATTTTGATTAAACTCGCAACGCGAATCAAACGGTCTGGGTACAAATCAATCACCGAGTGATTCAGAGTATAATTTGGTTTCTGATTATTTTTAAAAATCGAAAAAAAACCCTTGGTTTCCCAACATTCAAAGGGTATAGTTACACCTGTGGTATCCCATAGGGAATTATAATCACCCAATAAGTATCATATAATAACCACAAATAAGTATTGTTGGTTTTCGCTACACCTGCGTCAGTCCCTAGAGAAACAATAACACTTTATTAATAAGCCGTCTACGACTCTATGTGTAAAATAGGTAATATAATATGGTAAACCCTTAATAATACGAGGGTATTACAACTCAAAATTATACTCGTCTACTGCTTCGTTACAATATTTTAATAGCGGAACATTTATTCTGCTTTAAGCTTTAGCCAGAGATAGTGGTCTCACCCATTTGCAATAATGTAGTTCTAGATCAGTGGTTGCCTAATGAGCCATCTGATCAGGGTCTCCACTTTTTCTGTTACTTTTATTTATTTAGAGTCAACGCAAACTCGTCTTTTATTAGTAACTGCATGATTCTATTTGAGAATTCAATCATGTATGGGTTAATATTAAATGTTTAATATATCATCTGCTATTATTAGATCTACAGTAAAAACTCTATTCTACAAACTCGCGTTAGTTCGAACATACCCATATTTCAAAGTTAAAACGTGGCTTAGCCACGTTTTAACTTTGAAATACGTGTATGTTTGACTTAAACGAGATCGACTTATCATAATTTAACTTACGAAATACTGGTTAGTTCGATTTAAGCGAGTTCGTAGTATCGAGTTTCGACTGTAATTGTTTTATCTTAACTGCATTGCCGCACCAACCCCGTAACTCTTCAGGAGGTAATAACATTTGTAAAACAATTACATCTCATTGTAGTTTTATGCCAAAATCTGTAAAATTGCTCAGTTCGGTAGATTATCTTTAACCCCTACAGCACCATTATGTTCTCTGCTTCAAAATTGTCGGAGGTCGGCTCCATGCCTTTTCTCAAATTTTGAATTTAACCATTTTGATCCAAAGGAACTCTGAAATGAATTTAAAACAGTGTGGAGCCAGATCAGATCTGGATCTATATTGTTTGCAAAACTACTGATGCAATCTGGGTTTAGCAGAGAATGCGTTAAATAATATTGTAAGCCTTAGCATGGTTAATTTCGTAAGTGAAATAAAATAATAATTTATATTGATATGCACCTACAGCCTTTTTTGTACCAGGTGTTTTCTGTTTTATTGTTTTGTATATAACCATACTATTGGTGCAGACGTCTGAACTACTGACAGTCAAACTTGCACTCTCTTAGTCATCACTTAACTTTGTACAGTGGAAAAAAGATTCCCCCAATAAAAGCGCTTATGCTACTTGCAATATGTATAAAGCAAACAGTTTGGGTCCTGGCATCTAATCAGACTCCAAAAGTGTTTGCTCTTCAGATAAAAAACAACCTATCTTTAACTTTTTTCAACATACTGTCATTTTCCTTCTTTTTATTGTATTGTGCTTGCACCTAGAATCTTTTAATCGGAAAGAACAGCGCCCATTTCTACTGTACTGTATGGTTTGTTGATCCAATGAGAGTTTTTGCAATTAAATAGTGTAAACAGATGTAACATGAATCCTGTAAGGAAAACAACATTTTGTCTTTATATTGCAGATAAATGGAAATACAACTTTGAGTGAAAATATAGCTGACATAGGAGGAGTTAAACAAAGTCACATGGTAAGTTCAATGATGTTTTTCGTGGTTAGTTCAATGATGTTTTTTCTTGGCTAGTTCAATGATGTTTTTCGTGGTCAGTTCATTGATGTTTTTCGTGGTAAGTTCAATGATGTTTTCTTGATAAGTGCAATCATGTTTTAATGGTATGTTCAATGTAGCATATGCACAGACAACAATGTCATATAATGACGGATATCAAGGGAAGTTAAAGTTACTTGCCCCTATGTGACATTCCAAAGAATGTCGCATAGCAAAAGAATGTCGCATAGCTCATACATCATTTTCATAGAGTGACAGTGAAGTGTTTGTGATAGATGTTAAACATATGCAAACAGTTACATTTTGGTCTGTGGAAGATTAACATTGTTATTCAAAGCAAGGTAAAATAACCTTTATTTTTATTAACCAGGCGTACAATGGCGTCACTGTACTTTGCTAACAAAAGATTGGCTTATCAAATTTGATTTGTGTTGTTAGTAACGTGTGTAAGGAGGGCAACTGATTTGTATATATGTATTTCTATATAATTATGATATATTTGATTACTCTCCAGGCGTACAAGCTGTGGTTGAAGGAACATGGAAACAAGGACGTCACTCTACCAGGACTTACCCAGTATTCACATGAACAATTATTTTTCATAAATACAGCACAGGTATGCGACCAAATATCTATCATTTTTAAAACTAAATAACCCGTTCACACGTACCAAGTTTATAGTATGCAAGTAAATCGTGTTCAATAGTTCGGTCTATTGACCCTCTTTGTTTCTTACAGTATTCTGTTGTGAAAATGTGCATGTTTCATGTATAGCGTTAGAATTAATTTTTTCGTCAAAGGCTTCTGAAAGTCAGTTCGTTTTAACTATATGCATTTTGTTTTAAGTTTGGATGATTGTGACCGTTTGTTCGTCGTTTGTTTCAGCTATGGTGTTCAAGATTCACAGACGAGGCAGCCAAGAGAAGCGTTCTAACCAGTGTCCACAGTCTACCAATGTTTAGGTATGTTGGCGATAAATCGAACGCGCACAATGCAACCATTTCTCTGCCCCTATACAAAAAAAATCAGTGTGGTCGGTCTTGACAGTGAAAAGGGTTAAAGTAATGTCAAACTTGCGGTAACACGAGTACGCTAAAATTGATAATACTAGTACAGTGCTCCCTTCCTACAACGGTCTTCCGAACAACGACCACTCCTTACATCAACACTTGCCGTTGTTCCCAAATAAAGAAACTTATACCATTTTACTGCTTCAATATCATCTACTCATAAGTGTCGAATGCTGTTTTTTTTCAAGGTTACATATATATGTGACATTGTGACAGAAGCAAAAAATATAATGACGAGTGACAAACAGCTTGAATCCAGATCAGACGCCACGTTATGCGAGGTCATATCTGGATTCAATCTATTTGCAAATATAAGCCTATTTCCCACCCTATAACATCTTCCCCCGAACAATGAACACAATCATTGTCTCCCATTGGATGCTGTTGTAGAGAGGGAGCGCTGTATTTCAAATAATAAAATACCATTTTGTAGCTTAAAAATGTTTAACCTTGAAATACAGACTAAAAGATCTAGAGTAACTCATATTTAGATTAAATCGTCAATATTTTCCATAGACTGCCATTTCTTTGTTAAAAAATGTTTCATTGCAGTTACGAAATTAAAGTAATTTTCATTTCACTTCTTTCAAACAATTAAAAATCAATAATGTGTTCCCTACTTTATACGAGCGAAGAAAACTATCGGCGTAGGTGGCCACTGGCACTTTAAATCGTGCATTGAACATTTGAATACTTTCCATATGCCCACTTCAGTTTATTCTTGTTGAACCAAGTACATGTACTTGCTTACAATTTTGCACATTTATCCCTCTCTACATTTTATTACTTTGTCTTTTGTTTCGTTTAAACGGGAAAGGATAGCAGCTTTCATCAATATAACATGCATGTATTCCCCATATAGAATATTAAGGTTTGTTGCCGATAAAGAATACAAAGATATTTTGCCACGATTCAAAGCAATAAATCTTTTGAACACTAAAAAAGCGATAATCGCTGACTATAACTACATTTTAACGATCGTAAAATAACAGTTTTGCACTATAAATGCTAAGCGCGACTTGGGTAACATTTGCAAACAGATTAGATGCAGCGTCTAATCTAGCTTCAAACTATTAGGCATTCATATTCAAATTTAATTCCGTTTAATAAACATAAAACTGATTTTGTGTTTATACGAATAGACATACATGTATTTGAAGCAAGCCACGGTTGAGCATGACAACAGTTACAGTACTGTTAATGTAACTGCTTTGCCCAACACATTATGGAAGGAATTTACACACTGATACTTTGGATAAAAGATTGTGTTATCAGGAACATGACATTGTGAGAAATACGTAATAATTTACACGAATAAACGTTTATGCCGCTTTAATATTTTATCACTTTCAAATTAATCTACCACGTACAGTGGGGAAGATGTTATTCTTTTGCCGTTTAAACGAAACGTAGCGCAAACGCACTCTACTGGACTGTAGAAAAATGGTAACTTCTTGAAATTCTGACGAACTAAACTTTAAATCTGAATAGGTAAATAGTTTAGAGCCTGGAAAAAACGGGTCTCCCGGCGTCTGATCTGGCTCCAAACGATTTGCAACGTACATACACGTAATTGCTGCCGCGTAAACGCATTTTACGCTTTTACTCCAGGGTATGTTATATGTACATGTAGATATAAAGAGATAACTGACTTCTTTGTCAGACAACTTAGTATATGCTACGACAAGTTCAATACGTAAAGACTTATAATTAAACTATTGCTCCATTAAGACACATTTTACGCCTTAAACTTACACCAAGTTATATTTTCATACAGATGATTTTAAGATGTATCGTTGCTTTTTTCTATATTTCTATATTGTAGTTCATACAATCATAACATGTATCGTAAGAAGTATTTTCTCTATTCCAGGATATAGTAGCTTAAAGCAGTCTGACAGTAAAGCAGAATACGCCTGATAGCTCATTCTGTTTTACTTTCAACCTGCTGTAAGTAATCACATATCTTCAATACTGACAGGCAATGGGGTAACGGATTAAACGCAGTAGAAACGCAACACCAAATTTGTAGACAATGACAGTAACAAGTTATTAAATTGTAAACGCGTTCATTTGGCAAACTATGGTTTATCACTCCGACTTAAATTCTGATTTTGATTTCCAGATTATTGTCATTTTAAAATTTTTCTTTAGTCATTCTCTTACCAAAACCGTATCTTACAATGTTTAAATGTGAAAATGTAAACTTCTGGAACAGATCTGCTGTTTAACATTCAAAACACGAGTGGGTGCAGATATTATCAACATGTGTCATAACATTAAATCAAAGTTATCTTTTAAAAACTTTACAAATGTCAAAACATCTAGTCTTTAACCTTCTTTCGTTTTATCGCCTGCACAATAATCAACAGGCAACTACTTTATGTATCTATTTTATTCCTTACTTGAAATGTAGTTAATTCTAAAGTCAAACAGTTTGGATTCTGATCAGACGCCGATTTAATCGGCGTCTGATCAGGATCCAAACTGTTTGCAAATGATACTAAAATCTAGACTGCCAAGATAAGCCTTAATAGGATTTCGTTCATGCAGGTCATAATATTTAATCTAAACGAGTGATAATGCACGGAGTTTGCACATCAAATGCGTGTTTTATCGAAAAGTAATCAACAAATGCCATTTACAAATGGTTAAAAACTCATTTTGATATCTCAGAACCATCCGGGGTTTCTTCAATAAATTTCAGAGAACGGTCTTTTTTATTCCATGTAATTAATTCTATACCAATGCCAATGGCGCCAATGGTCCCTTTGGGAGCAGTTTGGATCCTGATCAGATGCCTTAAAAAATTTGACACTCGTATCGATATTTATGCAGTCGATGATTCTCTAACTCTGAATTGAAAAATAAAGCAAACTGAAATGCGTCTCTTTGTACAATGTAAGATGGTTAATCCTTTCATGATCAAATTATTCGGGAGATATTTACCTTCACCGTTTTATTGTCGTCGGCTTCAGTATTGTTGTATGCAAGACAATTTTCAAAGTTAGATTTAAGGTTGTATGAATTAATAAATACCAATAAGAGTGTCAAAAAAGATGGGTCCTGATCAGACGCAGCGTTACGTGGCGTCTGATCAGGTCCCAGACTGTTTGCAAACGCGCTTTAAGGCGTCATTGAGAGTGAAAGGGTTAAATTCATTGCCCCAAACCGTTGTATGAACCCACTCTTCCACTGTTCTTAAAATGACGTGAAATAGACTAAAAGTAACTTTAAACGTGTTAAGATTGAGGCTATGCCCCTCATTTGAGCTAGAGAGGCGCTGCGATACCCAAATTCGAAGTGTTGTTTAAAACCAAACAATCTAAAACAAAGACGGCCTCACATGAGGCGCTTAGCTGATTCTTTGTAGAAACATTCATCTATCTATATAAACATGCTTTTTGAAAACATCTTACCTGACCTATAAGGATAACCACTCAAGCTAGGTCATTGAGTGCATTTACATGCAGATGATAAAAATTGACAGTAAAAGAGTTACAATATATATGCGTTGGAACAAACGTTTTGATTGCTAATGCCCAACTTCAGAACGTGCACGCAATGCAAACAGGAATTTCAAAACTCTGGGTGTAGCCTGAAATCGGTTTCATCCTAATAATCGAAACACGTATGTGTTTAGCGGTTAATACAGGGCTGCCATTTCTCCGGATTTTTCCTAAATCTTCGGATTGTTTTTCTAGTACATGGTAGCTTAAAGCAGGCTGAAAATAAAGCAGAATGCGCCTTAAGGCGCATTCTGCTTTACTGTCAGTCTTCTTTAAGCAGTCACGTGTCAACAACACTAGAAACTGGCTATGGGGAAAAGGTACGATTCGTAAATTCGCACTTGAAAAATTTAAAATTTGGAAATCTGAGAGGATTTTTTATGTCAACTTATGGCAGTCCTGTTAATACAGAACCAAGGTAAGGCAGAAAACTCCTTTAGGATCTTTCTGATTTACTTTTGTTTTGCATTACACATCAACATGTCATAATAGGAAAACACTGTGCGGTCTCTTTCACAACCGTTTAACACGAACCGTTCCACAACGAATGTTTTTGGATGCTGGTATTCAGGTATTCCCTTCCGCCTGCTTAGGAGGTCAGGTGTAAAATTGCGTTAACCCAGTTCTGCTGTGGAATCGTCTGTTTAATACAAACGTCTGCTTTAATGTTAAGTTTAGAGTGGAGTCTTTATATATTCTGTAGTAGACATTGATGTTGTTATTCAACTTTGAATCGTGGCAATACGCCGAGTAACACGGCGTCTGATCAGCATCAAAACTCGGTTTACAAATACCAGTGAATCTGGAACAAGGCAGTGCACGGGTTAATGGAAACATAATTAATAAGAATGTTGAAATATGGTGTTGTCAAGGGAGGAAACTTGTGTATTTCTTATGGATTATGTGCCGTGGGTTATCCCTCTATGAATGATTAACGATTTCACCATAACATTACTCACTGTTTTGTCGTTCATATAATAATACTAAATAGTTGGCGAACTGGTAATGTACACTATTAACTCATTGATCCCTATTGACGCATATATGCGTTCTTTACCAAATGTGTACCTGTGAAGAGTACACTTGTCCTATGCAAACAGTGCAGTCACTGATCAGAGGGTTCCTGCAGGAGCTAGCCCTCTGACCAGGAACTTCAGTTTGTCATTTTGCAATTTATTATAAAAAACAATCGGAAATACATGTAGTCTAACATGGACTGGTCAGCATTTATTGGAAACTGGAATTGTCCATTGGAACTTTCAGGGGATAATGAGTTAACTGGCATATGTCATATAACAGAATATGGCACTATACATTATAGACCACACATTACCATAATGTTCGAAATGATATACACGAAATGTAATAAGATATTTTGATAGTTATGTCATCTATTTTCAGAGTACTAGGAGAACTGAGGAATTCCCATGGCTTTTCAGAAGTTTTCAACTGTCCAAGGGGCACTTACATGAACCCGAACCAAGAAAAGTGCTCTCTATGGTAGAATGGACTTTAAGGTTGATGGTCCCTAATGAGATCGGGCCAATGTCGGTCAATATCGGAAACTCTACGGGGAGCGAGCGATCATTCTCGTCAACTGTCGACCTGTTCCGAACCATACTTCGGCGGCCTATTGCTGCATGTAGAGTACCGACTCTGGGCCAATCTTTTTAGGATTGCTCAACCTTAAGTATCACGTGATGAAGTCAACGTCTTTGACAAACTTCGGCAAACTTCGCCTACTTCGCTTTCCAGTGCTCTCATGATATACAGCGCAGTTAACACGTGTACTCAGCGGAGTTCAGTTAAGAAGCTTGTAAAATTCTTAAGGCGGGTTACTGCTTAAAACAGGAATATTTAATGCAGAAAGCTATAGGAGCTTTCTGAATTACATATGTCCTGCATTACTCATCTCAATGCAATATAAACACTGGCCCTGCTACAGTTATGTCCACGATTTAAGGATAGTACATGTATTGCTGTAGAATTCAGGACCTTGTGCCATGAGAAATGAACTATACGAATATGGCATGCAGTAACAAAATGGTGTGCTTTCTCATTTATGCAAACGCAATGAAAAAATGTAGAAAACGAATATTTTGAAAATAGTTGTCAACTGCAAACAGTTTTGAACCAGATCAGATGCCGGGTAACCCAGCATCTGATAAGGCTCGAAGCTGTTTGCCACTCGTGCTTGCACTGGGAAAGATACGTTTTACTTTCCCAATAAACATTTTTGTACCAAACAAATATGCCATTTGCAAAATATTTGGTATATTGTTTTTGCTCTCTATGTCTGTCTGCCTGTCTGTCTGTCGGTCGACCAGGCTCCAAGGTTATAAAGCTTTTGAATTGAGTCTGAAATTCGTTCTCAAGCATTTGATTGGTCAGATTTAAGCCTATGCTCAAATCCGACCAATCAAATGCTTGATACCAAAGTCAGACTCAACTCAAACGCTTTATAACCATTAACCCTGTTTGTCCTTTAATCTGTTTGTCCACGACTTAAACATTGGTCATAATTGTAGATATTCATGTGTAAGAAACTTCATATCTGACACGTGTTCTCAACTCAAGACCATAGGTGGTTCTCTCGAGTAGACTTTTTTGTACCTTTACTCTATTTATATAAATAGATAGACTCTAGTATGTATATTACCAACTCGAGAGAACCACCTATGCTAATGACGCTCTTGTTCTCATTGTAACTTTGTTTATGTCCGACAACGGTCATGGTCATTTAGAGGTCACATAGACCGGAAATTAACATTGGCCAAAATAGTTGGATCTACATGCGATAGAGTATTTATATGTAACATGTGTAGTAGATTTATAAACTCTTGGGCTCAGCACAAACTTGAACAGAAAACAGAAGGTCAAATTCGTTTAGAGGTCATGGCCACATCGAGGGTCATAGCGTTTCATAAACACATACTGTTATCAATTTAGATGTATATATTTTCATTTTGTATATATAATCGTACTAGCATTATAGCATAATAGAATGTACCATTTCGATAAACAGCCCAGTCCTTCCCATCGTTGTATGACTAAACTACTTATGCCTGAATATTGCTATGAACTCTCCCACTGTGTGTTACTGGAAGATGCCATTATAGATATACAATAGTGATTTACCAAAACTTCGTGTTTTGTCTATACAACAGAATATAACAAATAATATTTAATATAGAATAGTAAACAGTGCAGACCCTGGTGAAACGCCGCGTAACGCGGTGTCTCATCAGGGTCTGCACTTTCTGTCAATTTCCGTTTTAGAACACTTTAGGCTTAAATGGGTTAATTCTGACATTGTAGTCCTACAAATATACAGCCATGTCCCTTTGTTGTTTGTCCTTCTTTACTCTTGCATATTTAGTTCTGTATAATTCTGTATATATCGGAATCATTTTGTATATAAAGTTTGTATTGTGATGGTTGTACAATGTATAGAATTGTAGTACAGTCAAACTTACGTTAATCGGAAACTATTCATTTTTTGAAGGGGACATTAGCTTTTTGGGGACAGGTCTCTGCTTGATGCGCACTACATGTAACGGAGTTATCTCATTCATGATCTTTCTTATTTACTTTTAATCTGCATTTAGCTGCAGGCGGTATTAAAGATTGATATTGTATCTGCCATTTAGTAGTCACATAGAAGACATCTCCTCATAGCTGGTTTTCAGTACTGGAGACAACTACATGTATTATGTGTTGCTTAAAGCAGGCTGAAAGTAAAATAGGAGACTCCTTCGATAGCATTCTGCTTTACATTAATCTTGCTTTAAAGTTTTATCTACTAGGATATTTCTTACAGAGCATATTTATGTCAGTATAAAGTGAAACTATTTTCTTCAGCAGGCGGATACATTAAAACCGTAAAATGAGTATTTATGGTGTATTAGGTTAATACAGGGCTGCCAATTCTCCGGAGTTTTCCTAAATCTTTGGATTTTTTTCTAGTACATGGTAGCTTAAAGCAGGCTGGAAGTAAAGCAGAATGCGCCTTAAGGCGCATTCTGTATTACTTTTAGTCTGCTTTAAGCAGCCACGTGTCAACAAAACTAGAAACAGGCGATGTGGAAAAATCGCACTTGGAAAATGCAAATTTGGAAATCTTAGGATTTGTATGTCAACTTATGGCAGCCCTGTTAATACGAGACCGCTTAACACAAGTTTGACTGTAAGTAAGACATAGTTTACCTCAATATCTGTCTAAATGAAAATATGTGTATATATGTTCAAGCAACTTGTATGTGTGTACTGTTCCATAGGAGACGTCATATTCCCCGTTCAAACGAAACGAAACGCAAAGGAAATGTAAAACCTCCCCATTACGACCACTAAAATGAAGGCTAATTGATTGTATAAAAGACAGGGTGACAGCTTAAAGCAATGTGAAAGTAAAACAGAAAGACCATACAGGAGCTTTCAGTTTTACTTTCACCTTGCTTTAAGCAGTCACCTGCCTAAATCATATTATATTAAACACAATTTAGCGGACGCAATGTATGTAGAGGGTTTAAACTGTATAGAAACTAACTTGTTATTAACATATTGCTAATACAATTTAAATGGCGAACAATTTGGAGCCTGGTCAGGCGCAAAATAAGGTCTGATCAAGCTCCAAACACCGTCTTCAACACTGTTTGGTCATTGGCCTATGTAAACTTGTATTTAAGAAGCTGTTTTCAAATTGTTGTTGTATTCGAATAACGATATGGGTCGATTTTTAAAACTTCTGTGCGTGTATAGTTTATTTTAATGTAGGTCAAATTGTCTGACATTTTTCATATTTTATTACTTATTCTCATTACTTTGTAAACAGTAAAATCAAAGGTTTGATAATAAATATATATTTTTTCTATGTTTTGTATATGACTTGTGTATCTGCAGTCCCCCAGTAATCATAAAGTTAAACTCATTTATCCCGCAGATCTCAAATTTGAATTTCATTATGTTTCCATCACGAAAACTTCGTATCCACTCTTAATACGTGCTTGATTTGGACTCTGACCGCGAGCACATATATGACCCAAAAATATATTCATTTTAAAGATAATTAAAACTTATTTTGCAAATGCAAAAGAAAGACAACTCGAATTTAAATCAAAGGGGAAACACTCTCACTGGACCACTATGCTTGAAAAAAGTTTGACAAGAAAACAATAGTAGGGGAGGTAAGAATTTTCTTTATTTGTCATGAATAGCAATTGAAGGAAGGGAGGTAACAATTTATATCAAAGGACCATCCTGCATGGTTATCATTTTCTGTACTGAAAAACAATTTGGATCCAGATCAGGCAAATGTCTTTATCGGAATTAAAACCGCTTGTAAGAAGGATCATGTGTTCGTAAGTAAAAGAGGGAGCCAATCTCATGATTTAGCCTTTTGCTGCAATTATGACGTAATAGAGACCGGTCTAAAACAGACGTGGACATAATACATGTACAGTTTGCTGGAATTTGTGGTCTGTTTTTATTTATAAAATTTCAAGTTTTCAGCAATGATATGACTGTCAAATAGTTTGGACCCTGATCAGACGCCGCGTCACGCGGCGTCTGATCAGGATTCAAACTGTTTGCAAATGTTAGTGCTATAGAACATGTTAGCGAAATTTTAACAGAAGACTGTTTGTTTGAAGAGTTTATGATACTTCAGTGTAGCTGCCATTTCTTTTAGAATATGTTATAAAACTGTCAAATCGTTTGGACCAAGATGAGAAAACCGGGTACCCTGGCTCTCATAACCTGTCTGCATCCTTCTTAGAATGTTTCAGGCTAACCAGGCATGCAAATTAAGTTTTTGAAAATGCAGACTACAAATGCCAGAAGACAAAGAAACAAAGAAAAAAACTTCACTTTCTTGAATCCTTTATTGCATAGGTTCGAACGTCGATATCTCGAACTCGGTTAGGTCGAACATGCCCGTATTTAAAAAACACGGGTATGTTCGACTTTAACCGAACATGAAGTAATGTAATTCATGTATCGAAATATCGGAAAATACCGAGTCTCCATTCTTAGGGTGCCTTAACGCATTTACCACTAGTGACGCGTAAACGCGTCCCTTACAGTGTACCAGTGACTTTTAAAACAATGGAAACCCTGACCAAGGAGCCGAACCAGAATATTGTCAAACAGGAGGAAATGGTTTACATTACTTTATTACATAACTTGCAGTCTGGGAGTTGAATAAAGCGATTATATAAATATCGTAATCCACTAGTGAAATATCGTTTTTTGGGCTCCGGCCTACGTTTTCCACCAAAAGCGCTGCTCGTAGCGGGACACCAAATGACGTCATCTGCGATGACGTTACCGTAAACAACGTCAGGTTTTGGCGGAAAACCTATATGGCAGAAAGACTACAAACTACGGCTTCGATTGATTTAATATGTGTTTATTATTGTTATGTGATAAATAGAATCTCACATTCGTGCTCATTACATCATTTTTAATAAACTCGTTGACTAACAACGTACGTTTTGGCAGAAAATCTATATAGCGGAGGGTCTACAAATTACGGATCAATCAATTTCTGTTATGTGATAAATAGAATCTCACATTCGTGCTCATTATTTATCATTTTTAATAAACTCGTTGACTAAAATGAATATGACCCTCGCCAAGGCTCGCGTCATATTATTTTAGTCAACTCGTTTATTAAAAATGATAAATAATGCGCACTCATGTAAGATCCTCTATGTGAATGACTTCCCTTTCCTCAATGGTTGAGAAAAAAGATAGGAGAAATCTTACCTCCCCTGCTATTGTTTTCTTGTCAAACTTTTTTCGGCATAAATTTCCAGTAAGAGTATTCTCCCTTATTGCCTTCTTTCTGGCTCGAGTTATCTTTCTTTTGTATTTACTTGCTAATAAAGCTATCGGTAAAATAAAACGTTTCTTTTGTGGAATGGCTTAACTCATTGAGCCCTAGTGACGCATATATGCGTCCTTTACCAAATGTGTACATGTGAAGAGCACACTTGTCCTATGCAAACAGTGAAGTCTAAAATGGATCAGCCTTTATTGTAAACTGGAATTGTCCACGGGAAGTTTCAGGGGATAATGAGTTAAAACTTATCGCTCATACATTTATATGGCTAGATGCTGATCGTTGATAACTTCGGGTGTCAACGGGATGACGCATCCTCAGCACTTACGCGGCACGTTAAACCTTAGCAGAAACAACAACTGGCTTAAGAGGAGTTTTAAAATATCTATTAGTCTTTGACGAGATCTGAACATTTCAAGTAGATACAGTGGAGAATGTGTTATTCTTTCCCAATAAACGCGTTTACGCTAAAACCATTATTTACAATACAAACAGTTTGGAGCCAGATCAGACGCCGGGTAACCCGGCGTCTGATCAGGCTCCTAACTGTTTGCCACCAAGATAAACATGAATTATCAGAATTGTCTAAAAGTTGTTATTTTTTACGTTTTAGTGCTTTGCGTTTCGTACGTTTGCGTTTAAACGGGAAAGAATAACATATTCTCCACTGTACATGAGTATATGTACAGTGGAGAAAACGTTATTCTTTCCCAATAAGAATTTCTCCACTGAATATAAATGTTTTGGTATTCCATTCTTATATACTCAACAAAATAATTAAAGGGGCAAAAGTATAAGTTCATATATCTTTTTCAAAAATGCAAGCATTTTCAAGTTAAAATAGTTAATGTGTGTTTAGATGCTTTAGAATAAAAAAATAAGAAACAAACGTCACTTTGTGCAAAAATGGTCATGGTTGAATGAATTGAAGCGGACAAGTATCAAAATCACGGTTTTTAACGTCCACTGGATTTTTGCAAGATGTGTCTGCCTATTCTTCAACGATTAGTTTTATAGCTGTTTTCATTATATCGAGTGCATATTTGTATCTTAAGCAAAAATAGATTGCATATTGGTACAAAATTTGAAAAATATGCCCCTAAAGACGTCATTTGTCGTTTCCCAAATCATGTTGCGACGGAGTTTAATGTTAGCAAAGGTGTCGTCGACAGGTTGTGGTAGTTGTACCTGGACACTGGGATGGTTAATTGGAGATCAGGTCAAGGTCGTTTGCAGGTCATATTTGAAGTAAAGGGCCGATGTTGTCACTTATGGCATGACGTCAACGGCTCAATTCCCTCGTTACGCTTAATAGTGTTTATAAACAGACGTGTGGTTACAGGATTTGTGTTCAGATCGTCGGGAATAGACTTCAAGCTGCAAACCTATGGGCTAGAAGACATGTCGTGTGACCGGCCTTGACCCCACACCACCGAAAACGTCATCTAGCGTTTTGCCAGAAATGATGCCATTTGAACGTTTACGTTTTCGCAACGTATTGTGGACTAGTGCGTCAAATTTCATTTTGGATTTAAATGACGACTGCAGACGAATGTAAAGACAGCGAAACGAATGTTTCTTCGACTGTTATGTGGCAGAGCATGATGGACTCAGAAATGGGTCAGGGCTCCTATGGGTGGGCATATCCTACAACGGTTGCACGGACCTTTAAGTCATTAGGAACTGAACTCTGACTAGTTTGGGGTACAGGGACGAGACCCTAGACGCTATTGCACGCGCTGAAGCTGGAGCGTTGGGTTCAGGCTTCATCCCGACAGACGACAAAGCTCGTCCGTACCGAGCACGTATGGTAGACCAGTACTTGGAACACGAGGACATGGGGCAGATGGACTGGCCAGCAAGGTCAACACACTTCGGTCACATTGAGGATGCTTAGGACATGCAGCAACGCCGGATATCCGGTCGAGATCGTCACCTTAGAGGCTAACAAACACGCTTATTGAAGAATGGCACAGAATGTCTATTGCATACATCCTTAAGCTAATTCTCCGATTTCCATGTAGATGCAAGGAAGTGATTAATGCACGTGGTGAACACATATGATACTAGCT
Source organism: Gari tellinella (assembly GCA_922989275.2). Classification (NCBI taxonomy): domain Eukaryota; kingdom Metazoa; phylum Mollusca; class Bivalvia; order Cardiida; family Psammobiidae; genus Gari; species Gari tellinella. Next base: position 20,904,910 of record OV277870.1, on the reverse strand, counting down.
GTAATTTAAGAGAAGAACCTAAAAGGTGGGGCTCTTGGTCAAGTTGTTTGTTACCCCACCCACCTAGTCTGGCACATGGTAATTTTAGGGTGGTTGTGTTTGAAGGGGAACTGCGATATATATTTCTACTTTTCGAAATACAGTTATACTCTACAACTAAGCTAACATGTCATTTTACATGAAACTCTTAAAAAAATATTTTATGAACTTATTTTTATATATTGGGCCTACCCAATATATTTGCCCCTTTAATTGTTTTGTTGAGTACTCTTCAGCACTGAAACTTCCAATGAACATTTCCATTTTCCAATCAGGTCTAGTCCTCTTTTACATACATGTATTTAGGGTTGATTTTATAAAATATTTAATAATAATAATAACAATAATAATAATAATAATAATAAAGACTTTATTTAACGCGAGAACTCATTTGGTAAAGACCAATATTCCATGAGGCCCTCAACATATATACACGTACATAAAACAAAAAGCATTTCATACAAAACAAATAATTAACAATATAACAATACAATGTACTAACTGGGTGTACAAAATAAAGAAACTGTACATTTTGTTTGAATGGCCTTTGTTTACATTTGGTTTGAGGGATTTTTGTAATACTTTTAAGTACAAACCATAGACAAATTTGGTATCAAAATGCACAAAAATGTATTGGCTACGAGACAGTGTATTTTTAATTGTGATTTAACAATTTGCAGATCATAATTTTGTGTGTGAAAAGTAAAAGTTGCAAGTGTACAGTTTCTTTATCGTGTTAGTATATATGAGTTTGTCGCCATTTCTGTTTTCAATGTTTTTAAATGATCTAGAAGATGAATATATCAAAGGTGGCGTAGATGGTTTAAATATAGATTTATTTAAAATATGTTAATACTATACGCAGGTGACATTGTACTGTTTGCAGAAAATGCATCGCAGGTACAAAAAGGGTTAAATATTCTTCAAGAATATTGCAATACGTGGAAACTAAAGGTAAACAAAAATAAAACAAAAATAATGGTATTCAGAAAAGGTGGGAAACTACCTTCTCATCAAAAGTTTATTATGACAGTACAGAAATAGAAATCCTTACCAAATCACATATTTAGGGGTTACTTTTACATCTGGTGGATCGTTTCAGCATACCCAAATTGCGTTAGCAGGTCAAGCACATGTGCACAAGGCTATATTTAAGCTGAATAAACACTTACATAAGTTTACATATATAAGCCTTTCTCACAAATTAGAACTGTTTGATAAACTAATAAATCCAATACTGAATTATAGTAGTGAGGTATGGAGCTTCTCGAATGCACCTTCTATCGAAAGGACCCACCTCCAATTTTGCAAAAAACTTTTAGGTGTAAAACAAATGACTCAAAATGATTTCATTTATGGAGAGCTAGGAACATTTACATACCAAACTAAAAGATGCTTAAATATTATTAAGTACTGGGTTAAGATTTTACATACAAAAGAAGATAAATATATAACAAAAATATATCGTTTGCTGAAAGATGAGCATGAAATAAATAATTATGTGAACTGGTGTTCTCTATTGAAAGATCTTATTTGTCGCTTAGGGTTCTACCACGTTTGGTTATCACAAACTGTCGGCAATGCAAACATGTTTATATTACTTGTAAAACAAAGGTTAAATGATCAGTCTGTACAGAATTGGAATAATCAAGTAGAGCTCTGTGTTACAGAAAAATATCCAATTTTGGAATACAGCCATACCTAAATATTGTTAATGTAGGGAAGTTTTGTACATCTATGAGTAGACTTAGATTATCTTCTCATAGGTTAGCAGTTGAAACAGGGAGATGGAATAAACCATTGCCAATAGCATTCAATGATAGCAAATGTAGTGCATGTTCCACATTGGAAGATGAATTTCATTTTGTATTAGAATGTATTCAATTCCAAGATCTAAGAATAAAATATATTTCAGAATATTATTGGAAAAGGCCAAGTATGTTGAAATTTACAAAATTAATGACTAGTTTTGATGTTAAGACTGTTATAAATGTATCAATGTTTGCTCACTATGCATTTCAAGCTAAACCTCTTTGATCTGATGACTATTACTGTAGTTATGATGAAGATGATTCTAATTCTTCATGATTACATGTACATGTACTTACATGCAAAAGGAGTGTACCATGTTGAACTGCTTGTTTGGGTTGTAAAGGTTTTCTATGTAAGTGAATGTTTTTGTTTAACATCGAGTTCCAATAGTTGTTTAAATGTTACTAGTATAAGATATATTTTATTCTTATGACATCAGTATTTTCTAACACAAAAATAATAGATATTTGATTTAAGAAAATTAAGTTATGATAATGGTGATAATTATATCAATTCTGATTAAAGTCAATATCACTGAAATCATAATTTTAATTTCTTCTTTACTTACATCTTCTCCGCTAAATACATCTTTATTGTCATAACTGTTTGTTTGTTTATGTATTACATGCCTTTGTTTGTTTACAACATGCATTACATGCCTCATGGACTTGTTAGTCCGAAGGAAGAATAAAATCATATCTATCTATATTGCAAACTGAAATATATGAAGTACAGGCCCTTATCAGAGAGCTCTTTCAGGAGCCCTCTGGTCAGGGTCAACACGGTTTGCACAAAACAAGTGAATTATTCACATATACACTGTTTCATAATGACGAGTAAACTCGTCTATAGGATTGAATGTGTTAAGGCACAACTAAATATAATACTCAAATGTATTATATAAAAGTGTATACAGCTCCTTTCGGAGGCTTGTGCAATACAGCGCTCCCTCTCTACAACGACACCCAATGGGAGACAAGAAATGTGTGCGTTGTTCGGAGAGAGTCGTAATAGGGAGGGAAATTAGCTTACATTTACAAACAGCTTGAATCCAGATCAGACGCCGCGTAACGCGGCGTCTGATCAGGATTCAAGCTGTTTGTCACTCGTCATTAAGTTATTTTTCTGTCAAAATGTCCATTATGTAACTTTGAGAAAAACAGCAGACAACACTTTTAAGCAATCGACATTGCAGCCGTGAATATGTTGGACATGGTTGTTCTGTGTAGGGAACTGCGACAAGCGTTGTTGTAAGGAGGGAGTCGTTTTTGGGAGGACCGTTGTAGGGAGGGAGCACTGTACTTTAATGCTGCATTAAGCACTTAAATTCTTTAGCGAGTCTTTTCACTACTTAACCCTTCCATGATCAAATTATTCGGGAGATTTTTACCCCTTCATCGCTTTATTGTCGTCTACTTCATTATTGTCTACAATACACGTTGCAAAGTTAGATTTAAGAGTGTAGTACTTGATAAATATCGATAAGAGTGTCAAACAATTTAGGTCCTGATCAGACGCCGCGTCAAGCGGCGTCTGATCAGGATCCAAACTGTTTGCAAACGCGCTTTAAGGCGCCATTGAGAGTGAAAAGGTTTAATTAGTGGACGCTATCAATAGTGACTGTACTGATTTAATAGAGTTTCATATTCGGCACTAATTTATACTTTTATGAATGATTCCTGTGAGGATACGGGTTTATTCGACTTAACCCAGTCCTAGCAGATTGTACCTTAAAACAGGCTGAAAGTCAAACAGGAGCATTCTGTTTAACTAACATCCTGATTTAAACCTTTCACTCTCAATGATTCTTAAAAGCGCGTTTGCAAACAGTGTGGATCCTGATAAGACGCCGCGTAACGCGGCGTCTGATGAGGACCCAAACTGTTTGACACTTGTTTGGAAATTTCTTGTCATACTGCCTTATTTCTTTAACTTTGAAACGACATTGCAGACAACAAAATTGAAGCAGACGACAATGAAGGGGTAAAATCGAACGAAAAAAATTGAGAGTGAAAGGGTTATTCCATATTTGAATAGGTAAAGGGAGATGTAAGTAAAACAGAAAGCTTCAAAATGATTTTTCTGTTTTACTTTCACTTTCCTTGAATGGATCTAGTCACCGGACTTATACACCGAATAGTAAACAAAGAATTAGTTGTAGTAATACGGAGGTTTTACTGTATACACAGTCAAACCTGTCTTCAGCTACCACTAGATATCGACATACAAGTATTTGTAGTTTTCACTGCAGGTTGCAGCTTAATGCAGGACAAAAGTAATTCAGAATGTTCATATAGGAGCCTTTTGTATTATTTTCGTCCTGCGTTTAGTAGCAACCCCCTTAAAAGATCACCCTGCATCTTCGGTCAGTGTCGCTTATCAGTCCATTTTTACAGTGGAGAATACGTTATTCTTTCCCGTTTAAACGCACACCAATCGCAAACGCGTTGCAGTAAATGGAGAAAATGGAGAAAATGCCAATTCTGAGTATCTGTTTTAATCTGAGTGGCAAACAGTTTGGAGCCTGATCAGACGCCGGATTACCCGACGTCTGATCTGGCTCCAAACTAATTGCAATGGAAATACAAGTTTTAGCGTAAACACGTTTATTGGAAAGAATAACGCATTCTCAACTGCATTCAGGAATGGAGCGTTCGGAACAATAAGTATCCATTACTTTTTCCAACACAATTGTGTAACTATTACACACTTGTGTAGGGAAAAGTAATGGAGACCTATTGTTCCGAACGCTCCATTCCTGAAAAATAATGGAGCGTTTTTGAATGGGATAATAGCACAGGTGTATTTTAATTGACGAGAATGACCGATCGCACTACGTAGATTGCCGATATTAACCGACACTGACCTGACCTTATTAGGGGCGTTCCACCTCAAACGAGACAGATTTTTTATATGCATATCAGCATGTTATATTTGACACTCGGTATTTAAATGATCAATTACTTCACAGATACTACACAAACAATAAACAAAGACTGTCGCGGTCATTCAATAATGCTTTTGTAATCGATACAGTCTGTCAGATTAGGTTTTGTCCAGTCACTGTTACGATATGCAGTCTAATTGTGTATTAATCATTATCCAGACATAATACCGTCTGTTTAAATGTTTTGTCTGCAGAGTATTTAAAATATTATTCTATCTATTTGTCAACCAAAAACTTGAGTTTAACGCGTGAGCGTGAGTGTCAAACACATTGAATCCTGATCAGACGCCGAGTTTCTCGGCATCTGATCAGGGTCCAAACTGTTTGACAAATTACTATGAAATCGTGATCGACTGTATAAGGGTTAATCTATCGATCGTTTAATCTCTTTGAAACATGACTGGCAACCTGAAGTTCGACGTATTGCAAATAAGTGACATAAGCTTACTTATTTAAAAGGACACCAATTGGAATATACGAGTATATTATATTGGTTTATATTGGAATATGCAGGGCTGCCATTTCTCCGAATTTTTCCTAAATCTTCGGATTTTTTCCAGTACATGGTAGCTTAAAGTAGACTGAAAGTAAAGCAGAATGTACCTTACAACATGCTGTGAGTAGTCGCATGTCAACAGGCTATGGGGTAAAGGTACGATTCGTAAAATCGCACTTGAAAAATGCAAATTTGGAAATCTTTGGATTTTTCATGTCAACTTATGGAAGCCCTGAATACGAATATACCAATTTACTTACTACGGTTGAATGCTGTTCTATGCCTGTCTTGTCATCTTGCATACATATATTTCTGTATGTCATAAACAGTGGTTATAAACGGACAATAGTTTGAGTGAATAACGACTGAGAAAACAACAAATGTATGTATCATTCAAAACAACAAGAAAAGGACGGTTGGAAAGTCTCTTTAAAACGAAATTAAAAACTTGAGAAGCGAAAATGGACATAGCGCATGGAACAAGTTTGACTTCTTCACATTTTGTTCGTCACTATGATACGAGCGACTGCAGTCGACTTTGCAAATGTTGAACATGATGCCTGACGAGGGTGAAAACTGTGTAACAAAATGCTTGGATTTGCCGTCAGTCATTTTGCCTTAAATCTAGTTTTGAAACGAAAATATAGGCCGGGATATTAAAGCAAACGACGTTTAGGCAGTGAACGAATTGCCTATTAAAGTTGGCAGTGAGGGCAATACAAATTTGGAAAAGGGAATTTCACTTGAGATTAAAGAATAATTTGATGCGAGAAGGAAGATCTAATATATACAATGAGTAAAAAGACAAGTGGAACTAAAGCTCCTGCCAAGGAAAACATTAAGAGCAAATTCAGAAAACGAAAACGGCTTATTGAACATAATCTGGGACTTGTAAACAGTGAAATAGAAACTCTTGAGGACACGGAGAGTAGCTTGTGTAAGGAGCACACTAGTGTTATCAAAACTATCGCTGCAAAGGTCAAAGAACTGAAAGAAATGATAGACAAATATAGCGACAAGCTTTGCAAGACCGTCAAAGATGCCCATGCTAAGAATATATCAGACATACACAAGCTAAGAGCGAATTTGGAACAAAAGAAGAGAGATTATCTTGAGGATGTGGACAAGTGTGAAAATGCAGTTAAGAAACCTGAAACACAAGGAAAAGTTGTAAGTGAAAAGAAAGTTCTTAAAATGGTATACGAGTCGCTGGCTAGTACTGAACACGTTCAGACAAGTTTGAAACTAATTAAAATCATTTACGAAGCAGTAAAATTGTCAGATAATGAAAAGCATTTAAACAATATTATTGGTAAGATAGAACGTAAATTTGAAACTGTAAATGAATTTCAAAATAAAATTGAAAAGCTAGCATCAATAGAGTGTCCAGCTAAAGAGGTCACGGCTCTAGCGTGGAACAGAATGACAGAAGTGGATCTGTGGGCTTGCTTTGGTGCTGATAAAGAACTGGTAGCTTTAAGTGTGGATGGTGCGAGACTTCAACATATTACCGTCGACTTTAGAGTTGATGATATTGTAACGTTTCCAAATGGAACGCTTCTGGCTACATCACCTGATAGTTTCTGTATAAAAAGAATCGAAAACTACGCAGGTGATGGAAAGAAGCGATCAAAAACTATAATCGAAAGTGAATTTTATTTACATGGATTAACTCTATCAGTTGACGAAACTAAACTTGCTGTATGTGGAACCGACACACCGAATTATTCCAAAACAAAACCAAAGGTAACAGTAATTATTGAGTTCTCTCCTGATGGGCAAGAACTCAAGCGGATACCTTTACGCAATGTAACTGGCAAAGTCTACAGAATAGCACAGAACGTAGACCAAAACTATACTCTTAGTTTTCCTAAAGACGGTCGTGTATACTCGTTTACCCCAGAAGGCGATGTACGTGGGTTGTTGAATAAGTCTCAAGCTTTGAAAGCCATGAAGCAACCTGCAGATGCTAGGTTTTGGCCTTCAGGTTTATGTTGTAATTCCAAAGGAAATATTCTTGTCTCTGATTGGATAGGGAAACGTGTGTTGGTGTTAGATGGCATATGCAGATTTCTTAGATATGTTGGAGACGTGTATATTAATCCAAATTCCCTGGCATTGTGTTCAAATGGCAATAAACTATTGGTAGGGGACCAAGGAGTGATTGAGGTTTGGAAGACATGAAACAGTGGTAGATTTCTTACAAGTTAATTTTGGTTCTGTAATCGTGTTAACCAATTTGTGCCCACGATCCAATATATTGGACATAGGCAGACAGTGTAGACGCTGAACAGACGCCGCATACTGCGGCGTCTGATCAGCGTCTACACGTCTTGCTGATAAGAATTTCAATATAAATCTAAAAGAGGTTTTACGGCAGAAGTATGGAAACAAGTGCCAAACAGTTCGAATCCTGGCCTGAAGCTGCGTTACCCGGCGTCCGATCTGTGTCCAAACAGTTTGCAATGTTGAATTAAGCCGCCTAGGGTAGTGAAAGGGATAATGCAAATCATTGTATGTTTTGGAAATACTTATGTTTATTAGAACAGTTCGAAGATCCTAAATTGAAATTTCATCGAAGCATTCTTAGGTTTGAGGCCAAAGAACAATATGTGCCAGAAAAGATTGGCTCTAACTTTTATTGTTCGTGAATAACGTTAAATACAATTATATTAATACATTTATGAATTCGAGGCAGGAATGGAAATTTAGATTATAGTGTTTACGCTTAAGATATGATAACATGGCAGAAGGCAGTATTCTTTCACAGTAAACGTGTTTGTATAAAACGTATATTCACTGTAAACGGTTTAAAGCCTGATCAGGGGCCCGTTTTACTAAACTACTTACGCAAAATTTTTGCGTAAGGTCAAAATTTTAAATTTTAATTTATATTTTTTATCATCACTTGCTACAAACAGCAAATAGCCAGATCAGAGGACGCGCTTTTAGCGCGTCCTCTGATCTGGCTATTTGCTGTTTGCAAACGTTTATGATCGAAATATAAGAGTTAAACGATTTTGCGTAAGTTGTTTAGTAACCAGGTGCGGATTAAATACGGTTCTGATCAGACACCGAACTGATTGTAACACAAATGTAAATATTAATTTAAACATTTGTTGCATTACATTTGTGTTTTGTTTCATCGGGGAAAAAAACATACTCTCCGTTGTATAAAGTGATGTTTGGTGTTGGGAAGACATAAAACAGTAAATATACCTGTATTACTATGGCATATATTACATGTATTCCATCTTAAACGAAACTTAAAGCTAAGTAATGAGAAATGTGATATGCATGTGTTGAAAAAGTTGCTGCGCCATTGTTGTATAAATATACTATGGGTAATTTTGTTTCAAATAAGCTAGTATGGTAGAAATGATTCGTTATGTCAAAATAAAAATTTAAAGCCTAGTAAAGATGTTTTCTGTATTCAATTACATCGTCCTATCAAAGCTGGCGTCTGATCTGACTCCAAAAAGCTTGCATGAGAAAACTTGATTTAGAATAAACGCATTTGTTGGCAAAGAATTATGTCTTCTCCATTGTATTATGCCGTTGTACATATAACGCCTAATAAATAATAATAGTTATCTGTGCACTTGTAAATCCAAAACTATGTATGCCATTGATATGAGTGCAGATACGTTAGGGTGTTTGAAATACTTTTATTGATGAAATTGATTGCAGTTGGAGAGCTACAAAATCAGATTATAGGTTTGGCACCGTGTGAAATAATTTACTCTATGTGATTTGCATTAAAGGTTGTAAACCAAATTTGTTCAGTGAGAATGTTAAGTCTAAGATAATTTTATGCCCAGTAACCAGTACTCCGAATACTAAGAGGGAGTAAAACTCAAAAAAGAGAAAGTTTTCCTACATTTTCTACTTTATGTTTGTACCAAACCGTATGGTCACTAATCATTTGAATCAGATCTTTAAAACGCTGTAAATGAGTAGCCCCATAAGAGGATAGGGTTTGAAGCAGAACTCAAGAGTTTAGTCTCTTGTCCTGGGCCCTGCTGGTAACGGTTTTCAAATAATTGTATACTATGCCATCGTCTGTAAGGACCAACTATCAAAATGAGTTGTAGTTGTATTGTACACTAAGTCATATGTGGGATGATATTAGCCTTCAGATTGAAATGGTATAATTTTGTAAAAGCGTGGCTAACGAATTGCAAAAGATAAATGGTATAAACGAAATCATTTGACCGACGTAAATACGCATCAAGGGTCCTTAACCCGTTACCCAATAACGTGTTTTAGTTTTCGGAGAAAGTGACAACTTAAAGCAGGTTGGAAGTAAAGCAGAATGCGCCTGTAGGCGCATTCTGTTTTACTTTCAGCCTGCTTTAAGCTACTGTCAACCGGGATATAGAAATTATTTCTGATGATACATACTCATGACTGTTTACAAAGGACTTATTTTCTTTAGTGGGGTATAAGTTAGAGGCGTTAAAAGGCGTGTATGGGGTAATGTCTTAAATGAGCCCTATGAACGGGAACTGCATTGCATGTCATATCGCAATATATTGACAAGAACAAACCTAAATAGTCAGAAAGGACTTTCTTCATTGGGATGGATGGATGAGTTGGGTTTTACGGCACTGCGATACAAAATAGGTTATATATATAGCGCCCATGATTGATGAGGGGTGATGAGATGAAATTATGATGATTTCAGGAAGATGATTTCGGCTAATCCCACTCGTTGACCAGCAGCGCATGGGATCAAAACCATCGAAGTTCTTGGCAGAGGGAATAATATCGGTCTAATACACAGACACATTTCCTTTTGACAATTAAGCCCCAGAACTACGGCAACTGTAATTGTCTATTTGAAGTTTCAGAAACAACATGGGTAATCAAAGTTCAAATGTTTGACGACGCCGATGACCTCGTCGATTCTGATGCCCAAAGAAAATCAATATAGTAAGACCTATCTATTACGACCAATAATGCGAATAATTAAATGTTAACGACTGGTGACTGCTTAAAGCAAAGTGGCTTTTAGTTTTACTGCCAACCTGCTTTAAGCTGTCACCTTACTTTCGTATACTCAATTGGCCTTATTTTAAGTGGACGTAATAGAGATTATAATGTACCTTAATTTCGAGTTGGCTCCTTCGTCATTGCTGGACAAAAATAATAAATAAAATTACATGTAAAATAACTTTTTTTATTTTTTCTATAGAATTGTTACCCAATATGATAACAAATAAGCATATCGACAAGATATTATTGTCCAAATAAAAAGTATACGCTCACCTTTCATTCGTTCTTCGAAAACAATATATTAAAACAGAGAAACAGAAAGAAACCCCTTTAAAACCCGAACTCTTCTGGACTTTGCAAATTAATTGGTTTGGATAAGTATTTTTCAACTAGAGAGTTAAATTGACATTAACCCTTAGCCCGCCAAATAAATTGTCGTCTGCTCTATTTCTCGTCTGCTTCAAGTTTCAAAGTGCTTCAAAGTTGCTCAAAATTGATGAAAATGTTGTCCGAGTATGAAACAGCTTGGATCCGGATGAGACGCCGAGTTACTCGGCGTCTCATCCGGATCCAATCTGTTTGCATATGGAGCTATAGTCGTGACTGGCAGGCTAAGGGTTAAAAGGTTGAAGTGACCGTCGCCAAATAAAGATTAGTATGTTTCTAATCATCCATACACTAAGGATATATTCCCAAACTAGGAAATCATGAACATATAAGACCTTACTGGCACCTGCATTTCCAGATGAGAGAGCTTAAAACAAGCAGAAAGTAAAGCAGAACGGTCCTTAAGAATCAGTCTACTTGTCGTCCAACCTGCTTTCAACGATAAACTGTTTTCAAAACTAGAAATAGGTTAGTGAGTTACGGACTAATGCTTCACAACATCAATGTTGAACGCACAAGAAGCTTTCTACATTATTGGTCTTGCATTAGTTGTTAGTGCGTCGTTACCAACCCATTTTTGCCAAGTACAATACTCCATGCTTGTAGAATATACTAGTCCATATTTTTATTTCAGGAGTGCATTGTCTAATTTTCAGTTCCATTTCAATCTCGATAGAAATTCTTATTAGCAAGCAGTGCAGACTCAGATTAGACGCCACATTATGTGGCGTCTGATCTGAGTCTGCACTGTTTGCCAGGTCCCAGTTTATTCACATTTGTGTTAAAATTGACCAGTAGGCAGAACGTAATGTTTGGGACCGGCAACTTTGTTATTCAAATTCAAATTCAAATACTCTTTATTTTCTCAGTTTGTACAATTCTACAAATACATGAGAACTATCCTAACACACATTCAACACATTAGGTCTTTGTTATTCACAGGCTTCCGTCTTTAGGTGTTCGGTTTACAGGGGTTTCACTGTAATTATATATAATAACATAAGACCCTCGAACTGCATGACAATTTCATTAAGGTTACAAAGGCAAAAATAAACTGTACACATCAACATCTTTGATTATGTCATCAACAATTAATCTTTCATTCAAACCGTTACATAGATATAACACCTCATAGCTAACAAAACAAATAATAAAGCAGTTCATGTGCTTTTTAATTCATATTTTAAGTCATTAGTTATTAAGTTCATAACCAACTACTACAAAAGTTTCATACAGCACAAGGCGTAGTAAAATGAATTGACGAAACCTAATTAATATAAGTAAACACAGGTTGATATTGAAAATGTATAACTATAATATAGCCTTCAAGAGATTCGAATATGTTCACTTTACTGAGTCTTAAAAATATCCAAAAAGGTTGTGCTGAAAACAAAAATTATTTGCAATGTTTCGTGTCGTCAAAACCATCAGTTGATAAGTAATTGTTGCGATTCATTTTGGATATTATTTATCAAAATGTAATGTGTATAAATGACAACAGTCATGGTGTTCAACTAATCTTACAACCCCTGATTGCCTTACTATGTTGAATAGCTGTCATAAGTTCTAGCCATGCCAGTTAGACTTTACAAATACGTGACTTGTGGTAAAGCCAAAATCGTATATGACTGTAAAATACATTATAACAATTATCTTACTTACCTTGTTTATGGCGAATCATTAATATAGCAATTACAGTTCTCAAAAGGTATTAAAAGATTTCAGTCACGGTTTCGATATAGATGTTAAAGAAAGTTACTTCAAACTGTATTAGAGTTGTACACCATTTCCATGTGTTAAGCGTGTGATACTTCTTTAAAACAGTGTAGACCCCGATCAGACAGATCTTAAATAAGCTATATTTTCAGGGTCTGCATTACTTTTGTGACGGACCAGTTTCGCATATAGGAATACAGGTCCTTTCTGGGGAACTCTGTCATTGTATTATCAAATTCGAAAGTGATATTACCACCAACGAGAAGAGTTTTGTCATAAGCTGTTGAGTGGTTAGGTTAAAGTTGTCCATCAATCAAATAAATATGTTTGCACAGTTCTGTTTATCTTAGTGGAACCTAATTTAAGAGACCACAGATGTTATTTACCATTCAGACAAAACATCAATAAATGATATGTTATGAAAATGTCATTATCACGTTTTACACTCAAAACAATACATAAGATTTAAGGTTACCTTTTATCAAAATAAAACCTCTACTTCATCAATTTTGTAAAGTAAATTATCTAACAATAATCTTCTCCATTTCTATTTAATCATCGTTTTCTACATCTTCTTATAGATGTTTCTAACATGTGTGCTTATATTTTGCTTCATATAAATATAGGACATGTTTATATTCAAATCATGGAAACATGTATAAATCCTTTTGGTACATTGAAATCTAACCTGTTTATCGACATATACCTTTGTGACAAATTCCTTTTGAAAACACTCATATTGACAAATAACATAAACTAGTCTTAACAAACAAGAAGTATACACTCCTGCTACGCCATGAAAAAAACCCAGACTTATTGCATTAGTTGACACTCAATGGTTCTATCTAGAATATCGATTCTTTAAATCCTAGTGACTCATTTATTCGTTCTCTGTTAATTAGTGTACTTGTGAAGAGTACACGTGTCCTGTGCATAAAGTGTTGACCCATATCAAATGGTTCCTAAATGAGTCCATTGATCAGGCTCTACCCTGCTTGTCATTTTGCCTACCTTGTAATTAAGCAATCATGAACAGTCAAAAATAAACTTGACTTTATTTTGAAACTGAAATCGTCCATTTGATGTGTCAGGGATAATATAGTTCCCTATCCTTTTTGACAACGTAGACCCTGGTCATACGTCGAAACTAGGTGATGAATGGACTTGAGAATTACCGTTTTGCAATGCAATAAGTCTGGTGTTCTCATATTCAGGCTCATTCATTTACATGTAGACATATGTGAAAGCACGCTTTAAACATTGGTTATAACAAAAGAACCCCATATACCAAAAAGCATTCTACCAATATACACTGCTTCTTATCAATATATAGAACACTAAATGGCAATATTCTTTCCATACCAAATACTTAACAACAAAAATACAAAAATATCAACAACATAAAAAGTTTTTAAAAGCAATGGAAACAAAAAGAAAACAATAAATCTAAATTTGTAGATTTCTTTTGAAGTTCATTTGATGAAAATGACTTATAAGATAAATGCATGTGTAAGATACTGTTTTAATATTTGTAAAAAGGAAGAACAAATAAATGCATTTTACGGAATTAGGAGTTTTATTGCAAAGATTTATTTCTTTGGTGAGAACATTGCACCTTAATTGTAGAATATGATAACATAAAATGACCAATAAAGGTAAAACTTGAACTTGTATTGTTTCTTAGGAAAATGACAATATTTAAAAGTCATATGAAGTTTTGTTTACTAATAATTGTCCTTGATGTCTCTGTCTATAACCTTTTTATAAATATAGTAATTAATCAGGTTGACAAATAAATCACCTTGGTGGTACACGCAACTGAAATATAATGTATACAATCTACCCTGTATTAAGGAACCACTTAAAGTGTGTGAATTTATAACCCATACAATATGCGGTAGCATAATGTATTATTTTGTCCTACATTTAGCCGTCACCTGTCATTAAAATCAATAGGCTACGTTATTCAGCGGCTGCTTAGTACAAGTTTGACAATGTTATTTCCAATATTTGTTGAAAATCATATTAAAACTAAAATATATAGTCAATATAGCTTTAGCATTACAAATATTTATTGTCCTAGTATGTAGATTTGTTTTATAGCAACATCATGCAAGTAAAACATCCTTATTACGACTATGACTTATTGATTGTATAAAAGACAGGCGACCGCTTAAAGCAAGGTGAAAGTAAAACAGAAAGCTCCTAAATGAGCTTTTGGTTTTTCTTTCGCATTACTTTTAGCATTCACTTGTTTTAAACACCATATAATTAATCTATTTTTTAGTCGTAATAAAGAGGTTTTACTGTATAGTATAACAAAGAAGCCTATTGTAAACACACGAGACCGAATGCAATATGATTAGAAATCTGAATAAACGGTTAAAGTCTTTAAAAACCATTGTATCAACAGATGAGAAGACGTTACCATTTCCTAACAAACTGTTTGGGACTAAAACAATCACATCCACTGCAAACAGTATGGAACCATTCAGATTTAAAGAAATCGCATTATCCTATTTGTGCCCACTATCCCATACCTGGGACATAGGCAAACAGTGTAGACTTTGATCAGACGCCGCATTATGCGTCGTCTGATCAAAGCCTACACTGTTTGCTAATAGGAATTTCAGTATAAAACAAAACGAAAAAAATGAAAATTGAGACCAAGGACCCCATAGATCAAAACGGACTAATCAAATTTATAAGCATAAAAGCATCCACTGGGTGCAAATTGGTTAAACGAGAGAGGGTATCGTCTTCCCTTCTGTGCATTACAAGACAAACATGAGAAAGTATACCAGGCAATTGTATATACAATAATTCTTTCATGGTTTTTATATGATAGTAACATTTATAATAGTCAGTCTAGTCCCTATCCATATCAAACGAATACTTAACAAATATTCATGTTATAATTACATCACATGAGATGATTACTTAAGTCAAATTTTCTTGTAATGAAATGACAGATTTGCTTCAATGAATATTTACATTTGTAGATAGCTAAATCATCAAAGTTGTTTGATCACGTGACCACACCTAATGGCAAATGATATCAACTGCGTTGTCTTGTAAGACTAAAACGCATTTCATAGCAAGGTACATAGTCCATCTGCATTTACCTCTCACATTCCGAGACCATTCTGTGAACAATACTCACAGACCCCCAGTGGACACCCTCACATATTCTGGAATAGCATTCAAAGTATTGCGTCCCAAATCTGACATATATTGCATGTACGGATCCAATTACTTTGTCACGGGAGGGTTCCAAACAGACCCTTAACTCTTTTCTTCGCAGAAGTGCATGATAAATCCAATAAGATTTCAACAAAACGTATCCCAAAAGTATATTCATTAATGATGTTGAATATATTTGGCAGCTTAAAGTAGCATGAAAGTAACGCTTTACTTTCAAACTTATTTCAAGCTGTCATCTGCCTAAATCGCTGTTAAATAGGTGATTTGCTTCTGGGTCCAAGGTTAAAAAGCTTTTCAGTTGAGTCTAAAGTCGTTCTCAAGCATTTGATTGGTCAGATTTGAGCCTAGGCTCAAATCTGGCCAATCAAATGCTTGAAAACACACTCAGACTCAGCCTAAACGCTTTATAACCTTGGAACCTGGACTATAGAGGCAAGTAGTGACTCCAACGGCTCAATCAGTGTTGCACATCATTAAACAATCTGATTTCATCACTTTTACTAAACGATTAAAGGAGAATCTTGACCTCCGATCCCCCAACCCATCCTCTGGATCCGCGCATGTATTGCAAGCACAAATAATCTGGGACACAGCCATTCCCAGTCTCACACAGAACCCCGTGGCAAATGGTTCTGCTGCTCTTGTCCTTTAGTTCTGATGTACATTATGTTGACAACTCTGAGCACTTAACTGCTTGCTTGTACAGGAAGCGAGTCCGAGCGGTCGTAAAAATGTTGTCCTTTAACTTCCGGTTGCTCGTCTTCAAGAAACATAGGTGCACTAGGTGTGGGGCCATCGCGATATAACTCCCCAGCTTCCTGGTGTGTGAGATGGCCACCATCACCCGGAACTCCACCTGAATACTCACTAGGTGGCGGTGGTGGTTGCGCGTAACCATTGTCTTTCTCATTGATTGACTGGGTGTCTAGTAATTTGCTACTGGTCTCCTTAATTTCATAGGAGTCTTTTTCGTCGTCTTTACAAGCACATGGAAAGAAATTAGCACAGAAACGCTTGGCTGCATTTGGTTTTGATGATCGCTTGTTGGCGCCGGCATACACCACTTCCGGATCATCTAGAATAAAAGAAATACATGTATAAATCACTTTGCAAATATCCAATTTATTTACCAGTACATGTAACTTGCTCAACGTCTTAAACGTCTGGTTTCAAATCTCCAATGTAGCTTCACATCGTTGGTGTTTGATCATCATCTACATGTGTACTTTATTTGTATAATAAAAATCGTTTTTGGCTATACATTTTGATGTTTAAAAGTTACAAGATTTTCAGAATTCGAGTCTGTGTTTCATGTAGTAATAGGTTGCGAATCGGGACTAACTGCACTAACAAACCCCGTACAGGGGGTTCAAACTATTATTGAAGGTCTAATGTAGTTTTGAATAAGGATTTATGACATCACATACCTTCTCTGAGTTTCATGACAATCTCATAGATGATGTCCTCCCGTTTGACCTTCTCACTCTTCAGGCACCTGACAAGCTCTTCAACCGCCTCCCCTGTGTCCCCGCGCCATCCGCGCCAGTCTTTCATATACCCATTCACGGCGTACTTATGAGGTTGACCTGCAGGGTACCAGAAATACACACTTTGTTCATGTATTGGACGTTTCATATGTATATATCTATAACACGTTTAAGTTACAAATTGTGTGTGTGTGTGTGTTTGTTATGGTATGACTGTGTGTGTGTTCTGCTTGAGAGGTGGGTGTATTGTTTGTGTTGCGTTTCCTGCTTTGAGTCTTTCGTATTTATATGTAATAAAGTCAGTTATGCATTTATTCCTGTAACTCTTTGGTCCCTGAAACTTCAAAGAGAAGTGTCTATGTGGCGATTAACACATTACCCCGTAGCACGTTTCTAGTTCTGAAGACAGGTGCCCACTTAAAGTAGAGTGAATGTGAAACAAGATACGCCTTTAGGTATATTCTTGTGTACTTTCAGCCTGTATTAACCATCTCCGTCACAAGGGATCAATGGGATAAATAATAGTCGTCAAACATAAAGTTTTACGATTTTGGCACAAGAAAACCCAAAACCCCATAAAATACAACAATTGTTACATGGACTTTAATGCAAAACTTGCATTTAATACATTGTTTCCGTTGAAAAGCGCCTTTACAATCACAATAGAAAGTTTAACTTTAAACATGACAGTCCGGGTCCTTATCAGATGATGCAATTTCTGCGTCTTATCAGGTCGCAAACCATTCGTTTAAAAGATGTTTCCAGTTAAAATGGCGATAAAAAATGAACTGACTGTTCCAACAAAATATAAAGCCAAAGCCATGAACAGTGTTAAAGGCTCCAGGGTTTTGATAGCCAGTGAGTTGAAATAAAAAATATAGTACGCACCTTTATATTTTTCCAATAGACCCTCAGATTGGGCGGGCTCTATATGTTCCCTAAACAATTCCTGCAACAACGCCCAAATCTGGTTATTGATTTTGTCTTCGACTTCTTTCTGTGCCATGGTTAACACTGTAAATAAAATAATCCAAGTATTAACTCTTTCCTCCCTGAAACTTAAAATGGACAATTCCCGTTTCCATTTAAGTCTAGACCATTTCTGACTTTAAGGGTTGTTTTTGTCAATGTTTGGCATTATGACAAACAGTGAATACCCTGATCAGAGGGCTCCTTTAGGAGCCCTCTGATTTGGGTCTTCACTATTTGCATAGGACAAATGTACTATTTACATAATTATCTACTGTTTGCAAAGGACGCCAATATGCGGGACAAGGGTTCAAAGGGTAAAATCACAATTGAAATAAGAGTATACTTTTATTCTTGTGTGTGCTATCCTTATCGTATAATGTTGTTTGACATGGCCTTGTTGGTTTATCATGCTTAATGGTTTGCAATTATTTAACCAATGTACATTTAATGATTGATGAATAAATCGATCTAAGCCTAAAAATAAGTCGAGCATGACCGTACTTATCTGTTAAACTTTCACAATTCGTTGTCACTTAAGTCGAACATACCGGTGCTTCATAGACTAAGCCATATTTTAACTTTGAAATACGGTTACGTACTACTAAAAAGCGATTTCGAATTCACGAGTTTAGACTGTATTACAATCGCATTTCTATTTCTGGACTTTTCTGCATTGCATTTATTCTGGATTAACGATCGATTGCCTTATTTCTCTTTCGTCCTTAAATGATTGCTTAAAGCAAGATAGAAGTAAAGCAGAAAACTCCTGTTAGGGACTTCTGTTTTACTTACATCTTGCTTTAAACCACTCCTTACTTTACACACTATCCATTATTAATGATCGTAATAGAGGTGTCTCCGTAAATTTTCTGTCTCACCTTTTTTACAATAGTTTTCATCTTTTCTAGATCGTTTTATGATGTCTTTCAAGATCTCCTCTCTTTCCTCCATCGACAAGGTCCTCTGGTACTTCCTCCGCTTCTTTCTGTGGAACAGTATAACTACTAAGATCGCGATGAAGACGAGGACCGCAGCCCCTAAAACAAGGCCCAAAATAAGGCCCTCTTTTTGAGCTTCCGGTTGGGGTGTTGTCTGGCGAATTATGCTGTCACAGTTGGAAGTGTCTGAAAATAGCATATTCGTTATTACATACCAGACAAAAAAGGAAAGTCTAGTATAATAATATGTGTTTTACTTCATAGCATCAGATCTAAATATACTAAGCCAAACTGCCAACGCAACACCTCCAAGTTCCCTTCTATTTTCATATCAGAGCGGACGTTTTAAATCGATGGAAAAGGTGACACAAAATTATTAAATGTTTATATTTGTGTTTTTAAATTGATGTACTGTCCTCAAAATTGTTAATATTGGCAACGAATTTTCATTGACACTTCTGACGAATAATAACCATCTATCCAAACGTATCACTAATTTCTGGTTAACATTCCCCATTGAAAATGCATTGGAATGAGATTTCTGAAAACTTGTTATCACAAAATTCCATATTTTTGTGACCAAATGCCAATTCATTTTGTTTTTGTTTACCAAGAGTATTGTCCATTGATCACTCTATGAATTGCAGAAGAAATCTATTCAGGATATACACACATTACAGAATTGACCAGACTAACTTATGACATGTTTAACATTGGAAGTAATGGGAATAGCCAGGGTGTTGCGTTGGAAGTTTGGCATAGTATAGATACAGTGCTCCCTCTCCACAACGACAACCAATGGGAGACATAAATGTGTATGTTGTTCGGAGGGAGTCGTTATCGGGAGGGACCTTTGCTAACATTTGCAAACAGTTTGAATCCAGATCAGACGCCGCGTCACGCGGCTTCTGATCTGGATTCAAGCTGTTTGTCACTCGTCATCAAGTTTTTATTCTGACAAAATGTCCATATTGTAACTTTGAGAAAAACAGCAGATGACAATTGGAGGCAGACGATATTGCAGCAGTAAAAGCGTTAGACATAAATTGTCCTGTTTAGGGAACTGCGGCATGTGTCGTTGTAAGGAGGGAGTCGTTGTTGAGAGGGCAATTGTAGAGAGGGGGCACTATACTTAAT
Organism: Gari tellinella; assembly: GCA_922989275.2. Classification (NCBI taxonomy): domain Eukaryota; kingdom Metazoa; phylum Mollusca; class Bivalvia; order Cardiida; family Psammobiidae; genus Gari; species Gari tellinella. The sequence continues at coordinate 20,884,777 of OV277870.1, read as the reverse complement.
AGTTTTCAATTAAGTTTTCTTTTACTGATCCAGACATCCTTTTTCTGTATCATAACAACAATTATAATTGTCTAATTGAAACATGTGGCTCCCAATTCTCGCCAACATATGGAATAAAAGTAAATGAAAAGGCACACACTTTCTAAATGTAGACATTTCTTATTTTGTCTGGTATATGTCTGGAGTCGTAATAGGCCCAACCGGAAAACATAATTATGTTTTCTTGTTAGTGTAATACATTACCATGTCCACGGTCAGAAAGCGCTTGACATGAGCATTCAACTTATCTAGTTTTTTAATTGGCCAGATTTGAGCAGAATGCTAAAATCTCACCAATCAAAAGCTTGAGAATGGTCTCAATAAACAATTACCCAAAAGTCTGTTTCTAGTGACCGCTTAAATCAGGTTTAAAGTAAAGCAGAAATCGCCTTAACCCTTTCCCCCCATAGAAGCGACTTTTAGCGTATTTAATTTATTCCTCCGCTGAAGAAAATAGTTCCAGTTTATGCCCTCATGAACAATAACCATAACAAATATTTTATATAGCCTAGTAGATTTTAGCTTAAAGCAGGCTGAAAGTAAAGCAGACTGTGCCTTAAGGCACATTCTGCTTTACTTTCAACCTGCTTTAAGTGGTCACCTGTCTTCGAAACTAGAAACAGGCTATGAGGTAAAGGGTTAAGGTGCATTCTGCTTTACTCTCAGCATGATTAAAGCTACCATCTGATAGCATACAGAATATAATATATTAAACTTCTTATGGTGCATATGTATGACTGTATAAATGGAAATATTTTCCTCAATGGAGAAATAAATAAGAGGCGTAAAAGGGTGTTTATATGGGGTACAGTGGAGAATCTGTTATTCTTTCCCAATAAACACGTTTACGCTAAAACTATTATTTGCAGTGCAAACAGTTTGGAACCAGATCAGACACCGGGTAACCCGGCGTCTGATCAGGCTCCAAACTGTTTGCCACCAAGATAAACAAGAATTATCAGAATTGTCCAAAAGTTGTACTTTTCTACGTTTTAGTGATTTGCGTTTGCGTACGTTTGCGTTTAAACGGGAAAGAATAACAGATTCTCCACTGTAATGGGTTAAACGGGAAGAATAATGACTTCTGCACTGTAATGACTCCTCAGCTACTTTATTTTATATACATTTTGTGAAATAAAAGCTCTAGCATGAAGAGTAATGCCGCAATGTCGATAACAAAATTATTTCCCATCAAAAACGCAAAATTTAGAAAATAAATTTTAGAAAAGTGCAATGTTTCGGGTTTAACTTAGTCTGAGTAGATCTAGAAAAGTAAGTTTTAAACCTACAATTAAATTTACTGCTGAATGGTTATTACATAAGACATATGAATGATAAAGTAAACAGTGAAGACCTAGACCAGGCAACCGCTTCAGAAGCTTTTTGATCTAGATCCTTATTGTTCTCTGTTCTACTGATGAAATAAAATATAGTGGGAAGAACCCAAAGTTCACGATTCTAATTAAAAATCCTATTCAACAAGAAAGTGTGCACTATCTTAGAAATCTTTCATCTTAAGAACCCAGCTTACTTTCTGATACAGTCAAAATTGTTTCCTGAACCAGACCCACTTCATCGAGGAATGTTTGTAAACCTTACAATCTATTACCACTGAACGAGACCGACCGAACACATTTCTTCAAACTAAATTAACACTTATCCATCCACTTGCCTTAACATAATCACAAACAAACAGTTTTGGTGCTTATTAGACGTCGAATAACTCGGCGTCTGATCAAGACCGAAGCTTTTTGTCATTCGTAAAGTTGTTATTTTGTTTTAAAAAATCTTAAAATTGTGTTTGTTTTTGTAGAGACATTGATTGAAACAGATACTATATGGTAAGATGATGGCTAGTAAACATATTTATTTAAGCATTCTTGACATTTCTTTGAAAGTCGGGAAAGCTGAGATAAATACCCTGGCTTCTTCAACGGATTACATTGGAGCTGCTAACATCATTTTTCAATTCAAAGATGCAGACAAAGTTTGTGTATACATGTATTTATCTTAATCATTTTAATGCATAGAATACTCGAGCCTAAAGACAGCCATGTATGAGTTAAATGAGTATGTAGTATGGAGTTTTCGTGTTTAACCCTTTTCCTCATAGAAGCGCCTTTAAGCATCTGTAGTTTATTCCTCCACTCAAAAAATAGTTCATAATTATACAGTCATAAAAACGTATCATAATTAATATTTTCTACATTCTAGCAGATGGTACATTTTGTAGTTTAAAGCAGGTTGACAGTAAAGCAGAATGCGCGTTAGGGTGCATTCTGCTTTCCTTTTCAACCTGCTTTAATTTGCCACTTGTCTTCAAAAACACAAATATGATATGGGGTAAAGGTTTAAGTTAGTGAGCTACATTAACATATGGTAAGAAGTTATTCTTTCCTAATAAATGCATTTAAACATACAATATCATGCCTATTACAAACAGTTTGGAGTCAGATCGGACACTAGGTAAACCGGCGTCTAGTCAGGCTCCAACTTTAGAGGAAAGGTGGGTTAACCTGTAATTGTACCAGTGCATTGTACTCTTGTTCTATGCAAACACTCTCGTTCGAACTTTGCGACAGAAACTCTTGGATCAGTGTCTGCACGGTTTGTCAATTTGCTACAATTCCTAACTTCACAGAACGGACCTCACTTAACTGGAAACTGGTATATTCATTAGAAATTTCAGGGAAAATTGAATTAAAAGGTATATTATATGAAGACGGCGTTTGCACATACCTGACACCTTCTGTCCGCATTTGTTATCAAAGGTTCCGTTGCTTTTCACAATTGTACACCGGCCTTCCTTTTCACAGCTGTTTAAAAAACGGAAAAACATGATAGTACAGTAAAACCTCGCTATTACGACCACTAAAACGAAGGCTAATTGAGTGTATTATAGAAAGGTGACAGCTTAAAGTAAGGTTTCAGTGAAACAGAAAGCTCCTATAGGAGCTTTCTGTTTCACTGTCACCTTGCTTTAAGCGGTCACCTATCGTAAACATCCTAATAATTAACATAATTTAGTGGTCGTTATAGCGAGGTTTTACTGTATATCTTTAAATCTAAAACATCTATCACATTCAGAAGCATGCCAATATATGTATAATATAGATATATATATATAACAAAGACGTATTCTGCAGATATTTTATAACTACATTTAACATCTACAGATATGCCACGTATAAGAAGGACGTATGCTGCAGATTTATATCTAATTTCTGCAAATATTGCATACCTAACAAAGGCGTCTTCTGCAGATATTTTACATAAAACGTCTTCATATTTTTCATATCAAACAAAGAAATGTTCTGCAGATATTTCATATCTAGCAAAGACGTCTTCTACATATGTTTATATAAAACGTCTGCTTATTTTTCATTTCAAACAATGACATGATTAGCAGATGTTTCATATCTAACAAAGACGTCTTCTACAGATGTTTATATAAAACGTTTGCATTTTTTTTATATCAAACAAAGATATGTTCTGCAGATATTTCATATCTAACAAAGACAAGACGTTTTATGCAGGTAACTTATGTATAACGAAACAAACTATTGGGTGACTGAAATCACTGAACTAGCAGCGATATATGTCACCCTTGCCACGTTTAAACACAAATAATGCTAGGCATATTGAAACAGTTGCATGAGTAAGATTATTTTATGAAGTGCCATTATAAACCAAAAACATGACACATACTCTCCACGCTTGAAAATAAACTTTGACTCTTTTCCATGTCCAATGTAAGACAAGGTCATGTTGAAATCGTGGGCTGGACGGTAAGGGTTGGTTACGAATGGTACACGTACAATGCAACAAGTGTATACGTTAGCATTCATTATAGCTACACATTGTCATTTACGCAAAGTATTTGTGTTCATATTCATTTAAACAAGACGCAATAACGGATTTATCTGAGTTGGAGTGACCCTGGGATTTCAATTTGATGATACTTACTTTTTCAGAGGTTTACACTGGCTAAAGTTATCCGTCGTGTCTGACCACATCTTTCTGTCTATACATTTCTCACAGACACCTACAAACAGAAAACACATATTATCAAACATATAACAAAACATCATTGGGGGTATATGTGATTTCAAACTTGCAATACACAGTTTTGATCCTGATCTGACGCCAATATCACTTGTTCATATAAAAAACTGTTTGAAAACGGCAATACAATTGCTATATGTGAAAAAAGAGTTCAGAAATGCGACACAAAACAAAAATAAATAAATGGGCAAACATAACATTATGAACAAATAATTTTTTGGTATCCCATTAAATTGATCATGTATTCGTCTCCCATTTAGTGCTCTGTATTGCCTGATGTTGTAAATGTATATCAAATTTAACTCTGTCATTCTGTTCACCTATTGTTATAAATTTCTTTCTGATAGAGTAATATGCAGGGCTCCAGAAAAGAGGGAGTAAACTTAACAAATCCAACATTGTCTCACTCATTTCAACACCAAATCCCATGTTCTTACTACGTATTAGAATCGTTTCGAAGACACCATAGGGTTTAATGCATAAATAAAGATTTCGGATTTTGAAATATCCCCCCTTATCTGGAGCTCTGATATGTATGGATAATTTTGTTGTTCTTCTCCGGGGGCCCGTTTTACTAAACAACTTACGCAATATTTTTGCGTAAGTCAAAATCGTTTAACTCTTATTTTTCTATCATAAACGTTTGCAAACAGCAAATAGCCAGATCAGAGGACGCGCTTTTTGCAAATAGCCAGATCAGAGAACGCGCTAAAAGCGCGTCCTCTGATCTGGCTATTTGCTGTTTGTAGCAAGTGATAATGAATACATGTAATTTAAATTAAAATTTTAAATTTTGACTTACGCAAACATTTTGCGTAAGTAGTTTAGTAAAACGGACCCCGGCTAAAAAGTCTTACACATATTCATTAAACCCCGCCCACTATGAATATCTAGTATATGAGCTACTACAATGACCAATGAAATAAGGTAATATCCCTGGAAATAGCGCACACCCATGTCAGATATATCATACAAAAATATTGCATACCCTTACAAGACAGCTCTTTGCACGATCTGTTTGATCTGGGTATTCACATTTTTCAAAAAGGCATTAATATAATTATGCTAATATACATGCTAATAGCAGGAGAAAGGTTTAATAGCTAAATGTAATCATTTTTTAGGCATAGAAAACCTTATATTCAATTACCCATATGATAACAAACATCACATGCCTTTTTGCGGCGTCACATCTTGGGCCGCGATGTTTTCCTTTGTACATTACACTTTTGTGTGAATGCAAGACAGACAGACGTTAAGGTTTATTAATATGAACACATAATTCAAGAAGCATGACATATTGTATTTGAAAATTGAGCCGTGTCATGACAAAACCTGCCTTATTGCATTGCAACATTGTACAGACCAAGCACCGTTGTAATCACAGGCTCTGTATCACAGTTTGGTGTATATTTGTACACTACAAATTACCGTAGATAATACTGCCAAATACAATGCTTTGAATGATTGTGCGTGTCAAACAGAGTAGATCAAGGCCAGCCGCCGCGTCAAAGACGCGGTGGCTGGCCTTGATCTATACTGTTTGCAATGCAAAACGGCAGGTTTTGTCATGGCATGGCTCAATTATATATGCGCTTAAATCACCAAGGTAGTTTCTGAAAATGTTTTATAAGTATCCCAACTTAACTCCAACAAATATATGAACCATTTAAAAAACAACAAACCGCCATAACAAAATTAATGTTTTGTTGGTTATATACCATCAATCTAGCACATATAACTAGTTCAATTATTACAACTAAAACAACCCCTCAAGTTCCTGTAACGAAAGTTATGTTCATTTAAACCATGGTTATTCCCGACCTCCTTTTCAAACAACATGTTAATCTTCAGTCAGTCAAGCACAGTTAAGGACGGAATGGATGCTTATCATAGATAAAAAGTTAAAGATCTAAATCCAAGGTTATACCGCGTTTGAGGTTAGTCTGAACTCGATCTCAAGCTTTTGATTGGTCAGATTTAAAATTTCAACAAAACTCTGACCCATCCAACGCTTGCGAATGATCTCAGATTCATTCTCAACACGTTATAAGCATGTGCCCAGACATTATTCATAATTATGAAGACGTGTTTGTGTTGTTAAAACAGGTAGCAATTTAAAAGTAGGATGAAAGTAATGTAGATGGCTTTAATCCTGCTTGACACAACCACCTGATTAAAACACCGAAGCATGTCCACTTTCAGAAGAAGTTTTCTGTAATAAACTAATTAATAGTGTTAATGTATATCAGTCAAACAGGGTGGGTAACGTGATGGGATGAAACCTTATTAGAACTTCTAGTAAATTGCAACTATTGCGATTATTCAAAGAAGACACTGTTGTTGTCTTTTAAATAAAAAACCCAGTTGACAGTTTAGAAAACGACGAAAGAAACAGCAGGCTCGCGCAAGATCTTTTGCTTGACTTTCATCGTGCTTTACGCAAACAAATTCCAAACATAGACAACAAGCCCGTAACGGTTAATTTTTTAATGCAGCAATTATTCTGTAAAGAGTTTCCAGATAAGGTGAGTATTTCAAATACTGAAATTGTTATGCCTTAAACAAATCCTGTAGTGTGACTACTTTTTAGAATCGTCTCTTCGAGCCGATTCTAAAGAGTAGTCACACTATATGATTTGTTGGAGAGATAAAGGAAACATTGTTGGAAGTGTGCAGTTACTCATTCTGATCTGGATTCATATCAAACTGGTTTCGTCAGTGCCGTCAAACTATAGTATGTGTTTTTCAAACATGGTTTGTGATGTGATGGGGAAAAGGTTCATTAATATGTTTGTAGGGTAAACACTATTGCACAGTATTAAATGAAAACATTATAGAAACGAAATGTCGAGTCATGAGAAAATGATGCTTCGCGACAGTGCACATAGTGCAGACCCAGATCAGGAATATTCGCTGTGAACAGTATAGACCATGAACAGTTACCTCAATTCTGCCTCAGAAGCTGAACACGGTATACACTGTTTGAACATTTTTTTTCTCATAACGCGCATAAAGTATATACGGCACAATTTTTAAACTAGCAATTTAATGGACGCTTTCAAATAGTGCAAAGATGTTTTTTATAAAGTGAAGCATCACATGTATAATGGTATCGTGGCATTTTGTACTTATCAAAAGTTTGACGTTTAATTTTTAACATTTTATAATAAATATTTGATGTATAATCAACATACTTGATAATGTATAAAAAATGGTATTAAGATTCATATATACTACAAATGTTAGTTTGTGTTCCAGAAGCATTATTCATCTTTATAAGTCACACTTCGAGATAAAAAAAAAAAAAAAAATTATAATATTGATACACTTTCACTCTTATATAAAAAAAAATCTCCACTGAAAATCTTTGAAAGAAAACATGTATAAAGGAGAAAAACTTTCCACTTTAACGATCTCTCAGAAGAAGAAAGTTGTACAATGCTCCCTCGCTACAACGACTCCCTCCTAACAACGACCCTCGCCGCAGTTCCCCAAACAGGACAATTATGTCTAACACTTTTACTGCTGTAATATCGTCTGCTTAAAGTTGTCGTCTGCTGTTTACCTCAAAGTTACATATTGGACATTTTGACAGAAAAAAAATGACGAATGACAAACAGCTTGAATCAAGATCAGACGCCGCGTGACGCGGCGTCTGATCTGAATTCAAGCTGTTTGCAAATGTAAGCCAATTTCCCTCCCTAGAACGACTCCCTCCGAACAACGCACAAAATCATTGTCTCCCAAAGGGTGTCATTGTAAAGAGGGAGCGCTGTATATTCTAACCCTATCACTGTCATTATGCTTTTCCTTGCTTGGTCAGGTCCCAGGGTTACATGTGTAAATCGCTTGCAGTAAGTCTGTGGTAATTATCAAGCTTTTGATTGGTCAGATTTGACATCTGCTTCAGTCTGTCTGAACGACAAAAAGCTCATTACAAACGCTCTATAACCATTGGAGCCTGGTCAAATGTCATCATATTCTGAGTCATATAAATCTATATGTTACACCATCAAAATATGACACGTTGTATATTATTGGGGGAAAATAGAGCAAATAACTGACCTAGATTTAAGGAATGCAATATTGTAATGGCTACAGCTTGGAACCGCTACATATATTGGGAAGAAACGCTACTTTATCCAAATTTTAAACAAGTGTGCCTATTGCAAACAGTTTGGAGCCTAATTAGACACCGAGTTACGCGGCTTCTGATCAGGGTACAAACTGTTGTCAGATGCCAATAATTCGTCAATATATTCAAGAAACACTCATTTTCAACATATGTTCGTGGCCAAAGATGTTTGATATCGGTGTAACATATTTGACCCAACAACTCTAGAAAATATGAAATATGACAAGCCAAGAACCTTGACCCCAAACACCTACATATCATTTAAGGGAAACAGAATATATACAATGGAGAAGTAGTTGTTCTTTCCAGTTTAAACACAATGCAATAAAATGCAGAAACTGGCAATTTACCGTAACTGTTGGCAATTATTTTAATTTGAGTGGCAAACAGTTTGGAGCCTAATCAGATGCCGGGTAAACTGGCGTCTTATCTGGCTCCAACCTGTTTTCATTGGCAATGATTGTTGAAGCACCAATTCATTTATTTGGGGGAAGAACAACATCTTCTCAAATGTCTTAAGGAAGTAAACATCGATAAGTCTGAAAAAGGATAAACTAATAAATGAATGGCCTACTTACAATGAGTACATTTTGGAATACATATTGGATGATCTTGAATGGGTTTTACATAATACTAAAAGTCTAGTGTTCAGAGGATGGGGTGGGTGGGGTACACTATGCCTACAATCACGATAAAACCCAAAAATTAACATTTTAAGCAACATGCTGGTCAAACAGAACTCGCTAAAGTTCGGGAACCAAACGGGGGAAAAGTTTGCTTAGCAAAGTCTACCTTAACATGCCCTACAATTAATGATAAACTATGAACGAATGAATGCGATAGGTTTAGTCTCTTATATCTCTATTGATGATAATGATGATGGATGCTATTCTAGTGTTTGATGATTTTGTTGTGGTATGTTACACAGATGAGAAGGCGTTAATCACTCAAATAAGGGCGTTTATGCTAATTTAACCAGGATGAAACTGAGCAGAAAACCTCTTAAAATCATCAGCATACTTTCATCCTGATTTAAGCAACCATCTATTATAAATACCATTCTTTTGACTGACCAAAACTCGGAATAGATTTATAATTTTAGGAAGAAACATAGAACTAACCTCTGTATATAATTACATGCCCTTATGCGACAAATGCTAAACGTCTTTAGAATTGACAAAGGAGCCCATCGGGTTCTTTTTATGCCACATGTCTTATATAATTGTCTTATTACAAGGTACAAAAAACGTAATTGAAACAAACACTTTAAATTCTTCCGTATATGAATAAAATGGTTAGTCTCAAAGAGGTATGGTGATAGAGTAGAGAAAACATTATATCAACCGTTTCAACTAAACAAAACGCAATGGCATTGAAATACCTTTTAATATGGTGGCGATGTATAGTTATTTGAGCCATTGCAAAATGTTTGGAGCAAGATCAGGCGCCGGGTAGCCCGGCGTCTGATCTTGCTCCAAACTGTTTGCAATTGTCATAAGGTTCTTTTGCAGTAACGTGTTATGTAGAGATTACTGATAACATATGCAAACAAAGTAGACCCAGATCAGAGGGCTCCTATAGGAGCCCTTTGATCAGGGTCTGCACTGTTTGATATTTTCATTACGTTTTGTTGACATATCAAAAATGCAACAGTAGACTGGTTCAATATGCATATACAAGAATAGTTCAAAAGGATAATAAAAACCCACGAGAGATATTTAGGGTTGAAAGTGTTAATAATGTTTTCTCCACTGTAAAAGATATGCAAGATGAAAGCAGAATGTGTTATTTCTGGATTTATTCATTTTGGCAACAATAAATTGCTTTCTTTAGAAAAGTTAACCAAACGATTTGCAAATGGTTTGAGTGTTGACGCAAGTCTAATATTAACTACAGTACTTTAATTCAATAAATATGAGCGTGAATTTTCTAAAACCAAATAATTCAGGACTTTACGTTAATAACACTAGCTGTCTATTTTTTTTTTATTTTTTTTTTAATACTTTATGTTAATAACACTAGCTGTCTATGTTTTTTTTATTTTAACCCTTTCCCCCATAGAAGCGACTTTTAGCGTATTTAATTTATTCCTCCGCTGAAGAAAATAGTTCCTAATTAAATAGTTATAAACATGTGCCATAAGATATATTTTCTACATTCTAGCAGATAGTAGCATAAAACAGGCTGAAAGTAAAGCAGAATGCGCCTTAAGGCGCATTCTGATTTACTTTCAGCCTGCTTTAAGTCGTCCCTTATTTTAAATACTAGAAATAGACTATTGGGTAAAGGGTTAAATGTAAGAGTCACTGTGGACATCCAGACAAAGTTTGAGTTCAGTCTGAGATCGTTCTCAAGCATCTGATTGGTGAGATTTGAGTAAAAGCTCAACTCATACAATTCAAATGTTGAGAACGTTATAAGACTCAACTCAAACTCTTTATAACCTTGAGCTAGATGTCACTGCGCGTGTAAGTCTCGTATAAAGTGATTATTATGTTTGTTTTGCTTTTATCATACAATTTATAAGAACGATTATGACCTAAATACACTGATTGAATTGAATAACTAGTAAAATAGGGTTGGTATAAACATTCAATTGAGTCAAGAATTGATATCTTTAAATTCAATTTTTGAACACTAAAAGCATAATGGCGTATAAATCGAATAATATATATCTTCTATAAGGGTAAAGGCCTAACACAGGATGTATGTTACACCACACTCTGTCCAAATCCCGGACGAATTGGTGGAAAAAAGGTGGACACGCATGCTTACCTGTGAGCTGACCATTCTCTGTATAAAAGGGAGGTAACTATACATAGGTTGTAGCCATTTAGCACTAAGAGTTATTTCCCTTATGCGTGTTACAATATTTCTTAAATTTCAACATGCAGCTATATTTAAGTCTACATTAAATAACATTAGGACGTGAAACAGACAATGAAGAAAACAAATACCCAATGAACGCAAAAACAGGTAACTCTGAATAGAACGTAATCATACGTTCGCAAATAAAAGGTAGAACAGACTCTAGAACGGAACCGGAAGTAGAGCTTACCAAGAGCTTACAACTGGGTTAAAGATACACACTTCCATGAGGCAATACGGTATCTGTGTTCAACAACCACTCTTTGCAGAAGTTGCCTGCATAAAGTATGTATATGTCCTTAGAGCCCCACATGCTTGAAGCATGTGGGGCTCTAAGGACATATACATACTTTATGCAGAACAAATGCGAAATATAGTCGAAACTCGATAATTCGAACTCACGTTAGTTCGAACATACCCATATTTCAAAGTTAAAACGCTTAGCCACGTTTTAACTTTGAAATATGGGTATGTTCGACTTTAGCGAGTCGAGTTATCGAAATTCAACTTCTAAAATACTGGTAAGGTGGAGTTAAGCATGTTCGAAGTATCGAGTTTCGCTTGTACCTCGTTTGAGTTTTAATCTTTATAAGAGTTGACTAACAAACACTAACTCAGCATCATGCAAGTGTGTATCAAACAAAACATAAATGTAAACAGCAAAGATGCAAAAACATAAAATAGCAGGTTGTGGAATTTTGTACATAGGAAAGCTAAGTGAGATGTTGAGTATTGGTTTCGGTAGTATTGGGTGAATGTTTCAAATAATATGTCGAAGGGCAATGATGACCATTGGATAAATTGTAGATGCCTTACTACATTGTAGTATATTGCGATTTTCGTTTTTAATCAATGACTTAAATAAATCTTATCTATTTGGTACAGTGGTGAAAACGTTATTCTTTCCCGTTTAAACGCAAACGAAACGCAAACGCTACACACTAAAATAGAGAGAATGGCAACTTTTTGATAATTCTGACTATTCATTTTAATCTGAGTGGCAACTGAAAAGTTTGAAGCCTGATCAGACGCCGTCTGATCTAGCTCCAAACTGTTTGCAAGGGGAATAATAGATTTAGCGTTAACGCGTTTATTGGGAAAGAATAACGTTTTCTTCACTGTAGAATGACAACGTTCATTGAAAAATATAGTTACAGGCAAATTAATTGTTTTTTGTATTTACTTCATTAAATTATCAAACAATAGTAAACAGTGTAGACTATCATGTGGCGATTTATAGAACTCTACAATGTTTGCAATTGTAAGTTTTAAAAGACCATACTTATGAATAGGTTAAAGCTAAAAACGCATTAAACTGAAAAAGCTAGACGCAAATAGAAATATATAGCACTAGTAAGCAAGAAACGAAATTGTGACAACTGAACCAAACTTTAAAGATGCTACATGTATGAGCAAACAACCACATTGCCCTTTTCAACTTGATATTTGAGTGGTATGGAAATGCCACTGTTGGGAATGACCCTTTCCAAATCATAAGTGAGGATCATCGTGTTATATACAGTATATCAATAGTGATCTGATATATGTATACATATGAATACGTACATGTATATTTAGGCTGAAATAGCTACCAGTTTTACACAGGGAGAGGACGTTACTCTTTCGCAATGAACACGTATTAACAATTGCAAACAGTTTGGAATTTGATTTGACATTGGGGGACTCGGTCTTATCAGACACCAAACCGATTGCTACTCAGATTTGAAACGAATCACAAATCATTTTCTTTAATTTATTGTCTTGTGTACAAATGTGAAAGAATAACATCTCATATATTATACATGGGTGCCCATTATGTACACTTCAATTTTAAATGTATATCCCACAATTACATATAAAATTTTGGTTTTCGGAATTGCCGCTGTGCGTCTCTTCTAATCAATTGAAAGATTCACTCAATGAACCATATGTTTGTAAATATCTAACAATGTTATATTATTTAATAATACTACAACAAAAAACAAACATAACTTTAAACAACACAATCGTGCGTTTAATACGCATGCCTTTTTATTCCGAGCATCATTTCCAGTCCTAAAAGTCCTGATTTCAAGGCCTTAACTTGACTTAGTGGTTTTTTGTTGTTGTTGCTTTTGTTACATACAGTGGAGAACACGTTATTCTTTCCCAATAAACGCATTTACGCTCAAACTATTGTTTCCAGTACAAACAGTTTGGAGCCTGATCAGAAGCCGGGTAATCCGGCGGCTGATCGGGCTCCAAACTGTTTGCCACTCAGATTAAAATGAATAATTAGAATTACCTAAATTATGTCATTTCCTCCATTTTAGTGTGCTGCGTTTGCGTTTCGTTTGCGTTTAAACGGGAAAGAATAACGTTGTAAGCCAAGCCGGAAAAGCAAGTATGTCAAGCCGGAAAATTAGGACCATGTCGGAAGGATGGAATACCTGATGTATTACATGAATATAAACACCTTTAGTAAATTATTCACCCCTTATTTACGTACCGTAAAGGCCTGATCCATAGCCCTTTTTGCACTCCCTATTAGGGACGCAAGCCCTCTGGTCCTCGTTCTCGAAGTGGTAACCAAGGCGACACTTACACACGGCATTGTCTATACTGGAACCATATTCCTCATACGTCATAAAAGGCTTGCCACAGGTTCGCCTGAAAAGGGAGATAACTGAGTCTTTAAGAAAGCTGTACAGTGCTACCTCCATACAGCGACCTTCCCAACAACGATGCCCTCCCTATAACAACGCTTACCGCTATCCCCTAAACATGACCACTATGTCACTTTCACTGCTTCAATATCGTCTGCTTAAAATTGTCGTCTGCTCTTTCTCTCAAAGTTCCTCATTATTGGACATGTTGATAGATATAATGACGTGTGACAAACATCTTAAATCTAGATCAGACGCCGCGTAATTCAAGTTGTTTGCAGATGTGACCCTAGTTTTAATTTTCCCTCCCTATAACGGCTTCATCCGAACGACATAGGATGTCGGTGTAGAGAGGGAGCACTGTATTCCGAATTACACGTCTTGGTTAACTCATTGAGCCCTAGTAACGCATATATGCGTCTTTTACCAAAAGTGTTCCTGTAAAGAGTACACTTGTCCTATGAAAACAGTGAAGTCCCTGATCAGAGTGATCCTGCAGGAGCCCTCTGTTCAGGGTCTTCACTGTTTGTCATTTTGTAAAATATTACGGAAAAAAGGCTTGCCTTTTTTCCGTTCTTAAGTAATGCGTGATAAAATCAAAGGTATTCCAATTCTATTCAATCACTGACAGACTTTGAAAAGTGTTTGATTTGCGCGTGAATAATTTCCTCAAAACTAGGCAACTACAAAACATGGGGGCTGACATCTTGGATGATGACGTCACGGCTTTTACGAAGAGTTGTGCGTGACGTTTCGGAATTCCCGATTTCGGTGATATTTTTAAACCAGATTAAGAATGAATAACCCACAACACTCACTTGTACTGATTTCCTCCAAAATGACAAAATTTCAAACAGTTCAATTCATACCCTTTAACGCTAAAAATGAACGTAATTTGCAAAAAGCTACTTCTCAATCGAACCGATAAAAATAACGGATTACCAACACGTCATCAATTTAAATAATGACGTCATTATTGGTGGTCATATGACTTCCAAAAATAGTTTCAGATTGCATTATAATACAGGACTGCAATCTAATAACTTGGTTGAAATGAAAAAACCTAAGATTTCCAAATATGCATTTTTCAAGCGCGATTTTACGAATCGTACCTTTACCCAATAGCCGATTTCTAGTTTTGTTGGCATGTGACTACTTAAAGCAGACTGGAAGTAAAGCAGAATGCGCCAAATGGCGCATTCTGCTTTACTTTCAGCGTGCTTCAAGCTACCATAACCTGGGGAAAATCCGGAAATTTAGGAAAAATCCGGAGAAATGGCAGCCCTGATAATATAGCTGTACGGAGGAGTTTTAACTTTTAACACTATTGTATACACTTATATATTATCTATTTGATTATTGGGTAACAACATATAGATCTTGTCCCAAACAATTTAGGTTTATAATAAAAGTTCGAGTCGGTTGTGTAATCCAGATCTCAGTCACGAGAGGCGTAGCCTCGAGTGTGATCTGGAATACACAACGAACTGATACAAGAGCGCTGATCAGTGATCACACACTGGAGATAGATCTATTCCGTTTTCATTAGTAAAATTTTGCTTTTTTCCGTCCATAGGCAAAGCCTTAATACATATTATAAAATACAACCCTTATTAGTTGAAAATTGACCAGCCTTTAAATTGACCAACCTTAAATCTGGGTCAAGCCCCCTAAATAGCAGAAATACAATCGTAATGTAATCAAATGTAAATAATGAGTTTTTCTTTTTTGTTTTTAAAAATATCAAAAAATCCGGAGACTCGTTTTACATGAGTGTTAAGTAGCAAACTGTTTGGAGCCTGACCAGACGGCAAGACGATACCTGTGTCTGATCTGGCTCCAAACTATTTGCAACGGAAATCATATGCTTATTACAGACACTTTAAACTGGGAAAAATAGGGGTCTTCTTTTCTGTATACTGGCATGACAAGGGTTATTTCTGGACAGGGGGTTATTTCTCCCTATCGCATGACTAATACTAACTAATTACATCCCTATCTTCTTTCTGTTTGGTTTTCTAATCTCCGAAATGAGCATTAGACACGCGAAATCGGATTAATCCTTACCATGCTTAAAGGTACTGTAACTTACATTTGCAAACGGTTTGGATCCTGATCAGACGCCGAGTAACTCGGCGTCTGATCAGGATCCAAATCGTTTGAAAATGGGTTTTAAAGGTTTTGTATGTAATCACGACGTTAACAAACAAATCTAAGAAATTGCGCAGACGAACTTTTCCAA
Source organism: Gari tellinella (assembly GCA_922989275.2). NCBI lineage: Eukaryota > Metazoa > Mollusca > Bivalvia > Cardiida > Psammobiidae > Gari > Gari tellinella. The sequence goes on along the minus strand of OV277870.1, from coordinate 20,868,780 downwards.
AGCAGACGGTCTTGTATTGGGATGGGGGTTATAAGTATCTATCAGTTTAATTAACGCAGGTATTAGACCCAGAGCATGCCGTTGCCATAACAATATGACATCTCCACGGAGTTTGGATACTGATCAGTTCCCGGATATTCAAGTACCCGGATGTCGGGGCACGTGTCACATCAATTTGTGACATTTTTTATATACAATACAATACTTCTTGATATTTATGAATATAGAAATTGTTTTTGACATTAAATAGGCGCTCTTCTCGACGCAGACGACAGTGTGTCGGCTAAATATTTTGTTCAGGAACCTAATCCGACATTACACTTGCGTTACATCGTCTGCTTAAAAATAAAAGTTCGTCTGCTTTTATTTCTCAAAACTTAAAATTTGAGCATTTTCGATAACAAAACATCAAGATGGGCTCAAAATAGTTTGAATTCAGATCAGACGCCGAGTTACTCGGCGTCTGATCTGAATCCAAACTGTTTAGAATAGTATCACCGCTATTGGTAGTTGAGGGGTTAAGCTGTATAAATCCTCGTTCATTCCTTTGGTTATTATTTCTACTAATATTGATGTATGATGATCATTCGTTTCCGCTATAAAACAATAAAACATGTGTAATGCGACTATTGAACAAGGCTCCCGATAAAAATGAAGTAAACTGAACAAATCCAGCATTTTGTCACTCATACAACACCAAATCCTATGGTGTTACAACTCATTAGAATCGTCTCGAAGAGATGATTCTAATGAATAGTGACACCATAGTGTTTAATGCAGAGATGAATATTTCAGCTTTTGAAATACTCGCTTTATCTGGAGCTCTGATTCAAGAAAGAAGAACACGAATTCTTAACTGCAGGGTCTCATGTTATGAAGAGTTTGAGTTGAGACTGAAATCGTTCTCAAGTCTTTGATTGGTCAAATGAGAACTTATGCTCATATCTGACCGATCAAATGCTTGATAACGATCTAATACTCAACTTGGAGCCAGGGAGTTTGAGTTTTGTCTGATATCGTTCTCAAGCATTTGACTGGTCAGATTAGAGCTTTTGCTCAAATCTGACAAATAACATGTAAATGCTTGAGAACGATCTCAGACTCAGCTCAAACTCTTTATACATGTAAGCTCGGGGCCTGCAGATAACTAACTATTCAGAAACGTATCACATTTACAAGGATATTAGACGTATAAATAAAACGTATTATAACATTAAAGCAGACGACTATTAAAGTAGATGTTTTCGGATAAGCAGACAACTTTTTAGCAGGAAAACCCGATTCATCGTTTCTATGAGATATTTGCTGGTATTACACAGATCTTTTCCGGCTGTCTGATTGTATTTGTCACCCGTTATTTTATGTGTTTAAACCCCTTTCAGACTGTAACAATCATTTGATTTTTTTTCGTCTGCACATCTTCTCTTCTACGAATGTCGCTTCTGCTGCACTTATTACACATTCACTCTTGAAACTTTTAAAAATCGTCACTGTCATTAATTTCTATTGTCGTCTGCTTATGTTTTTCAAATTTAAGTTTTAGGTATTTTAAGTTAAGAAATATTGAAATGATCGTCAAACATTTTGGATTCTGATCAAACGGCGCGTTAAGCGGCGTCTGATCAGGATCCAAATTGTTTGAAAAAACTTTTGGACCCAGGGTAAGGCAGTGGATGTGGCTAATAGGATATTCCAATTTCCAATTAAGTCCAGTCTATTTTTGACTATTTATGGTTGTTTTCTGATATATATACATGTAACAAAATGACAGACAGTGCATACCCTGCTAAGAGAGCTTGTGGAGATATCTGATCTGAGTATATGATGTTTTCATAGGACAAGTGTACTCTTTACAGGTTCAAGATTTGGTTTAAACATTTTTTGTTTCAGATATTTACCATACACATTTAAAAAGATGAATGAAAAAGGATTCGATCGAAAGAAATGCTTATATATGTGTAAATAAATTAAATGCATAAAAAGGCGTGTCTATATAGTAAATGGTTAGACGTGAAAGAATATAGTTTATTTTTCACTGTACAGTAAAGTTTGTCTTTAACGCCAACTTAAAAGGCAGGCTTATCGGTAAGGAGATTTCTGTTTTATTGTCGCCTTGTTTTAAGCAAAAACCTAATAATTAGCACAAGGTAGTGGTCATTAACCCTGCATTCTGAATGGCGCTTTAAAATAAAGTGCGTTTGCAAACAGTTTGGCTCCAGATCAGACGCCGCGTAATTCGGCGTCGGATCAGAACCAAAACTGTTTGACGCTCTTATCGATATTCATTAAGTCATACAACCTTAAATCTAAAATTGAAACGTGCATTGCAGACAACAATAATGAAGCAGATGACAATTAAGCGGCGAAGGGGTAAAAACTCCCGAATAATTTGATTATGAAAGGGTTAAAGAGAGGTTTTACTGTAGAAGTACAGTCATAGTAGATATATAGCAGAAAGCGTCAATAATGATTTGCTTATTGTCATAAAAGAGAGGTTTTACTGTAGAAGTACAGTCATAGTAGATATATAGCAGAAGGCGTCAATAATGATTTGCTTATTGTCATAAAAGAGAGGTTTTACTGTAGAAGTACAGTCATAGTAGATATATAGCAGAAGGCGTCAATAATGATTTGCTTATTGTCATAAAAGAGAGGTTTTACTGTAGAAGTACAGTCATGGTAGATATATAGCAGAAGGCGTCAATAATGATTTGCTTATTGTCATATAAGAGAGGTTTTACTGTAGAAGTACAGTCATGGTAGATATATAGCAGAAGGCGTCAATAATTAGTTGTTAATTGTCATAAAAGAGAGGTTTTACTGTAGAAGCAGTCATGGTAGACATTACATAGAGCAGAAGGCGTGACTCATGACTTGCTAATGCACCCTGGCATCTCGACCCTGCCTCGTTACTTTTGCTTATAGTAGTAAGTGAGGTTAATCCATACTACATTATTAATTCAGGAGAAAGAGAACTGACAGAGGACGAGGCTGTTATAGAGATGGAGATGAAAAGAGATGAAACGAAACAAGAGAGGAAGATTTTGACAGACGGACAAACAGACAGACAGAAATACAGACAGACAAATATAGATAGACAGACAAACAGGCATACCAAACATTCTCTTTAGTTGTCGTAAAGAATCCCTTTACCCCATAGTCTGGTTATTGAAGACATGTTACGACTTAAAGCATGGTGAAAGTAAAGCAGAATGCACCTTGAGGCGCATTCTGCTTCACTTTCAAGCTGCTTTAAGCTACCATCGGTAGGATATAAACAATATTACTTATGATACATGTATATGTCTTTATTGTTCAAATTGGAACTATTTTATTTAGTGTAGAAATAAATTGAATGTGTTAACCCTTTCATGATCACATTCTTTTGGATATTTTACCCCTTCACCGCTTTATTATCGTCTGCTACAGTATTATTGCCAGCAAGACACGTTTCAAAGTTAGATTTAAGGTTGTATGACTCAATAAACATCGACAAGAGTGTCAAACAGTTTGGATCCTGATCAGACGCCGTGTAACGTGGCGTCTTTATCAATACCCAAACTGTGGACAGTCGCGCTTTAAGGCGTCATTGAGAGTGAAAGGGTTAAAAGGCGCGCCTACGGGGGACAGGGATAGTATGTTGTTGATGTATTTCTTTAGAACTTTACCAAACACTCTCAATCATGTTAGTTGGCCGATTAAACTGGTAGCTTTTTTACAAAATGTGTGGAAGTAGAAATAACGGTATCCAAGGAAACAGACAAAATGCAAACGGTGTGTTTGTAAACATTTGTCATGTAATGTCTGACAGGATTTTGGCAAGAAAGTTCATCGCTGTCAACTGATAGACATACAATACTGCAGGCTGTATGAAAGCAAACAGCGGCAAAGTACCACTTAAAAAGACCGGAAGAGCTTCCGCATAATGGCGGACAAAAAAGTAGTTACATGTACTTACTTCCGGATTTCTGTGGGAATTTGGTTATAATTGGAAAAGACTGATTTTGGAATGAGAAAAGTCGGTAAACATTTGTGCAGTGTGGCCACGAACAAGGAAACTTTTTTTGTCAATTTTAAGACAACGTTGGGGACATTTCCAGTTTATACGAAACTGAGCATAATTCAATTATATCAAGAAAATGACAGGTACTTGAAACCAAGGAAATATACAGTGTATAATTCCATGTTGAAACTAATGACGATTTATGACAAACAGTAGGACAACCGGGAGGAACCTGACTACAGTGGAAAAAACGTTATTCTTTCCCAATAAACGCGTTTACGCTAAAACTATTATTTGCAGTAACCCGGCGTCTGATCAGGCTCCAAACTGTTTGCCACCAAGATAAACATGAATTATCAGAATTGTCCAAAAGTTGTACTTTTCTACGTTTTAGTGTTTTGCGTACGTTTGCGTTTAAACGGGAAAGAATAACAGATTCTCCGCTGTATGCTCCAAACTGTTTATTATGAGCATATTTGTTCGTCCTGAAACGCATTTATTCAGAAATTAGAGTCTTTGTTCAGAAGAAGGGAGAATTTATTATCATTTCCCAATAAACGCGTTTGTGCTATTTCAATAAACTTGTAGACTCCACAATATCCAGTCCTAATGTTATAAAGCGTTTTATTTGAGTCTTAGGGTACTCTCAAGTATCTAATTAGCCAGATTTGAGCTTTTGCTCAACTAAAAGGCTCAAATCTGACCAATCAAATGCTTGAAAACGATCTCAGACTCAACTCAAAGCCTTGTAACTTGGACCTGGGAGCCAATATGTTGTATATCATACCGTAATCTGCACTGGTCACCGTATCTGTTGTCATTGGGCTGGAAAGTGGAGGAACCACATTGTTTACAGTAACGCCCATTGTCGCCATCCACCGTCTTGCACCGCTCCATCTCGTGCCCTGGAAACATACAAATAAAACAACGGTTAGCACAATGGATGGTTTTCTAAATAAAGAACATATGTTGAAAGTAGGGAAAACAAAGCAAATACAGTCGAACTATATCTCGAACTCGCTAAATTCGAACTATCCGATTTGTCGACACATAAATTGCATCATTTCATGCTCGGTTAAGTAAAACATACCCGTATTTCAAAGTTAAAACGTGGCTAAGCCACGTTTTAACTTTGAAATACGGTTATGTTAGACATGACAGAGTTGGAAAATTATCGAAGTTCAACTGTATGGAAAAATTGCAGACTCGGTTCATGACCAGCAATGCTGAAAAGTGCAACACTGCTGAGGCCCCTAGCACCGGTGTAATGACGAAAAGTGACCCCTCTAAAAAGTGACTCCGGAGGGCATTTTTCGACGTAGAAAACTGTCCCTGGGAGTTGATTTGGGATAATATTATGACACGGAAGGTCAATTTTCTACGTCGACAAACGTCCCGGGGTCACAATTCTGAGGAACTGTGGGACACGTTTCGTTATTACACCGGCTTAACCCATTTATACCCAGTGGATTCTTCAAAGTTTATATATTGGAATAATCCGTTTTTACCAAAGGGATGCCTGGTCAAAATTTTAATTTTAATTTTGTTTTATCTTGAAATTCCTATCAGCAAACAGTGTAGACTCTGATAAGACACCGCATTTTGCGGCGTCTGATCAAAGTCTACACTGTTTGCCTATGTTCCATATATGGGATCGTGGGCACAAATGGGTTAAGCTGAATTCCATTTTCTAATATAAATGTGTTGAAATCAATGACCCCAAAGCACCAGAACAATATTTAGAATGAAGTACAGAGCAATAAAGACATAACAGTACACGCTATTGCTTGGAGTACAAGTAATCAAGAATAAGAATGTTCAAATCATATGGACAACCTTTTCATTTTCACCAAGGTTTTAAAATTCTATAAATAACACACAATCCCAGACTACAACAAAATTAACCTTTTTGTTCCCTTAAAAACCGTCTACCTAAAACACCCCGCCGCCTGATTGTGATTTCTGACAAATATCAATCGCTTTACTTAAAGAAACAATCGATTGGAGTTTCAAAAAGTTTGAATCCTGATCAGACGCCGGGTTACCCGGCGTCTGATCAGGATTCAAACTTTTTGCAAATATAAGACAAGCCAGGATTACATGTAGCAGAATCAAGGATCAGCTTAACCAGATAGTGGTTCGAAGACAAAGCCACTAAAACGATGCGTACTTAATCATTTTGTGACATAACAACTCAAAGAACTACAGTATGCTGGTGATGGGGGCTAATTTGTTACAAAAATCTTAACTTTCACACGAGCACCGAAATAGGAACATGACTACATAGAATAAGGTCTTGGGAATGTCTGTGTTAAGCATAATAGATACGGAAGGCTGAGCAAAACTGAGGAGAATTTTACAGAATGAAAGGGTAGGCTAATAAACAGGGCAAATGAAAATGATTAAGACAATGCAATAATTGCTATATAGATGTTTGTTTTATATAATAAAGCAGAAAATAACATTAAAACATAAATCTTGGAAATACATGAATTGTGAGAACGAAAATCAGAAAGAGAAATTAAATAAGAAGGAGAGGGTATGAACTTTGATTATGATATAATGCAAAAGAGAAGACGTTATTCTCTCCCCAAAAACACGATTAGGCTAAAACACACATTGTCCATTATAAACCGGTATCTGACCAGGGTTTAGACTGTTTTCCACTCAGATTATAACATATTGTCAAAGCTATCAATCAATTTATGTAGGCTACATGATCAGTATTTCAAATTCTGTGTACATGTATAACATAACAAGAGTAATGTAGTATTTGTCTTGTCATACAACACATTGTACCATTGTCTAAGGAACATGTAAACGGTGGCTGCATTATAATATAATTATGTTCAAAGGTTGAATGATTCTAGATCAGAATCATTACTTGAACGTTCGAACTCGTCCTAAACATATTCTGTTATAAGAAACAGGGTTACGTGCTTTGTCAGTCATGGCGTTACAGGTTATATTTCATCAACAACCAATTATGAGAAGATTGATGGGCGCTCAATCAAACAGGTTCAAGCTAAATTCAGAACAAACGTAATGCAGAAAGCTCCTTTGGGAGCTTTCTGCATTGCGTTTATTCTGCATTAAGCAGTAGGCAGTATAAGAGAAGTCTTCTTTTCTCTATTCAATGGTTTAAACATCAAGACGTGACTGTATGTCTTATAATTCAAAAGACATTTTCAACAATCGATTTTCTCGCGGGCAAGATAAAGAGCTAAGCTTCTTTTATATTGACATTTTCTCCACCCAGAACAGCCAATTAATTTGCGAGAAGCTTAAAGTCAATAAAAGACGTGGCGATACCATCGCCTAATTAGACAGCGAAGACGTTTTATATTGGCCCAGGAAATGTACAGGAAACCGGAAGACCGATAACCCGTCTAATACCGGAAGGAGACGCAAGGCGGAAGCTGAAGACAATGAAGCAGTCATGGAATTCCGGACATCAATCGAGCAAGCTCCACGCACATATCGACATTATCATTGATACAATAGGATTAGCACGCGGATTATTTAATCAATCAAAATTAACGTTACAATGCAACAAGACTAGAGAAAAGGACACGATAGTTCCGTGGTTTTCACTATTGTCAAATTCACGTTGTTTGACAAGCATGCAATATTGACCTGCCATAATGATCAGCAATTATATCCAGCCATTAAGATTATTGGCCCCTATCGTATTTTTACTTCAAATGAATGAATGATAACATGCCTTGCAGACCATATAGGTTTACAGGTATGTCAAAACTACAATTGATGCATATCCAAGGACCCCAGATAACAGGAGTATTTCAAAAACTAAAATATTTATTTTTGCATTAAACCCTACGGTGTTACAACTTATTAGAATCGTCTCTTCGAGACAATTCTAATAAGTAGTAACACCATAGGATTTGGTGCTAAAATGAGTGAGAAAATATTGGATTTGTTTTGTTTACTCCCTCTTATTTGGAACCCGGGCTTTACAGACATGTCAAACGTACGATTGATGCATATCCATCTCAAATTCATCATTGCCAATGGTAATCTAACCCAAAGTCGAACTGACTCAAAAGGTTTATAATTTTCATTACACTTAGCAAGCATTGAATAATTAATTTGCATGATGAAGTAGTTGATTATGCCATTATAGCATAAAAATGAATTAACATATGAATTAAAGACACTTGATAAAAACAAGATGTAAATAAAGACTCTCTGGCTTACATTTATTCTGTTTTTGAGCTACCGCCTGTCATAATATAATAATATAACCTCGTCTTTTTTAATATATTGCAGAAGGTATATTCAAACGAACTACATGTATCTTAATTGTCTGTCTTGCATTACTGTTAACCATGAAGAATATTGTTTGTATCCTTTGGTTACGAATTTCTTTAGAAGTTTCACAGAATATTCATTTATTGTATTCTTGGGACAGCGGAGTAATTGAGCCTTATTTGCAATTATGTTTATTCAATCGATATGTACAAAATATCATCGGCGGCAATTCAAGTAGACACTAGCACTTAATAATATCAAGAAATGACACAGCAATGCCAATAGCAGTTTGCGATCAAATTCTGAAGGATGCTTATTTGGTAATCGAATCCAAATATTCGGGTCCAATTTTCTCAACAATCATTGAGCTTTCTCTATAATCTCATCAACTACATTATCGATTCACATCAGAAACCTAATATCTACTCCATATTTGTCAATGTCGTAAACGGATACCGCTTTACGACTCGTTGTCGTTATAGCGAGCCGGTATATGGCAGTTCGTAAATCGCCATAATAATGATAGATCTACTAGAATAGAAGACTGTCGACACGAGTTCCAAATCCAGCTTAACAGGAAATTTTCTGATTCGCTAGTCGCTCAAATAAGAAAAGAATTGCGGAATTTGATAAACCTCTTCGAGAGAGATAATTGCAAAGATGTCAGCCGTGATTGAAATTGGCAGATTTGTCAATAGATATATTTATGGTGGGAGAGACGCTTGTTATTGAGATGTTGTTTCTAGAAAGAATGGTTTCCTGCAGAATGCATTCAGGAAATAATCATGCATGTAAACACTTTGAACAGGCAGGGCACCAGATAAGAGGGAGTAAACCCAAGGTTTTAAGTAATTTTCCTCCATTTATGCACGTAAACCCTATGTTGTGACTACTCATTAGAATCGTCTCTTCGAGACGACTCTAATGAGTAGTCACACCATAGGGATTCAAGGGTTGCAGACTTAAATAGTTTTAATAAATACTCCCTTATTTGGAGCCTTGCCCATAAATACTCTCTACAGCAAAACTCAAAAGTACAGTCGAAACTCAGAATTGCTTGTATCGAATTAACAAGTATCTTTATTCGGTTGAAATTCGATAAATTCAATGTCTCCTTTGTCGAACATACCCGTTCTAGACGAGTTGCTCTTATTCAACCGTACAAATAGTTATTTTGAAAGAATAAAACAGCGATTCTTAGGTTCTTTTGTTAATGAGGGTATGCATTATACGCCCAGATACAATGTATAGTAAATACTTAAACTGAAGAAGCAAACGGCGTTTAACTACAGTTAATCTGAATCCTCATTGCATATTATATTGTTTTTATATGCATACATAAACGATTTGCTACAAAAATGCATTTTTTGTGATGAAATAATTAAAAACACAGACGTTTCTGTTGTCTTAATAATTACACAAATAACACATTCGATAAAACGTTAAAACACATTAACGCCAATAAGTTGATTTGATATACGCTAATAATGTTATATAGATACCCATTTAGTTATAATCTATCGTTTTGTTTAAACTCAAAATTTGTTATCTATAGGAGTGTACTGTTTTCTAAGCTGGAGATTAAATGAAATTACATTCAATACTGTAACCCCCCTCTAAAACGATACCTAAAACAATGAATAACTAATAGTATTAAAAACATACAATTATTCTCGTTTTAAACAAGATGGATGTACATTTTTGTTCTTGTTTGCATTGAACTGTCGATTGAATGCCCTTGATTCCTTATTTTAAAGATCGACACACACATAACGTGACTGTACTTAACCCATTTTATGCAGGATACCTCTAGGCAAACAGTTATGATCTCAGATCAGGCCCCACATTGTGGGACATGATCTGAGATCAAAACTGTTTGGCGCTAAGTCTATATTCTATAAGAAACTGCAAAAATCTTTTGCAAATATTTGAGTTATACCCGCTGCAGACGACATTTTAAAATGGCCGCCAAATAATACCCAGCATGCAATGGGTTAAATCTCATTGCAACAACGGCAAAAACAAAGGAGCCGACAACTCCCCCACCTTTTCTGTGTTTTCCATTAGAAAATTATCCCATTCACTACTCTGACGTCATCAACTTTAAACAACTGTCGTCTGCTTGTATTTTATCAAATTTAAACTTTGGATAATTGACAAAATTCCATATCCTTATGAGTTTCGAAATAGTTTGAATCCTGATCAGACGCCGCGTGACGCGGCGTCTGATCAGGATCCAAACTGTTTGCAAATGAGCATTGCACTTGGGGTAAGGCAGTTAAAACGTTTAGAATATTTGCGTATTGTTTAGTAATCACAACAGGCCTGGTATTGACAGACTCAATGGCTTCTTTCAAGCTGCTTGGATCGAGATCAAACTCACTAAGTTCAGACGATGTCTTGGGAATAATGATACATGTACATGTAGCAGACGTTATGTTTTCCCAATAAGCGCGTTGCTAAAACAATATGTCTATAGAAGACAGTTGAGGGCTTCAAACAGTTTGCAGTTAAGATCTTCAACATTTTCAACTTTATCGTGTTATTCTATTACGTTTTATTTATGCGGAAAATAATATTTTCCCAAATATACAACCGATTTCTTGAGAATATTGTTAAATAATGGGATAGGGGTCAAGTCTTAAATGTAGGAAAATGAGCTTAGAGCCAATACAAACAGTACAGACCAATACTTGTTACAATTAGTGTTTTTTCCGATTGTTGAGTTGTGGGAAGTATTTTATGGGTTTCTATGCTGCGATACAACTGACTGATATTCCTGAAATTTTCTTTTAGAACTTAATTTATTCTTTTGGTGTAAGAACATGCCTCGTGAACGTAACGAGGATCGGACTCGAGCTCTTCTACATGCGCAGTTGTGACAATTACAGGCAAGGGTGTTGATTGAATTGCTAAAACAGTTATTACAGTTGCAAACAATTTGGAGTCAGATCAGACGCCGGGTAACCCGGCGTTTGGTCAGACCCAAAGTTGTTTTCCACTCAGATTAAAAGAAATCGTTACACAATTATAAAAACAGTTGAATTTTTCTACATCTAATTGCATTGCGTTTGCGTTTAAACTAAAAATAATAACACAGCCACTGTGTAAAGAAGATTTAAGTAGAAGACCAGCCTTTTCGAAGTCATGAAATACCACGTCTGTAAAGAAGTTCGAAATCGTGAGAATCTTGGCAGTCATTGACTAACTGCCAGCGAACCATTATGACTACATAGTTCCTGTACAGTGGTAAAGACGCCATTCTTTCCAGTTTAATTTAAACTAAATTCAAGCGCAATGCAATAAGATGGAGAAAATGACACATATTTTAAAAAGGGTTGGCGATTCTTTTCAAAAATTTGAGTTGCAAACAGTTTGGAGCCTGATCAGACGCCGGGTAATCCGGCGTCTGATCTGGCTCAAAACTATTTGCAATGAGCATAAGGATGTTTAGCATAAAACGCGTTTATTGGGAGACTCCGGAACAGTAACGTCTTCTCCATTGTACGAGAAAATATGTTGATTTGACGTGAGTGCAAGTATTCTATGTTGGCCTTGGTGAATAAATCTGATAAGAAATGAGTAAATTGGCCAATTGTATAGAACGAAACATTGTAATAGTGTTCTTGTTATATGTTATATATAATAGTTTTAGCATGGAACACCTATCTGTCTTTGTCTCAAACAAGATTGGTGAATTGCATGTGATGGGTCTTATGTTTTACCACAATCCCAAGAAATAGGGAGTATTTCAAAAGTGAGCAACATACACATGTGAATGAGCTATTTTCCAGGATGCTAGTATAAGCACAAATACATGTTCATAGAGGAACATTAAGATTGGTGAAAATTAAGTTAGTAGTGGACATAACTGTTTTTTATCACAGAACTTGTTGTCTGGGAGTGGCATGAAGCCATTTACGCGTTAATCTATGCGTAAGAAACGCATAGTGAACGGTTAACGAACGGATAACGCCTAACTATTTTAACGCGTTTAAACGCGTTAATAAACGATTATACCAGAGATGTTGCGATTGATGCGTCTGATATCGATTTTTTTCAGCATCTGATCTGTTCTCTTTTAAACGCACAAAGAAACGCATTAAGAAACGGTTAGGAAACGCGTTTAACGAAACGGATAATAAACGCGTAAGAAACGCTTAAGGTGGGTAGGAATAGCGTATTTACCACTGTAAACATCATATTCCAAAAGTGACATATCGTTCTTTGGACTCCGACCCAACGTGTTCGCCTACAAGCGCTGCAATCTCACATCCCTACTCATTTCTTATCATTTTTAATAAACTCGTTGACTAAAATTAATATGGTGCTCGCCAAGGCTCGTGTCTTATTAGTTTAGACAACTCGTATATTAAAACTGATAAATAAGGAGTACTCATGTAAGATTCTCTATAGATTATACATTTATTTATAAAATCCAAACCTTAAATAATAATCATGTCTCTACCAAACTACAAGATGTGACTTCTCAATAGAATCGTTTATTTTAACCCTTTCCCTCATAGAAACGACTTTTAGCGTATTTAATTTATTCCTCCGTCGAAGAAAATAGTTCCAAGATTTTACCCTCATGAACAAATATTTTATATAGCCGAGCAGATGGTAATTTAAAGCAGGCTGAGAATAAAGCAGAATGTGCCTTAAGGCACATTCTGCTTTACTTCCAACCTGCTTTAAGTGATCGCATGTATTAAATGTTATAAACAGGTTATTGGGTAATTGGTTAAAAGAGATTTAATGAGTGTTACACCATATACAATGCAATTATAAGTGTTTGGAAGAAGCATAAATGAGAAAAATGTTGGAAATGTTAAGTTTCTTCTTTTCAGGGAATCTGGAGGAGGGGCTGTTAAATGTCCAATTCACAGTGCTATTTGAGGATGCATTAAGAAAATTTAAGAACAAAATAACCTTACACTTAAATACAAGGAAAAACATAATTATGCTGTTGAGAAAACGTTTTTCTTGCCCAATAAACGCGTTTAAGCTAAAACTATTATTTCTCATGCAAATAGTTTGGTTACCCGGCGTCTGATCAGGCTCCTAACTGTTTGCCACTTTGATTAAAATAAAAAGTCAGAATTTTCAAAAAATTATGTCCTTTTCTACATTTTAGTGTTTTCCGTTTGCGTTTCGTTTGCGTTTAAACGGGAAAGGATTACGTTTTCTCCACTGTACTTTCAAAATCTGCTCTTTTATTCTGTCAGTTCCACTCCCTGTATAGATCTAGCCATCAACTTTCATAAAATGAAATATGTCAAAATTGACAGTTCACTGCGGTGCCAAAGCTATTCTTGAAACTTCTATAACAATTGTTAAACCTTTATCACGTGATGTAATTGACGTCTGCAAATTTTGCCGTCTGCAACAATTCTCAAAATTGGTTTAACTGAACTCTAAATTTTATTTTGTAATATATCATCAGAGTTCAAACAGTTTGGACCCAGATGAGACGTCGAGTTACTCGGCGTCTCATCCGGGTCCAAACTATTTGCATGTGACATCACAAATTCGCCCAGCGCATACAAAAGGTGAAATAAAACTATGAAATTGTACAATGTGTTTGGTTATCTATGGGCTTGGTTCCTGGCCTCTGATGTTGATAAATGTCTTGATACATGCGAACAAGTTTTGTTATTTTTAAAATAGAAATGGACAGGCTTGAAGTAGGATGTCATTATGATTTGAAATTCAATTTCACTGAGAAACATTAAACTTTTGAAATGTTAAAACATCTTCTGCTCCTCTATCGTTGTCTGAACAACTTCAAAATCTTAGCATGTTTAACCGAAGAGTGTCAAGCAATTAGCAAACAGTTTGGATCCTGATAAGACGCCGAGTAACTCGGCGTCTGATCAAGCTCGAAACTGTTTGAAAATGTGAGTACGATCGGGCTTGGTACGAATAAGGGTTAAATGACGTACATAGAGAAAATAAATCTTCAGTGTATAATTAGTACATCATAATAAATATTAAGATCTCTATCTGCTACGTGCAGATGTGATCGACAAGACATTTTAAAACTCAGTTGATATACAAACTTAATGTCACGGTCATTCGAGATATGATGCTGACAATCATATGATGTTGTTGTCATACAAATTCAAAACTCCTACACCCCTTCAAAGATACAGACAAACAGACAGACCAAATAAAAAAGATACTCAGCGGAGTTGGTAGTGGAAATAATGCTGTATAGATGGGTGAGCAAAATTGTATGAAATAAAGGGTTTTCAAAAGCTTACCCTAGATCAGCCCATTAATGTCAACTGAACTCACTCAATGTAATTTTGTACACAATTCATTTTCGGTAAAAATTGTAAAGGTGCTCTTAAACCTAATTCTTTTTTAGAAAATGTCATTGGTTGAAAAAAGGGTCTAAATAGAAAGCTCCGCTGAAATAATATGCCCCCCCCCCTACTAAGGGCATAAAAATAACAATTCTGACATTTTATTTTTTAAAATCTGAGTGGCAAACAGTTTGGATTTTGATCAAATACAAAGAAAACCGGGGTCTGGTCCGTCTCCAAACTGTATACAATGTCCTTTATGTTATACATGTAGCATAAACGCGTTTATTGGGAATAACGTCTTCTCCACTGTACAATGAAATACAGTTCTCCCTCTCTACAACGACACCCAATGGGAGACACATATTGTGTGTTGTTCGGAGGGAGTCGTTATAGGGAGGGACAATTAAAAACTTGCTTACATTTGAAACAGCTTGAATCCAGATCAGACGCCACGTAACGCGGCGTATGTTCTGGATTCAAGCTGTTTGTCGCTTGTCATTATATTTATTCTATCAAAATGTCCACTTATATGTAACTTTGTGGAAAAAAACAGCGGCATTATTTTAAGCGGATGCCATTGTAGCAGTTAAAACGTTAGACATACTTGTCTTGTTTAGGGAACTGCTGCAAGGGTCGTTGTTAGGAGGGAGTCGGTGTTGGGAAGGCCGTTATAGAGAGGAAACACTGTAGGTCTTTTTAACGGTGGTTATAATGAATTTTCTCTGTATGAATTTGCAGGAAATAGATCAAAGAAGCGCGAAGACATAATTTCAAAAATAATATGGAGACGCAGTGTGATAGGGATATTTGACGCTCTATATAATAATTATAACCATGATATATAGCAGAAACTAAATGGACCCCCGAGACGACACGGAAATTGCCGGCAATTACTCGTGGAAATCAAACATGAAAATAACCGCGAAAAGACAATAATTCCTGATAATTCCTGATCAACAGAAATAGCCGGGAAATAATGATAAATATCTAATAAGCTGCTTTTGTAAAGGGAGAATACGTAATTCAATTCCAATAAACGAGTTTTGTCCTTAACAACGATGCTGTCCATTGCAAACAGTTTGGAGCCTGATCAGACGCCGAGTAACTCGGCGTCTGATCAGGATCCAAACTGTTTGCCACTCAGATTTTAGGAAACAGTTATTACTTACAAGACACTTTTGTTTTCTAACCTTTGTTTCATTGCGTTTGTGTTTCATTTATAAGGATAGAATACATATAATGCGCGGATCCAACAAGCATTTCTCAGAGAGGGTTCCAACCGAGATGTTTCAACAAACAGTGCAGCTAACGTTTTCTTTATAAACAAACAAGGTTATGTTAACACATTTTAACTGCAACAATTTGAAGCCAGACCAGATGCCGGGTAACCCGACGTCTGACCAGGATCCACTCAGATTCTTCTCTTCTTTTCATCCTTTTTATGATTTTCCAGAAGATGAAGCTGACCACCATCCCCACCTCCCTCTCTGGATCCGCGCGTGCATATTTCCTACTGTTACTCTTGATAAACGTATATCAGGGGATATGGCCAGGGAAATTACGATAATTTCTAATAAGCTTTTATAGATCTGTAAGCTCCAGTCTACAGAGTAACAAATCAAGCGTTGAGGAGAGAACCCGACAAGATGATGATCTCGCGAGATATCGCGAGAGACGAGACTTGACATGGGATACGTGGATAATTCTTGCGAGTTTCCGAAATACTTGAAAAACTTGATACGCGGACTGCTATTGTTAAAAGACTACCTTTCTCAACTGTCATCATAATTATTTTTCAATATTTAACCTATTCAGACTAAGTTTTTCTAGGAGACATTGGCAAACAATGTAGACTGATGAGACGCCGTGTTTCGCCGTGTTATAAGGCATTTCATCAGGGTATGTAAGTTGTTTGCGATTGCACAAGAAATGTTAGAAATTGCTGTATTGAAGAAGAAATCATTGCAGTGACCTTAGATAACAGTGGAGAATACGTTAGGGACTACTCTGTTTACTTAGATAATTTTAAAGTAAAGCGACTGACAATAAAGTCCTTTAGTGGTGTATACGCCGAAGAAACAGTGTACATGTGAAGAGTACACTTGTCCTATCAAAACATTGTCGACTCATTCTGCAATATGTTGCACAAAGCAACGCTGAAATGGCCAAAATGTGAAAAAAAAACAACTGTTCTTTGTAGTTTCATGAAATGGATGACTTGTTAAAAGCTGTTCCAAGGCACGTGAAAGCAAAGAAAAAGTTTCCTTTTGAAATTAACTCTGCTTTATTTTCATTCCGTTTTGAGTTATCATATGTCTTAAACATTATTCACTCCTGAAACATTTAATAGACAATTTCAATTTTGAAATAAGTATTGTCCATTTTTGACTATTCGGGGTAGATTTTAACAATATATTTCAAAATGGCAAACAGTGTATACCCTGATCAGAGGGCTCCTTAAGGAGCCCTCTGACCAGGGTCTACACTGTTTGCATGAAATAAGTGTAATCCTCACACTGTTTACTGTTTGTAAATGACGTGTATATACTCGTCGCTAGGGTTGAATGTGTTAACCTTATCAATGAGCCTTCATTTGCTTGTTCGGCATAGCGAGACTTAACGGTATATACAAATAGGAGGGAAATGATTAAACCCACAGTCGGAATAGCAGATGAAATGAGTGGATACAAAAATGCCATTTCTCCACATCTTTTACGATAGTCTTATCAGCCAATGCTATATATTTGGTTTCTAGCTTCACGGGAAACACATATATCAAGTAAAAGCAGTTAGGAAAGTGCTAAACTTTGTTTTCCTCTATAACAGTTTACGTCATAGAAGCGCCTTTTACGCCTTCAATTTATTTATCCACTAAAGAAAATAGCTTCACCTTGTTCAGTACGAAATATACAACCAATTTAGAATTAGTTTCTATACCCTAGCACCCTGGTACCTTAAAGCATCCTGAAAGTAAATCAAAATGCAACAAATATCTTCAAAGCTAGAAACAGGCTATGGAGTGAAACTCATTGCAAACCAATGTACAGTGGAGAATCTGTTATTCTTTCCCAATAAACGCGTTTACGCTAAAACTATTATTTACAATTATGACGTAACGTCAAAAGCTCATGCCCCACCACGTTACACATGACGTTGAAATACAGTTGCATTAGTATAGATCTACCAGGCTAATGAACCGTCTATACATGTACCATTTATCGTGGGTTTTTTTCACTGATGACGTAAATATAACAAATACTGGTGACGTCAATTATGACATCAGTTTCTCCATTAAAAATCAATATTTGCTACATCGGTACTGTTGGATTTCCTGTATTTACAAACAGTTTGGAGCTCCAAACTGTTTGCCACCAAGATAAACATGAATTATCAGAATTGTCTAAAATTTGTTCTTTTCTACGTTTTAGTGATTTGCGTTTGCGTACGTTTGCGTTTAAACGGGAAAGAATAACAGATTCTCCACTGTAATATAATGTGAAATAGAAACTTGAATTGTACACCAAGGGGTCAGTAATTTAAAAGATGTATGTTTATCACAAATGAAAATAAACATAGTAAAAGGTGTCCTTTTCAAACGTTGAGCATAATTATATCAAGGTCTACACTGCTTTCAATTTTATGCGCGTCAATTTGGGATTTTGATTCCTTTATTGCAGTCGTTCTTTATTTGAATGCTAAGGGTAAAAATCTGTGAATATAAAACACGACAATATTTCAATTACCCCTCTGGCTCGGGGCAGTGTTCCGGATCTTTTTCTTTTTCATTTTCCAATTTTTTAATTTTAGAAACAGTTCTTTGGTTTAGAGGGCTTTCCCCTGGAATCTGATTACAGTTTATGTATGAAAACTTTAATAGTGCGTTACGACTTAGAGCAAAGGCACTGAAAATCACATTTAAACCTGCCTAGAGAACAGTAATAAAATAAGAAACGAGAAAAAGAGTGTTGTGTAACTTCCATGCATTGAAGACAGTTGACAATGCTCCCTCTCTACAACGGACCTCCGAACAACGATTCCCTCCTTAAAACAATTCTTGCCGTAGTTCCAAAAACAAGACAATTAATTCTTTTCTAAAAGTCACATAATGGACATTTTGGCAGAATAAAACAACGCCGAATGACCAGCAGCATGAATCCAGATCAGTCGCCGCCTCTGATATGGATTTAAGCTGTTTGAAAATAAAAGCAAAGACTTAAATTTCCCTCCATATAACAACACCCTCTGAACAACGCACATACTTGTCTATCATTTGGTGTTGTTGTAGAGAAGGGGCGTTTTATTGAAGGCACTTGACTGCTTATAAATGTTTAATACTTATAGATAATACTTTTTCTTTCAAACTAAACGCGTTTATGTTCAAACTGCTATGTATAGCGATTCCACACCGTTTGCCACTCAAATATAAAATAAATCGAGAAGCGGAAATTCCTATAATCTATTGCCCCAAAAACAGAATGGAAGAAAAACTGAAAGTTCGAGCTTTCCTGCATTACTTTCAGATTGCTTTAAACAGTAACCCGTCACTTTGCCAGAAAGACTCTTTGTGGCTCTGTATCAGAATGTTTTGGTAAAACATGAAAACGCACAATGACTGACGAACATGTTACATGTAAGACGTCAAATGGTGCTTCTATGAGAAAAAAATAGCCCCACCTGTAGCCGATATGCTGCTGAGAAAACAGAACAGAGGCTAACGAAATCTGACAATAATCTCGGCCGCTAATACTACTGTTGATCAGAAGCTATCAAAACAGATAACAAGACCCATGTTCGATTTATGATGATATCGCCACAGAACCCCCAGAACGTCTGGAACATATTCCCATTTATCAAGCATTATCAAAACAAACAGATCCGTCCGTGCTTTCCGAGTTGGGAACACTAATTCCATTGTCCTATATCTTGGTTCCAACAGGAATATTTTTCCGGGTTTAAACGAAACTCACTCAGTGCCAACGTTTACAATAAAATGTAGAAAATTACCGATATTTTAACATGCTGTTGCGTTAATAAGTTCATAACAGCAAACATTTTGGAGCTTGACCAGACGCCGAGTTACTCGGCGTCTGATCAGGCTCCAAACTGTTGGCAATAGGCATACGTGTTTTAAGCATGATCGCATTTATTTGGAAATAATATGGACATCTTTTTCCCCTGTTAGACTAGTAGGCGTCAGAGAAACGATTTTTTCAGCTACCCCTTTGCACGCTAAACACTCCTCATCTTCAAATTTTCAAATGCAACAATGCTTTAAGTTGATTTTCGTATAAGTGTGCATTTTCTTTCAGAAAATATCAACAGTGTCAAATAGCTTGGATCTTGGTAAAATACGGAGTTACAAGTATCCGGTGTTTAATCTGGATTCAAACTGTTTTCAATATCGTTTTTCACAAAATCGGCCCCGGGCAATAACGGGTCAAACCTCAATCTGCACTACTGGTCATGTTAAAAGTAAATCAGAGGGAAATGCAGCCAATTATGTAATGTTAGACAGCTTCAATAGCATCAGCTTCAAACTTTAAAAGCTTTGTTTCCAAATAACAGTCAAAATTGTTTTGAGAAAGCACTCAAAATTAATTGTGTTGTACATATTGTAGCTAAATGTGTAACGCGGTGCCTGATCTAGATTCAAGCTGTTTGTCACTCGTTGGATAGTTTCTGTCAATATGTCCAAAAGATGACTTGAGAAAAACAGCAAACGACAATTATAAGCAGACGATATTGCACTGAGCAGTGAAAGGGTTAGACATACTTGTCATGTTTGGGGTACAGCGTCAAACGTTGTTGTTAGGAGAGAAAGTTATCCAGATGGCCACTGTGGGGAGGACGCACTGTACTACAGTGGAGAAAATGTTATTCTTCTCCGTTTAAACGCAAACGAAACGCAAACGCAAAACACTAAAATGCAAAAGTGACAACTTCTTGACGATTCTGACTTTTCATCTTTATCTGAGTGGCAAACAGTTTGGAAACTGATTAGACGCCGGGTTACCCGGCGTCTGATCAGTCTCCAAACTGTTTGCACTGGAAATAATAGTTTTAGCGTTAACGCGTTTATTGGGAAAGAATAACGTTTTCTCCACTGTAAATTTGACATACCCGCCTGGTTCTTTCTCATTAGACCGTTCTACCTTATGGTTGTAAAATGTGTTTTACATGTTAACCAAATAAAAAGAACATGATGATATGTATTGAACATTATGTTGATGCAAAATTCTCAATGACTCTCTCATTCGGAACTTCCAGTGAATTAGTGGACCCACACCTCTAAGCGGCTCCGCCGCTTCCAATTCCTTCCTGAACAAATATTGATACGAACGCTCGCGCGATATCCATCGATATCTGGTATTAATTGGCGAATGCCAGCACCTGTTTGCGCTTAGCAGACCATATTATCGCCTGCTTCAATATTATCGTCTGCTTTTATTTATTTATTCAAATTCCATGATATGACCTTAAAGATGGACGCATTTCTAAACACGTGGAAACATTTTGGATCCATATCAGACGCCGAGTTACTCGGCGTCTGATATGGATACAAATTGTTTTCAAATGCAAATGCAAATAGATTGTGCAGAATAAGGCTAGAATACCGGTGTATTTCCCACATAAATATCCAATATATGAACAATAGAGAGATTCTGCTGAAAGTACAATGTATGCCTCTTCCTCTTTGATCATATCGATATACTAGTAGGCTATAAGTCAATACTGTTTGGATATAAAATACATCTACTTTCGTTTACACCGTTTATGGTTGTGTTTATAAATACAAAATATAAAACATCTAAAACATCGATATGACGCTAATTTTAAACATTTATAGAGACATAATCAAAATCATTAAGTCTGCTATATATATTACTACATGTAGTATTTAAATTGAAAGAAACAATATAAGTATTGCCAAAATCATTTTAATTCATTCACTCCAGAAACTGATAGTGGACAATACCAATTTCCAATTAGGTCTTGTCCATTTTTGACAATTTAGGGTTGATTTATATAAAATATACAGCGCTCCATCTCTACAACGACCCTCCCAACAACCAACCCCTCCTTACAACGACCATTGTCGCTGTTCCGTAATCAGGACAATTATGTCCAACCTGTTCATGAATGCAATGTCGTCTGCTTAAAATTGTCGTCTGCTTACTTTCTCAAAGTTACATAATGGACATTCTGACAGTTAAAACTTAATGAGGAATGACAAACAGCTTGAATCCAGATCAGACGCCGCGTAACGCGGCGTCTGATCTGGATTCAAGCCTTTTGCATATCTAAGTCGAATTCCCTCTCTACAACGACTCTCTCCGAACAACACACACATAAATGTCTCCCATTGGTTTTCGTTGTAGAGAAGGAGCACTGTACTGCAAGACCCTCATCAGAGGATTCCTGCAAGATCCCTCTGATCACGTTCTTCATTGTTTGCATAGAACAAGTGTATTATTCTCATGTACACTATTTACGAGTATAGTATCGCTAGGGTTGGATGTGTTAAGTTCCAATTTTAGTGTACAGTCGGGATCCTGTTCGGACGCCGAGATTCATTAATTTTGGGTCTCTGTTATTTACAATACAATCAGAGGACGCTTACATGTAAGTATTAATCAACATAGTCAACCCTATCGACGAGTATACACGTCAATAACAAACAATATAATACTACAAGGTAAAAGTTCATATGCCCTATGCCAATAGTGTAGACCCTGTTCAGAGGTCTCCTTCAGGAACGCTCTGATAAGGGTCTGCAATGTTTGTCATTTTGCAATATATTGTTAAAATCAACCCTAAATATTCAAATATGGACTTCCAACTTGCAACTTAATAAGAAATTGGAATTATCTATTAAATGTTTCAGGGGAGAATAAATTAACGGTACATTTGCATCTCATTATTATTCAATAAAAACCTTCCTGTACAGTGGAGAATGTGTTATTCTTTCCCAATAAACGCGTTTACTCTCAAACTATTATTTGCAGTGCAAACAGTTTGGAGCCAGATCAGACGCGCCGGGTAACCCGGCGTCTGATCAGGCTCCAAACTGTTTGCCACCAAGATAAACAAGAATTATCAGAATTGTCCAAAAGTTGTTCTTTTCTACGTTTTAGTGCTTTGCGTTTGCGTACGTTTGCGTTTAAACGGGAAAGAATAACAGATTCGCCACTGTATCAACCTATGCATGTACCTTAACTTAGTCATTTGCACGTACCAGCACAATAAACTGTTCAAGTCGATACGGGTCCTATAATGAAATCGCAATAAAATGTACTCGTTAGAGCTGCCTTTATGAAATTCTACTTTGAGTTATTGCATCCCGCTTTAGTTTACGACACCTGGCTACACGATTTCTCATATTAGGCATTTAACATTTTGGCGACAGCTTGTTTAATAGCCATGTAGCTGTTCAAAATACTACAAAATATTTATGCCTGTGATTTCTCAAAGCCTATAGTACACGTACAGTGAAACCCCTCTAAACCGGAACTTCTATATACCAGAATTCTCTCTAAATCGGACAAAAACGTTAGTTCCCGTTTCCAACCCTTCTATATTTAAACCCATTACACCATAAACATCTTACTTACGCCGTTGATTTATTCCTACACAAAACAAAATACATTCATGAATATGTATCATCAGAAATATTTTCTATATTCTAGCAAATTATAGATTAAAAGTAGGTAGAACGTAAAGCAGAATGCGCCTTAAGGTGCATTCTGCTTTACGTTCAACCTGCTTTAAGTGATCAGCTATCTTCCATACTTGAAACAAGATATGGGTTAAAACCCCTCTTAACCGGAAACCCCTCTTAACCGGACATTTATGTTGTCCCCACACATGTCCGGTTTAGAGGGGTTTCACTATATTTCAGGCAGTTCTAAAGCAATGGTGTACAATGTTGACTTTTGGCGAAATTGTGTAATGTCTCTATACATGTACAGCCATTTTCCTTATTTGATAACATTTTATCTGCCTCGTTGCTGACTTTCGACAGTACTTACAGTGGAGAATGTGTTATTCTTTCCCAATAAACGCGTTTACGCTAAAACTATTATTTGCAGTGCAAACAGTTTGGAGCCAGATCAGACGCCGGGTAACCCGGCGTCTGATCAGGCTCCAAACTGTTTGCCACTAAGATAAACATGAAATATCAGAATTGTCCAAAAGTTGTTCTTTTCTACGTTTTAGTGATTTGCGTTTGCGTACGTTTGCGTTTAAACGGGAAAGAATAACAGATTCTCCACTGTACATACTTTATGTAATGACCCTTTTTTTACTTTCAATACAAATTCACACATGGCTCATCATATAGGCTACGATGGTAGTTGTTTAATCAACCAATGAATCTTTCTTTGAAACGTGTTTGAACATTTATTTTAGCGCAAACACTCATTAAAAGATTAACGCAGTAAATGTTTAACAGTTTACTTGTTAAGTTGTACGTTTGATGGCCTCAGAACCTATTAACTTAAAATAAAGCCTTTCACTTTGACCCGTGACTAAACGTGAGATGCACAGGAGTAGATCTTACGAACCTTTATTTAAAACATTTGCATCACCTTCATAACGTCTACTTAAAAAGTTGCCACCTGCATTTCTTTTCAAGTTTTTATCCAAGTACCTTAATTGAAGGACTTAGACACACAACTATCGAACAGTTTGGAACCTGATCAGACGCCAAGCAACTTATCGTCTGATCAGGATCAAAACTGTTTGAAAAGCCACTACAGTAGCCTTTTGTAAAAGGATTAAAATTGAGAAAGAAAACTTCACACTCAAAGAGATGAAAAGGCCTCCCTTTTTTTAATCTTTCGCGGCCAGTAGAACAATAGACTTTGCTGTCAGTTTGAAACCTGGTCAGACATTGCATTACGTAGGGGCTTTTAATCAAGTTCTAAACTGTCAAAATGCCCTTAAATATGACTGGAAAATGATAGCAGACTACAATATTAATACAGACAGTAATTCAAATGATGCACATGTATTTTCTATATTCTAACAGATGGTAGCTTAAAGCTACCAGAACGAAAATCAGAATGCACCTTCTGCTTTACTTTCAACATGCTACAATGGGGGGTGATGGGTTTAAGCTGGCTATAAATCTTGGCAGTGAAAGAGTTCAAACCCAGCCACATTCCTACCCAACGATCGATTGATGAAAATCCCAAATTACATCCGAGGTATTAAATCGGCATAAAACAGAGAGAAGCTGTATAATTGGAAAAGCTGTACGTGTCACGTGACTTTTATGTGTTTCTTTACAAGAACTAAAATGTCGCCAGCTTTAGGGCGAATTATCTGTTGAGTTTGACACGCATTACAACACAGTTCTCACTCTCTACAACAACACCCAATGGGAGACAAACATTGTGTGTGTAGTTTGGAGGGAATTGTTATAGAGAGGGAAAATGAATACACTTGGCTAACGTTTGCAAACAGTTTGAATCCAGATCAGACGCCGCTTCATTTATTTGTCTTCTGTCAACTCTGAGACATTTTTAAGCAGATTATATTGCAGCAGTGAAAGCGTTAGATACAGTGGAGAATCTGTTATTCTTTCCCGTTTAAACGCAAACGTACGCAAAGCACTAAAACGTAGAAAAGAACAACTTTTGGACAATTCTGATAATTCTTGTTTATCTTGGTGGTAAACAGTTTGGAGCCTGATCAGACGCCGGGTTACCCGGCGTCTGATCTGGCTCCAAACTGTTTGCACTGCAAATAATAGTTTTAGCGTAAACGCGTTTATTGGGAAAGAATAACAGATTCTCCACTGTACTTGTTTGGGGAACAGTGGCAACAATGTTGTAGGAAGGGGATCGTTGTTCGGATGGCCGTTGTATGGAGGGAGCAATGTATATGCTTGTATTTCACTATATTCAACATTTCAACATGTTATACAATATTTTGTCACCCGCTGTAGACTATCGGTTATTTTATCTAAATCTCTAAATAGTATTTCAGTTTTTCTTGGGAGTCTAAACGGCTTTTAACTACAATGTAGTGTTAAATGTATTTGTTTTAGGAATGTGGCGATTGGTCAATAATAGGTGTTAGTCCGGCTGCTTAACAGCCAAACGCTTTGTGATGCAAGCATCAACTTTTGCACATATATGCTTCATGATATGCTTTCTAGGAAAATCACGAGATCCTCTTGAAAAAAATCAAAATGGCCGCCATTTTTCAAGATGGTCGCCATTTGAAATGACTTTAAACCCTAATGAACTAAGTTTTGATTTAATAGTCCTATTTTGAAGATCTTTACATTCAAATATATGTTTTCGAGTATAAAAACCAGTTCTGAAGCTAGAAAATCAATTTTTTTTAAAAAATATGTTGATTTAATATGACTAAAATAAAAAGTACAGTCTTGTTGTTGAGTTTTAATAGGTAGGAAAGCGCATTACTAAAACCGTACTTCATTTGGTGATACTGTAATGTAGATTCAGAACGTAGAGGGCGGCGAGAAAGGGAAATAGAGAGACAGACAAACAGAGACAGAGAGGACAGGGGGGGGGGGGGGGGGGGGCAGACAAAGACAGGCAATGAGAGAGAGGAAGGACCCAAATTGCATGACATTCATGCTGATACTTCTTGAGATTTAATGGCTGTAAGACTAATTTCTAACTTCAGACGACAACTGTAAAGCAGACGTCATAACGGAAGACTGAAGATGTATGGATGAAATCGAACTCAAAACAAATAGGTGCTATCATCTGAATAATTAAGTCCACGTGTTTCTCATTAGAACCATGTAGTCTGTAGAGTGCTAGTTTATTGGTTAAAAAACAGCTTTCCAAAACCTCGTAAAAACAGTGGGATTGTTTCATAAACATTCTTTAACGATAATCGGGAAATTTGATGATGGTTATAGTTAATGATGTGTATTTCCTCTCTATTTGTTTATTCTATCTGTCTCTGTATGTGCGTCTGTGTGTGTGTGTGTGTGTGTGTGTGTGTGTCTGTCTATGTCTGTGTGTCTGAGTGTCTGCCTCTCAATATCTCTTTCTATAAACAGTGGAGATCACGTTATTCTTTCCCAATAAACGCGTTTATACGCTAAAACTATTATTTCCATATTAGCAAACAGTTTGGAGCCAGATCAGACCAGACGCCGGATAACCCGGCGTCTGATCAGGCACCAAACTGTTTGCCACCAACATAAACGTGAGTTATCAGAATTCTCCAAAAATGTACTTTTCTACGTTTTAGTGATTTGCGTTTTCGTTTGCGTTTAAACGGAAAAGAATAACGTTTTCTCCACTGTAATTATGTGCTTCTCTCTGTCGATCTGTCTGTATAGAATATTATACAACATGTATGTATATCTCTATGTATGTCTGTCTGTCGCTTTATCTGTATGTCTATCTATATGTTTATCTGTTTGCCTCTTCTTTCTTATTTTTGTCTCCATATGCATGCTTGTTTATCTTGTACATGTATGTATGTATTAGTTCTCTCTCTTTCGATCCAGACTAGCCCTGTTTCTCATTGTATGTGCCTCTCCTCTCTCTGTATGGATGTCTGTATCCCTTTCTCTCTGTCTTTCTTTCTGCCCATCTGTATACAGTGTATGTCTATATGTATGTATGTCTGTCTGTGTGGCCTATCTCTCTCTCTCCCACTGTCTCTCTCCGTCCCTCTCTCTCTCTCTCTCTATCTCGTCTAACAGTATGTTTGTTCATCCCTTTGCAATAACCCATCTCACTTTCGCTATCATCTCTTTCTATCTCTCCTACTGCGTCTGCATGCATATCTTTCCATCTCTCTATCTCCGTCGGTCTGTCTGTTCTGTTCTCTCTCTGTCTTTCTCTTATCATAAGAACAAGCTAAGCTAAAAAGTAATTCAAAACAATTGTTCATCTAACACGTCTAGACGTAGATTGGGAAAAACGAAAAACTGTTACCATGGTAATAAGTCAGACCCCGATTAATCATTATCGGATGAAATAGATGCCTTCTATGGCTTTGTAGAGCTCTAGTCTTATTTTTGCGTAGTTTTATAACTTTCACAGCCAAATTTATCGGGTGCGATGGTCCTTTCACTGTCATAAATATCGTGCCTGTTACAGTACTGAACCTTATTAAATTAACAATTTTTGCGATTCGCTTGCAATTCGATGGCAATTCGCTTGCAATTCGATGGCAATTCGCTTGCGATTCAAAATAGTAACTTAACCCTCGGGTAAGTTTTCTTGAATGGTATATCTCACAAATGTTCGCAAATATGTATCCGTTAATTTTTTCGATTCCATTTTTGTCACAACCGCTTCGGAAAATTCGCGTGAAAATATTCAAACGTAGGATTTGTTTTTTGAAGCGCCCGATTTGATGGCAATTCGATGGCAATTCGCTTGCGATTATTAATTAAATTTAATAAGGTTCAGTACTGTAACCCATTTATCCATAGCCTATCTCAGTTTAGAAGACAGGTGAACACTTAAAGCACATTGGTGCACATTCTGCTTACTTTCAGTCTACTTTAACCCATTAACCCAAAGCCTGTTTCTAGTATTTAATATTGGTAACCACTTAAAGCAGATTAAAGTAAAGCAGAATGTGACTTTCTGGCACTTTCTGCTTTGCTTTCAGCCTCCTTAAAGCTACCATCTGCTAGAATATAGTAAATCATTTCTATTATACATATCCATGGCTGTATAATTTGGAAGTGCTGCATTTCTTTAGCGGGTAAATAAATAAAAGGCGTAACAAGGCGTATTTATGGGGTAATGGGTTAATGTATCATCTGTTAGGATATAGAAAATCCTATGGTTACCCGGCGTCTGGTCTGGCTCCAAACGGTTTGTCAATAGGATTAAAAACAGTCATTACCATTTCAAAAAGATACCATTTTAAACATTTTATTGCAAATGCCCTATAAAATTACTGTTTATTTCGTTTCAAAGGGAACGTAAAGATCTTTTCCCTCACAGTGAAATGTCACACAGATCTGAGGGTGACACAAGCCAGCGTTTTTTCCCCAAACTTATTGGCATTCTGTGGCAGTTGGATCTCATTGGTATCCCCTATCGTCTGGCAGACTCCAGAATGACAATTTAATCACTAAAATTAATGCCACGACGACGATAGCTAGATCAAAATAAATAAACGACAGCGTCTTCTATAGCAAGAAGACGTTTTTCTTTCCCCAATAAACGCGTTTACGAGAAAACGATTAATTCCATTGCAAACAGTTCAGAGCCAGATCAGACGCCGGGTATTCAGAGGAGTGTAACGTTATTATTTCCAAATAAACGCGTTAACGAGAAAAAATATTTCCATTGCAAACAGTTTTGAGCCAGCTCAGACGCCGGGTTACAGTACTGAACCTTATTTAATTAACATTTTTTGCGATTCGCTTGCAATTCGATGGCAATTCGCTTGCAATTCGGTGGCAATTCGCTTGCGATTCAAAATACTAACTTTACCCCCGGGTAAGTTTTCTTGAATGGTGTATCTCACAAATGTTCGCAAATACGCATTCGTTAATGTTTTCGATTCCATTTGTGTCACAACCGCCACGGAAAATTCGCGTAAAAATGTTCAAACATAGGATTTGTTTTTGAAGCGCCCGATTCGATGGCAATTCGATTGCAATTCAATGGCAATTCGCTTGCGATTATCAATTTAATTTAATAAAGTTCAGTACTGTACCCGGCGTTTGGTCTGGCTCCAAACTGTTTGTCACTAGAATTACAAATAGTCATTACCATTTCAAAAAGATGCCATTTTAAACAGTGAAATGTCACACAGATCTGAGGGTGACACAAGCCAGCGTTTTTTCCCCCAAACTTATTGGCATTCTGTGGCAGTTGGATCTCATTGGTATCCCCTATCGTCTGGCAGACTCCAGGATGACAATTTAATCACTAAAATTAATGCCACGACGACGATAGCTCTCAAAATAAATAAACGACAGCGTCTTATTCCTTTAAGGCTATACAGCAGAGAATACGGTATTCTATCCAAATAAACGCGTCTATACAAGCTACATGTAAAACTATTATTTCAATTGCAAACGGTTTGGAGCCAGATCAGACGTCGGATAAACCCCGTCTGATCAGGCTCCAAAATGTTTGCCACTCACTCAGATAAATATACGTGTATATGTACATGTAAATCGTTAGAAATGCCGAAACGTTGTAACTTTCTACATTTTAGGGTAATGCGTAAACGTAAATGCGTTTATTAACTTCATTTTACGGTGAACAATAACGTCTTGTTCGCCGTAGACTATCGAATGACATGTGATCAATGTTTATCCTGTTTGCAAGTTACGAAATTGTTCTTTCCATCTGAACGTCATCATAACAATGATTCGATGGTGACTAGAGCAAGCAGGACAACTGTAATATACATGTACAATGTATATACATGTAACTGCTACGTTTAAGCCAAGTGTCTACTAAAGTGGACATTGGCAAACAGTGTAGACACTGATGAGATGTCGCATTAGACGGTGTCTCAGCAGAGTCTGCACTGTTTGCTCTATCAAATGAAATAGTTTTGTATGGACAAACACTGCGCGGTGTCTCTAGATCGCCTTTGTATATCTACAATGAAGTCTTCCAGCAAGTATACAGGGATAGTTCATTGCAATATCAGGCAAAACGGATCGAAAGATAGAACAATAGAACATAGTTACAGTGGAGAATCTGTTATTCTTTCCCAATAAACGCGTTTACGCTAAAACTATTATTTGCAGTGCAAACAGTTTGGAGCCAGATCAGACGCCGGGTAACCCGGCGTCTGAGCAGGCTCCAAACTGTTTGCCACCAAGATAAACATGAATTATCAGAACTGTCCAAAAGTTGTACTTTTCTACGTTTTAGTGTTTTGCGTTTGCGTACGTTTGCGTTTAAACGGGAAAGAATAACAGATTCTCCACTGTATGAGTATCGCCTAACTTTCTTCAAATCAAAACGTCGCGTCTGGTCCGGGTTTACACTGTTTGTACAATTCAAAACGACTGTCTTTCTCAATACGCTTTTCTCATGCAATTATAATACGGATGAAAGAGTCCTTGTGAAGTGAAACTAAAGCCTTCTATTCGCAGAAGAAAGATTGAAATTCAATTCCCTAGTGACAACAAATTACATTTCTATTTCCTGTGGCACTGTTAACACTTGCTCTTAGCTGCACGGGTCACGGAGACAAAGGCAAAAAGACCGTGCATTCTGATTAACTCTGACAAACAAAGACCGAAATCGTGTACCAGAAAACGGAAAGCATTTCTTGCCACAAACAAAGAGGTCGAGAGAAAGAGAGGGAGAGGGTTCTAGTTAATGTAATGTTAAGTCGCATTACTAACAAGCGAAAAGAGGGGGTTAGAAAGACCGATTAAAGAACAAAAGCATCTGAAGTAATAGAATTTTGCCATCGAAAGCATTCATCTGCTAATCACGGTCTGATTGATTAAAAGATTAATAGAAAGTTTAAGGCATTAATGACTTCTACATGTGTTGCTTGCAAATTTGTTTTTCCCAGAATCATTCAACGAGGGAAATTAATCCTAAATGCGGTGAAAGTTTCGGAGTCAAGTTTAAACGGTTGTAATGTTAAGATTCCTTGTTTCTGTATGTTTGTCTGTCTGTCTGTCTGTCTGTATAAGCACTCTTTCATACAAATAGACACACACATGGAATTGCACTCGTGAATGTGTGCGTACGCGCGTATGCCATACGCATTTCATCTTTTGTCTGCAGTTGAAAATCAGTAACTCGAAGTCGCTTTAGTCAAGCTTATCCGCATTTCTTCAGTACAAATTCCTTCAATTCCAAATCGAACATATCAGTATTCTATAGTTAACAGAAGCTCGATAAAATCAAAACATGGCGGACGCACTATCACTTTCTACTATTGGTTTTCAAGTCATAACCTTTGCTGAAAAAAGGTTACATATTAACCCCTCACTGCAGTGACGTCATCAATTTCAAACAATTACCGTCTGCTTTTATTTCTCAAGTTTAAAGTCTAGGTAATATTGAAATGAGCGTCAAACAGCTTGAATCCTGATCAGACGCCGCGTTACGCGGCGTCTGATCAATATCCAAACTGTTTACAAATAATTATTATAGATCTACTCGTGGTAAAACAGCGAAAGGGTTAAAATGTTAACATGCTAACAAAAAGTTTCTGGATGGATGAGAAATAAAATTCTCAAAAACATGAACAAGTGTCGACGTTTATAAAATTGTCCTCAATTAGTTTTTCTTTTACAGACACAAAACGACGCTTGTAAAGTCTGACGAGAGATAAAGAACGTCTTAATGAATTTGTTACCATAGTCACGTCAATTCTTACTTTAGTGAAAATTACAAACAGTTTGAATCCAGATCGGACACCAATAAACTGCTCGATTTGGGAGTAGTTTGTCTAATAAAGATTTCAGAAGGATGTTTTTATAGTAAAACTTAGACAAAAATGCGCCAAATTTTGAAATAATTGCAGACGATAAATTTTCAGCAGACGGTAATTTAGCATGATGAAGGTTAAATTACTTTTGTCGCGGCAGAATACTTCTTCCATATGCTACCAGAAAGGAAAAGATGCATAATCACATTTAAAAGAACTTCAAGACGAATCACGTGGTGAAACAGAATGGTATAAGCCCTTGCATTGTTTCATGTCACGTGACTGAAATTTATCAAACTGTTTGGAGCCTGATCAGACGCCGAGTTACTCGGCGTCTGATCAGGATCCAAACTGTTTGAGAATAGGATTTTGGATTTCATAATTTCAAAAATATATATAATGTTTTGAATTTTTTGCAGACGACATGTTTTTAAGCAGACGGTGTTACCGTGAGATAAGGTGAAACGTAATACATGCGTTATGAGAGGAAAATTGACACCCTAAGGACAACTAATAGCTTGCTTCTTCAAATGAGCAAGCAATATATTTTAAAATTACATTCTGCGATCTTCCTGTGGAGAATATGTCGCAAGTTGTTGCAGCGTCGTTAGAATTTGTACCTCAATTACGTATGTAGAAATATTATACATGTAAACACGGCGTAATGTGTTTGAACATGGGTTTACAAATTGATTAAAATAAAGAGAGAAGGACTCTTCATTCAAATGAAAGGAAAAGACAAAAAGAAAGAAAGAAATAATGTGTGTAATGGGAGAGAGGATATAAAGAAGGAGAGAAAGAGGGTTTAAGAGAAAGAGATAAGACATACAAACAAACAGAGAGAGAGAGGGAGAGAGAGAGAGAGACAGACAGAGAGACAGAGAGACAGAGAGAGGAAAAAAGGAGTCGGAGACAGAGCCAGACAGCCAGATGTCTCCAGAGACAGACACTGAGACAGAGAGAGAGAGAGAGACAGAGAAACAGACAGACATACAGACAGACGGACAGACACACATCGAGAAAGACAGACAGTGACAGTTAGACTGGTGGTAAAAGGATACAGTAGAGAGAGGTTATAGTGGTTATAGGTAAACAGTGGAGAATCTGTTATTCTTTCCCGTTTAAACGCAAACGTACGCAAACGCAAAACACTAAAACGTAGAAAAGTACAACTTTTTGACAATTCTGATAATTCATCTTTATCTTGGTGGCAAACAGTTTGAAGCCTGATCAGACGCCAGGTTACCCGGCGTCTGATCTGGCTCCAAACTGTTTGCAGTGAAAATAATAGTTTTAGCGTAAACGAGTTTATTGGGAAAGAATAACGTTTTCTCCACTGTAGGTGGGCGGGTGGCTATAACAGTATATCTCTTACCTTTCGGACAGAATTCCAATTTCTTGGAGCATCTTATTCCTGAGGCTGTCGACATCTGAAACAAACAAGAAAACGCTTTATTGTCAAACTGTTATCATTAGAAAAACATACAGAGCTCCAGATAAGGAGGGTATTCCATATACCAAGTCTCCATCAAACCCTATGGTGTGACTACTCATTAGAATCGTCTCGAAGAGACGATTCTAATGAGTAGTCACAACATAGGTTTTAGTAAAAACAATAAAGGAGAACACATCAATCTTAGCCGGAGATATGTCACTTTATAGTATCTAACATATACTTTTGAAATCAATGGTGACAGATTTCAAGTATTCAGCGACAATGTATATAAAAGAACAAAACGATATGAGGAAGTTTAGAATTTAGATATATATACGAAAAACACGTATGTGAACAATGTTTGTATTGTGTTAAATTTGTATCCGATCCGATAACAGTCTACAGAGGAAATAAAGTTTTATTATTCCCCAATTTATTATTTTTTCTAAAGACTTTATGACTTTATTCTAAAGACTTTATAACTTTATCCTAATGACTTAATGTCAACTACAAACGGTTTGGAGTCAGATCAGACGCCGGGTTACCCGGCATCTGTTCTACCCCTAAACTGTTTGTCATTCAGATTAAAAAGAATCGTCAACATTTCTGTCAAGAAAATGCCATTTTCGACAAGTTAACTCTTTCCTCCCTGAAACTTTAAATGGACAATTCCAGTTTCCATTTTAGTCTAGTTCATTTCTGACTTTTAAGGGTTCTTTTTGTCAATGTTTGGCATTGTGACAAACAGTGAAGACCCTGATCAGAGGGCTCCTTTCGGAGCCCTCTGATCAGGGACTTCACTGTTTGCATAGTACAAGCGTACTATTTATATGTACACTGTTTGAAAAGGACGCCTATAAGCGGGACTAGGGTTCAAAGGGTTAAGTACGTTGTTGCGTTTCGTATGTGTTTAAACGGGAAAGAATAACGTCCTCTCCACTGTATAAAACATAACCAAAGACCAGCCATCCAGCTAACCGCAGGTCCATTTATTATTTTCAATTTCTGCACTTTAAATTGATCTTATCGGCATAAAACTTGATTAAACAAATGAGCAAGAAAAACAAAAGAGAAAGCCTTTTTCTTACCAATTTAAACGGAACGAAACGCAATATTGTTATAACTCAGAAAATGACAACTTTTTAAACATATTTAAGACTCATTTTCATCTGAGTAGCATTTACAATTTGGAGCCTGATCAGACAGTATTGACAATATTTACGGTTGTTTTGTGCAATATATTGCAGAATGATAAACATTTAGCTTTTAGGAACCCTCAACATTTAGTTTTAAGGAACCCTCTTGCCTGGGTCTTCCCTGTTTGTATAGAACAAGACTTTTAGTGTACTCTTCATTGGTGCACTATTTAACCGCCGTCTGATCGTGCGACAAATTGACATTGATCGGCGCTTTAGCATAAATGCGTTTATTAGGTAAGAAAATTATAAAGTTTATATCGTCACTGTGGCATATGGGTTTATGCAACAGTTAAATGCGCGTTACCATGTCATATAGTGCATTGATTTCTGTGTAATGCGTTTAATCAATAATGAGTATGAAAATGAGTATCTTTATTCAGAGAGTGTGGTATTCCATTTCAAAGTGTACGTAACATAGACAATGATCGAACCTACAGCATCCAACTAGAAAGCTCACACTCTATACCGCTAAGGCTAAGGTAGTTGAGTGTTCTGTTAAAAGGCTAAGCCAGCAAGCAGAATTTTCTGCTTTACTTTCAGCCTGCTTTAAGCTACCATCTGCTAGGATATAGAAAATATTTATTATAGTACATATTCATGGCTGTATAAAGTGGAACTATTTTCTTCAGTATAGACGTAAAATATGTATTTATGGATAATGGGTTAAGTACGTTTGAACAAACTTTACATCACGAATCCTTTCAACAGAGACCCAGGTAAGGGGAGTGTTTCAAACATTAAAATATTCACATCAGCATTAAACCCTATGGTGTGACTACTCATTAGAATCGTCTCTTCGAGACGATTCTAACGAGTAGTAACACCATAGGATTTGCTGTTGACAATAAGGATAACATAATGAAATTTGTTCCGTTTACTCCATCTTATCTGGAGCCTTGTTTCAATTAGGGAATTTTTCCTCTAGAGAATGGTATTATGACACACGATTTAATCAATTTCAGATGGCAGGTTAATTAGAATCTAGACAAATCAATTTGACACAACAACAATTTTACTTCAAAAAGCAAACGTCGTATATAAAAGTTCATCTTCAATATCCCCACGTAGTCACCATTCTCTCGCTAATAGCTTATATTAAAGCATTTTGAAAACAGTGTAGATCCAGATCAGACAGCTCCTTCAGGAGCTGTCTGATCAGGGTCTGCACAGTTTTCTTATAGCATTTGTATGACATGAGTTTTCACTCTTTCCTGTGGAAAGATTTCCTGAGTTAACTTGCCAATATAATAGTTGAAAAAGATGACATGCTCATTGTGGTTGAAATGTAACCCTTCCATGATCAAACTTATCGTGAGGTATTTACCCCTACATCGCCATATTGTCGTCTGCTCCTATATTGTTGTCTGCAATATCGTTCCAAAGTTAGATTTAAGGCAGTATAACTGACGTAATTCCAAAACAAGGGGCAAACAGTTTTGATCCTGATCAGACGCCGCTTTACGCGGTCTCTGATCAGGATCAAAACTGTTTGCAATCGCGCTTTAAAACGTCATTGCGAGTGAAAGGGTATTAACATAATAAATATTTGACAAGAGACGGGTTAAGGCATTAGGGTTCAGCTCGATTTCAGGTCTTCAATTTCAAAAACATGATTCTGCAGTTTAAACCTATTAACCAATGTTTTGACCCTCAACCGCCAGTGTTTTGCTTCACAATGGCCGTGTGCATTTGCATTTCCACAGTTTAAATTTAGGCACTTTCACCTAAACATGTATATGAGGTTTGAACAGTTAAGATCCTGACCAAACGCCGATTTACTCTGAAAATAGACTGTGTGAAATTGTTAGTTTAGTCGGAAGGTGGGGCACTTAAGACGGAACGCATTATTTTAAGATGGTTAGCTTTCAGGAACACAGTTTGGATCTAGATCATACTTAACCCCACTCCCCGTTACAGAACCTTGGCTATGGATATTATTTTTTCAAATATTTCGATTTCTCACAACTTTATCAACGTTTTTACCAACATTTTGACAAACGACAAAGTCGAAGCAAACGACAATTTCAAACTCATCACATTGACATTTCTTCAAACCTATTTCGCTATAACTGTGCTTAACGGGGCAGAAAAGTAAAGTACTCTTAAATGATGGCTTTAAAATCTCATTTCGCAGTCGACCCATTTAAAACCCCTTCTCTGCTTAACCCCGAATACAACAGCTATTTGCAAACAGTTTGGATCCTGACCAGACGCCGCGTGACGTGGCGTCTGGTCAGGAGCCAAATTGTTTACTACTCATTTTAATCTGTCTAGAGTAAAAATACCTAGAATTTAATTTTAAGAAATAAAAGCAGACGACAGTTGTTTAAAGTTGATGACGTCATGGCAGTGAAGGGGTACATGGATGAATAAACACGGGTAGTTTCTCATACGGGCACAGTAAGACACCATCTAAACTGTTGCCATGGGTTTGTGTATTGTACAAAAGGTGGTAAATAAATAGCCACCATGTCGAACAATGTGAAACTTGAAACAGACAAATTGTCAACTGAGGTCTCGCGTTTAAATCATTCGTCTGTTAACGAGACTTGACCAGAATGTTTAAACAGTTTAGATCCAGATCAGATTTCTGGTCTTGATCTAAGCTGTTTGCAACTCAAAATCCACGTTTTCTATTAATGAAACGCAATAATTCGAAACTACGAGACTAAATAAATTTGCAAACGACACTTTTCAAAACAGACGAGATTTGGCCATTTTAAAGGTGTACTGTATCCTATTGAGACACATGTGTCCCCTGCTTTCAGAGATTGAATTTACGCTTCGACGAAACTGATAATTGCAGATTCAGTGAAAAGGTCAATGTCTATATGGCGAGGGAAGTAAGAATCTTTTTATCTTATGGATACGATTCGTATCTTATGGATACGATTCTTATTCGGAAAACTTCGGCTATTTCCGTAAAGATAAAATTTACATGTCAGTTTGACTGGAAAAGCTGAGTTGTTCCGAATGCTACATGTATGATGGAGAAGAAAACGCAATCCTTTTAAATATTTGATATTTTCAAGTGTGTGGATTACATTTGCTAAAATTCTTGTTTAACCTAAACACAATAAAGGTCTTAACATTGCTTTTATCCATTAGAATCGTCGTAAAGAGACGATTCTCATGAGCGGTTACAATTTAGTTATGCCATAGAGAAACTAGACAAGTCCTAAAATATTGAAATGTATTTTTTCAAAGTTTGTCCTATCTTATCTTGAATCCTTATCTACGTTAAGACATCATTTAGAACCCACTTTCAAAATTCGCCCCATCATTTTACGTCCTATGTACCTTGTAATTCGAGCTATCGCAATATATTTTGGTGCTCTAGGGGACCTGCGAAAACATTTACAATCTGTAACAAAATACAAACAATGGGGTATCTCATTACCATAGTTTAGAAACCTAACGTGAGGTTGTAAACAGTCCGCAAACTTACGAAAAATACTGGGTAGATTGGGCCGATAATGACACGAGTTTCAAATTCCACACTTGTCGTACACTTTCGAGATCTGGCAGACATTTGCAAACAGTTTGGATCCTGATCAGACGCCGAGTAACTCGGCGTCTGATTAGGACCCAAACTGTTTGAATATTGTCTTAATTTTTTAGAATAATTTGTAAAATATTTGTTAAAAAAATGAGCAGACGATAATTGTGAAGCAGACGATTATGGATGGGACGAGGAAAGGGTTAATACTGTTTTCATGCGGTTTTGACGATTTTTGAAACCAAACTCTCCCAGCATCAACAAATTGACACATCACATATTGGCGTTCCAGGTAGTTG
This sequence comes from Gari tellinella, assembly GCA_922989275.2. Lineage (NCBI taxonomy): Eukaryota > Metazoa > Mollusca > Bivalvia > Cardiida > Psammobiidae > Gari > Gari tellinella. The sequence goes on along the minus strand of OV277870.1, from coordinate 20,830,377 downwards.
CGAAAAGACGTATAATTCACGAGATGAAACTAGTTGACAGAATAGCAGTCTCACTCAAATCCCCGTATCTCTGTTTCTCTTTGTGTGTCTCCTATGTCTGCCTGTATGCCTGCCTGTTTGTCTGAATGTCCCTTTCTCTCTGTCTGTATGTCTGTCTGTCTTTCTTTTTTTCTCTGTCTGTCTGTCTGTCTGTCTGTCTCTGTCTATCTGTCTGTTTCTGTATCCATGCCTATCTCTCCCCACTCTCTCTTTCACTCTCTTTCTCTATCTGTGTATTATTTGTGTGCATCTCTCTCTCTCTCTACATTGCAGTGTATGTTCGTCTGTGTGTCTGTCTATGTGTGTATCTCTGTCTCTCAATGTCTCAATTTCTGTCTGTTTGTCTCTGTCTATCTCTGTCTCTCTCCCCTCCCTCCCCTATCTCTCTCCACTGTCTTTCACTCTCTTTCTCTATCTGTGTATTATTTATGTGCGTCTCTCTCTCTTTCTCTTTCTGCGTTGCAGTGCATGTTCGTCTGTGTGTCTGTCTCTGTATGTCTCTCTGTCTATCAATGTCTCAATTTCTGTGTCTCTCTCTCGTTGGCTGTTCCCAAGACCGGAACACCTTTATTTTAATTTTCCTTTCGAAAATGAACACCTGTTGGTGTTGTGTAAATACAAATGTACAAACTTTACCATAATAGCTTTGTTAAGTTGCGTAGAATTTGTACAAGAACTTACTCAATAATTTACACTCTGACATACTCAGACAATGGTTGCAGAAGTCCTCTCTCCCACTAATAAATTATTCACGTATCCAGGTATAGATATTTCATTCAAAATGCGGATGCTTCAAAATGTCATGGACTAATATAAATCTTAAATGTGGCATTCTTATAACCGCAAAGTTCCAGACTTTTATCTGCTATCTCGTACCATTTCTAAACGTTTAAAGCACGGTGTATCGATTACAATTATTCTGCGAGCAACAGATCTGACATATATATTTCCAGTTGGTTGAAGGATGTATTCAGCTGCCTATTTCCCTCGATAGATTGAACGGAAGCCATTGTGATAATGAAGTATCGACTGATTGTATTTCGCTGAGCAGATATAGGTGCACTAGCCTATGGCGAAGGGCGAAAAGTCTTTGGGGGCGAAGCTACTTATAGACGATAGCTTATTTGGAAACTCTTCAATCACTAACAATTACCAAAGAGGAGTAAACAGACCATTTCCAAATTCATTTCATTCACGTCTCAGCCAAACCCTGTGGTGTGACTACTAATTAGAATACAGGGCTGCCATTTCTCCGGATTTTTCCTAAGTATTCGGATTTTTATTCTAGCAAATCGTAGCTTAAAACAGGCTGAAAGTAAAACAGAATGCGCCTTAAGGCGCATTCTGCTTTATTTTCAATCTGGTTTAAGCAGTCATGTTTCTTCAAAACAAATAACAGACTATGGGGTAAAGGTACGATTAGTAAAAATTGCGTCTGAAAAATGAAAATTTGAAATCTTAGGAATTTTATGATCAACTTATGGCAGCCCTGCCAAATACATTTTATTCACGTCTCAAGCAAACCCTATGGTGTGACTACTTATTAGAATAGTCTTTTTGAGACATTCCAAATGAGAAGTAACAACAATGAGTGAAATAGATGGAGAACTGAACATGTCGTTCTTTCTCTTTTCAACGATAAAGCAAGAAAATAAAATCAGAGCTGCCATAACGTAATCATGAAAAGATTTCTAACTTTTCTATTTTGCGGGTTCACTTAAAGCAGATTGAAAGAAAAGCAGAATGTGCATTGGGGCGCATTCTGCTTTACTTTCAGCATGCGCCAAGCTACCATCTGCTAAGATAAAAATCCGAAGATTTAGGAAAAATCCGGAGAAATGGCAGCCCTGTAAAATGTTAAATAATATCAACATTTTTTACAATTTCTTTTAAACTGAGCGGCAAACAATAAGTGCAGGCTGTTTGCAATAGAAGTACTTGTTTTAGCACAAAAGAGTTTGTTTAGGAAAGAATAACGTCTTTTCCCACTTTAAAGGAAGTTAAGTATTTTACTGACTTAACCAGCAAATTGGTCACGATTACTAAAATATAAAATCAACGTAAACATGGTCACATACAGTGGAGAAGACGTTATTCTTTCCCGTTTAAACGTAAACGAAACGCAAACGCATTGCAATAAACTGTAGAAAATGGCAACCATTTGAAGCCGTATCTGAATGCTAATCTTAACCTGAATGGAAAACAGTTTGGAGCCTGGTCAGACGCCAAACTGTTTGCAATGGAAGTAATAGATTAAGCGTGAAAAGTGTTTACTTGGAAATTATTACTTAGCTCTATACTGTACATGACCTTTAAATTAAAATCAACGTAACAATAGGTCACAATAACAAACTGACTCATTTGCCTTTAGCATGCTACATACATGTAAATCGTCGTCTGCAAACAATTTCAAGAACTGATATAGCAGCGTTTTCATTGAGAAAATAGAGTTTAAAACCGCGTGTAGTGACTCGGCGTCTCATCTAGATTCTGTTTGCAGCAGTTAAATGTAGCAGAAAATCGCTGTTAGCATGCAAAAAACTAACTTAATCCACCTCTCTAAACAGAGCTCAAGATAAGGAGGTGGAATACTTAAAAATCTAAAAAAAATATTTCTGAATACAACCCTAAGGTGTCACTACTCATTAGAACAGTCTCTTCGAGACGATTCTAATGAGTAGTAGTGTAACACAATAAGTGTTGGTGCTGTGTAAGTGAGAAAATGTTGGATTTGTAAACCTTACCCCCTCTTGTCTGGGGCCCTGTCTTAATTGTGTTCAAGTTTTCTTGCATTTATAGAAGACACTTTGCCTGACAAAGTAATTCATTATGCTCAATGATTTCAACGTCACGTTTTCTCAATTTAACAAGAACGTGAAATGTCTTCAATTCTAAACAAGAATCTTCTAAACGGCTAAACAGAGATGTTAGTTGGAAAAATGAACAAGCATAAATCTATTTCTTTTTTCTTTGTCCCCGATCCGACCCCAACTCGACTTAATTCTAAAACTCGTAATACAGTCAAACCTCTCTATTACAACCATTGAAAATGAGTCTAACAAGACGGTATTTAAGACAGGTGAAAGCTTAAAGCAAGAAACAACTAATGCAGAAAACTCCTACAGGAGCTTTCTGCTTTACCTTTTTCTTGCTTTAAGCAACAATCTGCCTATAATGCTAAAAACTTTAGCTCATTTTGTGGTCGAACTATAGAGAGTTTTCTTATTTCAGTTTCAACCCTTTTTAGTGAGCACTACAGATAAGGTTAAATGGTTTCTAGAAACTATTTCGTGTTTAACACACATCGATTTCTCTCTAGTCAAATTGCCTATAGAATCCAAACTTGAAAATAACAACCGTTGAACATTACTATAAACAGACAATATGGCTACATGTATAAATGGGCTTACACAAGGGAAGGCGTTACCATTCCCCGTCTTAACGCAACAGAAACGCAAACGCTAATGCAATAAAAATTGTAGAAATTTACAATGTTTAGAAATTTCTGTCGATTTATTTTAATCCGAGTGGCAAACAGTTTGGAGCATGAACAGACGCCGGGGTATCCGGCGTCTGTTCTGGCTCCAAACTGTTTGAAACTGAAATAATAGTTTTTAGCCTAAACGCGTTTAATGGGAAAGAATAATTTCTTCTCCACTGTAATAGTAAAATAGTAAAAGAGAACTTCAATTATTACCGTATCATTCCATTGTCTTCTCAATCGCTCGAGTCCATTTATCCTAAATCCTAACAATCCATTCGACATTAGAATCCCTCAAGCAACTCTCAATTCATATTAAACAAATCCCAGTTCCACCACAGCTATTCCAAAACTGCCCTGTGCTCTCTCCACTGTTAAAACTGTTCTCCCTATCACAAACCGTACAGCCAATTCTCTTTACATCGACTGTCTTTGTTTTCCCTGCATTTTGTGATGTTTTAAAGCTGAATTTAGAATTCTAACGAATATTTAAAAACAGTCAAGATTGCATTAAGCGACCAACCAAAGCAGAAACACGGAGACCTTTAAAGACAGTAGACTGCTTATTGTAGGAAAACATAATGCTGAAGACTCCGGTTTTATCCTGCATTTAGCAACCACCTGCGCCAAAGAATTAATACAGATAGTACCAAATGCAGTTAAGCTAGTATTGATCCCTAATTTAAACACTACTTGAAACAGATGACTTAATGCATGATGAAAACAATACAGAAAGCTCATTTCTGCATTGTTTTTATCATGCATTAAGCAACCACCTGTATTCAAATTAATACTTCAAATATTGCCTCTATTCAGTAATATTCCAATACAAAACTGACTATTCGTGCTAACTGCAAGTCTGACTGAAACTATAACAGAAACAATACCAGTTTAGTCCTTAGTCATTTCATGTTGACTCCTAAAATAATCCGTTACATCGAAACCTCGATATAAAGAATCCTGACTGTATACGTCAAAACCATAACAAGGCCTGTGTCGTACCGTTATTCAATAACTCTTAGTCTTCAAACTTAACACAAAACAGCACGGCCAACTACATAGCAATTATGCATATTTCATAATTACAACGATGGTAGAACGGAGAATAGTGTGTTCTGTATTGATCTAGTGCGGTTCTCCTCTATTCATAGCCCGGTCTAGCACGAGGGGTTATCCATTTTTTCCGCTATTATTGATCGCTGTGCGATGAAACTGTGTGCGGAAGAAATTAATCTTTATTCGACGATCGCAGCAATTTGTAGATCGCTGCGAACTATTTCCATCCGGATCTGCCGCTGCGTTAATTTGTGGCCGGATCGGTGATCTGGAAGGTTTTAAGGTTGTTTCGTAAATTATACGTTTCGGTGGGGTAAGATTTATCAATTTTAGAAATTACGGAGAAGAGAATTTAGAAGCTGCGTATATTCTATACGGACTGAGGGTTAACGCCGAAGTGATCCGAATAAAGCCAGATGGTGCCCCAATGATGGATAATTCTGATGAAATGAAACAAAAGGTCTTGGAAAGTTAAAACGGTGTGAGAACAATTGATGACGTCATGTTCTTTGTATAATAATTATAATTGCCTATTACTAATACATAAGCCGCCAATATATCATTTGTTTTGTAAAGATATAACAGAAATGGAAATTGACAGAAATTTGACAGTGAGAAAGTCGTTATAATTTCCTAATAAAAGCACTTATGAAAAAGCATTTTATGTCCATTGCAAACAGTTTGGAGCAAGATCAGACGCCGGGTAACCCGGCGTCTGATCAGGCTCCAAACTGTTTGCCAAGCGCATAAATATAAATCGTTAGACTTATCAAACATGGTCATTTGTCTCCATTTTATTGCATTGTATTAGCGTTTCGTTTCAGTTCAAATAGGCAAGAATAAAACGTATTCTCTGTTGTACGTACGGTATCATGTACGCATTTAAATTACAACAAAAACGGGTTATTGGAAAATCGAACATTGAACAACGACAAAACTCATGAAGAAATGCAGATTATTGGAGACGTGAGTCTATGAAAAGCCCCTTAATGCAACAGCCTGCAACATTCTCAACTCTCACTGGGGTAGCCTATCAAAAACATCACGTTTCTGAACATTGTATACGGTGTAAATCTAGATCAGGAAGGGGAAGAAGAATAAGAAGAAGACGACGAAGAAGAAGAATCTGAAGAAGAAAAAGAAGAAGAAGGGGGAGGAGGAGGAGGAGAATAAGAAGAATGAGAAGAAGTAAAAGAAGAAGAAGAGGAATGAGACAAAGAAGAAGAAGTCTGAACGTTTATGTAACTTAAACTATACAGTTTCTCGTGCTGCACACAAATACATATAATGCATATGTATTTACAATATAATACAATATAATATAAGTTCCAGCTTACATGTAAAGCAGGACGAAAGTAAAGCAGAATGCGCCTTAATGTATCATCTGCTACATGTAGAAGGTAGAAGAAAAGTTTTTCTGCTACAGATGCACGTCTGTATATCACATTAAGTAGAACTATTTTCTTTAGCGAATAATATATTTAAAGTTACTATAACGGCGTATTTATGGAGTAATGGGTTAAAAGACGTTTCCAGGAGAGAACAAATTACCAATATTCTCACTTGCCGCTCATTTGTTCTTCTAATATAGTTCATATTTCTAATAACATGCTCTCATATTTCAATCGTTTCCAATTCAGAACTCATTAAATTATGAGATGAAAGAAAATACCATGTGATCAAATGATATTTTGAGGTGATCAATAACAACAATTGAAACAAAAGAGTAACTTGAATACACTATAACCATTTAAAACCAATGCTACAAACGACTGCATCGCCATTTCCACTCAATGCACAGTAAAACCTCTATATTACGATCACTAAAAAGAAGGCTAATTGGTTGTATAAACGTTGGTAACAGCTTAAAGTAAGGTGATAGTTAAACAGAAAGCTCCTAAAGGAGCTTTCTGTTTTACTGTCACTTTGCTTTAAGTTTAAACAGTCACCTGTCTTAAACACATAGTAATTCACATTGTTTGGTGGTCGTAAGAGAGGTTTTACTGTACAGCTATTTTAATTGCATCGGTATCTGGAGTGGCCACTTAAAACAAATCGTGAAATTTGATAAAAATTGATAACTTGAAGCCGAGAGATGTTCTTACTTAATGAGTGTACTTTGTGGGCTTTCATTTTAAATGTGTACATGTTTCTCTGTGCATTTCTGAGTTGTTCTAACAGATAGATTCTCTTCGATTGTTTAGATATGTTCTGACAGATACAGTACCTTTCTCAATAACCACAATTAAAAGACAGATGACAGGTTCAAGTAAAGTGAACGTAAAACAGAAAGCTCCTATAGGAGATTTCTGTTTTACGTTCACCTTTCTTTAAACAGTCACATGCTTTAAACACAAGCTAATTAACAAAATTTAGTGTTCGTAATAGAGAGATTTTACTGTATTGGAGGATACAGTGAAGGAGAATTCACTTTCTCCAATAAACGCGAATGTGCAAAAAATATCATTTTCATTGCAAATAATTTGGAGCATATCAGACCCTCTACAAGTAGTAAAGACGGTATTCTTTTCCGTTAAAACGAAAGGTAAAGGAAATGGATTGAAATGTGGAAAATAACAAGTTTATGAAATTATTGCCTTTTAAAAGCTGCGCCTGATCCGACTTTAAACAGTTTTTAAATGGAAATACATGTAATAGTTTTGGCATAAATGATAAACGTATTTATTTGGCAAGAATACATGTACATGTAGTAGTTTATTCACTCTGAATTAAACCCTATAGTGTCACTACTCATTTGAATCGTCTCTTCGAGACGATTCTAATGAGTAGTAACACCATAGGATTTGGTGCTGAAACGATATAAAATGTAGGATTTATTCAATTTATCCCCTCTTATCTAGAGCCATGATAATCGTATCTAATGCAAATACGACATGAAACACTGATTCAAAACTACCATGACATTAAAATACATTTAAAATCCAGATTCTTACCGTAACTAAAGGCCAGAAAGTGTTGCTAAGCGGGTTAGCTGGTTTGGCCATTATTTTCCGATGATCGACTCGACGGTGGAAAAGTCCAATTCACTTTATTCACAAATATTAATTCCTCATTCACTTTCCTTTCAATTGTCTCGTACACGTCCACTTATTTTCTAGTTTCTTTTCAAAGATTTTTCACAATTTTCACATATTTATTCCATAGTAAATTGAACCCATAGACATACAGCGAACTTTTAAGCAAATTATTTTAGAGGCTGGTATGTTCAAGATACGGGTTCGGCTTCACTAAACTTCTCCTTTTTTTGTCTAAAATTATCAATAATTTCATAAAGTTAAACCCCTCTATTACGACCACCAATTCGCTTCAATTATTATGTGTTGAAAGCAGGTGGCTACTTAAAGCAAGGTGAAATTTAAACAGAAAGCTCCTTAAGGAGCTTTCTGTTTTACTTTCACCTTGCTTTAAGCTGTCACCTGTCTTCCATTAATCAATTAGCATTATTTTAGTGATCGTAATAGAGGGTTTCTTCATGTATCTTAAATTAAAATGCTCCCTGTATCGTAAACGCTTTGAAATATAATTAACACGTCCTTTAGTGGACAGGTCACTCTCCGAACGCGCCTGTTGATGATGATAACAACTGATAAACCGTATGCCTATCCGAACACCCGGATATAATGATGGGCAAGTACCCGACTTTGACAGAGCTCGTCCCCGCGAGTGAACTTAAAGTAAAAGCTATGAGAGATGGCCAGTGAGATATGTGGGCCCATTTGTGCGGAGACAAATTACTTTACGTGAAAATGTCGTAAATTTTGAAAATCTTATCTGGGCCTACCATCAAAGGTAGCCAGGCACCTCGTTAATATAGGCTTCTATCTATCTTTTCGTGTAAGCCTATGAGGTCAATCATATAGATAAACCTAAGATCAAAGATTTTCATCAATATCCCCACACTGTATTAACTTTCGGTGAGTAATATCCGAAGCAGTATAATATGACACAAATACAATTGTCCGAATTCCTTTTAAATCCATGTATTTCCTTGGCTGATAAATCAGAAAATTTCACTGCCAAATCACTATTGTGACCATTTAGACTGCTGTATGTCTTATTGTAATGTATATCAGGCATAAAAAAGACTAAAGTAAAGCATAAAGCTCCTTCAACAGATTTCCACTTCTCTTTCACCCTGTTTTAAGCTATCACGTAATCTTAATATTAAACATTTGGGTGTGTAAGGAATGTGATACTTTAAGCAAGATGAAAGTAAAGCAGAAAGCTCCTGAAAGGAGCTTTCTGCTTTACTTTCATCTTGTTTAAAGTTGACACATCTCAACCTATTGATCATTTATGGGTGGTCCTTAAAACTTAAGTTGACTGCATGCTAGTATAAATATCCGTATTGATCCAAAGGTATCCGAAATATGCTTTTACCAACCACTAACAGTCACAGGAGAAAATGGTTGCCAACTGAACAAAGCTTTATTTTCGCAACATGTTCCAAAACCCAGCGGCAAGTGAACCTGTCATGTGTTTATTTAGTATATTTATTTCTCAAGTTTTCAAATGATTCATTCCCTAGAGCTGTTTTCTTTTTTTCTTCAGACACACTTCACTGAATCCATCAACCGTAAATAACTACATACCCCTGTTAGGGGAAAAAACGTTTGAAATTGAAAATTTATCTGATTTGATAGTTGTAAGTTAAAATCCAACACTCCTGTGTTAAAATTGATGCGGTGACAAACCTGTCAGCCTACGGTTGTGGCTTGAAAGGTTTAATAGCGAACATGTATTTTTTGCCTACATTAAATTTCAATTCGTCCGAAATTTTTCATATATAAAAATCCCTCTAACTGATTACTTCACACAGTAAAATCAACACAGCGTAACCAAGGCAGCGAGTATTATAATGCTCTAGGTACAGAAAACCACTTTTGAAAGAAAACCCCACAACTTTGATTTGAATGCATACATTTGGTAGTGTTTAAAACACCCTGTGTTTAAGCCCTTTCTCTGCAGTAAATACGCCCAATTTACAAAAGACGTATACGAGCTTAACAAATTTACATACTAGACCATTTAAATTGAAGATTGGTAGATACAAAATATCATACAGTTTGATCCTGATCAGACGCCGAGTTACTCGGCGTCTGATCAGGATCCAAACTGTTTGATATTGAATTAGTATCCGCCCTCGGCAGAGAAGCAGTTAAAACAGGTACGTACTTCTTAACGGTTGATTTATGAAGGGCTTTGAAAATACTGTAAAATATTTTTTCAGGTTTTTATGGCTGCAGACTCTCTCGAACACTCATCAAACGGGATACACATTTCGAAACTCTTTAACTACTTTTCGCAAATCCTCTTTTAAATCAATGCTCCAATTGGCAAGCAGCTGTGCTCTTAAATATCTTTCCAATTATATTCCCAAGCTCTGAAGACAATTCCCAACTTCTGATGTTCGAACTCACATTAAAGAGCTAAGAAAATCACGAGTATACTCTTCGCAGAGTGAGGCGATTACTGAAGATGTTGGTGATGATGATGATGAATACTGCTCTAGCTACGAACAAGGCACATTTCTACATAGTACTCATATCAAGCGAACATTTATTTTGTCCTGACCAATATGAACTTTAAATCCATTCCACTTCCATCAGATGTCAAGGTCACTTCGGAACATCATGTCATAACCGCTGACCACTGTTCTTCTATATTTTGAAACTAATTCCAATTTCGATTTCACGTTGAAGAGCTCCGTCTTTCATACGCCTTGCACTGTGCATGCTTCTTGTTCGAAAAGCAGTGCATGTACATGTATATCTATCGTCGATCAACACTCAACAGTAGATGTGGATTGGGCAATAAAAGCATTAATTTGTCATCATATATCCAAGTCACTTCGGAACACTATGAGACAGCTGTTGACCAACGTGTTTCTAGCATTGAAATTAATATTTCCCAACTTCGATTTCACATTAAAGAGTCTTCAAAACGCACTCAGAACGAACAGAAATACAATGAAGCTCTCTATGCTCGAAATAACCTCAATCGAACTTAACCTTGTTTGAAAATGGTTTATACAGTTCAATTTCGGTAATTGGGGCACGCGTAGATCGACATACTCGTATTTCAAAGTTAAAACGTGGCTTAGCCACGTTTTAACTTTAAAATACGGGTATGTTCGACTTGAGCGAGTTCGACTTAACGAGGCCCAACTGTAGAAGGTATTTTCTACCTTTTATCAACAGTACATCTGTCTCAAGCAATATAAACGCATTACATATCAATCCGTCATTGAGCTACTTTCCACGGATGAATGCTTCTTAATAGCCTAGTCTTGTCAAGATGAGCAACTTCTTCGTCATCTTCGGCATCAATTTGTCCATCTGTATCAATAGCCTACTTACAACCTGCTGGGATGGGTTCGTCAATTACCGGTTATATGACACCGTTTCCCACAATGCAACAGTATTTCGGCCACTTTCCGCCCCCACGTGGGCAATCATTACTTGACCAGAGTCCATCTACGGTGATCGCTTTAGGCGGCCGCACAGGTATTAAATATGGATTTAATCATTTAACGTTGACAATCTCATTGTCCAAAGTTTTAGACCAATACTTAAGCGGACTGACCATCAATAGCGAAATTCCTTATATACTAAATATCATAAACCCCTTAATTGCGATTATTGCAAAGGTTTTCAAATGTTCTAACGATCGACGATTTCTTTAAGTAGCATGAACGTAAACTTCTCTGTTAATTGAAAGTTTTCGTTTCTGTAAATTGTATTGCTACGCCACTCTGTATGTTTAATTGTATGCTTTAGACGACTATGTACGTTTAATGTCGAATAAGATGTACATGTATGTATGTAAACCAGAGCGCTCCTTTAGGAGCAATCTGCTTTACTTTCATGTTGCTCTAAACAGTCTCTGACTTATTACATTTACAAAATCCATTCGATCGAGAGAAGGAAACAGATTGGGGTTTAATGTATAGCTGGTTAATGGAACCTTTAAGTATGTCCCTAAGTATTCAGCGTAATAAAATAATTTGCACTTATCTATTACCAGGTTTCATTTCCCATATTAAAGCTTGAACAATATAAAAGCTTATAATTTAACCTAAAGCAACGGACCCATGCAGCAATTTAGGTATATGCTTGTCGAAAGGCAAAACTGCATCCCTATACAAAATATTAGAAACCAAATGACTTGTATTTGTTCCGAGCTTTAGAAAATGTCCGTTTTGCTCTTGCATCAACTATCTTCTGAATGGTCAGCCATCATGTTGATCTTGGTCACTATTACTAATGTCCACATTAATCCTTCCATTGAAACTGATGTCCCTTAATCCCTACTGTTCAAACAAGTGTATTTTGACAAACGCGGCTACTTTAAACGCACCACAAGGCAAACACACATATACATGAGAAACTTTTAATAACTCCGCCAATTACAATTTCTCAAATAGAGGCTCTCTTTACAATATGATCTTACGTTCCTGTTCCTATTACTGAAGACCCATGATTGCTTAAAGTAAGATGAAAGTAAAACAGAAAGCTCCTTTAGGAGCTTTCTGTTTTACCTTACATCCTACTTCAAGCAGACACATTATGTGACATATCTGAATCGAACTTTTAAGAGATCATGAGCATTTCATTTTTACTTATAATGTCTACTGCCTATACAATGGTCTGCGCTGTTGAATGCACTTATTTTGCACTGCCTATTGCCATATCCGTCCTTTTCTACATATATACTACCGTATACAACACATCACCGTTTGGATATTGACGCATTACTAGCAACACTTAACAAGCACACACAGATACTTGTCCTTCTGTTTCCTTTCTCAATGGTCATTTGTGTCTCTTCACAACCATTCACACTTATCTCACCCCGTTCTATGGTTTCGTTTTCATCTATCAGCGTAAGGTGTGATGCCATACTTAGCACCGTCTTTTTGTGATGCCACGTAATGACAATAGAACTGTGAACACTTCAGTCTATTAACTATACAGCCATCGTTAATAGTGAATCATCATTTGTTGTTCTATTTATTTGATGTCGATTGATTTGCATTGTATCCATATACATGTAGATCTACAGTCAAACTTCGAAATCTCGAACTCGCTGAAGTCGAACATATCCGTATTTCAAAGTTAAAACGTGGCTAAGCCACGTTTTAACGTTGAAATAAGGATATATTCGAATTAACCGAGGTCGAAATAATGAAATTTAATTATAGAAATACGGAATAATTGATCTAAACGAGTTCGAGATATCGAAATTCAAAAAAAGAAATAAGGTCAATTTATGGAGAAGTATTCACATAAGTTTTCAGTAACTTGTTTTATAATCCATGTTTGAATTCTTTTGACATTCTGTTCCACAAAATAATATTTTATGACACAATGTTTCGAATATATCGAAATAGATACTGTTTAAACCAATGTCAATTTCTATTTAAACTTGTTCGAGTTATAGAGGTCCGACTATAGTTTCCAATGTAGCCAGGGCTTGTCATCCCAGTGTTTAAAATCCACTTTAAGAATTCAAAACTCCAAATTAAAATTCCACTCTTCACCACGTGTTCGTAGAAACAAGACAAGCAAGGAACTAAACATTATGATATTACTAGCAGACAGAAAGACAGACTGTCGACTGAGTGGTAAGAAGCTTGGCTCTCATCCCAAAGAATCTATCTCAAGTTCAATCCTTCCTGTAAATATCATTGCCGTTAAATCGTTACGTTTTGGCAGACCCAACGGTTAAATCATCGTGAAGCTTGCATTCCAATTGGAGTCGATCTACAGTCTCTTTAAAACCAGGTAGTGAAGTATCATTAAATACCCAAATACAGAACAAAAGTAATGCAGAAAGCTCCAAAGGGAGCTTTCTGCATTACTTTTGTTCTGAATTCAGTGTACATATTTTTAAAGTATTATCCAGTTTAATGTAAATAATCGCATAGTCAATTCTCGGTAAAACATTTCTGTTTTGGCAACGCTTCTTTTAAGTACTTTTCAAATTATGTACGCATATTCCTGAAGACTGCTTAAACATGTTTTTCCCTTCTCACAGAAAGACGAAACAGGGAAAGCAACTAACGTATGTTATGAACATTAATAACTTTCAAAACTCTCGTGCCGGTTTGTTTGGGAAAAAAAATGGAAGAATTTGACTTATCTTATACACACATTAATTTCAAGCCAGAATGTTTATCTAAAGTACATTTATTATATCTTTCGTATCTCAATAAACACAGTACATCACCATCTTGTAATCCGTTTTCGTGAATAAAGAACAGTGCTTTTTGACTAGATCAGAGACATGCACCGTATTTTAACTTAGTAACTAATCCTTTTAAATCCAGACCACTCGATGAGCGAACGAGATACCATCGCTCAAATCCAGGTCGAATCCTTGGGCACTCAAGTACCTCCGAGCATATGAGTAGACAAATGGACAAATGGGCAAAACCCTCTGACTAAGAAACAGTTAACCTCCTATACCCATTCAAGGAACGAGCAAGCCAATCTCAAGACAATTGATTGCTTAATGCAGTACAAATGTAATACAGAAAAAGCTCCTATAGGAGCTTTCAGTATTACTTCTGTACCGCATTAAGTTACAGTCTATATTAAAAGACTGTTTAAATACCATCTACTAAACAATCGCTTAAGACGAGATTGGTTGTATCTTATGTATTTGTTCAGTTGCCATTTGGTTGCGTGGGTATACGATCTATTGAGACTTTAGGGCTCAATAAAGGGCCTTTGTTTGGGTAACAAAAGACACACTTTAAAGTTGCACACCCCAGTCGTTTGCGGCAGATTATGTACTGTTTTCAAGGCAACCGTGATTTTAGGGGTTTCAGATAAAGCCCTTTTACAAACATAGGAAAACTATTATACAGGTAGGGTTACCCAATAATGACCAAAACGAATACCCGTTGATGGTGTCAGACCTATGTAGCCCAGAGCAGGATGAAAGTAAAGCAGAAAGCTCCTTTCGGAGCTTTCTGCTTTACTTTCATCCTGCTTTAATGCGTCAAAAACTGCTTACAACACAACGGAATCAAAATAATTTTGTAAATATGCCCATAATTTGTTGTAAAAGCGATGCTTTACTGTAATATTCTTACACGGCATACGATTATGGAATATAATGACCTGTTCCATTGTCATCTCTTGGTAATACTGTTTGAGATATTGGCGGATGTTGTAAAACTAGAAAACAGTGTTGATCCATACAGTATCAGACAGAAATACATATTGCCCTTTTTCAGCACCCTTTTCAGGACGGTAAGCATGACATGTACATGTACTATGATAATCATGTAAACAGGTAGATGTCGCAGATGGCGCTTCAATGGCGAAAAGGGTTTAACAGCCATCTGTCCGTTTGTATGAAGAATTCAATAGTTTGTTAATCAGTTGAATCATGAAACGTCATTTACAGTAAAGAAAACAATATTCCCCCAATAAACGCGATTAAGTTAACCCTTTACCCAATAACCTGTTTATAACATTAAAGACAGGTGATCACTTAAATCAGGTTGAAAGTAAAGCAGAATGTGCCTTAAGGCACATTTTGCGTTACTTTCAGCCTGATTTAAACTAACATCTGCTAGGCTATATAAAATATTTGTTATGGTAAATGTTCATGAGGGTATAAACTGGAACTATTTTCTTTAGCGGAGGAATAAATTAAATACGCTAAAAGTCGCATCTATTGGGGAAAGGGTTAAAAACGATTTATTTCCGCAACTCACAGTTAGGAGCCATATCAAACGCCGGGTAACCCGCCGTTTTGATCAGGCTCCAAACTGTTTGCCACACATTTTAAAATAAATGGCCAGAATTGTCAAAAAGGTGTCATTTTCTACATTTTATGGCAACGTATTTTATTTTCGTTTACGTTAAAACGGAAAATAATAACGTTTTCTGCACTGTATTAGTGAAACGAAAGCGTGAAAATGGCGTTACTATGGGACAAAATGGCAAAAGGGAATTAAACTTCGGAACAATCCCATTCCGAACAATGGATACAGAAACAGACACCGGAGCAATTAAACCGAACAAGATGATGTTATGTAACAGTGATGTAACTCCCAGCATGCACCACTTGGGGCCATGGATGCTAATGTACCTGTTCAGTATCTGTTCAGTATCGATAAACTACAGTCAAACCCTTATCAAGTTACAGTGGAGAATCTGTTATTCTTTCCCGTTTAAACGCAAACGAAACGCAAACGCAAAGTACTAAAACGTAGAAAAGAACAACTGTTCCACAATCCTAAATGTTGATTTTAACCTGGACGTCAAACAGTTTGGAGCCTGATCAGACGCCGGGTTACCCGGCGTCTGATCTGGCTCCAAACGGTTTGCATGACAAAACGCGTGTATTGGGAAAGAATAGCGTTTTCTCCACTGTATCAACTATATACTCCATAAATAGACATTTTTCGCATTTAGTTTATATATTTACTGAAGAATATAGGCATGACTCATGAATATGTAACATAAGAAATATTTTCTATATTCTAGTAGATGGTACCTTAACAGGATAAAAGTAAAGCTGATTGTACCTTAAAGCTCATTCTGTTTTATATATTCAACCTGCTTTACGTCAGTGATCACCTCTTATATACTATAGAAACGATCTATTAGATGCATGTAAACTTTCAAATGGACATTTAAAGTTTCACTTAAGTTTAGTACCTTTTTTTTAGAGTTGATTTCAATAATGATCTGCAAAATGACAAACAGTGCAGTTCCTAAATAGAGGGCCCCTGTAGGAACCCTCTAATCAGTGTCTACATTGTTTCATTTAGACAAGCATTCTCTTCACTGGAACCCTGTTTGTCACGAGTATACTGGTAATTAAATATGCCCTCTATATCAACCTTTATCGTCTACATCGAGGTGTGGCTGGTATTTCTAAACAGTTTAGATCCAAATCGGACGCCGATTTCCAAGATGTATGTTAATGTGTTATTATGATCAAAGCTATCTAAAAGCTACATTATAAGTTAATGTATTTAAAACAATGGAAATTTAGCAGAATATAATAATATTGCACACAAAACATTTGAAGCAGACGACATTTCGACAAAATAAGATTCAAACCCAAATGATAATTAGTTTCATTCCCCTTGATAACAGTTTTTACAGTTTATTAGTTTATTATAGTGTCACATATAAAAGTTACATAAAATAGTTACACATATCATATACATTCAAACTTTTATACACGGCCGTCCAGCGGCCTATGAGACACTTTATATACTTGTATTTGCCTAAGGAATTGCAGAAAATGCAGACCAGGCCAATTCCCAGGCCCGATCTGCACTCTCTGAAATTTCGTTGGCGCACAATCATAGTTGACATGTGCAGTCCCAGAAGGCAAGTTTCAAGAAGAAGGCTGTTCGTTATAACCTGTCAAATCGAAACCGTACCCCATGTTACAACACAGTTCCCCACTTAAGTAAGCACCTTTACTAGTGGCAGCCCAGAGGAAAAGGACTGAGGCCTCAAACACTTTTTAGCGCGATTGCAAGACTCAGTCCTCGCCATCTGTACTGACATAGTTGGTACGTTTTGGGCTGGATTAAAGTAGTAAAAGCCATGTTCTACATGGTTCGTATTTTATAAGAGCATTGAGTTTACAATATATAACACAAATACAAGAACATGTGAGATGCTAATCTAATTATGCACACGCTAAATAAGTCTTACAATGGTTAACCTAGAAACCGGATTATTTGTTAATAATCAATACATTTCTTTAAAAATAAGAACAATGCACAACACGTGTGCCTACTACAATGAACATAATATACAGTATTTCTTTAAAACAATGGAAAATGGTTTCGTAATACTTATATTTATAAAAGTGAGTACATACAGTGTTACAGATGATCTGTTATTGCGTCAAGAAGTCCAATTATGATCAAGTGCCAGGCCTGACTAGTGCGCCCATCAAATGAATCATTTGTTCAAGGCAGTTGTGTCAAACAGTATGGATCGGGATCAGACGCCAAGTAACTCGATGTCTGATTGAATCCTAACACTTTGATATTACTTAATTTAAACCATTCTTTCCCAAAAGGCGACTAAAATCAACTTTGCAAAATGTTTAGATCCTGATCAGGATCCAAACTATTTTGACACTGAAACAATACTATAGACGAAAATATCATAGCAGGCGACTTTATCAACGGTCTAAGGGATAATTCCGTGGGATAATACATCAAAATCTAAATTCAACAATATGGTAACCCTCCCCTAGTTCTAGTTTGAAGACAGATGATAAGATACAGCAAGCCGAAAGTAAATTAGAATGTGCCTTAAGGCGCATTCTCCTTTACTCTCAGCCTGCTTGAAGCAACCATTTGCTGTACATTGTACATAGCATACAGATAATATTTCTTATGAAAAATATTCATGATTGTAAAAATTGAAACAATTTTTAAGTGGACAGGAGGGATAAATTAAATCCATAAAAGTGACTACCTGTGGAGTAAATGGTTAAGCGGACTGGTCCCAGTCCAAGTTACGCTTCTGGGGCCCGTTTTACTAAACTATACTTACGCAAAAATTTTGCGTAAGTCAAAATTTTAAAATTTAATTTATATGTTACATATATACGTTTATATGTTGCTACAAACAGCAAATAGCTAGATCAGAGGACGCGCTTTTAGCGCGTCCTCTGATCTGGCTATTTGCTGTTTGCAAACATTTATGATAGAAAAATAAGAGTTAAACGAGTTTGACTTACGCAACATTTTTGCGTAAGTTGTTTAGTAAAACGGCCCCCAGTATCTCAAAGGTTGCTCATTGAAAGTGCCAAGTTAGTCGTAATTAGTGCTGCATTAGAGCTAATATGGAAATGTCAGCCCAATTTGTTTCAGAGCTCGATATTATCTGATACCAAGTCTCATTATTTGAAGTGTAAAGTAATTAAGTCTTGAACTTTGCTGGCAGACGGGGTTGAAGTTCAGCTTTGAGGTTTTGAAAATGAAAACGGTTTAACATACTCAACCCCTAGCGACGAGTATACTCGTCATTTACAAACAGTGTACATATGAAGTGTACGCTTGTCTTATGTTGTAGGAACCCTATAACCCAATGTCTGGTCGACCTCCATTCCGTGTTTGCCACTCAGATAAAAATTAATCGTCAAACCTTTTAAAAAATCTGACATTTTCTAAATTTCACAGCATTGCATTTGCGTTTCATTTGCGTTTAACCCAATTACCCCATTAATACACATTTTATACGAATGTAGTTTATTTCTCCTCTGTAGAAAATAGCTACACTTTATATAAATGCAGTCACGAATATGCAACATAAGAAATAAGTTCTATATTAAAACAGGTGATACCTTAAAGCATACTGAAAATAAAGCAGAATGCGCCTTAAAGCTCATTCTGCTTTACTTTCAGCCTGCATTAAGTGGGCACATAGAAACAAACTAGAAACAGACTATGGGGTAATGTGTTAAATGGGAAAGGAAAACATCTTCTCCACTGTTCGAATGTCTATAGTGATCTCCAAAAGATTTACTCCTCTAGAACCGTCATACAGTGGAGAATCTGTTATTCTTTCCCGTTTAAACGCAAACGTACGCAAACGCAAAGCACTAAAACGTAGAAAAGAACAATTTTTTGACAATTCTGATAATTCATCTTTATCTTGGTGGCAAACAGTTTGGAGCCTGATCAGACGCCGGGTTACCCGGCGTTTGATCTGGCTCCAAACTGTTTGCACTGCAAATAATAGTTTTAGCGCAAACGCGTTTATTGGGAAAGAATAACACATTCTCCACTGTAGCTTCTAGTTTTGCTGGTACAGTGGATAAGACGTTACAGATATTCTTTCCCAATAAAAGCATTTATGCTACGTAAACACCTTATGCCCTTTGCCAAAAGTTTGGAGCCAGATCAGACGCCGGGTTACCCGGCGTCTGATCAGGCTCCAAACTGTTTGCCAATCACACATTAAACATTCGTAAACCTTTATAAAACAGCCATTTTCTACGTTTTAGTACATTACGTAAACTTTGCGTTTCGTTTAGTTTCGTTTCGTTTCAAGCGAGAAAAGAATTAAGCCGTTTCCACTGTATTGGATAGAAGTTAGAACAACACGGATCAGCCCTAAGAAAGGCCTAGGAAACATTCGCGGATATTTATTGTCTGGTTTTGGGACTTAGTCACCGAACTAGTAGCAATTGGCTGGAAAAATAATCACCATAGGACGATGGAAATCGTGACAAGTCGGTCATTACCGAAGTTTTCCGAAATAGGGGCGATGGGAGAGTTTTCCTTGTTTTACATTTATCTGAAATAAGCAGCAACAAATAGTAGTACATGTGCGGATCCAAAGAGAGACATACTCTCTCGAAATATTAGTTTAAATCGTAAGGTTGACTTAACCATTTACTCCACCGTCTGTTTCTGATATTGAAGATAGGCGCATTCTGCTTTACGTTCAGCCTGCTTTCAGCTACCATCTGCCAGAATATAGAGAACATTTCTAATGCTGCATAATAATGACTGTATAAGCACCTTGATCAGAGAGTTCCTAAAGAAACTCTCTGATCTAGATCTATACTATTTGAATAGGACAAGTGTACTATTTCACATGCACACTATTTTAAACAATACAAATATGTATACATACGAGTAAATACAATTTAAGGTGTTAACCTGATAGTTGTTTCAGAAACTTCCGGTTCGAAACTATTGTATGTTCAAATGCTACTATATACATGTACATGTATCTCAGAAATCCACCCGAAACTCAGTACGAGAAGTCTCTCTATTACGATCAATAAAATGAAGGCGCTTATTGATTTTATGAAAGTCAGGTGGAACCTTAAAGCAATGTGAAAGTAAAACAGAAAGCTCCTTTATGAGCTTTCTGCTTTACTTTCACATTGCATCAAGCAGCAACCTGCTAAACGCCAACTTATTAACACTATTTAGTGGTCGTATTAGAGTGATTTTACTGTACAAAGTTACAGGGCTGCCATTAGTTGATCATAAAAATCCTAAGATTTCAAATTTTCAATTTTTCAGACGCAATTTTACTAATCGTACCTTTACCGAATAGTCTGTTTCTTGTTTTGAAGACACACGACTGCTTAAAACAGGTTGAAAGTAAAGCAGAATGCGCCTCAAGGCGCATTCTGCTTTATTTTCAGCCTGTTTTAAGCTACCATCTTCTAGGATAAAAATCCGAAGACTTAGGAAAAATCCGGAGAAATGGCAGCCCTGAAGTTACATACTTCAAACACTAAGACAAAGAGCTCTCACCGCCCGTGTCAAAACTTGTCACAATGATAATGATCACCATGTATCCACAGTGTGAGACATCTGATAAAAACGTCTATAGATATTTTGTCAAGTTTGACAACAGACAAAACACCTATATGACTGGCTGGTATTCGTCATCAGGGGTTGACAGTATTATCAGTGACTTCATCGCTCTTGTCTGATACCCCGGGTATATAGTAAACAGGGATCCAGATAAGAGAGGGGTAGACTGAACAAATCCAGCATTTTCTTAGTCATTTAAGGACCAAATACTATGGTGTCACTACTCATTAGAGACGATTCTAATGAGTTGTGACACCATAGGGTTTAATGCAGAAAAAAAGATTTATGTTTTGAAATACAATGTACTCCCCTTATCTGGAGTCCTGGTTGATCCATTGTTATTGCATCATAAGGGTCTTCAAAATCAAGTTTATTGCTTAATGCAGGACAAAAGAAATGCAGAAAGCTCATATAGAAGCTTTCTGTATTACATTTGTCCTGCATTAAACTGCAACCTAAATATGAGACTACCAATTAATCATGTTTTAACTGACAGCTTAACTCAGACAGTATTTGATGTCAACACTACTAAGGAGAAGGCGATATTCTGTCCAAATAAACGCATTTTTCCTAAAAACAAATAATACACAAACGTATGTCCATTGCATGAACATGGCTTCAAACTGCTGGCTACTGGGTTTTGGTTTTCAACAAATTGTCGAAGGTACAATGCAGATCTCATTTTAAAGGCCCCAAAAAGATTTTGGGTGTCTTATACAAATTCAACTGTACAGTAAACCCTATCCATAATGACCACTATAGTTTGTGTTCGTAATTCGGTGTTTAAGACAGGCAACTGCTTAAAATAAGTTGGGGGCCTCATGGAAAATTGATTTCTACCAAATGAGCTCTCTCGTTAAATAAAGTCTTTATTATTAGTATAATTATCATTTTCAATATTTTATCCCATTAATGTCGACAGGGTTCCAGATAAGAAGGTTTAAATTGCAGTTTTCCAGCAAATTCTCCTTCAAGTCTGTGCCAAATCATATATACCAATTTATTCGGGCGTGACTCATCATAAGAATCGTCTCCTCTAGACGATTCTTATGAGTAGTCCCACCATAGGAGTTGGTGCAGACAAACATTTTAAATTAGGAAACACATATACAATGGACATGAACTCCCCTTATCTTGAGTCTAGGGGCCCGGCTTACGAAACGTCGTATGAAAAAATGGTCGTAAGTCAAATCTTTAAAATATATATAATTTCTGAGTTCTCCATCATCCAGTCTTGTGACATCTCTTTGGAATCGTCTTGAAAAGACGATTCCAAAGAGATGTCACAAGGCAGGATTAGATGGAAAAATAAATAATAATTTAGAATTTTATAAACTGACTTACGACAACGTTTGTCGTACAACGTTTCGTAAGACGGGTTCCAGATTCTGATTGTATTTCGTTTCGTTCTATTGGGAACAGACGACTTCCCCGCTGTTATAAACACTATATCTCTACTGACAAATTCACTTCGTCGACTATTACAGTAACATACATTGTATCTCTTTAGAAACACTAACAGCAGGGCATGTCTGTCATTTAGACAGAAGTTCATTTACAACCCAATCAAGTAGCCCAAGAAATACAAATACTACTACAATATTAAACATAATTCTCTGTCTCCGTCTCTCTCTCTCTCTTCCCCTCTCTCTCTAAGTCTGTCTCTGTGTATTTCATCTGTCTCTCTCCCCTCACTCCCTCTCTCTCTCTTTTCATACATGTTTATCTCTGCATGTATGCCCGTCTCTTTCAGTATATAGTACGTATACCTGTATGCATGTCGATCTGTCTGTCTGTCTGTCTGTCTGTCTATCTGTTTGGTCGTATTGCATACATGTAGTACGTAAATGGCACTTTTTATCGGTGATCTTTGCACCATAATTATATTGTTGACAAACACACACACGTCTATTCGACATAAACGAAAGTTACCAAGTTTTTCAGTTAAACTCTTCACAATATTTGAGTGGGAATATCACAAAGAGGCTTAACACTGACCTAACTTTCTGTGTACAATAACGATTTCAAACACGCAACCTTTTTGTGACTCAACGGTTGTCATCATTGTGTATTCAGTGGCTTTAAACTTTCTCTAGTTATGTACACAAGGACACTTATTGTGTATACCCGTTCTCGTAATGGAAGGTAATTCAGGCGAAGAGACAGCGCAATTATGTGTTTCTTTTACGATACATTGCAAATATTTATGTAGGTGCACGAAATAGATTTTGACAGACAAACTTGCAGACAGTCAGGCACTGATGATGATGATGATGATGATGATGATGATGATGCTTGTGTTGTTGCAATTTGTTGTGTTGTTGATGATGATGATCACTGATCATGGTGGTTATGATGTGGAAAAAAAGCCACATACAGAGACAAATAGAAGAAATACAGGTAAATGCATGTACACATGGGAATAAACAAAGTTAAATACATGTTAGCATTAAACACAGCCAATTCCGATTAGTACATGTATACAGTGGAGAATAAACGCATTTATGTTCAAAAGCTTAGGTCAATTGCAAATAGTTTGGAGCCAGATCAGACGCCGGGTTACCCGGCGTCTGATCGGGCTCCAAACTGTTTGGAATTGAAATCAAAATGAATCGTCTACATTTTCAACACACTGTCATTTTCTAAACTTTTTTAGCATTGATAAGTGTGTTGCCGTTTTTTCCTCAACCGTACGATCGCTTACCATTGATACGGATTTCATCCTTAAGCTTCCTTTTAGAGCCCGTATTTTGAAATTCCTTTTAATGTTGACAGCAAATCGAATACAGATTCATATCCTCAAATCTTGTGTTTACACACAATTACCATAAAAATTCCCAAACCCAGACAGCCCATAATGAATTTTTAACAAAATCCCGTGCGGCACAAGATTTATCCGAACCTTAGCAATGGCTAAAACAAGAGACATTACCTTGATTTGGGTTATAAATCCACTGCACCGCTCAATCGTAACATTTCTCAGCGTGTCTGCATTGTATCTCGTATGACAGTCAATTATCGAAATATCCACCGAAATCAAATCGAAAACTGGGTTTTCCACTGATAAAAAGCACTTTGTCGCTACTTCGCTTCAGTCAGTAGCCCTCGTGAACAACATATATACCCAAGTGTTATAATGCGCTGTCACATTGGGGCAAATTTCGATACATGTACAGTGAAACGTATGCAACGCGGCAAATCTTAAATAAGCAAATATAGCTTTGAAAGGTATATGTGGCAACTTAATGCAGGAGAATAGTAAAGCAGAAAGCTCCTTTCGGAGCTTTCTGCTTTACTTTTCTTCTACATTAAGCTATCACAGGTCATAATGATATTTTGTGATTTTATAGGGGTCGCTTTACACAAGTTTTATTGTACGTACAAACGGGTGTGTATAAACACAAAGGCCCCTCGCTCGGATATTTCGTTTTGTTCGAGGCTGGCATCCGGGCTTTATTCAACCCACCGAAATCATTAAGAAAATATTTAGTTTTCCGTCCAAAAGGAAAGGTTTATTGCAATTATTTGAGGATTAACAGGGTCATGAGTCTTAAAGGATTAAATGTCGATATAAAGGGAGATAACACCGGGCAACCTCGTTTTTCGTCTACTCCCGACAAGTCATGTTTCGGTGTAATGGAGGGGTAAAGCAGGATGAATGTAAAGCAGAAAGCATTTTTCATATTTAGTCTTGATCAGTCTAGGAATCGTTTACATAATAATAAACCCTCTCTATCACGGCTACTAAAACGAATGCTTATTGATTGTATAAAAGGTGACAAGGGAGCTTTCTGTTTTACTGTCATCTTGCTTTAAGCTGTCGCCTGTCGGAAAAACCAAATAATTAATACAAATAAGTGATTGTACTAGAGAGGTTTTACTGTACCGTTGAATTTTGTATAAGACAACCATTCAGTAAAAGACATACTGGTACTGTGCCGTTTAATATCGTTTCTTATTTAGTGTTAACCAAAGCAGCTTTCTGCATTCTTTTAAACCACCGGTTAACAGCCATATTTCTCAAGCGTCACTATTACTCTACAGCCTGCGTCTAGTTTTAAGATAGGTGACCATTTAAAGCAGGTTCATATTAAAATAGAATGCGCCTTAAGGCGCTTTCTGTTGTACATTTAACCTGCTTTAAACGTTCATCTACTAGGATGAGGAACATTTCTTATGATGCATATTCATGAATGTATATAATAAAACTATTTTCTTCAGTGGTATCTGACTCTTTGTCTGTCTCTGCCAGCCTGTCTATCTATCTATGACTCTTTGTCTGTCTCTGCCAGCCTCTATCTATCTATCTATCTATCTATCTATCTATCTATCTATCTATCTATCTATCTATCTATCTATCTATCTATCTATCTGTCTGTATGTCTGTATGTCTGCCTGCATGCCTGCCTGCCTGCCTGGCTCTCTGTCTGTCTGTCTCTCTGTCTGCCTCTCTGTCTGTCTCTCTGTCTGTCTCTCTGTCCCTCTCTGTCTGTCTCTATATGTCTCTATCTGTATCTCTCTCTCTCTCTCTCTGGCTCTTTATCTGTATCCGTCTGTCTGTCTCTCTATATGTCTATGTCTCTCTCTCTCTCTCTCTCTAATCGTCAATATTTTCAAGAACCTGTAATTTTCACATTTTCAACGTTTTATTGCATTGCCTTTGCGGTTTATTTCGTTTAATCGTTACAGAACAACGTCTCCACCACTGTATTAGGAGTTAACCCTTTCAACACTAAGTAACCCTTGTGGGTGTATACCTTTCCTTGTGGATCCTTTTACTTTCCAAAATATGAACCAGTCTACTTGAAATTCTGAGTAATATACATGTAATAAATACTAGTCTAAATTAGAAAACAGTGCAGACCCTGATCAGTGGGCTCCTATAGGAGCCCTCTGATCTGGGTCTACACTGTTTTTAAATGTAATGAGTATATTTCAAACAGGTTTATGGTGTTGAGAGAGTTAATAGAAAGGAAATATTGAATAATACGTGCGGGTCATTGGTGTCATTAGGTTGCCGCGGGCACAATTCTGAGTGTGTAGTGAAAGTATAGACTATACGAACTATGTTTGACAGCCTCAAAACAAATGATGGATTGAAATGAAAATTTCAAAAACTTCCCCAAGGGCTAGATTGAACAATAGTCTGTTTTGTTAACCTTAATGAATCAAATTATTGTAGGTCCTAAACTCTTGTACAGCTTAGCGCGCCTGTCTGGTATTTACGAAAACTGTAAATCCTGATTAACCGGCAAGTCTTATTCTGACTAGTTTTATATAGTTGAAGTTTGTATTTCCCTCCCTACAACGACCCCCCAAACAACTACTCGTCAGTTCCCCAAACAGGACATTTATGTCTACACGCTTTTACTGCCGCAATATCGTCTGCATAAATTGTCGTCTGCTTTTTTTCTTCTTAAAGTTACATATAAGTGGACATTTTGATAGAATTAGTATAATAACGAGTAACAAGAAGCGGCGTCTGATCTGTATTCAAGTTGTTTGCAAATGTAAGCCAAGTCTTAATTCCCTTCCCTATAACGACTCCTTCCGAACAACACACATAATATGTGTCTCCCACTGGGTGTCGTTGTAGAGAGGGAGCACTGTACATTGAAAATTTATAGGAAATACAGGGCTGCCATTTCTCCGGATTTTTATTTCAACAGATGGAAGCTTAAAACAGGCTGAAAGTAAAGCAGACTGCGCCTTAAGGCGCATTCTGCTTTACTTTTCAACCTGCTTTAAGCATAACGTGTCTTAAAAACTAGAAACAGACTATGTGCTAAAGTCATTTATAATCAGAAAAATCGGGCTTGAAAAATTGAAAAATTTGAAATCTTAGGATTTTTTTTAACAACTTATGACAGGCCTGTAAATATATAATTATTTCAACAATTGACAATACTTTTAGAGTATTAATGGCAGAAGATTTGTTTAAGTATTTTAAGGTCGGGCGGTACTGATAAATATCTTAACTTTTATCGCGCGTAATTATCGTCTGATTCAAATAACTGTCTGCACACAAATATTGAACATTTACGCAGAACATTTTCACAAAAGAAACATCATTATGAGAGCCATAACTATGACCATGATCTGGACTAAAACTGTTATCAAAGCACCATGCAAAGCCTCTTTATGTGCGATAAGGGTTCACGTGACTATTTAGGCATTTCAGCTACATTAATCACGAGATCTCAACGTTAATTCACCTCCCGACAGTGACTCCAAATCAGTATTAAAAAACTATTAAAACATGTCTTTAATTTTCTAGAAGATACCAACACTAAAGAGAGGAAGGCATCGTTATTTTCCGCTTTCACGAAAATAAACAAAAACAATGCAAATAAAATGTAGAAAATGACAATTTTTTAAAACATACTGGCGATTCATTAAAATCTGAGTAGCAAATTATTTGTAGCCTGGCAAGACGCCGAGTTACTCATCCCAATTAATTACAATAGATGTACGTATAAAAGTTTACGGTAATCACAAATGTGTTTTGGGCGCAACGAATAACGTGTTCTCATCTGTGCAGAATACCATATAAGACAAAATTAGTCAAAATTACTATACATACATCTGATAAACTGAGAGAAATAAATTAAGCAAAAGTAGGATGTAATTACTAATAGGATAATTTTTTAAGGATTACCTTACTAATCGAAAATCGATTTCAGGTTATATAAAAACTGCAAAGCACAACGAAAAGCTTAGTACGAAGAATTAGAAGGAGAAACTAATTATAAAAGTATTAATAGCAACAACATCAGCAACAACAACAACATTTCTATCCTTCATTAAGCATGCAGTCACTTGTAATAGGAGGTATCAGCGCTATACTTCACTGAGTGGTATCTTAACCCGCCCACTATCAATGACGCCTAAAGACGCCTTTCCAAAACAGTTTGGATAATGATCAGACGCCGTGGTACTATTTAACACTCGTTTTAAAAGTACGCCAGTCATATATAATACGTTGCCTTAAATTTAACTTTGAAACGACATTACAGACAGGTGACATAATTATATGGCGGTGAAGGGGTAAACTCCTCGCGATAAAGCTGGCGCTGAAAGGGTTTTTACAATTCTGACTGTTAATCAATATACTTACATCATAAACCATTGTACGTATCTAATTATTCCTAGTTTTACCAGCTCTAATAAATCAAAGTACATGTATCTAGTCTCCCACATCCACTAAACAATTTCACACGAAATAAAATATCCGAGCACCGGTCCTGCAACATACAATTATCTCTATATACAATCAGAGCATTCGATACAGTAAAACCTATCTAGTACACCCATTCAAAATAGCTGAGAAATTTCGCCAATATATACTCATTTATAAAAAAGGCTCTTACACCAAAAACATGCTTAAAGCATGATGAAAACAAAGCAGAAAGCTCCTAAAGGAGCTTTCTGCTTTGCTTTCATCTTGCTTTAAGCAGTAACCTGCTTTAATCACAGAAAAAGTGTAATTATTGAATGATCGCTATAGTGAGGTTTTACTGTAGCTGCATATTGCCTCTGGGCACCATACATCTAATCGTAAATAGGTTGGAATACAATGCAACCTATCTTAAGCGACCAACCATGGCGGACGACGGGTCATTGCAGCTGTTCGCGTAGGTGGCTGCATAGTGTATAACGTATAAGGGGGCGTTTTATAATTACTTTCGATCAGTAGTAAGTTGGCAACTGTACGAAAATGTGAATTGTTGGTGTTTACAGAAGAAATTTTTATTGCAGGTCAATTCATGACGAGCAAATAATAGCTTTGTTCCGACATACACAATCACTGATGACATCATCGTCAACACTATCATCATCATCATCACAGAGTGAATACTCATCATCATCATCATCATCACAGAGTAAATACTCCGTGCAATCACCGATCAAGATCAAACATTGCGAAATCACGATTCTGCCACTTGATTGGATAAAATAATACATAAAAGTTCAAACAGTGTATTTGCTGATGAACGATTGAGATTTTTATGTGCATATTATAGGGTTCAAGCAGGAATGGGAAAGTGGTTTATTCTAAATTTGCGTCCGATCATGCTCTTAGCATTTTGCCACATAGTTTTTGATAAGTGGCCATCAATATATTCATAGTTCTGTCATTTTCTACATTTTATTGCATTGCGTTTCATTTCGTTTTGACGGGAATAGCATCGCCTCTACACACCTACTCTAAATATATACAGTGGAGAATCTGTTATTCTTTCCCGTTTAAACGCAAACGTACTCAACCGCAAAGCACTAAAACGTAGAAAAGAACAACTTTTGGACAATTCTGATATTTCATCTTTATCTTGGTGGCAAACAGTTTGGAGCCTGATCAGACGCCGGGTAACCCGGCGTCTGATCTGGCTCCAAACTGTTTGCAGTGAAAATAAACGTTTTAGCGTAAACGCGTTTATTGGGAAAGAATAACAGATTCTCCACTGTATTTAAACCAATTATTGTTATTGTTGCTGGGAAGGAATTACTTCCACTCAAAGCTATGAAATGCTGCATCATCCTCTTCCTCCTATAGGAGCTGGGCAGGATCTGCACTGTTTGTTAATTTAGACCAGTATAAAACTACCAAGAATTCCAAGTAGACTGGATTGGTTCATGTTTTGGTAACTAAAACGACCCACACTGGAACATAATAACTCACAAGAGTTAGTGACTTAGTGTCGAAAGAGTTAAAGCAGAAATCATGTCGAAAGGATCGAACAGTTCTGTAAACCAATAGCTATAGGGTAGTTTTGGCACCTTGGTTGTTGACAAAACTATTCAGTGTCAACCGTTTCGACAGGCTGTTTAAAGGACAGGTGTTAAAGCTATTTATCACTGTTTGTTCGTAGGATTAATCCTTATTTGGATAACTGCAACTAAAATAGCATTTGTAAACAATCTGAATCCTGATGAGACGCCGAGTTACATCGGCGTCTGATCAGGATTCAAACAGTTTGATGCTTGTATAAATGTTTCTACTTTTTAAGAAAGATGTTGAAATTAAAATGTACATTTCGGCAGACGACAATTTCTAAAGCAGACGTGAGTTTAGAATGAAAAGGGGTGGGGGTATGCATATGACTAGGACGAAATTCCAGAGATAATAGTTGCTTCTGTTTGTCTGTATATTTAGATTATTTACCCCTTCAGGTCCTTACTCCGAGTACAATAGTTATTTGCAAACAGTTTGGATCCTGATCAGACGCCGCGTAACGCGGCGTCTGATCAGGATCAAAACTGTTTGACACTCATTTCAATATTTTGTAAGTCAAAATACCCTTAAATTTGAATTTGAGAAATAAAAGGAGACGAAAATTATTTAAGATTGATGACGTCATGGCAGTGAAGGGGTTTAAGCCACTATAGTGACCTGTCTACAACAATATACCCACTTGATATGACCACTTGAAATAAAGCTTGTCGGTCCTGGCATATACAGGTGACAGCCTAAAGCATGGCGAAGCAGGAGAAGTTCCTAAAGTAGCTTTCTGCTTTACTTTAACAATGCTTTTAACAGTCACATGTTCATTTTGGAGTGTTCTGCTTTTCTCTCATCTTGAATTCAATCAATCGTATGATCATTCAGAAACTTTCGCCTTAACCCTTTACCCCATAACCTGTTTCTAATTTTGAAAATAGGCGACTACTTAAAGCAGGTTGAAAGTAAAGCTTTACTTTCAGCCTGCTTTAAGGTACCACCTGCTAGAATAAAGAAAATATTCCCTCTGATACATATTCATGACTGTATATATTGGAACTATTTTCTTCCGCGGAGGATTAACCGGAATGCGGTAAAAGGCGCTTCTATAAGGTAAAGGGTTAAGTCGTTATGGTCTGGCCTTAATTTAAATGCAGTGAGGGGAGAAACACATTCGGGAAAAGGAAATTAAGCATGATAAATAAAAAACAAGGTAGGACTAATTAAAAGAAGAATAACATAGAGATAGACAAACGGTAGAATGAATAACAGAAAAAATAGGTACATAATAAGAATCACAGCATACTAAAAGTAGGGGGTGGGAAATACACAATAACAGGCAAAAGGAGATACGAAAGAAAATAATAGTTTACCTTGAAATGATATAGGGGTTGCACGATAGCTACAACAGTGTACCATTAGCTGACCCCATTTCTGCGTAACTCCTAGTTATATGGTTGGAATTATAGCCATTTAATAGCCACCCGAACGCAAATCCCCACATTCTAATTACAACGGCATTGCAACGGTTCCCATAGCAACGAATGTAGATTTTAGCATAAATACGAAAAATAGTACATGTGTTCAAAGTAAATATTTACATGCTGTCGTTATCGTATGGATTGATTTCTGTTGATAAAACGCTGACAGATTATTTATTCAACATCATATCCATACCCCATGTCAGACGAAAACAGAAGTCACGTGACCTGCTACACGTGTACCAGTTGGATATCTTCGAGTATTATCGCTAAGATTAGGGCGATATAGATTTGGAGTTAGTGCTAAGCATAGTGAGATAAATATGATATCACCCTGATTATACGACCACTTGCTAGAAGGCTAGATGAATGTGATATGGAGATGTATCAGTTTAAAAGCAGGATGAAAGTAAAGCAGAAAGCTCCTGCCGGAGCTTTCTGCTTTACTTGTATCATGCCTTAAACATTTAACAGTCTTAAAAACGCAGAACTCAGGCACTGTTTTAGACGGACGTATTATTTTGTTTTTTTTGGAGAACGGGTTATCCCAGAGGATATACTATTATAGATATTACAAAATTGTATGAGATAACTGTGGTACGAAAGAGGCTTATAGAACTAATCAAAGAATCAAACTATCTTAACCATTTACTCAACAAACATGCCTTTCATTTATTCCCCAACTTAAAAAGTAGTTCCATTTTATATAGTTATGAATTTATGCTACAAGATATATTTTCTATGTCCTAACAGACGGAAGGTAAATCAGGATGCTCCTTAAGGCACATTTATGTTTTATTTTCTTCAAAATTAAAATCAAATCAAAATTTGTGAAATATAGGCAAATGGAAATATTCTAGCACTATACTCTTATGCCCCTATTCCACACCGACTACGAATCCCACGAATTGCTACAAATTGGAAAATGCTAGGATTCGTAGTTGATTCTTAACAGATTCGTGGAGTTCTTACCTGATTCGTAGTCGATTCTTGCAATTCGTGAGCGGTCGGGGATTCGTGGCAAAAGTTTTGAGCTGTTCAAAATTTTGGCCAAGACCTCCACGAATGGAACAATGGGTAGTTAATTCGTAACAAATTCGTAGTGCATTCGTAGGATTCGTAGCTGATTCGTAGGATTCGTAAACGGCTTTTTGTGGCGTTGGTGGTATTCTTAACTCATTCGTGGGATTCGTGAGTACTAGTTTGGTACCTTTCTCCTGTAGCCAGGAGTCTGAGAGTCAATGCCAGCTTCACTCCCGTATATATATTTGGTCTCACGTGAGTGTCCCTCCTCTGCATGGATGACTGACCTATAATCCTGGCATTCTTACATACAGCGCTCCCTCTCTATACAACGACACCCAATTGGACACACACAATATGTTCGGAGGGAGTCGTTATAGGGAGGGAAACTCAAGACTTGATTTACATTTGCAAACAGCTTGAATTAAGATCTGGATTCAAGCTGTTTGTCACTCGTCATCAAACTGTCCAATATGTAAATTTGAGAAAACCAACAGACGATAATTTTAAGCAGTCGATATTGCAGCAGCAACAATGTTAAACGTAATTGTCATGTTTGGGGAACTGTCGAAAGCGTCGTTGTACGGAGGGGGTCGTTGTTTGGAGGGCCGTTGTAGAGTGTGAACACTGAAGTTGGTAAAGGTATTCTCATCTTCCACACTAAGCTACTGTTCTAGCGTTATAGATGTAGTCAACCACTGTCTAACCCAGCACCTTGTGGATCTCTCCCTTCTTCTGCGGGATATCTTCTTGTTATTGGCATGCAGCTAGCGTTGATACGCCAGTTCCAGTGCCACTACTGCTCTATCTTAAAAGTCCATTTTTGACTGATGCCCGAGTTGAAATGGGAACTTCAGCGCTCCCTCTCTCCAATTGGAGACACAATGTGTGCGTTGTTGGAAGGAGTAGTTACAGGGAGGTAAATTGGCTTACGTTTGCAAACAATTTGAATCCAGATCCGACGCCGAATTACGCTGCGTCTGATCTGGATTCAAGCTGTTTGTCACACGCCATTATTTTTTCTGTCAAATGTCTATTATATAACTTTGAGAAAAACAGCAGACAACAATTTTAAGCAAACAATATAGCAGGCGTGAAAGGTTGGACATATTTGTTTTTGGTTGGAAAACAACGACAAGTGTTGTTGTAAGGAGGGAGTCGTTGTTGGGACGGCCGTTGCAGTGAGGGAACACTACATACCTTCAAGAATCCCACGAACCGTCAAGAATCAAATTTCATTCGTATCTGATTCGTAGATGCATTCGGCACATTCGTAACTAATTCTTAGCGTTCGTGCAGTGGTCGTAGTGGATTCTTGCAATTCGTACTGAATTCTTGACAGTATTCGTAAGATTCGAGCCGAATCCCACGAATAGTCTTAACTCGTTCGTAGCCGATTCGTAGCCGATTCGTAGAGGGCCACGAATTGGATAGAAAGAAATGCCGAACTCCACGAATCCCAACGAATCACAGCATTTATCAATTCGTGGGATTCGTGGGATTCGTAGTCGGTGTGGAATAGGGGCATTACACGTCCAAACACTCCGCTCAGTTTTACACTCTGCTCACTATACATTGCATAGTTTTACACTCTGCTCACTACACTCTTACACATACAAACATTTTGCTCACTGCATTCTTACACCTTTAAACACTCTACTCAATACTCTCTTACACATTTAAACACTCCGCTCACTACACTAGTACACATTTAAACACTCCGCTCACTATAATCTTACACATTTAAACACTCCGCTCACTATAATCTTACGCATTTAAACACTCCGCTCACTACACTCGTACACATTTAAACACCCCGCTCACTATAATCTTACACATAATGTGACATTTATACACTCCGCTCACTACACTCGTACACATTTAAACACTCCGCTCACTACACCCGTACACATTTAAACACTCCGCTCAATATAATCTTACACATTTATACACTCCGCTCATTACACTCTTACACACTATAAACACTCCGCTCACTACACTCTTACACTTTTAAACACTCCGCTCACTATAATCTTACACATTTATACACTCCGCTCACTACACTCTTACACACTATAAACACTCCGCTCACTACACTCTTACACATTTAAACACTCCGCTCACTATAATCTTACACATTTAAACACTCCACTCACTACACTCGTACACATTTAAACACCCCGCTCACTATAATCTTACACATTTATACACCCCGTTCACTACACTCGTACACATTATAAACACTCCGCCCACTACACTCTTACACATTTAAACACTCCGCTCACTATAATCTTACATATTTATACACTCCACCGACTACATGCTTACACATTTAAATACCCGCTCACTACACGATTACACATTTAAACATTTCACTAGTTACATTCTTACACCTTTAAAAAAATTCACTCACTATACTTTTATACATTGAAACACTCCACCGACTATACTACAGTGGAGAATGTGTTATTCTTTCCCAATAAACGCGTTTACGCTAAAACTATTATTTGCAGTGCAAACAGTTTGGAGCCAGATCAGACGCCGGGTAACCCGGCGTCTGATCAGGCTCAAACTGTTTGCCACCAAGATAAACAAGAATTATCAGAATTGTCCAAAAGTTGTTCTTTTCTACGTTTTAGTGTTTTGCGTTTGCGTACGTTTGCGTTTAAACGGGAAAGAATAACAGATTCTCCACTGTAACTACATGTACACCGATCACTTCACCCGCCTTTGAATTGATTTCGGGTGAAACAAGTCTTGTGTGCATGTACATATATGGACAGATTCATTGTTTTTGGGAATACTTTCAATGTTCAAAGTCAAAAAGGCAATCATTTTATGTCGAATTAACCTTTGAGACGACATTAATAAAAGGTTATACAAAAGTATATTCTTTAGATGTGCTGAAAAGTAGAAACGCTGTATCAGTAGAAATGGAATGAAAATATAACAATAACCGCATTTCCATGGTAATTTCTACAAAGAGCACATAAACAACAAAAACTTCCAACTTCGTAGGCAATAGACAAAGGAGAGTTTATGAGCAAAAAATCATTTCTGTCGTAAAGATAAAGAAAAGTGTTTTGTGCAATAAGATAATACCATTAAATCTGTTTCAAGTCGTCATGATATGAATCGACAAATTGAAATAAAGCTAGAGCTTAACGCATGACAAAAGTAAAGCAGAAAGCTCCTATCGGAGCATCCGTATTTCTTTTTTTTTTAAAAAGAGACATTGCATTTCAGTTCAAGGGATGCGCTTTACATACGATTGACTGTCAACAATAAACATCTGAGTACAGTCGAAACTCGATACATGTACTTCGAAATCGCGATAGTTCTAACATACCGATATTTTAAAATCAAAACGTGACTTAGAAATACGGGTATGTTTGACTTAAGCGAGATCTACTTATCGAAATTTAACTTATGAAATACTGGTACGATCAATTAACCAATTTCCCCTTATCCTTATTCTAGTTTTGAAAATAGGTGACCACTGAAAGCAGGTTGAAAGTAAAGCAGAATGCGCCTTATGGCTCATTCTACTTTACTTCTAACCTGCTTTAAGCTATCAGCTGCTAGAATATAGAAAATAGTTCGAGAAATTGGAACTATTTTCCTCAGTGTAGGAATAAGTTTAATGCGTAAAAATGCGTATTTATGGGGTAATGGGTTAAAGCGAGTTCGAGGTATCGAGTTTCGATTTTAGTTTGTTTCAATGGAAATCAATAAATAAAAAAAATGGTGACCAGTGTCAAATTATCATCTGCTAACTATACATTAATAATTTTCTTCCCCATCTGAAATCGATTTAAGAGACAATTACCATTTGTCAAAACAAAATGATCTTGTGCAAGTGATAATACATTAATTCTGTGAAATGAAACACTTTGGAAACGACACTTCTACGTATATCATAGAGATATAATTTCAGATTAGAGCTATGATTGTTTTCTGTAAGTCCTTTGCAGAAATTTCCCCTAGACGATTAGGTGTTATTTCGATGAGAAAATATCACTAGTTCATCACTTGTCTGACTTAAAATTGCAGCCTGCTTCGGGCGATTTTTTCTCCTTAAACCACGCATAAGCGAGTAAAACTGTTGAATTTCGATAACCAAAACTCATTTATATCGAAATTATCCGAATTTCAAAGTTAAAACTTGGCCTAGGCCAAGTTTTAACTTTGAAAATCGGATATGTTCGATGTAAGCGAGTTCGAGTTATCGACTATAGTTACTTTTAAACTTCGAAATACGGGTAAATTCGATTGGAGAGAACTAGAGTTATCAAGGTTCGACTGTTGGTTATTTCTGGGTTTAAACCTATCGGACTCAAAAGTTTGAAATACCTTCAGTCAAAATTATCGGTATTCCAAAGGTCAAATGTGACGGAGTCGATTACCCGAATTAGCTTAAATCGAACTTCAAGTTCAAATGTAGCTGACTTGAAAACTGTAACTCTTAGTCTTAACCCATTACCCCATAGTCTGTTTCTAGTTTTGAAGACATATGACCACTTAAAGCAGGTTGAAAGTAAAGCAGAATGCGCCTTAAGGCGCATTCTGCTTTACGCACCGCGACGGCTTTAAGTTACCATCTGCTAGAATATAGAAAATAGTTCTTCTAGTTCATATTATTTCCTGTATAAATTGGAACTTTTTTCTTCGGTGGATGAATATAAACGAGGCGTAAAAAGTCTCATTTATGGGGTCATTGGTTAACCGTCATCCGTAATTTGAATACATTAGGGACTATTTTTAGCAAAATCACTGGATTGCGTCCCTTAAAGACCTAGTAAAGAAGCCGAAATACGCATTGTGGTTTTCTCCCTTTATTTCAATACATGACAGATTCCCCATGGCAGTTTTATGATACCGCGCAATTAAACGCGCCAGGGGGTCACCCGATGATAATGCTATGGTCGGTAATTTCCGTAGGATTAACGAGTGTAACAGCTTGAAATCATGAAATATAGTGTAATTCAACTTAAAAAATACTGTACAAGACACTAATCTATTTTTCTGAAATTTATATCATTAGAAAGAGCAATGTTTTCTCAATTTACCCATAACGGGGCGGATATTTGATTTTGATAAATAAATTGCTTTTAAGATCCAAGAAAGGTACACCACTCCCACGTTTTTGCATATTCGTATAAGAATATATAGGCAGCACTTTACTGTTTAAATAATCAAAAAAATACTGTTGAAGATGAAATATTATCTTAAAACAAAATATACCATCATAAAGTGTAGATTTAGACCATTCAACTCATAACGGGGCGGATATTGTGATTTGAACAATAATGGTTTTATTGCAGTTACAAAAAAAATTCGTTATATATTCTATGTAACCTAAATTGATGGCTTCTTGCTGGAAAGTCGCTATCGGCTTATTTTTCAAGGGGAGTAACTCCCTCGATTAAGCCAGGCATTTCACTAAAATAGTCCCTATTGTAAGATTTAATACATACATTGTACGCTTAAATTTCAAAATACAGATAAATTCGACCACCTTCCCCATATATTGAGTTTGATTGTGTAAGACTGAAAGTAAAGCGGATATCTACCTAAATTAAAAGCAGACTGAAAGTAAAGCTATCCCCAAATAAAGAAATTTCTGCCGCATATAAGTAACTTTAAGCAGCCATCTGTCAGGATAAATGGCCATTTTCCAAGTCTCTTTTACAGCCCAAAAAACCTCTAAATAACAACAACAACAAAACCCCACAAAAACCAACAACATCAATAATATTCGAGTTTTCGTGACATTAATTATATTTCACCATTATCCACTCGTTTTACACTCAAATCACAATTTCCAAATATCTTAAAACTAATTGCTTAACCTATCCCATACTAACTGAATATTAGATCAGAATCTCGTAAAACGGTATTACAATAAATTCTGAGTCAAACGGTTATTTTGTTAAGAAACATCTCCATTCCTAAAAACACCAACAGTTTAATGCAGGAGAAAAGTAATGCAGAAAGCTCCTATAGGAGCTTTCTGCATTATTTTCCTCCTGCGTTAACCCGTCATTTTTTATATAAACGTGCATACTGATTTTATTCACCTCATAAGCGACCGACGCATACACGATTTACTGTAGTGATTACTAAGTCTGAATATTTTTTTTGGTAGATTTGCAATTTTTCGTTCAGTCAGACATATACCGTCTCCAATCAGATAAGGTAAAAAATATGACGATAAATATTCACAATTTCGTAGATGTTTCAGTCTCGATTTCATATGATTATGATGGATAAGTTATATAGCAAATAACTAGGAAACGTTTCTGAGCGCAGACGCTATGGTCGGCTGCACTTTCATCAGACAAGACATGATAGATTGAAATTTACATTCAAAGCAAGTACGAATAATCCCGAGGGCGAAACAATATTTTGCATTCATCGTCAGTCATATTATCGCAGACTAGTTCAGTAATTCGATATTGTTGTAATGTGATTGGTTTCTTCGAGGAAAAAACTTTGGTTTCGTGTTTCATAAAGGGTCCGAATAATTATGTGTAATTACGTAATATAATTTTGTCTTGCGGTTAATGTTAATTTTCATATTCGGAAAACCAGGAGT
The DNA here is from genome assembly GCA_922989275.2 of Gari tellinella. NCBI lineage: Eukaryota > Metazoa > Mollusca > Bivalvia > Cardiida > Psammobiidae > Gari > Gari tellinella. The sequence continues at coordinate 20,791,617 of OV277870.1, read as the reverse complement.
TGGTGCCTGATTGATTGATTGAGTTGGGTTTACTTGAAATGGACCGCGATGTAGTAAAGAATCGAGATGAAGTTATTGTTTTTTCGTGTAAGTGAAAATAAAGAAAATGCAATAAACTGTAGAAAAATGACTGGTTATTGAAATTATTGACGATTTATCAAAGTTTGAATGGCAAACAGTTTGGAACCAGGCATTTGAGGATGTTAAAGGCACATCGCAGTACCCGCATATGGCAAAGTCTCATCTTGGTCTGAATTGTTTGCCATGATAAACTTAACCAATTTGTGCCCAATGGATTCTTCCATGCTTATAGGCATCTTTTACCCAAATGGTGCTTGGTCTAAATTTCTATTTTCATTTTGTTTTATATTGAAAATAGATGTTTACCGGACAAAAAATTTAATTATGGAAATTAACCCGGAAATAAGACGAATTTGGCGACAATATAGCTACATACATACTTAATAACCCCTAATATAGGAGAAAATACGTTATTCTTTCACAATAAACTCAAAACTATGTACTACAGCGCCTCGGCGTTTGATCAGGCTCCAAACTGTTCACCACTTGGATTTTATCGAATCGATTTTCAAGGACATGCTTTCATCAACATTTCACTGCAATGCTTTTTGTTTCGTTTTTATAAACCATTTGTGCCCGCGATCCAATATATGGAACATAGGCAAACAATGTAGACTCTGATCAGATGCCACAAAATGCAGCGTCTGGCCAGAGTCTACAATGTTTGCTGATAGCAATTTCAGTATCAAACAAAACTAAAATGAAAATATACACTAGGCAACCTGTAGGTAAAAAAGGACTAATCCAATATATAAATATGGAAGAGTTCACTGAGCTCAAATGTATTTTAGGAGAAAGAATACCATTTCCATATCCTAGTATTACCAATAATGCATGAAATGAAAGTCGTAAAACCTTTTTGTAGGGTTTTCATTTTCTGGAAACAGTTCATGAATGAAACTTAAAATCGATTCTTCTTGATGCCCATTAGTTTGAAATTACGGGGTAACACTAAAACAGATGCGAAACCAGCTCTTATATTAAATCTTAAATGGAAATAAAGAACGCTAATGGGCAGACTTTCGCGATTTCTGGCGGACCTGGGTGCTTAATTGGAGAAAAGAAGAATATAATGATTGTTTGTGCTTTAATTAAAACCATTTCAATGGCTTTCCAGGCTATATTTGTGTGAGATTTCTTCTTCTTAACTACGCCCCTATTGTAAATAGCATGAAACACGCTATGAGCGAATTTGTGATAATTGAATGGTAGAAAACAGTGTTGATCCAAATAAGATTCCGCCGGAGTAACTATATATATATTCTTTCCTGTTTAAACGCAAATCATTGGAATGAAGATGTTAAACAGGGATATCTTTTGTAAATCAGAACGGCAAACAGTTCGGGGCCTGTTCAGACGCCGTGTCTGATCTCACTCCTAACTGTTTGCAACGGACATCAGGGCCCCAGATAAGAGGGAGTAAACCGAACAAGTCCAATAATTTCTCGCTCATTTCGCCAACTCCTATGGTGTAACTACTCATTAGTAGACGATTCTAATGAGTAGTTACACATAGGGTCTAATGCAGAAATAAAGATTTTAGTTTGTGAAATCCCCTTATCTGGATCTGTGGGGCATCAGTTATTTTCTACCATAAATCGTTTCGGCACCAACATTCCGGAAGAAGTCGAATGTTAACGAAACATTTGTGCATTCTTATCAAAGCTATAGATGATCAAGTGATGTGCGCCAGTCTGCCTAACCTATCGATTATTGATCTCGTGGTCAAAGGGCGATAATGCATTACGTGTCCGCTGTACAGTTGTCAAGCCAAACAACTCTGAAAATATTTCATGCATTCTTCGACACGCGTTTCTTAGAAAAGAATAAAGTCTTATATACTGTACCTATATATGTTTACTGTTTCATTGATGAAAACGTCAGGTTTTCATATTACAACCATGTTCCACACTCTGCGATTAATGATAGCAGGGCTCCAGATAAGGGGAGTATTTAAAAAACTAAAATCTTTTTCTGCTTTAAACCCTATGGTGTCACCACTCATTAGAATCGTCTCGAAGAGACGATTCTAATGAGTAGTAACACCATAGGATTAGGTGCTAAAATGAGTGAGAAAATCTTAGTATTGTTTAGTATACTTCCTCTTATCTGGAGCCCTTGCAATCATTACATAACACTGCATGGGCTGAGATCCACAGTACCATACCGCCCGTCAATAAAACCCCCTCAAACCTAATTTGAACCGTTGGAAAAAATGGGAAAATAATTCGCTGCAGAATTTATCATATTCCTAGAATTCCACGAGTAAGCATCAACCGATATCAGACAGGGGAAATAGGTATATATTTACGAGATTTTAGGAACAACAAACGAAAATCGACCACTGTTTCGGCAACAGTTAGATGTTGCGATATTGGCCGATAAAGTAGTAAACCCGTGGCTGTTATCTCCCTTTGTAGATAAAGACAGAGGTAGATCAAATGCTGATTACGTCGTCTTTCAATTGGAACCCTCGGATTTAATGACTGATTTCATAATAACCTGTACCGAGATGCTGGGCTTAAAAAGTTATGAAAGTTATGAGTTTGTGGTTTAATTTAACAGGAGAAGAAGCTGTAGTCCAGATGTGGACTCCATAACCTAGACGGAGAGTCAAAATAGTCGTTAAATTTGTTATTAACGAAGAAACAATTACACTGCAGTGCATCGACAGAAGGTGAAATGCACTTAACCCATTACCCCAAAAATACGCATTTTATCTATTCCTCCGCTGAAGAAAATAAATGCAATATTTTGCATTTTACACAACCATTGAATGTACGATAAAATATTTGCTATATTTTAGCATATGTTAGCTTAAAACAAGCTGAAAATATAACAGAATGCGCAATAAGGCGCATTCTGCTTTATTTTCAATCTGCTTTAAGTTGTCACCTAATTTCAAAATTACCCGGCGTTTGATCTGGCCCCAAACTATTTGCAATGGAAATGATAGTTTTAGTATAAACACGTTTATTTTAAAAGAAAGACGTATTCTCCACTGTAATTCTATAATGTAAAGCACGTGGTAAAGTGCAACAAAAACACTTTCAAACCATCCTCCATTCTTTTTACATGACTCACACATTGACTTTGACGGATTCTTGATTCATGTATGGGATGCTTCATAAACAAGAGGGCCAGAATGGCCCTTGATCGCTCACCTGTCAATGGTGACACTAGGATGGGTCCCTTGATTTCAGAAAAGAAGATTTGTAAAAGGTGACCCCAAGGGCGGGGCAAAATTTGAACAACTTTGATAGAGGACCTGTAGATGATGTTATGTGCAAAATATCTAAACTCAGTGTACTATGGTTTCAGACAAGAAGATTTTTGAAGTTTTCATTGAAAAAATCTATTTTTAGCTCCGGTGACCCAGGTATGCAACAGACCAGAACCAATTCATCAATATATGTGAAGGACCTCTAGAAGTTACACAATGTCAAGTATCAAAGCTCTGGCCATATTGGTTTCTGAGTAAAAGATGTTTGAACATTTCACTATGTAACTCTATGTAAAACGGTGACCCCCCGGGTGGGGCCAATTTTGACCCCAGGGGTAAAATTTGAACATTTTTGATAGAGGACCTGTAGACGATGCTATGTGCAAAATATCTAAACTCAGTGTACTATGGTTTCAGACAAGAAGATTTTTGAAGTTTTCTTTAAAAAAAATCTATTTTTAGCTCCGGTGACCCAGATATGCAACAGACCAGAACCAATTCAAAAATATATGTGAAGGACTTCTAGAAATTATACCATGCCAAATATCAAAGCTCTGGTCATATTGGTTTCAGAGAAAAAGATGTTTGAACATTTCACTATATAACTCTATGTAAAACTGTGACAACCGGGGCGGGGCCAATTTTGACCCCAGGGACAAAATTTGAACAAATTTGATAGAGGACCTGTAGACGATGCTATGTTCAAAATATCTAAGCTTAGTGTACTATGGTTTCAGACAAGAAGATTTTTTAAGTTCTCATTGAAAAAATCTATTTTTAGCTCTTGTGATCTAGATATACAACAGACCGGAACCAATTCAACAATATATGTCAAATACCTCTAGAAGGTATACCATGCCAAATATCAAAGCTCTGGTCATATTGGTTTCAGAGAAAAAGATGTTTGAACTTTTCACTATGTAACTCTATGTAAAACGGTGACCCCCGGGGCAAAATTTGAACTGCTTTGATAGAGGCCCTGTAGATGATGCTATGTGCCAAATATCTAAGCTCTGGCCCTTTTGGTTTTTGACAAGAAGATATTTTAAGATTTCCTCATTTTTTCACTTTGGTTGTCATGGCAACCAGAGTTCTGCATTGTTTCAAATTCTTTGAACAATTTTGAAAGAGCTTGACCCAAGGAACATTCTTGTGAAGTTTGGTTGCAATCCAACCAGTGGTTTTGGAGAAGAAGATGTTTGAAGAAATTGTTGACGCACAACGCACGACGCACGACGCACAGCGATGGACGCCGGACAAAGACCGACCACAAAAGCTCACCTTGAGCACTTTGTGCTCAGGTGAGCTAAAAACATAACCATACATACAGTGGAGTAAACGTTATTCTTTCCAAATAAACGCGTTTACGCTAAAACTATTATTTTCAATTCAAACTGTTTGCCACTCAGATAAAAAACAAAAAGTGAGAATTTTCTCCACTGTAACTACTTGTGCCATGAAATAAAGTCAACCTGAACTTTCCTAAACAGTGTAGACCTAGATTGGCATCTGCGTTAATTATCAGAACAAATTGTATTTGTTATGTGTCGAGGGTATAGGAATGGACTGCTGACAGTAAATTTAAGGTTGAGGACCCCTAATGAGATCGGACTAAAATCAACGCTCTTCATACAGCGATAGGCCATTCTCGTCATTTGTCAATCAGTTCCGAACCATGCTTCAGTTCAGAATTGGCAGACATTTGACGAGAATGGCCGATCACTCTCCGTAGCGTAACGATATTGACCAATATTGGCTCGATCTCATTAGGGGTCCTCAACCTTAACCTTTTCTTAATCATTTTTTCGGGAGATTTTTACGTCTTACCGATTTATTGTCGCCTGCTTCAGTATTGTTCTCTGCAAGACACGTTTCAAAGTGAGCCTATGATTTAAGGTTTAATGACTTTACGATAAGAGTGCCAAACAGTTTGATTCATGATCAGACGTCGCGTGACGCGGCATCTGATCATAAACTAAACTGTTTGCAAACGCACTTAATGGCGTCATTGAGAAGGAAATGATTAAAGGCTCGCAGCAACGAGTGGTCTGGTTCTATAGTTTTTGTCATGTGCGTATGTCGTTTTTTCGCTGACATGGTATATTGTACATGGTTCAGATATATAAATCCAGGGGTAAAATGCCTTGAACAGGAACATAAATCAAGCTGAGAGATGATTTTAACACAAGAATATCAATATCTGTTCTACACCGAGAGAGTAACAGCACTCTCAAATAGCAGAGCAATCTCAGCAGGCTTTACGAGATTCCAATAGGTGAAATGGTACAGAGTACAACTTGGGAAAATACGTTGTTATTTCCTAATAAACGCGTTTCTTCAAAAAATATGATGTATTTTTTAAATTTATTTCCATTGCAAAAATTTGGAGCCAGATCAGACGCCGGGTAACCCGGCGTCTGATCAGGCTCCAAACTGTTTGCAACTTAGATATATAAGATAAATTTCAGAAAATTTCCAAACAACTTCAAATATTACATTCGCGGTTTCATACAGTGTGACCAGGTTTTTTTTATACCTCCATGAATATAATAAATATTTGAATTATTCCTTAAACAAAATGGTTAAATTAGGCTCCTTCACTGCTATGACATCCTCAATTTAAAAACAAATGTCGTCTGCTTTTATTTTTTAAATTCAAATTTTAGCTATTTTGACTTTATAAAGAACCATCGAAACAAGTGTAAACAGTTTGCAAATAACTCTACATGTACACGAGTATTGTAATTTGGGTACGGCAGTGAAATGGTTAAACATCGAAAACAATATTTAGTGTCAGTGGCTTAAATAGAGAGACTACGAAATTTAAAAATGCATTTCGAACCCGGGTAGCTTATGGTTTTTTTTCTCTATAATATTGCGTGATATGTCTGAAACTATTTTTCATCGTGATATTAATCTGGGAAAAGTGACGATGTCGTTTAAAACAGTTTAAGATCAGATAACGATAGTTTTCCTATAGCTGATACAGGCATGCATCAAACTGATAGTGCAGAATATAGGTAAACTGGAGAAGACGTTATTCTTTCCCACTCAACGCGTTTTAGCTAAAACCCCATTATTTGCATTGCGAACAGCTTGGAGCCAGATCAGACGCACGGTAAACCAGCGTCTGATCAGGCTCCAAGCTGTTCGCCACTCAGATTAAAATGAATTGTCGAAATGTTCTCGAAAATACCTTTTTTTTTTTTTTTTTTTTTTACATTTCAGTACTTTGCGTACATGTATGCGTTTCGTTTTGCATAACCCTTTACCCCATAGCCTGTTTCTAGTTCTGAAGGCAAATGAGTACTTAAAGCAGATTGAAAGTAAAGTAGAATGCGCAAAAAGGCGAAATCTGCTTTACTTTCATCCTTACTAAAGCTAAATTGTACCATAATTTTGCTGTGTTATAGAAAATATGTTAGTACATGTTTTTGACTGTATAAATTGGCACTATTTCCTTTGATAGAGGAATTTGCATTAAAACGTGTGTCTATAGGGAAAGTATTAACCCCTTCACTGCCGTGACGTCATCAATTTTAAACAATTGACGTCTGCTTTTATTTCTCAAATTTAATTTTTAAGTATTTTGATTAAATACATTTTGAAATGAGTGTCAAACAGTTTGGATCATGACCAGACGCCGCATGACGCGGCGTCTGATCAGGATCCAAACTGTTTGCAAACAACTATCGTATACTAGGGGTAAGATAGGGAAAGTATTACATTAAGCGTCACAGAAATTCGCCTTCTCCACTGTAACTCTGTAGTATCAAACAGATCTGCGTGGTTATGAAGCGAAAACAGTCTAGGTTTTTGTATCAAACGTAGTTTAAATTTCACCAATATAGGATATCTTATCTTGTGATGTGAGGTTTACAACATGCGATGTTTACTATAAATCACCTAAACATATCTGTCTTGCATATTATCGTCTCCATTTACTCCAATTTCTGCATCTCTACAGGCACAGAAAATCGCAATTTTGGCAGACACAAAAAATCGCAAAGATAGAATCTTTGGGAAAGCAAATTCACCCCATATTCACCTGCAATTTCTCTGATTTTACCGTTGAGATGTTGCACAGTGACTTATCAGAGAAGGGAGCGATATTTTACTTCGATCAGACACTACACTGTTTGTTGTTTGGTGCATATACAGCGGAGAAGACGTTGTAGCCGCAGACGAAACACAAACGCAAAGCAATAAAAAGCTAAAATGACATGTTCTGAAAGCTGTTGATGATTCCGATTCCTTTGAGTGGCTAACCGTTTTGAGCCTGATCAGACACAGGGTTTGCAATGAAAATAAATCTTTTTAGAGTCAACACGTTAATTGGGAACGAATAACGTCTTCCCCGCTGTTTGGAAGTCTTATTTGAAAACACGTTCTGCAAATATCGAAAATGACAAACATTGCAGACCCTGATAAGAGGGCTTCTGCAAGAGCCCTCTGATCAAGGCCTCACCGTGACTTTTAGGACAATAGTACTCTTTACATGCACACATTTCTAATGGACACATAAACACGTATTCGATATTAAGATTCAACTACATGTAATTGAATCCTAACGAAGGGTCCCTATAGGAGTCCTCTGGTCATGTGTGTTTGTTGACGTCAGGGTCTTCACTATTAGTCAATTTGTAATACATTGTAAAAAACTAACCCAAATAGCTAAAATTGGAGTAATATTTTACTTAATTGAAAATGAGAATAGTCAACTAAATTTGTCAAAGTCGAATGAGCTGAGTTTATCACCCGCGTGGATCTGGCTTTACAAATAGCTGAAGTAACGTCCACGTTCCTTTAAAAATCATAGCTAAATACACAGCTGAGTTCAACCCTATCTTCGAGCCAGTTCACCCTCTAGATGAAGTGGCATAATTAAGAGCTGCATGTTTAGGTAATTGTCTATTTTTCTTGTTAATGGCGCATTTCCCAGGAAAAAAACCCAACATTTATTTGTCCTGAAAGAGACTATTGAACGGCACAGTTCTTCGAGGAAATGATATACATTTATGCATTCAACTACAAAGGAAAGATACTATGGTACCTTAACATAAATCGGTTCACACTTAACATTTTCACTCTCAATGATGCCATGCAGCGCATTTGCAAACAGTTTTGATCCTGATCAGACGCCGCGTCACGCGGCGTCTGATCAGGATCAAAACTGTTTGCCACTTGTTTTGAAATTACGTCATTTATACTCCCTTACATCTAACTTTTAACCGATATTGCAGACAACACTTTTGACACAAACGACAATAATTATTATGGCGGTGAAGGGGTCAAACCTCACGATACATTTGGTCATGAAAAGATTAAGCAATTCTCTAGTCACGCAATTTGGAATACGTTATTTATAAATATAAACGCAAACGGAATGCACTGCTACATGTACATTGAATAAGTTATGGAAACTTGATAGTTTTATTTCTTCTTCAACTACTGTTTTCAACAGCATTAAAAAGTTCGCCAATGGCGCTTTAAAGGCTACATAGGTATGACTTATCGATTACCTAAATTATTAATCGAATTTGTCTAATTGGTGAGTCGAGGTAGCTGATCAAATGTAGATAAACAGCTTTTACTCACTGGACCCTGGCGACGAAAATCACGCCATTTACTAACAGTGTACATGTGGAGAGTACACTTGTCCTATATAAACAGTGATGACATAGAGTGATCGGATATTCGCGTCAACTGACGGTATGTACCGAACTATGCTTGGATAGGTTTAGCATTGAACGTCAGTTGACGAAAATGGCCGATCGCATACGTAAATTACCGATATTTACCGACAATCTCGTAAATTAACGATAATTACCGACACTCTCATTAGGGAAGTTCAACCTTAAAGACAAGTCGTTCTGTTAGACAACGGTTCACTTCCTAATTTCATCGTTTGCATTAAGATTTTTACCAACAAAATATCACTTTTCTGCAAAATCATTTCAAAGAATTTTAATTTTGAGTGACAAACAGTTTGGATCCAGATCAGACGCCGCGGTTAGCGGCGTCTGATCAGGATCCAAACTGTTTGCCAAAAGCAAGTTAAATCGGGTACAGCAATACAACAGTTCAAGTGGTTTACTTAGTCCAAACATTTTCCAGGAGAAAATATTACCAGGGGTATTAATTATGAATACACAACCGTAATATGTTTATAAGGTTAAGAAATAAACGTGCTCGTAAAATATAAACAGTTTTCCATGTTTACATACGTTGGTATTACGGGCAGCTTGTTAACCGGTTCGTCTTTAATTAAATGATTTAGAATACCAGGAGAAAACACGGCTCCCATGGGAACAACAGACATTTCAATAAAAAACGATAATTGTATTCTCTTTTCACTGTCCGTTCTTTTTTATGGTTTGTGTGTAAGTTGATTCTACTATTTGTTTTTCAGACTTTAACTCGATGATCCCTAGCGACGATAATACACGTCCTAAACAATCGAAGTACTTGTGATATGTACTGTTGTCCAATGCAAACCTATAAAGAAGTCAAACAAACGTTAATTCGGAGTGTTTGAGATCAATGACTTAATTTAATTTGTGTCTGTCCCCGGTATGTACATGTAGCATAAACACGATTCGGCTCTAAATGACCATATCGTGTCGTTAAACACCATTCATTCACTCATTGATTGATTGATTGATTCATTCATTCATTCATTTACTCACTCATTTTAAACGCTTTTATTGGAAAAGAATAACGTTTTGCCCACTGTCTATATGTTTTTTGTGGGTACTTGTCTGTCCACTGGTCTGTACGATTTTCACGGTGTGTACTCTGTACTAAATGTTTACAATGACTACTACATGTAATTATGTTGTCAATTCATATATGTACCTCAACATCTAACCAATCTCAAATATGTTTGAGACTACAACCAAAGATCTTCGTCAATAACTCGTCAACACACTTTGAAAACTTAATTATACAGAAACGAACATTCCAAATGAGTCGGCAGAAAGTCTTACTGGAAGATGCACGAAAATCCTAGCTGTCTTACAGTTGTATTTCCCAGATATAAAAAATAAATAAATAAATAAACAGATTTCGTTAGAAGCTATAATTAAGCCGAAACCGTTTTCTTCCTCTTTTCTGCGCATGACGTCATTCACTTGACTGTAAGAGGATCTAGAGTATGAATTAACCCGATCATTGTTAGATCAAAGTCTGTTTATGTCACAAATGAATTTAAGAATTTTGGTTTTAGATAATTTTTACATGAGTGTCAAATGGTTTGGATCCTAATCAGACGTCTTATATAGTTAGCCTTGGTGAGGTTAATTCCGTTACAATGTATCTTCTTACCCAACGTATAACGTAAAATTGTTATTTGCAAACAGTTTGGATCCTAATCAGACACTATATTACGTAAGGCGGCATCTGATCACAGCCAAAACTGGATGACACTCATTTCAGTATTTCTTAAGTCAAAGTTTCTGAAATTTAAAGTTGACAAAATAAAAGCAGACGACACTTGTTTAAAACTGATGACGTCATGACAGTTCCGGGGTTAATTGCATTTAAGCACACGTCAGTTACAACATGCAGTGTAACAGCCACACACAAGAGCATAAAACCAACAAATAATTACATTGTACATAGACCAATTTACGTTTCTAGTGTTTCTTCAGAAACATACAGTGGAGAAAACGTTATTCATTCCCCAAAACTTAATTAAATGCAAGCGCAATGAAATAAAATGAAGAAAATGGCAAATTGTTGAAAATATTGACAAATCTTTATAATCTGAGAGGCAAACAGTTTGGAGCCTGATCAGACGCCGGGTTACCCGGCGTCTGATCAGGCTTCAAACTGTTTGCAATGTGAATAATAGTTTAAGGAAAAACGCGTTTATTTGGAAAGAATAAGGTTTTCTTCACTGTAGGTTATTTCTGTATATGCCTACAATCAAACCCACAGAACTGTACAGTTTGACACATTGATGACATTAATGACAGGCGACAGCTTTAAAACAAGATTAAAGTAAAGCAGAAAATGTTACATGAAATTTCTTCTTTACGTTCATCTTGTTCAGAGCAGCAGTCTCCCTTACACGCCGAACATTTTTCATCGTTTGATGATTGTAAACGAAGGTTTCAACTAGACCAAACCTATGTTAAATGACAATTCTTTGAAATCTAGACATTACCTCTATATACACAGGTGATTGCTTAATGCAAGACAGAGGCGCTGATAGTAACAATTTGTCACTTCCTTTGACTGTATTAAGCTACCTCCTTTATAAAATGCATTTCACAAAAGAAAATCTAACGATTCTATAGCAGAATGAACATTAGGCATATAGGATAAAGTTTCTGTATTTGTTTAAGTGCCGACTTAATTGGTTGCAAGGATGCAGAATTGCTTCCATCAAAGAAATGTCAGAAGTGTAAGTTTCCTAAAAGCAGTTTTGTAAAACGTGTGGTTCAAATTGTTTAACCTATAACTTCATTTGCATGCCTTTTTACGCATTTAATCTTTTCATATACTTAAGAAAACAGATCCACTCTGTACTGTACATAAATATGTTCAACAAGATCCTAGCAGTTACTGTTAGTAGCTTAAAGCAGGCTGGAAGTGAAGAAGAATATGCCTAAAGACGTATTCTGTCTGCTTTTCTTTCAACCTGCTTTACGTGGTCACATGTTTTCAAAACAAAAATAAAGATTAGGTGCAATGGGTTAAAAGAAAGCTTAACGATTCAATATAGGAATCTTATTCAATATAGAAATGTTATTCTGAGCCTAATTGTCTTACATGTATTTGTACAATTTAATTGTAAATCGAATATTTTACTTTTTGCGCGCTTATGGCGATATCATGATTACCTTCGCACATTTCCGCATACCCAATCGAAGAATTTACAGATTTTTGCAGATTCTGACGTTTTGTTTTATCTGAGTGATAAACAGTTTGGAGCCCTATCAGACGACGGGTTACCAAACTGTTTGCAATGTTTACAATAGACATACGGTTTTCAACATAAAAGTTTATATAAGAAAAGATAACGTTTTCATTACAGTGTGCATCTTCAACTCGGTACAGATTTTGTTGTCGAAAAAGCTTACACAAGAAAATTCTAATAACCATTACAGCTTGAGGTAATTATGACACCAGCTCTTCACTTGTTGAATACTCAGACAAAAACAAGTTCTCACTGAGTTACAGTAGAGAAAACGTTACTCATCCGTTCCAAATAAAAATTCGTTTACGCTAGAACTGTTACTATTATTGCAAACAGTTTGGAGCCAGATCAGACGCCGGATAAACCGGCGTCTGATCAGGCTCCAAACTGCGTGGGGCTCAGCTTACAATAAACAGTAAAATAGTTGAAGAAAATTCTATTTTCTACAGTTTATTGCATTGCGTTTGCATTTCGTTTGCATTTCGTAAACGGGTAGGAATAAAGTTTTCTCCCCTACTCAACTGGGAAGCTATAAAATGACAAAAAGATATGCACAATGCTACTACAGAGGAAGAACGTTAAACGACACGAACTACAAACGCAATGCAATAACATTAAAATAATGATAGGTTGACAGGTGCTTGAACCTAGGGAGGGTTCACCAATGTCTTATATGCAAACAGCTTGGTGCCTGATCAAACGCCGAGTTGCTCGGCGTCTGATCAGGGTCCACGCTGCTTGCAATTGACATATACGTTTTAGAATAAACGCGTTTATTGGGAAAGAAATGACGTATTTTCTTCTCTATACAATGAAGACCGCTTATAACGAACTTGGATGTAATGAATTATTGCATATAACGAAACAAAATTGTATAGGCTCTCTCTTATTAATGAACATGTATAGTAAAATGGGCCAAAAGAAATCAGACGAATCTGAAGACTTCGTTATAATTGAGTTTTCACTGTAATGACATAAAGCTATGCACAAACCTGACAATGATTCTATTCATTTCCTCCTTGTTATTGCAAGACACAAAGAGATTGGGGGAGGGGAGAAAAAACATCATGCTCCAGAGCGGCAATAACACAAAGACAACTAGTATAACACACTCGTCATAATTTCACGGTGCATCATTCCTGAATATAATCAAAGAAAACTGCAAACAGCATCTGACAAGGTGAGAAAAACATATTACAGTAAAACCCCATAATTATGGACACCGAACTATATTCTCATCTGTTATTTTGAAGATATATCGCAGCTTGGAGCAAGATGAAAGTAAAGCAGAAAGCTCCTATCGGAGCTTTCTGCTTCACTTTCATCTTGCTTTAAGCAGTAAACTGCTTTAAAACATTAGAAACGAGCTTTCTTTTGAGTGGGGAATTATTGCAGGGTTACAATTGACTTAATACAGATATTTATTCTTTCAACTTCAAAATTGTTGCTGTATTGGATTTTCATAATTTATTAGCTTGCGTCATGGAAGGATGAATTCACAGCACCATGACACAGGTGTAGATATATTGTTCTTTCCGTGTTTAAACGGAACTAAACATACACGTAATGCAATACATATGTAAATGTAGATAATGACATGTTATTGACAATTGCACATACATGTACATGTATATGACTTTTTCAATCTAAGTGGCAAGCAGTCTGGAGCCTTACCACGGCGTCTGATTTGGCTCCAAACGGTAAGCGCTTGAAAAAAGCGACTTCACACAAGCGCGTTTATTGGGAAATAATATCGTCTTTTCGGCTGAGTGCCGTCAAATTTTTTGAATTAACGCAGTACCTAAATTCCCATAAAAGGAACATAGGCAAACAGTGTAGACTCTGATCAGACGCCGCATAATGCGGCGTTTGATCAGAGTCTACACGGTTTGCTGATAGGAACTTTAATATAATACATATACAAAAAAAAGACCAAAAAAAGAGACCAGGTACCTCTTACATAAAAATGGACAAACCCAATAGATACAAATGTATGCAAAGAATAATCCACTAAGCGCAAATGGGTTAATATCAGAGTAGCTTGACGTCTGATCGGGGTCTGAACTTTTAGGATACGGAGCGACGTGTCGTGCTTAGCAGGGATATAGTACTTATAGAGTGTACGAGAATGATGGAAATCTCATTACCTGCGAGGCACTCTCGCCCGTGTGATTACGAGACCATCGTGATTGTTTTCATTGTCACTGTAATTGATATTTGCTAATGCGATTCTAAATATGAAGACCCTTCTGTACTCATACATAAATATGATGGAAGGACGGTGGGGTGAAATGGGAGGGTGTGAGAGAGAGACAGAGAAGGGAGATACAGTCAGACAGACAGGCATAGCTACAGGCAGATAGAGACCGACAGAGAGATATACAGATAGAGAGAAAAATAGACAGAGGGATAGACAGCCAGCCAGCCAGCCAGAGAGATACCGACAGAGAGAGAGAGAGAGAGAAGAGAGAAAGAGAGAGAGAGAGAGAGAGGGGGGAGGAAAATAAAGTTGATACTGTAGAGAAGATGTTATTCTTTCCCGTTTACACTCTAACGAAAAACAAACACAGTGCAATAAATCGTAGAAAATGACAACATGGTGACACTTTTGACTATTAATTTTATTCTAATATGGATGGAAAACTGTTTGGAGCCTGATTAGACGCCGGGTTTACACGGCGTCTGATCTGGCTCAAAACTGTTTGAAATGGAAAAAATAGTTCAGCGTAAATGCGTTTACTGGGAAAAAATAACGTTTCTCCACTGCTTAATTATAAAGGAAAAGTATTAAACAAGTTGTCCAAAAATAAAAACACTGAATCATAATAACTTGTCATGACATTGAACTATACTAACGTGTCATGACATAAGGAAAAATAACAATTTTTATTTGACATTTTACCTTCACCGGAGTCGACGCGACATTTCACGTATTGGGCAAAGTCCTTGTCACTTTTTATATCGCTACACACAACGCTTACATGAAATTAATTAACCACTGTCTTGTTACGTTTTCGCCTACTTAAAAAATTATCGTCTGCTTTTGTTTCTTGGAACTTTAGTTTTCTTTTAAATTGAATTATTATTTATGAAATATTCAAAGAATATCGATCCAAGTCAGGCGCCGAGTTACTCGGCGTATTCTCTAGATCTATACTGTATGCAACTTCAAGTTATTTTGCGTACATAACGTTAAGGGTTAATTAAACGGGAGAGAATAAAAAAAACCTTACCTCTTCGTCAGGTAAAAATCCCCGAAACATATTTAATCTTCTTTACTTAATCCTTTTGGAATCCGTAACATACAATTCTCCTGTTTAGTATCCGAAATATTTTCACAAATGTCATTAAATATTGTCTCAAAGCACAAGACACCGGACCCCTGCATCCAATATCATGTAACGAAAGAAAGATACGCCTTCGAAAAATGCGTCATGAAAAACATATATCTATGCCACGTGACCCTGACACAACAATAGCTATGAATATTAATCAACCTTTAAATAATTTAGCATCTGATGTGGTATAGGCCTTTCCTAAACTGTCTTTTCTACGTATTTATTGGACGAAACAAGTCTTTTCTTTCCCCTCTCTTCCTTATTAATATTCCAGTGTAAAGCTATTAACATTTACGGTATAGATTCACAATAGGCCAAGGATCCATCCTTGGCGGACACCTCTTTACGTCGTAAACAATATCAACACAATAGCGGTATCATACCGTTTTGTACATCATTAAAACCCTCTTACTGTGATATCCTACCAGCGATTATTTGAAGATGGTTTTATAGTTACCTTAGCAACAAAAAATCTGGCTAAGGTCAAGAGGGGATTATGTATATAAGCATGCAACATTGTCCAAAGTACAATTAAACTTCAATCAAGCGACCGAAAACAAAATATAACCGAGTCGATATATTAAAACACAAATAACAGCTTAATTCAGGTTAAAAATAATGCAAAACGCTCCTTTAGGAGCGTTTTGCATTGCTTTTACCCTGCATTAAGCAAATACCTGTTATTAATGATAGGAAGGCATCCTTTCTGAATTCTCGATTTATACAAGTTTTTTGAAAGTTTGTTTGTACGCTGTTGTACGGCAAAGTATCTTGCTATTAAGTGAAATTAATATGAGGAGATAGGTACCTAAAATATCGTTCCCAAGCCTAACTAGTACGTATGTAGATATATGTTACTGTTTTATTGCTGAGTTTATGTAGGATTGTTTTCAAGTTTTGGGACATCAAGCAATAAACCTTGATAACGTGATAGTATCATTTTACTTCAAGACAATCCATGCGTACGATGTAAAAGTTAAAACAGACAACAAAGCATATAGGCTTTATATCTAATTGCTAGTTTACTTGTTAGAAGAAGAAGAGGTATTTGCGATCTTTAAGATATGTAACAGCTTAATATTAGATAAAGGTAAAGTGTATATTAAAGCTCTTAAAAGAGCTATATGTTTAGTTTTGACATACTTTACGAGTACAGTTTCGTAAAGTCTAATAGTGCCGCTCCATTATAATATACTCTTTATAAATACAAGTATCTGATTTGAGACTTTTATACAAGTTTAGTGGACACACTATATAGCCAACGAAACCTTAAATGTAAATTTCTACTTTATGAGAATTCAACAAGTTAAATAGATATGCAATAAAACTTTGATAGACACATTGCTTAGGCCTATATGTAAAACAGGCCATATATAATTGTATTCCGCATCCAAATGATTGCCATGTCATAAATTGTTTTACAAAATCGTCCTCTGCTTTATTTATCAATTTGAAGAAAAAAGAAGATAAATTCGAAAATGTGGACAATGCACATAACTATTATAGTCAGGATAAGACAGTGAAGGGGTCAAGTCGTGAAATTGTATCGTTTTAAAACTTTTTTTTTTCAGAAGTACTCAGCGTCAGTTCCTATGCAAACTCAATTAAGTTAACACTAAACCGTTAAAAGGTCTAAATCAGGCGCCGATCCAAACAGTTTTCAAAACAATTCTCTCGGCAATAAAATGGTTAAATGAAAACAAAGTATCACTTATAACGTGTTGAATTCTCACGGAATTACTTGCAACCTCTTCAAGTAGACACTACTGGAAATCACTACAATAAATCCAGTTTTACTGCGAAAACTTACAAGCTGCCAATAATAAGAATCCGAAACTAAATTATTATGTGACTGTATACATGTATTAGAATTTAATTGAAACTTTAAATGTCCGACATTCACATCTTTGCTAGGCGACAGACAAAGTACACTGGAGAAAAATGAAACGTATCGGAAAACGTTTAGGTTTTTTAATTATTTTTTTTTTTTTAACAATTCAATTAATTCTAGAGACAAACAGTTTGGGGCTGGCCAGACGCCAGCTTAACCGGCGCCTGATCAGACTCTAAACAGTTTGCGATGGACATTATTTATTTAGCATAAACGCTTTTATTTTGGCACGAATAATATCTTCTCCACTGTAATACATGTACATGTGTACATGAGTTTAGATATTCCCAAAGGCTATACAGCTCAAGATGAAAAGTTCATTAAAGGACAAATGAATTACTTAACAGAAACAAAACCACTACGTGCCATGTCAACCTTTATTCTGAACACTGTGATCTTACTTGAATTAACAAACAGTTTGTATCCTGATCAGCGATCCACATTTGAACTGCAGTGGTAGATAATGATTGAAATAAATGAGTTGTATCGAACGGTAAATAAGCAAGAACATTGTTGTTAACTTAATTTCGAAATATGAACGAAAAACAAATATTTAAACATTAATTGCAGGCTACAGGTAAATAATATACTTCAAGTCCTGACTATCACCTTATTGCAGAATGATGTAGCCTATAACATCACATAGAACAGCTAACTTGAAGCATGAAGCTGATTATGTCTAAAAGTTACTACATTTAAATGCAATTGTAAAAATAAGTTCTAATTCATAATTATGTTACAAAATGTATATGTGTAGTATTGTTTATTGTCTTTCCATCACTATTGTACAGTAAAACCTCCCTATTAGGACAATATAAACGAAAGCTAAATGGTTGAATCACAAACAGATGGCAGCTAAAAGCAAGTTGACAGTAAGGAGCTTTCTATTTTACGGCCACCTAGCTTTAAGCAGTCATCTGTATTAAACACTAATACATGTATATACTAAACACATTTAAGTGGTCGTAATAGAAAGGTTTACTATATATATATACATCTATAAACGAAATAGATTGTATTAAAAAGCATTTAGGGAGGGTGCATTGTAATATCCAGGCATAAGAGGGTTACATTTATTCAAGTGTTTTGGAATGTTTTTGCAGACGAAAATGCGATGCAGACGAGAATCAAGTATGCGAGAATTGATACATGTATCTCTAGCTGGTCTTTAATAAAGCACATTCAGGAATATAGACTACAATGTGGTTTTAATATACAGTTGAACATCGATAAACTCGTTTACGTCGATCTTAACCGTATTTCAAAGTTAAAACGCGGATCAGCCACGTTTTAACTTTGAAATAAGAGTATGTTCGACTGAACAGTGTCCAAGCTATCGAATTCTAACTGAAAAACAGCAGACACATTCGAGTTAAAAAAGTTCGAATTACCGGGTTTCGGCTGTATTGCTGAATGACTGAATACCTGCGTTGACATATAAATATGATGGATGAATGCATAATGTAATACGTAAATTATCTATGATATAAAGATAAGAATTGATATAATGAAGCTAATTTAATGAGGAACATCTTTGGTGCATCAAGCAGAGGAAACATAAAATAAGCACAGTAACGCCCAACTCCGCCCCTTTACCACATCTTGGTGTTAAACACTTTCACTGCTAAATGCGACCACAGTCAAACTGAACAAACAGTTTGGATCCTGATTAGACGCCGCGTAACGCGGTGTCTGATCAGAAGCCATACTGTTTGCGACTAATTTCGATATGTTTTCAGTTATTTTGCATTCCGTCTACAGTTGAATCAATTATTAAATTATCGCTCGTTCCAACATTTTATAACATTGCATTTGCGTTTAGTTTTCTTTAACTCTTTACCCATTTCTGAGCTTGTTTCTTTCTTGAAGACAGGTGAGCACCTAAGGCAGGTTGAGAGTAAAGTAGAATTCGCCTTAAGACCATATTCTAGGATATTGAAAACATTTTTATGGTAAATGTTTATGACTGTATAAATTTGAACTATTTTTTTCAGTGGATGAATGAAGTGATTGCTCTAAAAGGCATTTAATGGGACAATGGAATAAAACCTGAAAGAATAACCTACATTATATTCCCCACTGGAAGGGCCCTTCTATCGCTGCCTACAGTGTGAAACATTTTACTCATTTTAATTTAAGCTACGAAGCAGCACAAATGATTCTTAAAATAATGATAAGATCATTTCAAGAACTCTTTAATAAACATTTCACGTGACCAAACCGGTCTCCTTTCATCTCAGAATTGCGCAATTTAACCGTTTGTCATTAACAAAGTAGTCGGCGATTCCTATCTACTAAATTAGTTAAATTACACATTACAGTTGCACTGTTACTCATTAGGTCGCGTTAGACTATGTCGCGTGTCAAATTGGTTTAGAACAAAACTGAGAAAGTACAGTGGAGAATCTGTTATTCTTTCCCGTTTAAACGCAAACGAAACGCAAAACACTTACTAAAAAGCAGAAAATGACAATTTTTTGGCAATTCTTACTTTTCCTTTTGATCTGAGTGGCAAACAGTTTGGGGCCTGATCAGACGCCGGGTTACCCGGCGTCTGATCTGGCTCCAAACGGTTTGCATGATAAATAATAGATTTAGCGTAAACGCGTTTATTGGGAAAGAATAACGGTTTTCTCCACTGTAACTATTTAGGATTGGCGAGTTCATTTGGTCTGCAATAATGTTGGTCATCTGCGATAAATTATTTATTACAGAGTTGATGTTCATTCTACATGTATTTCAAACAATGTCACCAGGTTGCCAGACAGTTTGGATCCAGATGAGACAATGAGTTACTGTATAAATTCGCCGATAGTGAGCAAAATGTCAACATAATTTTGATGAACTTACGACATCTCTACAACGACCTCTAAGTTGTGTTAATTATTAGGTACTTGCTTTTGAATAAAACTTGTCCTCTGTGTTCACGTAGCTGTAATATAAATATATAGAATGTATTCTCTTGTTTATATGATTGTACATACTGGGAAAATGAAAATAAAACTTGGAAACTTGGAAGTGTTTACAACACGTGACTGTAGGAGCTTTCTGTTTTACTGTCACCTTGCTTTAAGCTGTCACATGCCTTTTATACAATCATTTATCCTTTGTTTTATTGGCCGTAATGGGAGGTTTTACTGTATTCTCATGTGGTTCAAAGAGTTGACAGATTTTTAGTGTATTTAAAATAGAAACATATAATTTCTCGACCAAATTCTATGTTGTGACCAGTCATTTGAATAGTCTCGAAGATCGGTTTAGGGAGTCACAATGGGGGACAACTTTGGAAATGTTTAGTTTATCCACTCAGATTTATCCGAAACCCTATGTTGGAAAGCATAACAACGCTTGAACATACCACACTTGTGCGAGCATCAAAGCTTATTTTCGATCACTAAAATCTCCAAATAATTTAAGAGTCTTATAACATGGAAATAGTGATAAAGCGATCTCGATGGTTGTTATCCGCTAGCTATGGGTAAATCATTTAGTAGAACAAGTGTTGGCGGAAGTGGAATTCAATTTGAGTGCTAGCTTTGGGCAAAGTGTGCGAGTTTTTGTTTTATAAATATTTGAGTTTTGCGTTACCCTTTTTTCGCTGGTTTTCACGTATAAACCCGAAAGTAGAACTTGCTATATACCGACACCATGTTTGAGATTCATTTCAATATTTCTTAAGTCTATGTACCTAAATTTTGAATTTGCGAAATAAAAGCAGACATCAGTCTTTTTAAAGCAGATAACGTCATTGAAGTATACATGGGTTTATTAGAGAATATCAAGAGAAACTGTATTCTAACATGACACGTGAATTCGTCTCTATAAACAAAGAACAGGTCTATCGTGGTATACCTGAGACGGTATACCACGCTCTTCCCTACCCCGCTCCTCCCGCGGTTATATGACATGACGTGACCACGTGCGTTCATACGTTATGTTTTTTAAATTTCTTTCGTTATTCATATAGCCCGTAAAGACCATATACTTCTAACCAGTAACGTTACAGTAATTTTCTCATTCTTCTGTCTTGTTTGCTGTAATGTTTGTTCTATGCCAGATTATGGATCGGTAATTGTAAATTTGCTTATTGGTGTTAGATTCTTGTAATGCCGCGGAAAAAGTTATTCGGTCGAAAAACTTCTTCCGCTGTGGAAATAAGTATGGAACATTTGATTTCCTTCCTACTGAATTTCCTTAAATCTGGTCATGTTAGAATCGAAATAATCTATGTTCTACCGTAGTGAAACTGTATTTTACAACGGTCGGTCGTTGTGGTGCGCAGGAATTGACCACTCAGGCCTTCGGCCTTCGTGGTCAATTCCTGCGCACCACAACTCCCAACCGTTGTAAAATACCGTTTCACAACGGTAGAACATAGATTATTTCTTAATTCTAACATGACACGTGAATTCGTCTCTATAAACAAAGAACAGGTCTATCGTGGTATACCTGAGACGTTATACCACGCTCTTCCCTACCCCGCTCCTCCCGCGGTTATATGACATGACGTGACCTCGTGCTTTCATATGTTATGTTTTTTAAATTTCTTTCGTTATTCATATAGCCCGTAAAGACCATATACTTTTAACCAGTAACGTCACAGTAATTTTCTCATTCTTCTGTCTTGTTTGATGTAATGTTTCTATGCCAGATTGTGGATCGGTAAATGTAAATTTGCTTATGGGTGTTAGATTCTTGTAATGCCGCGGAAAAAGTTATTCGGTCGAAAAACTTCATCCGCTGAGGAAATAAGTATGGAACATTTGATTTCCTTTCTAATGAATTTCTTTAAATCTGGTCATGTTAGAATCGAAATAATCTATGTTCTACCGTTGTGAAACTGTATTTTACAACGGTCGGTCGTTGTGGTGCGCAGGAATTGACCACTCAGGCCTTCGGCCTTCGTGGTCAATTCCTGTGCACCACAACTCCCAACCGTTGTAAAATACCGTTTCACAACGGTAGAACATAGATTATTTCTTAAATAACGTACTGTAATAACGTATCTCAGCAAAACAGGTATTGTTTGGTAAAATGTTACTATATAGTGGAGAGGACGTTATTCATTTACAATAAGCACGTTTCGTGATGTTTAAAAATATTATTTCAATTGTAAATAATTTGAAGCTAGATGAGATCCGGCGTCTGATCTGGATTCAAAGTGTTTGCGACCGAGATCAAAATCAATTGTCAAAATGTTTTAATTTTGTACCGTTTATTGCAATGCGTTTAGTTTGTGTTTCAACGGGAAAGAATAACGTCTTCTTCACTGTATGTAGCACCCTCCAATATCATACACTCAATAGTATATTTATACAGTTGAGGAGAATTTATTCTTTCTCGTTTGAACGGAACTAAACTGAAAAGCTATGCACGAGAGTGTACAACACGACAGATACTTTAAATATTGAAGCTGCATCAAAGTCTGAATGTCAAACAGTTCGGGGCCTGATCAGGCCCCGGGGTTACCCGACCTCATGACCAGGTTCCAAACTATTTGCCCTAAACAAAGTTCAAAGTTCAAAGATCAAAGTACTCTTTATTTTCTCAGTTTGCATGAATATACAAATACATGAGAACTTTCTCTCATACACATTCAACAGTTTAGGTCAGGCACATATTTTATAGCAATGTACAACACATCAGTTATAAATTCTTAACTAATTACTCAATTGTATCAGGAACGTTATCTATACACGTTCCTGATTGTAACTAATAATTTCGAAAGGAATAGAACACCATACATTTGTTTTAAAATTATCTTTTGATACTATTTATATTGGGTACACGGGAAATCAAGAGATAATACCGCATAACAGTATTTGCGCAGAAGCGTTTATTGGGAAAGAACAACATCTTATCCACTGTATAAAGTACCGTAAACCTCTCTATTACGTAGGCCTACTATTACATGTACGACCACTAAAACTAAGGTTATTTGATATAGAAGACATGTGACTGATTAAAGCAATGTGATATTAAAACAGAAATCTTTTCTAGGAGCTTTTTGTTTTACTGTTACAATGCTTAAAGCAGTCACCTGTCGTAACCACATTGAACCATCACAATTTAGTGGTGGTAATAGGAAGGTTTTACTGTATAATAAATGCAGTAGAGCACCTCCCACGGTATGTCAGTCATTATTATATTATATTAAACGTATTATGTAATTATCCCATCATCCATGAAATATTAATCTTGCAAGCATAGATGTACGGAATATTTATGGCAGGGTTATATGGTTTAGCTTCATAAGAATACGAGAGAATAATAACAATAAAAATATACTAAGTATGGCTTAGAAAGTCTTACATTTTCGTTTCGGTAGGATTTTCACAAGCATAATTTGTTATAAGTTTTTTTTTTATCGGAATATGGCCTGCATACCCTCTCTTTCGACTACCTAATGTGCATAAAAATTATCTAACGAACAAGAAAAGAGTGTTAGATTAAAGCACTGAGTCGTTATAGCTGTATTTGCACCATGTTGTATGCACAGGGCTCCAGATAAGGGGAGCATTTCAAAAACTAAAATCCTTATTTCTGCATTAAACCCTCTTCGAGACGATTCGAATGGACAGTAACACCATAGGATTTGGTTGGGAAATGAGTGAGAACATGTTGGATTTGTTCAGTTTACTCCCTTTTATCTGGAGCCCTGATGTCCATAAATGCCTAAATGCCTTATTACTATCTATATTGTAATGATACATATATCTCTTGAAGTGGAGGAAATAAACTATTGAATTGAATTGAATTTTATGGAATAGAGTTTAATCAGTCCCAGATTTACTCGGATTTGATCAGGGTTTTTACTATTAAATATTAGCATAAACGTGTTTATCCCCTGTACGACTACTCAAAACAGATAGTTGTCAACAGCTTAAAATAATAAAAAATAGCAACCGATGGTACGTCATTTTGCATCTAAAATATTCGCAATAATCATCAGCTGAGTGGCAGTGAAATCGGGTAGGGTCTTCTCTATGTATCAGTAAACCGTGATAACACTTGTGTAATTTTGCGACAATAAATAATAAACGTATTAGAAACACAAATAAATTAAATATAAATGTTTGATGTTACTTATTAATTTCACAATTATTTACAAATAAAATACTCAGCTTAATACTAATCGACGTACATTCTACTCAAGTTTTACGTTACACCCCTTCAACGTCAATTACAACACTTGTGAACACCGTAAATACGCTATTATTTCTTCATAAACGCGCTTATGCTAAAAACCTTGTGTCCATTGCAAACAGTCCGTAGCCGGCGTCTGATCAGGCTCCAAACTATTTATCATTCAGATCAAATTGAATCGTCTTCATTTTCAAAATTGTCATTTTCTAAATTTGATTACATTGCATTATCGTTAAGGTACTTTGCCGTTTCCACTGTTCGAGCTTTCCAAATGACACCCAGCTTCTGGCGAGGCTCCAAATTGTTTTGACAATATGATTGTTATGTCGGCAAACATATCGAGAACAAGAACTTTTCATTATTATAGCATACAGCAATGTCAAACAAAACTCAACGTCAAAAACAATACACCTAGACGTTATCAAACGAAACTAAACAATGTAAAGCACTTGGTGATACAGGTGAAGGCGACGCTCATCGTCCTTGATTAATCCTTTCACTACCAAAACTTTCGTGAGATTTTTTCCCCTGCACCGTTTCATTGTCGTCTGCTTCAGTTTTGTTGTTTGCAAGATCGTTTCAAAGTACGATTCAATGTACATGTAGTAGGACTTAAAACATATCGACACGAGTGTCAAACAGTTTAGATCCTGGTCAGCCGCCGCGTAAAGCGGCGTCTGACCGGGATCCAAACTGTTTGCAAGCGCGCTTTTAGGCGTCATTGAGAGGGAAAGGGTTGAACGAAACTACAGACAACCACAGTGGGATATCACGAGTTGTCAGAGAGTCAACAAACCTCCCCGTTTTTTTTTAAACCTTAAGGCAGAGTCGGAGGTCAACGTCACAAGGTTCAAAATTTGTGCATGCTTTGAGAGGCATTGTCCATATACACATGCATACCGAATATGAAAACAAAACCTCAAAGGACATATTATCTAAGTATAAGCATATTTGGAAACCTAAACACAGATTTCGAAATCTATCAAGGCCAGTGTCACAAGGATCAATCTTTTGTATGTATGGTAAGGTATTGTCCATATACACATGTATATCGAATATTAAAGCAAAACCTTAAGGGACATAGTAGTTATAAGTATACATGTATATGGAAACCTAAACGCAGATTTAGAAACCGAAACGTAAGCCCTAAGTTGAAGGTAAATGTCACTTGGGTCAAACCTTTCTATGCATGGAAATGTCTAGTCCATATACATGTACACATGCGTGTCCAACCGTGGTCCGACTTTACAACCACATGGGAAGGGTCTTGTCCATATAAACATGCATACCAAATATTAGAGCAATAACTCACCAGACATAGGAGCTATAAGCATTTTTCTCAAAGTCAAATACACATTTCGAAACTTAAACGCATGGGTTGAAGTCAAGACCAAAGCCACACGTGTCCCATATCTTATTTGATCGGAAAGGTGAAAAGGCATAGAACTCGTGAACAATTTCTTGAAACTACTAACGCGGACTGCAAGAGCAACGGTTACGACAACGCCAACGCCGACGCCAGTGACCGGGTGACAATATAAGCTCTCGGACATTCATCAGGCGAACTATAATATATGTAAATACTGACGACTCAGTCGAGTCTGTTTGTTATTTTGCAATATATGTCTATCGTTCAAATCAATTCTAAATAGTTCTTAATGGGCTATACTTATTTGGTATTCGGAATGGTCCATCGGACGGACATGTACATGTAGTCTTTTAAGACAGATGATCACGTAGTGCAGGCAAGCATTTGTATAATACAGCTCCAAAAGCAAACATGTGCATTAGTTTTGCCTTAAGGAAAATCATACCCTACACCTTTTCACGAAAGGTACTCAACTGAAATTAGCATTGTCGATTTGGCAAATAGCCAAAGTGAAATATTCTACGTAATACCACTTCTTCATAAAAAGTACAATAAACGTTTGCAGATTTAAGCCATTCTCATAACTCAACAATCGTTTTTCTCGTAATATCTACACTATGTTTTGGCAGGGAGCCTTTAAGCCATGCTGTCTATCTTTGGCGTATATGTTTGTGAACGCATTGGTGTCTTAAACTTCAAAATGGACGACCCAAGTTCGATTATAATTATCTAGTACAGTCTTTAGAATATATGGGTTCCATCATATATTAAAAAAATAATACACAGGGGTCCCTTATAGCCCCTCCCTCTGATCAGGGTCTACATGTACAATATTTACAAAAGACAACACAAGTGAACCTTTTAAAAAAAATACGCTTATACTTTTCGCCAGGGTTCCGTTCGATTATGCAAGTCAGTCGGTCGTTGAACAGAAGGTACAGTTGAGAAGATCTTATTCTTTCCCCACAAAAATTGCGTGTACGCTGAAACTATTATTTCCAGTTGAAACAGTTTGGAGCCAGATCAGACACCGGGCTACCTGGCGTCTCATTAGGCTACAAACCGATTTCCGCTCATGGTCAGAATTGCAAACAAGTTGCCATTATCTACGATTTATTGCAATGCGTTTGCGTTCCATTTGCGTTTCAATTGGAAATAATATCATATTCTCTACTGTACCAATCTAAACCAACCACAGCCTTTGTCACTCAAATAAGCCACCTGGAACCCGTTTCATAAAACTTCGTACGACAAATGTTGTCGTAGGTTAAAACTTCAAAATACATTTAATTTCTGATTTCTCTATCTAATCCTGTATTGTGACATCTCTTTGGAATTGTCTTTTCAAGACGATTCCACAAAGATGTCACAATACAGGATTAGATGGAGAAATAAATAAAAATTGAGATTTTTATAATCTGACTTACGACAACATTTGTCGTACGAATTTTTATGAAACGGGCCCCTGGACACTATCTAATGCACTACTGCTCCACGTACAATGGATACAACGGATCCATATATATCTTTCACAATTTCAATTTACTTTATTTCTCTCAGTTCATGATTTAATGAAAACATGATCTGTCCAAGTGTTCTATTCACTTTTGTAATCAACATGATATAACATTTATATATGTTGACTTTGTGTGATGTAAGATTTGTTCAGGTTAGTGGAAGACTTTTGTGTCCAGTTTAAAAGCATACAAAAAGGCCAACACAAGGTACATGTAATACATTGTAAAATATGAGTGAGATTCGTTTTAATTTAAATGGCAAACAGTTTTAAGCCTGACCAGAGCCGGTAGACCAGGTGTCTGATATGACACCAAATTGTTTGCAAGATCAGCAAACAGGCGTTTGATGGAAAGAAATACGTATTTTCCACTGTACCATGAATCGAGACAGCGATTTTGTAATGACCTTGCCGTGTAAAAGGTCAAAGTGAAGGTCAATGTGTCACTATCCATCATTAAATGTTGAAAGATAGGTAAATGACATGAAAGAATATAACCTTTCAAAAATAACTCAAACGTTGGACTTACCTATTACATGTACATCAAAACCAAGGCAAAGGAACAGCACATGAAAAAGAAAATGATACAATATGTAGAGATAAAGAAACAAAAACAAACTACTATGAGTTCATGGGCCTGTATTACGAAACGTCGCACGACAATACACGGTTGTAAATCAAAATTTTAAAATTAACACAATTGCTCAATCTAATCCTGTCTTGTGACATCTCTTTGGAATCGTCTTTTCAAGACGATTCCAAAGAGATGTCACAAAACAGGATTATGTAGAGAAATCAGAAATCAAATGCATTTTAACCGCTTTAGTAGTACGAACATTAATGAAACGTGCCCCTGAGGGGCAAACAATTGTAACAAGATATGATTAGAGGGAGCAATAAATAATAGTTGAGAATCTAAATTTGACTTATATGTACGATACTATTCGTCGTACGAAGTTTCGTAAGATGGGCCCCTGAGCTTCAGGTATCGGTATTTTAAGTACTAAATGACGTAACAAATAACTCCATGCATGCCTACATACATACATCTTTTTAAGAACTCTTGTAAGAGGTTTCTTTTTTACTTTTATCATGTTCTAAACAACCAATTAAGATTTTCGCCAAAATTGAATCTTCTTTTTAGTCAATGTGTAGCGCAGTTGTAATGTACTGTTCTGGTTTGTGATACAAGTAGTAATAAGTCAGTTAAACGTGTGGAAGATATTCATTTGTTTCGATTAACCCTTTGCCCCATAGCCTGTATCTAATTTTGAAGACAAGTGTCTACTTAAAGCAGATTGAATGTAAAGCAGAATGCGCCTTCTTTACTTTCAACCTGCTTTAAGCTACCATATGCTAGCGGAAAATAGAAATATTTCTTGTGATACAAAATCATGACTGTTTAAATTGAAACTATTTTCTTCGGAGAATATATTTGGGGCGTAAAAATGCGTATCTTTTGGGGAAAGGGTTAAACGAAAGGAATGGCAATGAAGTAAAATTTAAAAAATATTGGTAATTGAAAATTATGACAAATGTCTAAAACTTACAAGAAAACGGTAAAACCTTGACCAGGCTCCATACATTTTTTCAATACATGTAGGTACATGTAGATCATTTCTTGCATAAACATATCCATGAAAAAAGATCAACATCTTCTCTACCGAAAAGTAAAGGTTTAGCTACAATTTTGACGTAATCTCGAGTGCCTAGCAGGGCCTTGAAAATTTCTCTTTTATTTATTTTGGAGAAAACGTTATTCTTTCCCAATAAACACGTTTACGCTGAAACTATATTTCCTTTGCAAACAGTTTGGAGCCAGATCAGAATCCGGATTACCCTGAGTCTGATCATGTTCCAAACTGTTTGCCACTCGTATAAAAATAAATAGTCAGAGCTGTCCAAATATGGTTATTTTGTACATTTGATTACAATGCGTTTGCGCTTCGTTTGCGTTTAAACGGGAAAGAATAACAGTCTCTCCGCTGTATTTTCGGAACTGGAAGGCGGCAGTTACAGACAATTAACGACTTTAATCAATTTCGAAGCTACGAACAGAGACGGCAGGCGCTTCTAATTGATTTGCAAAGTCAAAAACAGAACATGTTCAAATTCAATCAAGTTTTGTAAAAATAAAAAGTACCGTAGGTTCACACTTATAGTTGGTTATTCTAGTTCCGAGTGTATGCTTGTCTGAACCTAGTGACGAGTATACTCGTCATTAACACACAGTGTTATGCACAGTTGTCCAATGTAATCAGAGTTGATCCAGATTAGAGTGTTCTTAAAAGAGTCCTCAATTTCAATTTTAATTCCCTTTATTACACTCAGTTCATAATATACATGAATACATGAGGAAAACGTAATACATTGTATATACATAGACAAAACATACATATTGACAAACAATTAATTTTGTGTATTATCTCTGATCATGCTCTGTCCTGTTTGTCATTTTGTAAAAAAAATTGTTAAAACGAATATTGATAATGAACAATGAACTTGACTAAATTAGAAACTGGAATTGTCAATCTAGATTGGAATTATTTTCTTCCGCGGAGGATTAAACGGAATGCCCTAAAAGGCGCTTCTATAAGGTAAAGGATTACATGTAATGCATTTGATTGTCAAATACAGGACAAAAGTAGTGCAGTACGATACTAAAGGAATGTTTTGCATTGCCTTTATCTCCCGCATCGAATTTTTCCTGACAATAAGAATGGAAAATAGTTTTTATTTGAATAACTGCTTAACCTGTTACTCCATGATAGCCCGTTTCTAGGTATTGGGCCACCAAATAGACCGGAAGTGCTTCATGGTGTAGTCGAAAGAAGTCCGGCAAAGAAATAGTGCCAAACTTATTTTGCCTCAGAATAGCCTTTTGTCAAGAAAGATTTACTGTTTTGAGCCTTTTATGTAATACATGGATGCTAGAGAATAGATACAAATACTTTCTGTCATGATAGATGGGTTTTTGGAGAAATTATGTGAGCTGAAGTGACATGTCCCAGTTTTCGTCGGTGCCTATTTCAAAATGTAGCAAAACACCAGTCATGTCACTGTATCCAAGAGATTTTTCTTATATGCCACATGACCCCCTGTTTTCTCTGCATTTTTCACTTGTGAAAGGGTGTATTTTTTTACCTCGGAAATGACGCATTTTATATAAGTTATATAGGAGAGTCGTTTTGGTGGACCATGCCCTTCTAGATTCTAGAGTTCAGTATGCTTTAAGCTACCATCTGCTGGATAAGAAAATATTTCTGTTGTTACATGTTTATTGCTGTATTAATTGGAACTATTTTCTTCAGAAGAGGAATAAATTATATGTGCCAAACGGTGCTTCAAATGGGGGAAATGATTAATAAAGGTTTGCCCGTACATTTATAGCAAGAAGCAAAGCCATTACATACCTAGATATTGCATTGAACTCCGCCTTTGTGCTTGTTTGAATATCTTAAAACAGATACATAAGCAGGGCTCCAGATAAGGGGGGGGGATAAACTAGAATCTTTATTTCTCAATTAAACCTTATTGTGTTACTACTTATTTGAATCGTCTCAATAAGACGATTCAAATGAGTAGTAACAGCATAGAATTTGGTGGTAAAATGAGTGAGAAAGTGTTGGATTAGTTCATTTTACTTCCTCTTATCTGGAGCCCTGCATAAGTGTGACCAGAGCAGGCTGCAGTGTTTCCCATACAGCAGATCATTTCACATAAAATGGTTGGCCAACTCTTCACTGTTTGTTATTTTACAATAAACTGCAAAAAGAAACAACCCTAAATAGCCAATAATGGACCAAACTTAATTGAGAACTTAAATGCTTCATTAAAAGTTTTAGGGATGAATGAGTTAATAATAAGCGACGCAATAGAAATAAATTAGACAGGGCTACCATAAATTGCTCATAAAAATCCAAAGATTTCCAAATTTTGAAGCGAGATTGGTAACCCTTTTCGCTGCCAGGCTCTATTACACTAACATAATTATGCAAACAGTTTAAATCCAGATCAGACGTCGCTTTATATCAATGTTTCCTAACCAGACAGCGCAATCAAAACCAATTTTTAAAAGTCAGAGCAGAAATCTGAAGATTTCGGAAACAATCCGCAGGTCCGGAAATATTATGAAAAATCCGAAGATTTCAGAAAAAAATTCGAAGAAATGGCAGCCATGATTGAAAAAGGCAGCGCGGTGAAGGGTATATGTAACATTGACAAACTTATTGAAATATAATAAGTCATATTCAAAATCCAAATACAACTTGCACGATTTAGTCGACATTAACCATGTCCAATAGATTAAACAAACCAATCATGCTCTGCCTGGCTCTCGCATTCATCCAATTATCAGGCATTCCTATTGATTTCCATGGATAAACGTCGGATTCAAACTGGATTGTCCTGCGTGATTAAATCTAATACTAATTGGACAGGACACTGGCAGAATCCGGCGCCCGTGAGCATCACACTATCATGAGAAACGACAATATATTACAGGAAAACAACACCAAACGTTGGTTCCACGGGTGGTATATGAGATATTCGAATTTACCGCGCTACAGGTGAAAGGGTGTTTAGACAAAATTATCAATTCTTAGACATATATAGCTTGTACATGTATGCTTAGAACTACGCCAGTAAAGAAGACGCTTTTCCTTTCATGTAGGAGTAATGGGTTAATGACTCAACCATGAAAGTGAATTTCTAAAGCATGTATCAAGCTAATTCGCTTAATATAATTCCATGTACGTTACTAATATTTAAATCCCACTATTGTTAAATATCCAGACACCATTGCGAATTCATCAGACACGTGGACATGATCGAGGGAAAATCAATTCTATTATAGAGTTAGATAGGGGAGATGAATTGCAAATTGGCAGAACTGGCAAGGCACTTTGTCATGGTAATAAGGAAGGGTCGGTGAACCGAATTCCACAGGTCCCATATGAAGCTGAAATATGCAGTCTGCTTGACCCAACCGTCCCTGGCACTTCAAAGTCACGTTTTTTACTTGTGCGGGTTATTTGTTTTTTGCCAATATATTGCAAAACAGTGCATACCCTGGTCAAGGGGCTCCTCAAGAAGCCCTCTGGCCTGGGTCTATATTGTTTGCTTATGACGCGTCTTCTCTTCGCAAGTACACTATTTGTTTATCAGGGCTCCAGATAAGAGGGGGTAAACTGAACGAATCCAACATTTTCACACTCATTTAAGCACCAAATCCTATGGTGTTACTACATATTAGAATCGTCTCTTCGAGACGATTCTAATGAGTAGTAACTCCATAGGATTTAATTCAGAAAAATAAAAAAAAAAGTTTTTGAAATACTTCCCTTATATGGAGCTCTGTGTTAATGACGAGTATAATCGTCGCTAGGGTTTCATATGTAAAATAAATAATAAATACAAAAAGAAACTACAACTGGTGCATTCTGCTTTACTTTCAACCTGCTTAAAGCTAAAATATATTATAATATAGAAAATATTTTTGATGATACATACTCATGTGTATAATGTATAAAGTGCTTTTTTATGGTGAAATTCAAAATAAAGAAGGTTTGGAAACGGGACCAAGTTTTTTGTCCGGTTTAAAAAGAAATCCGGTATTAAGAGGTTCCGGGCTGGAGAAATTCCACTGTTAACACCCCTAGTTGAGAAGACGTTATTTCCCTTTCAAATTCAATAGAAACGCAATCGCAATGCAATTAAACGTATAGAAAATAACGTTTTTTTGACAATTTTTATTATTCATGTTAATCTGCGTGGCAAACAGTTTAGAGCATGATCAGATGCCGGGTAACCGGCGTCTGATCAGGCTCCAAACTGTTTGCGAAGAAAATTAATAGATTTAGCATAAACGCGCTTATTGGGAAAGAATAACATCTTCTCCTCTGTAGCATGGGTGTTCACTATTTCTGGGAAAACAATTACAACTTATGTAAAAGTCAACAAAACCGATACATGGATATACTATGCCACCAACACCATGTCAAAAGGCACAGTAACCCCTCGTTTATACGCCCAATCACTACCAGAAATGGTTTCAGACCTCTGACTTCTTAACCCATTACACCATAAAAACGCATTTTTACGCCTTTGATTTGTTCCTTCACTGATGAAAATAGTTCCAGTTTATCAAATCATGAATATGCACCAAACAAAACACACGTATTTATATTTCCTAGCAGATAATTGCTTAAAGCAGGCTGGAAGTCAAGCACTACAGATAATCAATAATAGTCAGAATTGTTGAGATACAATAGAATATATCTCAAACTCGCTTTCCTCGAACTATCCGATATTTCTAAACATGAAATTGCCTTATTTCAAGCTCGGTTTAGGAGAACATACCCGTGCTTAGCCGCGTTTTAACCCTGAAAAAACGGGTATGTTCGACTTAATCGAATTCGAGATATCGAAGTTAGACGATATTGTACAATTCTAAGTTTTATTTAGCGATGCGTTTGTGTTTCGTTTGCGTTTAAACGGGAAAGAATAACGTTTTCTATATCGTATAATAACCAGAACACGAGTAGGTATAACTTGGCCCCTGATCTGGACCCAAATTAATTGAAAATGTCAGTCAAGTGACACAGGTTAAACAAGCTTTCCCCAACATTTACCACCTATAGTCCAAACGACAAACTACTGTCTGCTTAAAGTCTATAAATAGTAACACTAATAATTTTTTATTTAATACGCAATCCTGACAATAATTTCGACGTTCTTGTATAGATTCAATTGAAAACAAGATCAAGTGAACAAAAGATGTGTCTTTTGATTTGGATGAAAACTTTTGAAATCAATCAAATTTAGATAATTAGAGCGATATTAATTGAACGGTGACCCGAGAGAAAAGCAAATACGTGATATTTACTCTGTCACAAGTGGGTAAACAGTTGGTCAGTTATTAACTCGTTCACTGTCATGACGCCATGTGCTTAATTAAATAATTGTCGT
Source organism: Gari tellinella (assembly GCA_922989275.2). NCBI lineage: Eukaryota > Metazoa > Mollusca > Bivalvia > Cardiida > Psammobiidae > Gari > Gari tellinella. Next base: position 20,757,158 of record OV277870.1, on the reverse strand, counting down.
CTGCTTTTTTAGTTCCTAAATCATAAATTTAGGTTAATTGACAAAAGTAGTAACTTACATGTACAAGTAACGGGTGTCATAAATTTTCGACTCTGATCAGACGCCGTGCAACATTGATGATATTTACCTTGGGATTGTGTCTAAACCCATTCACTGCCTTACCCCGAGTACACTAGTAATTTGAAACAGTTTGGATCCTGATCAGACGCCGCGTAACGCGGCGTCTGATCAGGATACAAACTGTTTGCACTCATTTCAATATTTCATAAGTCAAAATAATTAAATATTTTAATTTTAGAAATAAAAGCAGACGACAATTGTTTAAAATTGATGACGTCATGGCAGTGAAGGGGTTAATTAGTCTGATTTTATGGTATGTTTGTCAATTTGCAGAATCCATTTATCACAGCGGGTATGTTTTGTATATAAATTGCTTTTCCCTTGTACAACCTTTATATAATTATGAATATCTGGTTGTAGAAGGATTCAATCCGTCTGAATCATCAGATACAATAGAGAAGAGATTATTTTTTCCCGTTTAAATGCAAACGAAACGCAAACGCAATTCAATAAAATATAAAAAATGACATATTATGACAATTTATGAAATGTTTTACGATTTATTTCAATCTGAGTGGCAAACAGTTTGGAGCCAGATCAGACGCCGGGTTACCCGGCGTCTGATCTGGCTCCAAACTGCTTGCAATGGAAACAATATTTTAGTATTTACGCGTCTTTTGGGAAAGGATTTCGTCTTATCCACTGTATATATAGAGCTAATTTGTGCAACGGTAATTGAGTGCAGTTCCTTGCGGTTCCACACAAACATGAACAACTCATTTTTTCTCACCAATTGTCGGATACATCGCCAGATATTTTGATTTTTTTCGCTATAATTTGGTATGTTAATTAAGGCAGAATTCTCATATTCGACGCTTGACGATTTAAACAGATAATTTTCAGAACAAATTTGTCTAATGAATGTTACACCATGGTATAATATATCAATGTTTTTATATATAAAACTGCATCCCACAATAATACCGCTAGTTTGAAATCGAAATCTGCAATTTTTCAAATTTAGCTGTAATAGGCTGTTACGACTGAAGTGTGCTTAAACATTGATGTCAATTTCAAACAGCCTGATCAAACGCCGGGTCACTCGGCTTCCGACCAGGCTACAATCTATTTGCACTACAGTTAAAATGAATCACCAGGTTTTCCAAAACTCACATACACTTTATTGCAAATGCGTTTGTGTTTCATTTTGTAGTCATTGTAGTCCCCTGCAATCGTACTTCATTCTCATTTAATTTAATGAAACCAAACGACGGGGACACGTGTCCAATAAGTGAAAAGTAAATGTGTCCTATGCAAGCCATGTAGATACAGAAACATACGAGGAACCATCTGAGCAGGGTCTGAACAGTTAGTCTCTTTGGCAAAACCTCTCTATTACGACAATTTAAAAAGAAAAATTGTTGAGTGTATAAAAGCAAGGCCACAGCTTAAAGCAAGTTAAAGGTAAAACAGAAAGCTCCTTAAGGAGCTTTTTGTTGTACATTCACCTTGCTTCAACAGTTACCAATCTTAAAGTCCATACAACTAAGACGATTTAGGGGTCGTATTTAGAGAGGTTTTGTAAAAGAAAATGGGGTAGACTTATTTGTAGACTAAAACTGTCAATTTTAACATTAAGTGGTCGATGAGTTATTACATGTCTGACAGTGGGGTGTAAACTGTACTCTGTTAAACCTTTCACTCCTAATGACGCTTAAAAGCGCGTTTGCAAACAGTTTGGATCCTGATCAGACGTCGCGTAACGCGGCGTCTGACCATGATCAAAACTGTTTGACACTCGTATCTATATGCTTTAAGTCATACTTCATTGATACTAACTTTGTAACGATCTTGAAAACAACAAAATTGAAGCAGACGACAATGAAACGGTGAAGGGGTGAAAAACTCTCGGAAAATTTGGCAGAGGAAGGGTTAAACCTAATACATGGGGTTACGGTTATAAAGGGCACAACTTGCAGACAGTGCCGAAACTAATGACATTGCATGTCGATGTCGTTATTTTAAAAAGAGATGCCGAGTATAAGTGCATAGGCTGTAACACAATATATAATTAAAATGCACAACTTTTCGCGAAATACAGACACCACTGACAGGACATATAAATGTTGCCGACACCGAGTTAGTTAAGATAGATATTTATGAGCCCGGAAAGACACTTTCCAATCCATTCCTTGAACTTAAGCTTAAAAACTCTCAATCTTATGTCTAGACCACATGTTTAATATTTCAAAAGAAGGTTGGAAAATTATTTATCAAGACATTTTTGCCGAAAGCGAAACAACCTCGGCAATTTCCGTCGCTTTACGGAAATGAACGGAAAATCCCGAAAATTACCGATCATACGAAATACCGTACGGAATGCAGATATATTTTACATATCGCCGGAGTAACTGCCAATTGGCATATCAAAAGATCAACTATTGCCAAAATCTTTGATAAGTAAGCACACTCAATGACAAGTAGATATCCACGGATTATAATACTTGGGAAATTCTCACAGTCTGTTCTAAGAGTACTGCTGCAAACTAAAGTGGAGATGACATTAATTATTTCCAGTCATAGCGAAACGAAACGCATTGCAATAAAATAAAGAAAATGTAGTTAAATTTTTAAAAAAAAATCTGATAAATATATTTTTTTCTGAGTTGCAAATAATTTGGAGCCTGATCAGACGTCGGGTTACCCGACGTCTGATCTAGCTCCAAATTGTTAGCAATGGAAATAATTGTTTTTGAACACAAACGCGAATTTTGAGAAAAAATAACATCTTCAAGACTGTACGTTAAACAGGTCACTTAGCAAACGTACCATCAGATTTGTTTTACAGTTGCTTCAAGTTATTCACATGTGATAGTCCCACAATTTTTGTAATACTGAGCCTATATATTTGTGTTCTCTTGAAGAAGAAAACATGCAATTCCCCCTTAATTGAAAGCTTCAAGGGCGCTAAAATACACGTAATCATGTCCATTAAATCTTTCACTGCCAACTGCGGCAAAAGGCGATTTTGCAGACAGTTTGATCCTGATCAGACGATTACAGTTTACAATTAAATATACACCTTTTATGACTAAGTATTTCTTTTTGCAACTTGCCAAAACATTATACAATCTATCACAACTATCAATAACATAGTGGGTTTTGTATTATTTATAATATAAGCTGATTGCTTCTGCACTGTTTGTATATTACCAATTTTTATGGACGCAATGTTCAAATGAGTTAACCAATTACTTGGTACATGTACATGTTTTAAATGTTTTGTTTCCTTTTCCAATAATTGCCATTTTACTTGACACAATTTCGACTGCAGTTACAATCGTTATTGCTTTCAGTCGTTAATTAAGAACACACTAACTAGTATGTAAAAGTCTACTTAACCACTGCAACGCCATGGTGACGTCATTACCCATCTGAAATTATCATCTGATCACAAAGTTATGGTCTGTTTTTATTTCTAAAGATTAGAATATTAGACGGTATGACTTAACCACCAAATCCTATGGATTTACTACTCATTAGAATCATCTCTTCGAGACGATTCTAATGAGTATAGACTCCATATGGTTCAATTCAGAAAGATTTTAGTTTTTGAAAAACTACCTTTATCTGGTGCTCTGAACCCTTTATTCAAAATCATGTTTCTAGTATTGGAGATAGGCGACCACTTAAAGCAGATTGAATATTACTTTCAGCCTACTTTTAATAATCTGCCCGAAATAGAAACTATTTAACCCTTATTATGCTGAATTGCCATCTTTGAAATTATAAGCCAAGTTGCACTTAGCCTAACGATTAATACATATTTGTGGTTATATCAAATGGAACTTTTTTCTTCAGTTCAGGAATCATGTGTTAAATTTTCTATCTATGGCGTAAAGGGGTACAAGGCATTTATATACGTGTTCACCAGTTTGCACAATGATACATTTTAAGATGTCGCGTGGTGCGTCACTGTTTTACGCCGTTTCTGTCAGTATTTCAGAGATTGGCAGAGAAATGGTTAAAGCATGAGTCAAAGCACTTTAAAACGCCTAAACTTTGCACAGTTTGACTAATTCCCTCGAAATGCCGTTTTATAACTTTCCATTTTATGGTTAACTTCTTACGGTGGAAGCAGTTTCCTTGGCTTAGTGGCAAACCCATCACTTTACCCTTTTCAGCTTTACAACGTTTTATAACTTTCCGTTACAGTCGAATTTCGATATCTCGAACTCTGTTAAGTCGAACATACTCGTATTTCAAATCTAAAACGCGGCTAAGCCGCGTTTTAACTTTGAAACACGAGTATGTTCACCTAAACCGAGCTTGAAATAAGGCAATTCATGTTTCGAAATATCGGAAAGTTCGAGTTAAGCGAGTTCGACATATCGAAGTTCGACTGTATATGGTTAACTTCTTACAGAAGATGAAACTGCCTTGGCTTTTTCCCCTTTACCCTTTTCAGCCTTTTAAAAATCGTCGTGTGCTTAATTTTCACATCTTAAAGTTTGGCCATTTTGGATTAAGAAATATTGCACTGAGTGACAAACGATTTGGATCCAAACTGTTTGAAAACAATATTGTACTCGTGAGTAAGGCAGTGAATGGGTTAAAGCAGGTTGAAAGTAAAGCAAATACACTCGAGATGCTCCCTTCCAACAACGACCTTCTGAACAACACATGAATGCGCCATTACATGTACACATGTATATCAGTTTCGTTTTTTTCAACATCTTTCCACAGTAAGAAAATTCCCCAAAACACACATCTGGCCATGCAATGTTGATATGATAATACAATTTGAAAAACTAGATAAGCAGTATCGACTTCTTTCGTAGAGTGTGCTCTGATAATAACAGCTTTAACAGTACAGAATAACTAGAATAAGGTCTGTACTTTGATATACTAAGATCGATAGATAGGTAGATATTGAGATTGATAGAGACACTGGTAAAGAGGGATGATAAGAGAGAGAGAGAGAGAAAGAGAGATAGAAAGAGTCTAAGAGAGACACATGAAGAGAAATAGCGAGAGATATATAGTGACATAGAGATATACAGATAGACAGACAGAGAAATAAATAGAGGAGAAAGAGAGAGAGGGCGAGAGGGTGAGAGAGATTAATAAAGAGACAGACAAATCTTCAGATACTAGTAATGTATACAAAGTCAGAGAAAACCGAGACAGACAGAAAGACAGACATATAGAGGGAGAGAGAGGGAAAGAGGGAAAGAGAGAAAGGGAGAAAGAGACATGGGATAGAAGAGGAGAGATATGGAGACAGAGAAACAAACATATACAGATAGACAGACAAACAAACAGACACACAGATAAATATAGACATACAGGCACACAGATAGGCAAATATACATACATGTACATTATATTAAGCATTTACATACATGTACATGGACGTGTATTGAATGCTACAAATGGGTTATGTACATGTAATGTAGGGTCGCGAAATTCAAGCTTGACTGTACGAATGTTTGATGCCAGTAACAACCACGACTATCACAGGAATGTATCATTAATAATCACAAATATGATACATAGGATATGTCACATGCTGTCAAATGAGATATGCCGATCTTAAATGAGCTTAGAAAACTGCAATTACCGTCGCGAAAAAAATCGTTATCCTTTTCCATGTAAACGAAATAAAACCCAAGTGAAATGCATGAAGACGTAAATTAACACGTTTTTGCAAATTATACATTTGTTTTCATCTAAGAATCAAGCAGAACTGTCTAGTCTACACATCAACTACAGCGTGAAAAAGGAGGACATTTTGGCATACTCCCCTTTTTGTTTAAATTGGGAAAGCGAGTAATGGTGAAACAGTGTGTAATAAAAGAAGGTAAACGCCATTATGTCAAACGGTAGACACGTGTAATATGAGAAAATGTGCTATTATTGTATAAAAGGAAAACTATAATTGTATATAAGAAAATGTGATATAAAAATATGTTCTGATTTTATCGAACGGCAACTTGTGGAATATAAGAATATATTATTCTATGATTGAATCAAACGAGTAAACCGTGTAATATAAGAAAACACGATAGGCCTGTATCAATTTAAAGTTCAAACAGTTGCGCAATATACAGGGGAAAAAGGTATTATTCATTCACAATGAGCACGTTTATGCTAGAATAATTATGGCAATTCCAAACTGTTTGTCACTCAAACATAAGTCGTACTACATTAAATTTTGATAAACATACACTTTTCAACATTTTATGGCTTGCGTTTCGTTTGGGTTTAAACGGGAAAGAGTAACGTCTTCTTCAGTGTATATGCACTGTACTATATATACACTTGATACTATCGAATGAGTTCACGCTTTGGATTGAAGCCTGCGAGCTCATCTTTTGTGCCACATCTGTAGCCGTATCGATTTTGATAGAAGATACGGAATTTCATTAGAATTGAAGAGGTTACCGAGCACAAAGCTGGTAATACAAATCAATTGTTTGCGCAGGGGAGGTGTTAATCTGATGAACAATCAATGTATATACATGTATAGTATTCAGATCCGAAAAGGGTTCCATATAATACCGTTAGAAGAATAGTGTTAATGGACATTGGTAAACATTGCAGACCCTGACCCAAATGCGGCGTCTCGTTAGGGTCTACAATGTTTGCTAATATAGTCATGTTCAGCAATAAACGATGCATCGAGAACAGTCTAACAGTTTAATTTAATCACGTAAGCCAAAACACAATTTTTATATTAATACAAATGTATGGACAGTGTTTGTACTTAATATAAAATAACTGTTTTCACATTTTATACACAGTCAGTGTTTTCACATTTCATATACAGACCTTTGTTGTTTTTACATACATGTATCACACATATTAAGAGTTATCACATTACAGATACAATTATTGTTTCCACATTGGATGTACAATATTTTTGTTCACATTTCTGATACTGTAAAACTTTCACATTTCATATTGAGTAACATATTATTCATGCTTTATTCACAGTAAAGGTTTCCACATCTGATATACAATAAACGTTTTCACATTTCATTTATCAACATTTACTACGGGTACATGTATGTTTAGTGCAAATAGTTTGGAGCAAGATTAGACGTCGGATCGTCTGTTCACCAGGAGTCGTAGTCCGACTAAAACTTTCTGCCATTCATGTCAAGCATTTTAAACTTTGTCATTTACACCATTTTACTGCATTACGTTGCGTTTGCGTTTAGATTCGTTAAAGCAGGAAATACTTCTCCACTGTAACCTAAACTAACGTTGACAAAAGCCAGGCTCGTGTAACCAAATCATGATAGGGATTCAATCATGTAACAGAATGGTTTTCGACTGCTTGAAAGTTTCGCTATGCTGAAAAACCGAAATAAACAAATACCTTTGAATAGTTGTATAGGTTCATCTTGATCAGGCACCAAGTCACTCGGCGTCAGTACTAGAGCATAATTGTTCAACATTTAGAACCTTAGCGACGACTTAACTCGTCTTATACAAACACTGTTCATGTAAGGCGTACACTTGTCATATAAAACAGTGTACATCAAGACCAGAAGGCTCCTTAAGGAATCCTCTTGGTAAGATCTGCACTGTTTGCGATTTTGTAACATACCATAGAAAACAACCATACATAGTCATAGTTAGACTAGACTTAGTTGGCAACTGGAATTGTCCATTAATAATTTCAGGGGCGGATGCGTTAAAGAGAAGTTTCGAATCATAGTTAAACTCTCTAGGCGTTAGAGCTACAGGTTTTTGTCATTTTGTTTCACGATCGATTTGTAATCAGCGTAGAGAAACAATTATCAGGGACATTATAAAATTATAAAATAATCAGATACAAGGCTTTCATTCAACGGATGATAGTAGGCTAATTGTGAGGAAATCTTACGATACGATTCAAATTGATACTGTCAGGTTAGTTTGGATGAAAGATGGAAATGTTTGGACGAAAATGCAGACAAAACTTGTGTACGAAGTGACAATCGAAATGAATTTACATTTAAACCTCTCTTACGGCCACTAAATTACGTAAATGCATGTGGCTGCTTAAAGCAAGAAGAAAGTTAAACAGAAAGTACCCTCAGCTGCCACCTGTTTTTCATATCATCAATTAGCATTGCTTTTAGTTCTTTAGTAATCGTAATAGAGGGGTTTTAAAGTATGTTCAACATCGCAAACAAGTTGCGAATCAACTGGGACTCGAACACGGGGTCTTTGGCTTATAGCATGTAAGGATGTATTTATCATGGAGAAAAGGACAAGTTTTCTCCCAATTCAAACAATTTATTCTAAACTGAGTAGTAAATGGTTTGGACCTAGATCAGACGCCGGGTTACCCAGCGTCTGATCTGGCTCCAAACTGTTAGCAAAGGAAAGTATAGTTTTAACGTTAATATGTTTATTGGAAAAAAAAGAACTTCTTCATGATTATACATCTATCATTTAACGCTCTATTCTAAACGCCGTTGATGATTGAGTCCCTCTTTAAACACGTGAGAGATTCTTTCGTCTTTAATATAACAGCGATTTTTGTTTTTAACAAAAATAATTGAATAATTTCCAAACTGTCAATTTATGTTATATGATCTGGCATAAATGTTCCAGTTCTTAATTACCGTTAAACCCCTACCATAATTTACATTAACATCTGTTATTCACTCTAAACTCTTAAAACTCTTGCTCGCGTCAAGTTACAATGGAGAAAGATGTGATTCTTTCCCAATAAACGCGTTCATGCTAAAACAAATATTTCATTTGCAAACAATTTGGAGCCAGATCAGACGCCGGGTAGCCCGGCGTCTGATCAGGTTCCAAACTGTTTGCTACTAAGAATATTATAAATAGTCACATATTTCAAAAAGCTGCCATTTTCTGCATTTTAGTAAATTGCGTTTGCGTTTCGTTTGCGTTTAAAAGGGGAAAGAATAATGTCGTAGCCACTGTAATGTAATTATTCAACTAAGCCCCCCTACACAACATGGGGCATACTGCAATTTCACAACGTAAACAAATTGAAGATTTTTATAGCCTGCCAAGCAACCAGTCAGGTAAATTGTTGTTTTAACATCAAAACTTGGAACCCGTCTGCAAGAGCGCTCTTGACCTATTAACGCTCCGACAATTTGAAATTCTTCCGCGCCGGAATACAAAACCTTGACGTTTTTTTTGTGTAATTCTGAATAGTATAGCAAATCTTCTAGACGAAAAAAAAGGCATTCAAATAATTGAATTTGCATATCAATTATACAAGAAAATTAGAAATTGCAAAAGAACCGTAGACATTGAAATACGAAACAAGATTAGAGTTACTAGAATGGCCATACGAACAATCACCTACTTGGTAGGATAATATATACGAAGCACATTTAACTCTTTCACCGCTATGTGCGACTAAAGTGTACTTAACAACCAGTTTGACAACTGTTTCGAAACAATAGTACAGAACACAGGTCAGTGCTCCTTCCCTACAGCGGACCTCCCAACAACGACCCCTTCTTATAACAATCCTTGCTGCAGTTCCTCAAACAAGACAATTATGTCTTACGCTTTTACTGCTGCACAATCCTCTAATAAAAAGTGTCGTCTGTTGTTTGTTTTTTTCTCAAAATTACATATAAGTGAACATTTCGATAGAGTAAATAGAATGACGTTTTACGCGGCGTCTGATCTGGATTCAAGCTGATGTCAATGTGAGCCAAGTCTTACTTTTTCCTCCCTATAACGACTCTCCCGAACAATACATCAAATATGTGTCTCCCATTTGGTGTCGTTGTAGAGAGGGAGCACTATATATGTTCAACTTGTTTTGCCATCATAATTATGGCCAGAACGATTGCAAAAATGTTTAAGCCAATACAATTATGTAGTGTTACAGTGGAGAATCTGTTATTCTTTCCCAATAAACGCGTTTACGCTAAAACTATTATTTGCAGTGCAAACAGTTTGGAGCCAGATCAGACGCCGGGTAACCCGGCGTCTGATCAGGCTCCAAACTGTTTGCCACCAAGATAAACAAGAATTATCAGAATTGTCCAAAAGTTGTTCTTTTCTACGTTTTAGTGCTTTGCGTTTGCGTACGTTTGCGTTTAAACGGGAAAGAATAACAGATTCTCCACTGTATGTTATTAAAGCACGTGGTAGTATGGCGCTGAAAGGATTACTGTAGACGACACAATATGACAGCTTTCTGTTTCCCTTAATAATTTTTGCAACGAACTGTATTAACACAAAACAAACTAAATTCAACAAGCATTGGCCGCAAAAGAAAAGCTTGAGTTCTTTGGGAAGGAATAACGTTTTCTCCATAATACAATGCTCTTTATCGGCATCATTCTATAAATACAGTAGAACCTGTTTATTATGCCCACTAAATAGAAGGCTAATTGTCCGTGTAAAGGACATGTGACAGCTTAAAGCAATGTGAAAGTGAAACAGAAAGCTCCTATAGGAGCTTTCTGTTTCACTTTCACATTGCTTTAAGCAGTCACCTGTCTTAAACGGCTATTATTTGACACATCTAAGTGGTCGTAATCGAGAGGTTCTACTGTATTCAGGTTCCGAGTAACCTGACCATAAACGCAATTTTCAATTAAAAAGACATAAAACTTGAACTGGTTTTGCGACGATCTTTGAACTAGAACTACAAGACACTGTATACCGGTAATGTTCAATTCAATTTCAAATAGTGCTGCTATTTTAGGTATATATATTACTCATACATACCGCTATTTCAAAACACAGGTCCCCACAAAACGAGAGCGTTTCGTTTCTTCTTTATCTTGCGCAAAGCTTCAGCAGTAATTAAGATAGTGTGATTGACAAACAGTTTCTACTTTTGGGTACTGTTCAGATTGTACGATAACAGATATTCACTTCTCTCCTATAAACTTACCTACTTAACCCCCGAGTTCTTAGTTACACAGGTTATCATGAAATCTTGAAGAAAAAAGATTACAAGACCATTTTTCATGATCTAGGCGTGTCCATCTTAAAGAGATAATGGATTATCCATAAATTGTAAACCAGGGCTGCCATAAGTTGGCATGAAAAATCCTAAGATTTCCAAATTTGCATTTTTCAAGTGCGATTTTATGAATCGTACCTTTACCACATAGCCTGTTTCTAGTTTTGTTGACATGTGACTAATTAAAGCAGGTTGGAAATAAGGCAGAATGCGCCTAAAGGCGAATTCTGCTTTACTTTCAGCCTTCTTTAAGCTACCATGTACCAGAAAAAATCTAAAGATTTACGAAAATCCGGAGAAATGGCAGCCCTTTGTATACCCAGTACCTGCCAACGCACGACACAGCTAGTATTTATCAAACCGTTTGGAATAAGATCACATGCCAAGACCAAGTGTTCTCGGTGTCTGGTCAGAATCCAAACTGTTTAAACGGGTATTTAGGTTCGTCTTTATTAAAGATATTCAAATTCAACTCTAAACAATCAAGGGCGACAACTTTTGCCAGACTATGTTTTTGCAGGTCAATGGTTAAACTTGACAAATATCCAGTTTCTACATAGTTATAGAATTGAATGGCCGTTCCATTTTCTAAGCACCATTAAATTTGTGTTAGCATCATCAACTTTGGGGCGTTGTTTTCGAACGAAACATTTTCAATTAATAAAACATTGATGCTGTTCTCTGTTTCATCATTCCGTGCATATGCAAATTTATCGTGAGGTTTTTACCCCCTCTAACGCAACACTGAAGTCTGCTTCAATATTATTGTCTGCAAGATTGTTTCAAAGTCAGATTTAAAGCAGTATGACTGACAGAGTTTCGAATCGAGTATCAAACAGTTACGATTCTAATCAGACGTCCAGTTACGCGGCGTCTGATCATGATCAAAACTGTTTGCAACTGCACCGTTTGCCGTCATTTCCAGTGCAAGGGTTATTATCTTTCAGCTATATTTTAAATGTAATTATAATCCCGTCACTGCCTACCCCAAATACAATGAATATTTGCAAACAGTTTGGATCCTGATCAGACGCCGCGTAACGCGGCGTCTGATCCGGATCCAATTTGTTTGCACATACAAGACAGGTCGTGAATTATAGATCAAGGGCTAAGATCAAGATGTAAAAGGAACAGGTTCAAACGGTCTGAAGCTTTAAAAGTCATCACCTTGGTATCAAAATTGAACCTTTTAACACCACCAGGCATTAAGGAATAAGGGAGGGACATAGACTAATGGTTACCAGATGCGAAAGGATTCGACCCCTGTCGACCTTGTATTCGGCACGAATGCCTGTTAATTTAATGTATCAATTTGATCGACATGTTAAAATACCTGTTAATACGAAAGGTGAGCATGACATTGAAAACAAAACCAGTAGGCACATTTTCTTACATATGTCTATTTATACCCATTACCCTTTAGATACACCTTTAATCTCATCTTCTAAACCGAAGAAAATACTTTCGTTTGATACAAACGTTTTATCAAACGTTCTATAAAACCAGGTCTCCAGATAAGAGGGAGTAGACTGAACAAATCCAACATTTTCTCACTCATTTCAGCACCAAATCATATGGTGTTACTTCTCATTAGAATTGTCTCGAAGAGACGATTCTAATGAGTAGTGACACCATAGTCTTTCATTCAGAAATAAAGATTTTAATTTTTGAAATACTCCCCTTACCCGGCGTCAGATCTGGCTCAAAACTGTTTGCAAATGAAATATAAATGTTTTAGCATAAACGCGTTTATTGGACAAGAATAACGTCTTCTCTTCCGTTGGAAGCAACTGCCGATTGATGTAGGTGTGAGGTTAAGGATGAGGTCTGTTAAGGCTGGCAAATGTTCCGGAGTAAATTGTATAGCAAATTACACTAGGGCAGACTAAAACAATTCCCTAGAAGATTGGTAAAAACTGCCATCTGCTTGAGAAATATCGTCTAAAGTAAAAAGCGTTTTTCACGACCAATAAAATGAAGCTAGACGAGTATATTATAGACAGATAGCATGTTTAAAGCAAGGTGAGAGTAAAACAGAAAGCTCATAAAGGATTCACCATGCTTTAATCAGCTATCTGACTTAAACAATAAATATTATAATTAACACAAATTAGTGGTGGTAAAATAGGTGTTCTCTTTTTGATGGGAAAGTCGGTACATTTGAATCGGTTTACATTCAAGATTTTCTGTAAATCGACGTTTTAAATCATTTGTGTATGTAAAAGAAAAAAAGAAAAAAGGAAAAATTACATTTCGGTTATGTAACAACTTTTTTATATTGTCCATAGCGACTATATTGGTATTAAAGTGTAAAACTTTGGGGCTGAAAACACCGTCTGAAACTTTTGAATTCTATTCGTACTGAAGCATGTTTTATGTCTACTTAAATAGGACATTGACAAACAGTGTAGAACCTGATAAGACGGCGCACTTCACTGTGTCTCATCATAGTACGCAAACTCTGCTGCACGGGCACAAAGAGTATGTAGTTCACCCTTGTTATAGTGAAATATTTCACATTTCATAAACACATACCGCAATAATCATATTCTATATCATAGCAGACGGCAGCTTTAAGCAGGGTGAAATTAAAGCATACTGCTTTACTTACAACCTGCTTTAAGTACATGTAGTCATCTGTTTTCAAAATTAGAAACAGGTTATGGGGTATAGGTTAAATGGATTAAGACTGGTTATATTTTAGCAGGAAGAAGTTAGGCAACAGGTATACTAAATTGCTTAACACTGTAACATGACATACACTTAGTCAAGAAAAAGTCGTCTGCTACAGATTTATCTCCTGGAGAGTTAACTATTTCAGGTACAGTAAAACCTCGCTATTTCGACTACTAAAACGAAGGCTAATTGATTATATAATAGACACGTGACAGCATAAAGCAAGGTGACAGTGAAACAGAAAGCTTTCTGTTTCACTGTCATCTTGCTTTAAGCGGTCACCTATCGTAAATACCCTAATAATTGACATACTTTATTGGGCGTAATAGAGAGGGGTTTAACTGCATTTCCTAACAGTGCAATTTATCAGTACTACTGTCAATTTTTTTATCCTGATCAGACGACGAGTTAAACGGCTGATCATCGATACATTTGAATCGGTTCACATTCAAGATTTTCTGTAAATCGATGTTTTAAATCATTGGTGTATGTAAAAGAAAATAACAAAAAAGAAATTACATTTCGGTTTTGTAACAATTTTTTTATGTTGTCCATAGCGACTATATTGGTAAGTGTAAAACTTTGGGGCTGAAAAAACCGTCTGAAACTTTTGAATTCTATTCGTACTGAATCATGTTTTATGTCTACTTAAATAGGACATTGACAAACAGTGTAGAACCTGATAAGACGGCGCACTTCACTGTGTCTCATCATGGTACGCAAACTCTGCTGCACGGGCACAAAGTGTATTTAGTTCACCCTTGTTATAGTGAAATATTTCACATTATATAAACACATACCGCAATAATCATATTCTATATCCTAGCAGACGGTAGCTTTAAGCAGGGTGAAATTAAAGAATTCTGGTTTACTTACAACCTGCTTTAAGTAGTCATCTGTTTTCAAAATTAGAAACAGGTTATGGGGTATAGGTTAAATGGATTAAGACTGGTTATATTTTAGCAGGAAGAAGTTATGCAACAGGTATACTAGTAACATGACATACACCTAGTCAAGAAACTGTCGTCTGCTACAGATTTATCGCCTGGATAGTTAATTATTTCAGGTACAGTAAAACCTCGCTATTACGACCACTAAAACGAAGACTAATTGATTACATATATGTATATAATAGACATGTGACAGCTTAAAGCAAGGTGGTAGTGTACAGAAAGCTCCTAAAGGAGCGTTCTGTTTCACTTTTACATTGTTTTAAGAGGTCACCTATCGTAAATACCCTAATAAAAATAATTAATATACTTTATTGGTCGTAATAGAGAGGTTTTACTGTATTTTCTAACAGTAAAGTGTCAATTTTTTCTTATCAGACGCCGAGTTACACGGCGTCTGTTCATGATCAAAGCTGTTTTGAAAATACGAAAACCTAGTTGCAATGTACACGTTACAAAGGTTAAACTGCCATGTATATAAATAAGTGTTATCGTCCAAATCAAATATTTGGGTTAATCGAAGTATAATTTGGATTCGATCTTGTTTGGAAACCCAAATACTTGTTGATCTTAGTGCGAAAAGGTTGCAGACAGATTATACAGATTAGCAGACGACAATTTCGGATTTTTTATGCAGCAGACGATGTTTGGTATATTGGAAGATACGGAGAGAAGATGGGATACAGTGGAGAAGACGTTATTCTTTCCCGTTTAACCCTTTCACTGCCAAATGTTACGTGAGGTTTTTATTTTACCCCTTAACCGTTTCATTGTCGTCTGCTTCATTTTGTTGTCTGCAATGTCGTTTCAAAGTTGAAAAATAAGACAGTATGATTGAAGAAATTTCATAACGAGTCTCAAACAGTTTGGATCCTGATCAGACCCCGCGTTACGCGGCGTCTGATCAGGATCCCAACTGTTTGCAAACACGCCTTTAAGCGTCAATGATTGTGAAAAGGTTAAACGCAAACAAAACGCAAACGCAGTGTAATCAAATGTAGGGACATTAATGTTTAGATATCTTCCGATTTATTTCATTCTGAGTGGCAAACCGTTTGGAGCGTGATCAGACGCCGGGTAACCCGGCGTCTGGTCAGGCTTCAAACTGTTTGCAAAGGAAATAATCGATTCAGCATAAACGCGTTTATTTGTAAAGAATAACTTCTCGGAGACTCAAATGTAGGTACGGAAAGCTGATAGGCGAAGGGGAAGGGAAACACGCTGTATCAGTAAATCATCTCCTCTGAGTGATGGAAATGGGTAAAATTGCACAGTAACACAAATGAAAGTAAGCGATGATGAGTGGATGTAAGAAAGAATAAGTAATTATTTAGGTATGGCGGAAAATGAACTTTCTGTCCTATTTTTCTTCATTGCCTCTCCTTTGTTTCTTGAAAAAAAACTACAGTAGAATCGTCATGACCGAGAATATTGTTCTGTTAACCCATTACCCAATAGTCAGTTTCTAGTTTTAAGTAAAGATGACCACTTAAAGCAGCTTGAAAGTAAAGCAGAATGCGCCTTTAGGCGCATTCTGCTTCACTTTCAGCCTGCTTTAAGCTACTATTTGCTAGAATATAGAATATTTTTCTTATGATACATACTCATGGCTTTATAAATTTTCTTCAGCGGAGGAATAAACTAAATGCGCTAAAGGCGCTTGTATCAGGGAAATGTTTGAACCCTTCCCTGTACAAGGTACCCAAAGGCATGTTTGCAGACGGGTTTGAATATGATCAGACGTCGCCACTCTATTCAAAATTTTGTTAGTCGTACTGCCTTAAATATTACGTTGAAACGATATTGCAGACAACAATATTGAAGTAGAAGCCACTATGGCGTTAAAGTGTAAAAATCTCAATGTAGATAGCATTATGACGGGCGACAGGCTGAACTCAGACGAAAAATATAGACATTGAAAGGGACGAAAAAGCCGCAAGAAACAAATAAACAACTCAAATCTCTGCTTCTTAATTGAGTTTTAAACTCAAGGCCAATAATATCGATGAGCAAAAATATTACATAAAACTGAAATATGATATAACAATTACACAACCATATCAAATTTCTGTTATGGTTATGTTAAAAATAGGACAGAAATTTGTTTTCAATCTCTTTAAAACGTCTTTCAAAAACGTGTTCCCTTAATTGGCCCGTTCTCTACCACCACGTATATACATTGCACATAATTATAAAGATTATCATCTGCATATCACAAAACGTTGACAAAATATACGCAAAACAACTGTCAAATAGTTTGTGGGGTTCTTATCAGACCAGAATTTCGTTGTGTCTGAAATGGATAAAACGTATTTGTGAACGTCACAACGAAGTAAGGCTGGTGCCTGTTACAGTGGGGAAAACGTTATTCTTTGTCAATAAACGCGTTTACGCTAAAACTATATTTTTAGTGCAAAAAAGTTTGGAGCCAGATCAGACGCCGGGTAACCCGGCGTCTGATCAGGCTCCAAACTGTTTTCCCCTCAAGTTAATATCAATTGTCAGAATTGTCAAAAAGTTGTTATTTTATACACTTTAATGTTATGCGTTAACGTTTCGTTTGCGTTTAAAGGGTAAAGAATAACGTTTTCTCCACTGTAACATGTAAATATCTTTAATGAGATACGTCACATCCGACGGCTGACCTCTAGAAGGAACCGTCATAAATATAAAACAAACAAACCTAACTTATACAACCATTATAAAAAAGAATTGTTATAGTCACAAAATACAAAGTTCAGCTTCATACAGGTAAAAAGTAATACCAAAAGCTCTTTTAGGAGCTTTCTGTATTACTTCAGTCCTGCATGAAGCAACCATATATAGTCACGTCATTTAATTCGGAAGAACAATCGGAACATGTTCAACTGTAATTGTATGAGTGATCGAGTGCAGACGAGCAATTATATGACGGTGTCCAATTACCAATTAGATTTCGTGCACTCGTGAATAATTGCTCGAGACACAGACCAAATATGCAACCAACCCTTCCCCTGCAATGCGTGGCTTGATTGGCAATTGAGAACCGTTTAAATCCTGATCAAACAACGAGTAAATCGGCGTCTAATCAGGATCTGAACTGGTGGACTCTCGCGATTAAGGTTCTTAAATAATTTAGTTCTTAGAAATTACAGAGACATATCAGGTGGCAATCTTAGATGATATCTGACAGAATTAGACTCAGATGAATGAAGGAGGGTTTCTTGACCTTTACAACCAATTTCAATTAAGATCTAAATAATACATCATCTGGATCTTGTACCAATCTGTTTGATGTTTGCAGACTAAATAATGATTTTAGAGAGGGGGAATCTGGGGCCCGTTTCATAAAATTTCGTACGACAACAACGATCGTAAGTCAACATTTAAAATACATATAAGTTCTTATTTCTCTATCAAATCTTGTCTTGTGACATCTTTTTGGAATCGTATTGAAAAGACGATTCCAAAAAGATGTCACAAGACAGGATTAGATGGGGGAAATAAATAATAATTCAGACTTTTATGATCTGACTTACGACAACATTTTTCGTACGAAGTTTTATGAAACGGGCCCCTGGTCTTCGTAAGAAAACAACCACAGAATATCAAGAGTCGTTTGATTTTTCAATGAATCATTCCTTTTGGCATTTTGGAAATTTGACCCACATACCGAATACATGCACATGAATGACCTCTTGTGAAAGGGAAATAACTCGGTCATGACGCTTGTCTACATACAAAAGCTTAGTCTCATAAATGGATCCATGTGACGTCATGCTTATTTTGTGACAGGTGCCGTACTTTAAGCGACGAGAACAATGTTCGCTAACTGTACACACTTGCACAAAAGTTGACTAAAAAAACCTTATAATCGTTTCACCACCTTATGCGACTCAAGTCAACTTTGCGAACAGTGCGTGTATCCAGATCAAATGCAACGTAACACGATGTTTGGTCAATATTGAAATGGTTTGGCAAATGTATCAAAATTTCTTCTGTCACAAAATCAAAGATTTATATTTTGAAAACAACTGCAGACGACTTATTTGAACAGACGATAGTTTGAGATGGGGTGACACATATTATGTATGTATCAAAACTATATAAGTCTAAACGTCAAAGATTTGAATTAAGCATAAAATGGCAGACGATATATTTTAACCCTTTGAACCCTAGTCCCGCATATTGGCGTCATTTGCAAACAGTGAACATTTGAATAGTACACTTGCCCTATGCAAACAGTAAATACCCAGATCAGAGGGCTCCTAGGAGCCCTCTGATCAGGGTCTTCACTGTTTGTCATAATGCCAAACATTGACAAAAACAACCCTTAAAAGTCAGAAATGGACTAGACTTAAATTGAAACTAGAATTGTCAATTTAAATTTTCAGGGAGGAAAGGGTTTAACACATGAAATAAGAAGGAACGCTAACTATTAGGGAGTAAATAGTGTTTCAAATTACCACACTAAGCCTTGGCAATTAACGATTTTAAGTAAGTTTAGATTTCGTCAAATTTGATTTAAACACTGATTATGCAGGCAAACCAATTACACAAGACTGTAAATTACCATGTGCACACAACACAAACCACAACATGTACCGGTAAAACAGTGAGGAGGGCACCATTCTATAACGTTAACTCTTTCCTCCCTGAAACTTCAAATGGACAACCCCAGTTTCCATTTTAGTCTAGGTCATTTCTGACTTTTAAGGTTATTTTTGTAAATGTTTTACATTATGACAAACAGTGAAGACCCAGATCAGAGGGCTCCTCACGGAGCCCTCTGATCTGGGTATTCACTGTTTGCATAGGACAAGTGTATTTTCCACATGTATACTGTTTGAAAAGGACGCCTATATGCGGGACTAGGGCTCAAAGGGTTAAACCTATTGCCTCATAGCCTGTTTCTAGTTTTGAAGGACCATGGGCCCATTTCATATAAGTTCGTACGACAAAAAACGGTCGTAAGTCAGGACGTAAAAATCATTTTATTTCTGATTTCTCTATCTAATCGTGTCTTGTGACATCCCTTTGGAATCGTCTTTTCAATACATGGAGAAACAAATAATAATTGAGACTTTTATAATCTCACTTACAACAACTGTTGTCGTACGAAGTTTTATGAAACGGGCACCAGGTGCACACTTAAAGCAGGTTACAAATGAAGCAGAATGCGCCTTTAGGCGCATTCTGCTTCACTTTCAGCCTGCTTTAAGCTCCCATCTGCTAGGATACGGCAACGATGTCTTACGATACAGTCATGGCATAGTCATGGCAGTATAAAGTTAAACTATTGGTGGATGAATAAATTAAAGTTGAAAAAGGGCATACTTTTGGAGAATGGGTTAAACGAAGTATAAGTACAATGCCATAAAATGTAGATAAGGACGAGTTCTTGAACATATTGTCGATTCCTTGAAATCTGAGTGGCAAACAATTTGGAACCTGGTCACTGGTAAGACAGCATACATGTATTACTCCATGTCTAGTCAGACTCAAAATTATTTGCACAAAGAACCTAACTGATTTTGGCACATCGCGTTAGTAGTTAAATCATACAGATTTCCTTTAAAACCATAATTCAATATTCGACGAGTACAGTTTCTCTCTGTTGAATCGATGATCAAGACAGAACAGAGATCAAAACATGACAAATTTTAAAGTAAGCTGAAAGCAACAGTCTATTTTACCCTTGCTGTGCTCAAAATTTGAAACTGTCGTACATTTATCGATGTATACCTCCCTTTTAATAATAAGCTTCCTTGTAAGTTCATTCTCAGAATGACTAATGACTTAGAGGAATCAATCATGGAAACCTTTCATTCAGTGGAGAAGACGTTATTCTTTGTCGTTTAAACGCAAACGAATTGTAATAAAATGTAGAAATTTTGATTTTTTTTTAAATATCACAAGTTTACGATATATTACATTACGAGCGGCAAACAAGTTTGGAGCCTGGGCAGACACCGGGTATCCCGGCGTCTGATCTGGCTCCAAACTGTTTGCAATTGACATAACAATTTCAAATATAACTTGACACAATTATTTAGTTGGAAAGAATAACAGTTTCTCTACAGTAGCACAAACTAACAGTTTACTCCCCATAGAAAACTACGGTGCGGGTGGTGTTTAGGAAATAAAGTTATGCGGGCGGTTTTTAACAACACAAGTGCATGCTTTTGTCATTTGGCCTAATTGGCTCTCTTCGTAAATTAGTATCATTGGAAAAACAATACTAAACAAGGAATTTAGCTATACAGTAAGGGATACGTTAATATTTTCTCTTTAACCCATTCACCACTGATCCTTCCAATGGACAAATCCAGATTCCAGATAAGTCTAATCCATGTACATGTATGACTATATAGGGTTGTTTTCAGCAATAACTTAGAAAGCAATAGTCCACATTGGTATAGTTAGCTTATAATTTTTGCCCGTTTATTCAAGGCGTCTCATGTTAGACAACATTTTTTCCTATAATATGTTCACTTTTAAGGAGAAGAACCTGATAAGCATTAATTTTATGCTTCCGTTCTAATCCTAATTATGCTGTCAAATATGTAAATATTCATGCAATGTATTTCCTGAATAAAATATGTTTAAACTAATATGGAGCTATTTTGTGATGCAGCCTATACCAAAACAATGACAAACAGTTCAGACTCTGATCATAGGGCTCATTTTCACAGGACATGTGTACTATTCACAGGTAAACTGTTTGTAAATGATGAGTATACTTCTCGCTAGGGTTCAATTGAATGGTTGAGTTTTTCAAGACGTTTCCATTCATTGCAATGCATTTGCGTTTAATTTCGCTTAAAAGAATTAGATTGTCTCCACTCAGTCATTCATCTAATATTGCAATGTCAAACAGGGTACTTGATAAGATTGGGTAAATTGATTTGTTTATCGTATTCGTTTCCTTTATCTTTTCCCTAAACCCTCTTCAAGACGATTCTAATAACCCTCGACGATTCTAATGAGTACATGTATAGTGGAGAAACCGTTATTAGTTTTCCAGAATTGCATTTATTCTAAAACTGCAACCTGTGTATCACCATTGCAAACAGTTTGGAGCCAGATAAAACGCTGGGTAAACCGTAGGCTAATTAGGCTCCAACTGTTTGCCATTCAGCGTAAAATAACACGTTAATAATTTTCAAGAACTTGTAATTTTTTGCATTTAATTGCATTACGTTTCGTTTGCATTTTGAAACAGAAAATAGCAACGTCTTATTCTTCTCCACTGTAGTCACAATACAGTGTTTATACACTGTTACAGTGGCGAAAGCGTTATTCTGCCCGTTTCAACGCAAACGAAATGTAAACGCAGTGCAGTAAAATGTAGAAAATGCCATTTTTTTTTAAATTCTGACTATTCATGTAAATGCTACCCGGCGTCTGATCTGACTCCAAACTGTTTGCAATAGAAATAGTTTTAGCGTATATAGAAGCTTTAATTGGGAAATAATAACGTTTTCTCCACTGAAGTGGGGGAGGAGGGTTCATATGCCAGCTGGGATATTCACTATCTTGTGAATAACATTAAAATATAGTGAATAATCAACCCTTTATGCTGACTTTATCCGCGTGCACTAGATTTTACAAACTGTTTGGATCCAGATCGGACGTTGAGTAAACCGGCATGTGACTGGACTTCAACTTGTTTGACGCGCATATTAATTTTTAAGAAACAAATAACTGAAATATTTTTGAGAAATAAAAAGCAGACGACAATATGTTTTGCAGATGACATCCCTGGCAGGGAATGGGCTAATGGAAAACACACACAACAGGGATGAGACACGAAGACGAGAAACTGATTGTGTGTGATATCTAAAACCCTTTTAACCCTTCATCAGTAACTACTATCAAATCATTCACAGTTGTCGTCTGCAATTGCTCTTAACCCATTTGCAAACAGTGTAGAATCTGATGAGATGCCGCGCTAATAGCTGATCAAAGTTACAAATACGTAGGACCATGATACAATCCTAAACAAAACTACTGACAAAGAAACACACAAATAACCTATTTCAAGCTGTCAATGCCTTATGCTAGACAAAAACTGTGTTTTGTCTTTTGAAGTAACCTGTTCACCCCCCCCCCTCTCTCTCTCTCTCTCTCTCTCTCTCTCTCTCTCTCTCCCTCTCTCTCTCTCTCTCTCTCTCTCTCTCTCTCTCTCTCTCTCTCTGTGCTGTGTTTCTCTCTCACCGCTGTCTGTCTGTCATTTTGTGCAGGTTTCTCTCTCCTTGGTTATCGACACCTCTCTTCTTCTTCTTCGTCTACCTCCTCTCTGTCACTGTCTGTCTGTCTGTCTGTCTCTGTCTCTCTCTTTCAAAAGATAATGTACAAACAGCATACATATCTAAAACAACGATCACTTACATGAAGAACAACCAATAATCAAACATACAACACCGTTTTAGTGAGTGCAACTAAACTCTTACCTCAATAATAGGAAACGAAATCAATCGTCGATTCTCTCTTAAGTATATTTCATATACCAAGTAGTGGTTTTCCCAGTTTCAGATATCCAACACCGAATTCTATTTAAATCCAAGCATCACACGTATAACTAACAAGCCTCGTAGAAAAGAAGGTTAACTAATTAAGTTTGTTCAGCGACTTTAATTTGCTTCAATCTTCATTTAAAGCATGTTGTCCTTCGATCTTAATAACCCTGTTAACAACTTGTTTTGAGTTAAAACATCTGCCTCTCCCTCATTCTCTAAATCTTCATTTTTCTACCGTGTTAGAATCTATCATACTTGGAAACCTAGTACGGGTCGCCGACACACACACACATATAAATCCTTGACTCCCTTTAGTTTAGCTCAGTGGTTGTGCATTTAAATAACACGCATTTCCGTTCTAATGCACCGCTGTTTCCCCTCCCATTTGTTATCGTATTCAACAGATATTAACTCTTGCCAGAGAGTTTACGATAATTTTCCACACACAAAAATGCTGTTTAGACTCAGCGAGTATAGGCAATAGAAGAAGAAGTGTATATTCTTCGCCAATATCCGCTTTCTAAACGAATTCACTCAACAAGGCAACGAAACGCGAGTCTTTCCGATAATCGCAAGCCCCGCTTAAATGCCTATACATGCTCTCAAAAATTACGCTGAAGATTGAAATCTGAGTCTGAAATATTCATATATTGAAATATTAGCTTACTCCTTATCAGTGTCAGTTTGACTTGGATAGTTTTTGTAAACAGTTTTGATGCTGATCAGACGCCGAGTAACTCGGCGTCTGATCAGCATCCAAACTGTTTGGCAGCCACACTAGGTTTGCACGTTTATAAGGTTTAAACTAAAACGGCTGTCAAGACTTTCAAGTTAAGACAAAACTGAAATACAAGAAGGGAATTGGTACAATTTACTACAAAAAATTGTTTGAAATATAATTCTAGAATACATTACGGGAATCCAGTATTAACATCCCTTTGCAAACGGTGTAGACCCTGAACAGATGATTACTAAATAACCTTCACGAACGAGGTATATACGTACTGTTCGTATAATTTGGGGACAAACCTCTCTCTCGAATCAATGAAACCCGGTCATGAATGAGGACAATTATTAATCTATTTAACAGTTTAGCATTTTAAGGGTTTAACTAAAAGCTAAAATTAAAGTACTTGTAGTTAAGTCCTAAATGGTAGTAGTAGCAGCTGAAATGCTTCTGTTTGAACCAGTATATTATCCCAATTGGCTTCTCCCTTAGCCCCCTGTCCAACAAACAAGAACATGTCAAGTGTACAGTAAAACCACGCTGAAGAGACGACTCAAA
Source organism: Gari tellinella (assembly GCA_922989275.2). Classification (NCBI taxonomy): domain Eukaryota; kingdom Metazoa; phylum Mollusca; class Bivalvia; order Cardiida; family Psammobiidae; genus Gari; species Gari tellinella. The sequence goes on along the minus strand of OV277870.1, from coordinate 20,732,714 downwards.
TGAATGTTTCTGTTCGATTAACCCATATGTGCCCACGATCCCATATATGGGACAGAGGCAAACAGTGTAGACTCTGATCAGACGCCGCATTATGCGGCGTCTGATCAGAGTATACACTGTTTGCTCATAGGAATTTCAATATAAAACAAAATGAAAATTAAATTTTTGACCAGGCATCCCTTTGATAAAAATGGACTTATCCAACATATAAAACATGGAAGAATCCACTTGGCGTAAATGGGTTAAAGACAAATGGCGGCTTAAAAGCAGTATGGAAGTAAAACAGAAAGCTCCTGCAGGTGCTTACCGTTTGACTTTCGCTCTGCTTTCAGTAGCAACAGGCCGTATACATCGAAGAAAGGTGACGTATTGAGTGAGAGTGAAGTGTGTGGTTTTAATTTTCTGTACTTTTAAACGACATGTGATACTGTTAGGCACTAAATAGATATCCAGGCACTAATGATTCATATGGTAATTTCAATGACAATTTATACAATGCTTACATAATGAAATATTAGATGGTTGACCTATTACTCCATAAATACGTCCTTTACGCCTTTAATTTATTCCTCCTCTATAGAAAATAGCTCCAATTTAAACAGTCATGAATATGCACGATTAGAAGTATTTTCTACATCCTAGGAACTGGAAGCTTAAAGCAGGATGAAAGTTAAGCAGAATCCCTCTTTAAAACAACACCCAATGGGAAAAATGTATTGTGTGTTGTTCGGAGGGAATTGTTTTATGGAGTGAATATTACTACCCTTAGAGTACATTTGCAAACAGTTAGAACCCAGATTAGACGCCATGTTACACGGTATCTGGTCTTAGTTCAAACTTTTTGTCAATTGTCTGGATGTTTCTTCTGTCAAAATGTGAAACGACAATTTAAGCCGACGACATTGCAGCTGTGAAAGCGTAAGACACAAATTAGTTGTTTGGGGAACAGCAGCAAACGTTGTTGTAGGGAGGGAATCGTATTTCGGAGGACCGTCGTAGAGAGGGAGCACTATACATGTGTATATGCACTGTACACGTAGTGTGTGATGGAGACAAAGCAGACACTGTTGGAAATCTTAAGTTTACTCACTCTTCACTACAGTCGAATTTCGATATCTATAACTCACGGAAGTCGAACTTACCCGTATTCCAAAGTTAAAACGTGGCTTAGAAACGTGTAAACTTCAAAGTACAGATTATGCTTGACTTAAGCAAGCTCGAATCGTAGAAATCAGCTGTTCAAGATGAAAGGCGAAATACACAATTTACTGAGAAGAAGACGTTTATTTCTTCCCGTTTCAACGCAAACGCAACGCAAACACAATTCAGAAATATGTCGAAATACACAACATTTTAAAGTTTCTTACGATTTAGTTTAACCTGAGCGGCAAACCGTTTGGAGCCTGAACAGACGCCGGGTTACCCGGCGTCTGATCTGGCCCCAAACGGTTTGCAATAGATACAACCATTTTTACCATAAACCCGTTTATTGGGAAAAAATTACGTCTTCTCAGCTGTAGAATCGCCGTGATTAATAGGAATGGATCGGACATGATGAATGTATACGCAAGCAAAAATCAACATTCACTTGAGGAGTTTGAGCTGCTGCAATTGATGGGATCAATAGCGAATTTTACGCCACTCTAACTGTATTAATTATACATCTGTTTTCCCCTTGATTTATCGAGATATCTTGTACAACAGTCAGTATTGTACTTGAAGACCACAAATTGAAAGATGGAAACAAGGTGACTGTTTAATGCAGGATGAAAATAATGCAGAAAGCTCCTATAGGAGCTTTCTGCATTATTCCTATCCTGCATTAAGGAAACATCAGTATTACATCCAGAATATAGTGAGGGTTGTATTTCCATTCCCGTTTAGATGAAATGAAACTCAATGCAATAAAATGTATACAAACTGGCAGTTCTGGTGGGTAAAAGTATGAGAAATAATCTGAGTGGCAAACAGTTGGGAGCTTGATCAGACGCCAGCTTATACATCCAAGTCAACATACAAGAACTGTCATCAGCTTATAATTTTGTCTACTGAAACTATTAATCGGGAAGGTCTTCTTCAAATGCACAGAAATAGAATCACAGGAACACATAATTTGGATCCTTATCAGTTCAAATGGGTCGTGATCTGGAATTAAACTCTTAGTAAGTGTCCTAAATAGTTTACAGTTTTGACGTGACAAAGTGAAATAGCAAAGTGTAAGTGACAAAAAGGAATAAGCACCCATGCGCAGACCCAGCAATATTTCTCAGAGATATTCCAACCGAGACGATATAACATACAGTGGCAAAGTCGGTATTCTTTCCAAACGTTTATGGTAAATTTCTGCAAACAGTTTGGAGCCTGATCAGACGCCGGTTTGTCATTCAGACTGAATGCAATGTTTCCATCAGGTTTCTCTCTTTTTTAAGGATTTTCTGGGGCGAGTGTTCCGGACCCGCGATCCCCTCTTCTGGATCCGCACAGGAGCACTGGTACTTGAACTTATTTTGAAACAAACATACTCCTTCAAATGTAGATAACCGTTACGCTTGTTCAAAACAGTGCATTTACTTTTTTCAAGATGACAAGTTTGATAAAAAAGTAAAAACACGATTAAGTGACACTCGAAATTAAGCCCAAAATATGGAAACGTGTAACCTTTGACAAAAAATTCCCAACGACGAACACATGTCTTTTTCAACTTTCATTGTACAGTGGAGAATACGTTATTATTTTACCCAATAAACGCGTGTATGCTAAATCTATTATAACCATTACAACGATTTGGAGCTAGGGTCAAAACGGTTTGCCAATCAGATAACTTCAAATTCACAAAATAAAACCCCTAAAACACTAACAACGTGATTTCTACACTTTAACGTATTCTTAACTGTATTCTCGTGTGAGCACAAACCTCTACACTTGAAACATCGTTGATTTTTAAAACGTTAGCTATTTATCTTGTGTGCATCAAGCAAATAATATATTATATTTCTTAGTTGCTATATAATTGACTGATAAATAAAAACGTTCATCCATCTATAATGTCTTGATGGTAAAAATGAAGCAGGCTGATGACTATTTTGTAGCGGACGATGGATGATTTAGCACGACACCAAAACCTACATACATGTAACCCTTTGTACCCAAGTAACGCATTTATGTTTCATACCTAAACAGGGTACCTGAGAAAAGTACACTTGTCCTAGACAGGGTCTTCACTGTTCGTCATATTGAAATACATTGACAAAAACACCCCTGAATAGTCAGCATTGACAAAACTACATTGGGAACTGGAATGGTCCATTTGAAGTTTCAGGGAGGAAAAGGATTGCCACAGGAACGATAACTTGCCAGGTTTATCCCTTTAACTCTCAATGACGCCTTAAAGCGTGGTTACAAACAATTTGGGTCCTGATCAATCGCCGCGTAACGCGGCGGTTGATCAGGACCCAAACTGTTTGTCACTCTTACATGTATCGACATTAATTAAGTGTTTCAACCTTAAATCTAACTTTGAAACGTGTCTTGCAGACAACAACACTGAAGCAGGGGACAATAATGCGGTGAACGGGTAAAACTCTCCCAAAAATATTGATCATGAAAAGTTTAACGGTTATATGGCCTGGGAGTCTAACACCTTTTTTCATATGCTAATCAGGGAAATATTGGCAATAAGAATGATGACTATTGAGAATTATTACGATTTTATTAATAATAATGTAATTAGAGGGACCAGGTTAAAAACACAAAAAGGTTTAAATAAAATATGATTTATCGCTAACAATGGTCAATTTAACTTAGCCAAAATTCATTTAAAAGCTGTTTTTGCTTCAAAATTTTCCGCACTCAGTATAACCCTGTTGAAACTAAAAACATGCGTGTATATAATTCCTGTGTTATATTGAAGGTTAATTTCACTGTATTGTACAATGCATTCTTTGAACTGACACCCATTCGGGAGTCAACGACGCCTTTGCATTTGTCTACATTGGTGTCTTATTTACTTTGTCTGTACATTACCCCCGTATCCCAGGGGTATCAGCGGTAGGGTAGAGTAGGTAATAGTTGGGTAGGATAGGTAGAGGTAGGTAGAGGTAGTGTAGGTAGTAGTAAGGTAGATGTTGAGTAGGTGGTAGTGGGGTAGGGTAGGTATTATCAAGGTAAAGGTAGAGTAGGTAGTGGTAGAGTAGGTAGCAGGGGTGGTAGAGGTAGAGTAGGTGGTAGTGATAGAGTAGGTAGTGGTAGAGTAGGTAGTAGAGGAAGTGGTAGAGTAGGTGGTAGTGATAGAGTAGGTAGTGGTAGAGTAGGTAGTAGAGGAAGTGGTAGAGTAGGTGGTAGTGATAGAGTAGGTAGTGATAGAGATATTGGTAGAGTAGGTAGTGGTAGTAGAGGTAGTGATAGAGTAGGTAGTGGTAGAGTAGGTAGTAGAGGAAGTGGTAGAGTAGGTGGTAGTGATAGAGTAGGTAGTGATAGAGATAGTGGTAGAGTAGGTATTGGTAGTAGAGGTAGTGATAGAGTAGGTAGTGGTAGAGTAGGTAGTAGAGGAAGTGATAGAGTAGGTAGTGGTAGAGTAGGTAGTAGAGGAAGTGGTAGAGTAGGTAGTGGTAGAGTAGGTAGTGGTAGAGTAGGTAGTAGAGGAAGTGGTAGAGTAGGTGGTAGTGATAGAGTAGGTAGTGATATAGTAGGTAGTGTTAGAGTAGGTAGTAGAGGTAGTGATAGAGTAGGTGGTATTGGTAGAGTAGGTAGTAGAGGTAGTGATAGAGTAGGTGGTATTGGTAGAGTAGGTAGTGGTAGAGATAGTGGTAGAGTAGGTAGTGGTAGAGTAGGTAGTAGAGGTAGTGATAGAGTAGGTAGTGATATAGTAGGTAGTGGTAGAGTAGGTAGTAGAGGTAGTGATAGAGTAGGTGGTATTGGTAGAGTAGGTAGTAGAGGTAGTGATAGAGTAGGTGGTATTGGTAGAGTAGGTAGTGATAGAGTATGAAGTGGTAGAGATAGTGGTAGAGTAGGTAGTGGTAGAGTAGGTAGTAGAGGTAGTGATAGAGTAGGTAGTGATATAGTAGGTAGTAGAGGTAGTGATAGAGTAGGTAGTGATATAGTAGGTAGTGGTAGAGTAGGTAGTAGAGGTAGTGATAGAGTAGGTGGTATTGGTAGAGTAGGTAGTAGAGGTAGTGATAGAGTAGGTGGTATTGGTAGAGTAGGTAGTGATAGAGTATGAAGTGGTAGAGATAGTGGTAGAGTAGGTAGTGGTAGAGTAGGTAGTAGAGGTAGTGATAGAGTAGGTAGTGATATAGTAGGTAGTGGTAGAGTAGGTAGTAGAGGTAGTGATAGAGTAGGTGGTATTGGTAGAGTAGGTAGTAGAGGTAGTGATAGAGTAGGTGGTATTGGTAGAGTAGGTAGTGATAGAGTATGAAGTGGTAGAGATAGTGGTAGAGTAGGTAGTGGTAGAGTAGGTAGTAGAGGTAGTGATAGAGTAGGTAGTGGTAGAGGTAGTGGTAGAGTAGGTAGTGGTAGAGGTAGAGGTAGTGATAGAGTAGGTGGTAGTGGTAGAGTAGGTAGTAGAGGTAGTGATATAGTAGGTGGTAGTGGTAGAGTAGGTAGTAGAGGTAGTGATATAGTAGGTGGTAGTGGTAGAGTAGGTAGTGATAGAGTAGGTAGAGGTAGTGGTAGCGTAGGTGGTAGTGGTAGAGTAGGTAGTAGTGGTAGTGGTACAGTAGGTAGCAGAGGTAGTGGTAGAGAAGGTAGTGGTAGAGTATGTGTGGTAGATGTAGTGGTAGTAGAGGTAGTGAGGTAGTGGTACAGTAGATGGTAGAGGTGGTAGAGTAGGTGTGGTAGAGATAGTAGTAGAGGTAGTGTGGTAGGTGGCAGAGGTAGTGGTAGAGTAGGTGGCAGAGGTAGTGGTAGAGTAGGTAGCAGAGGTAGTAGCAGGGTAGAGGTAGTGATTAGGTATAAGAATAAACAATAAGCATTGCTATGACAAACATTGCAGACCCTGATCAGAGGGCTCATTTATACTCTCTGATTTGGGTATACATTGTTTGCAGAGGACACAGATACTCTTCACAGGTACATTGTTTGTAAATACTGAGTCACAATTATTTTCTTATTCGAAAAATGTCTGGAAGCTTTGATAATCTATTGCCACATTTAGACGCTTGTCGTCTTGTACTGGGTCAAAACTATTTTCAAAAGTTAACACAGCGAGCACAAGCTCAAATCGAATCGAAGCACATTCTGTGCCAACCCATTTTCGTGAGATTTTTACGCCCTCAACGTTTCATTATCGTCTGCTTCAATTTTGTTGTCAGCAATATCGTTTCAAAGTTAATAAAATAAGGCAGTATGACTAAAGAAATTTCAAAACGAGAGTCAAACAGTTTGGATCCTGATCAGACGCCGCGTTACGCAAACTGTTTGCAAACGCGCTTTTAAACGTCAATGAGAATGAAAGGGTTAAAAATGACCATCCCTCCATAGCCTGTGTTTAATTTTGAAACAATTATCAAAGCAGTCATGCAGGTAGCAATATTTTATTGAATGATTTGGTGTAAGGTGTGCATCAGAACTGTTTCTAAAAAGCAAATCAAGCCGGGCTTTACAAGATAACTTATGGTATTTAGTAGAAGAAGGATGAAAGGTTTGGTACCCTGACTTCGACCGGCCCTCGTAAGATAACGCCGGGTTAATGACTTGTGGCGTGTTTGGTTAATGGAAAATGCATAACATCCTCTAAAAGCACGTCAACAAAACAACAAGTGGCTGGATGGGTAGGTGTTGAAAGATTGACACAAACTGGGGTATATGTACAGTTAGGGTAGATGCTATTCGTTCCCATTTAAATGCAAAAGAAGAGCAACGCAAAAACCATAAAATATTAAGAACGAATACAATGTACGTTTAGATTCTGGAAATTTATCTATACTGGGTGGCAAACAGTTTGGAGCCTGATCAGACGCCAGGTTACCTGGCGTCTGATCTGGCTCCAAACTGTTTGAAAGAGAAAAGGCGTTAGCATCAAATAAAAATAACGTCTTATCCATAGTAAGTGTTGAAAGATTGGAGCAAACTGGGGGTATATGAACAATGGGAAAGACATTATTGATCTACCGTTTAAACGAAACAAACGCAAACGGAAATCAACAAAATGTAACAAATAATAGCTAACTACAATCAAGAGAGCCCTATATCGCTCACCTGTTAACGCCGTGTGACGGAATCAGGATTACCAAAGAAGCATGATTTATTCAATCTTGATAGACGAGTTATAGAGAATGCTTTGTGCAAACTACCTAAGCACTGGGTATTCCGGTTTCAGACAAGAAGACGTTTGGAGATTTCATTAAACAAAGCAACAACCTCAAGATTTAGTTCCTGCGACCTAGATATTTAATGAACCGCCAATTGCAAAACCATTTTTTAAATATTTTAAAATGTTTTACCACTACAAATATCGAAGTATAACGTGAATATATTTTCTTCATTAGAGGAGTAAATGAAGAATGTAATTGAGGAGCAATTATTTAATCATTTCTCCGTCAATATATTTGGCATGGATTTATGGTAGAAATATCATTACGAGTGTTATTACAGTGGATAATCTGTTATTCTTTCCCGTTTAAACGCAAACGTACGCAAACGCAAAGCACTAAAACGTAGAAAAGAACAATTTTTGGACAATTCTGATAATTCTTGTTTATCTTGGCGGCAAACAGTTTGGAGCCTGATCAGACGCCGGGTTACCCGGCGTCTGATCTGGCTCCAAACTGTTTGCACTGCAAATAATAGTTTTAGCGTAAACGCGTTTATTGGGAAAGAATAACAGATTCTCCACTGTGGGACCATACTATCATTATTTAAGGTAAAATAGTTTTCTTTATGAGCTATATGCGTTGCCTTTCTCTTGCATTAAGTCTTTATTTGCTTAAAAAACTCCCCTTTGACAGTTTTAAAAACAGTGCTAACTCAAGGTCTTTTAGGATGATTCTGACCTATGTCTGTATGTTTTCCCGTGGTGTTTTATTTTCGTTTATGTTATTAACAAATAGACGAGTTCAGGTGTTTGATGTCCATAGCAGGTACATTTATAAAAATTATACAAAGTGGAGGAGATGCTATTCTTTCTCAATAAACGCATTTATGCTTAAACCTTTATTTACATTGCTAACAGTTTGAACCAGGTCAGACGCCGGGTTACCCCTTCCCCGCTCCATTGTCATCTGATTCAATTTTATTGTTTGCAAGATCGCTTCAAAGTTAGATTCCATGTACAGTACTGAACCTTATTAAATTAAATTGATAATCGCAAGCGAATTGCCATCGAATTGCCATCGAATCGGGCGCTTCAAAAAACAAATCCTACGTTTGAATATTTTTACGCGAATTTTCCGAAGCGGTTGTGACAAAAATGGAATCAAAAAAATTAACGAAGACATATTTGCGAACATTTGTGAGATACACCATTCAAGAAAACTTACCCGAGGGTAAAGTTAGTATTTTGAATCGCAAGCGAATCGCCATCGAATTGCAAGCGAATTGCAAGCGAATCGCAAAAATTGTTAATTTAATAAGGTTCAGTACTGTATTATAATCTTAACACATATCGATGCGAGTGTCAAACAGTTTGGATCCTGATCAGACGCCGCGTTATGCGGCGTCTGATCAGGTTCAAAACTGTTTGTAAACAAGCTTTAAATTGTCATTGAGAGTGAAAGGGTGATTGCACGGCACTGGATCGTCTTGGTGTTTTCTTGGAATTGCGATTTTTACCGACACGTTGGATTTTAGGTTATAGATCTACATTATACCTGACATTTTGTAGAATCAAATTATCAGAGCGCGTATGTTTTGTTGATAAATTGTATTTTTCTTGTATAACCTTTGGCAAGCGTCAAAACACGCGCGTATACACTCAAAGAAACAATAGAATAAATCACTAGAAAGGTACAGTCGCACTTGTGTTCAACAACCCAAAAGCAAAACAGTAAAACCTCTCTATAGCGACCACTAAAGAGTGCTAATTATTGGCGTATACGACAGGTGACTTCTTAAAGCAAGATGACCGTAAAACAGAAAGCTCCTATAGGAGCTTTCTGATTTACGGTCACCTTGATTTAAGCTGTCACCTGACTTTTATACGATCAGTTAGCTTGCATTTAAGTATTCGCATGAGGGTCTTTAACCAACTGAATCCTAATGGTGTGTAAACCTGTCCTTTACAAAATGTGTACCTATGAAGAGTGCAATTGTTCAATGCAAAAGATGTAGACCAAGATCAGGGGGCTCTAACAGGAGCCCTCTGATCAGGATCTAAAAACTGTTTGTCATTGTGTAACGTAATGTAAAAACAAGAAATATCTTTAAAAAAGATATTCAGCGGAATGGGTGGTGGAATTCATGCTGTTGATGTGTGTGCAAAATTGTATGAAATTGGAGGTTTTCAAAGAATTGTAATATCTTGGATTGAAAAGCAAAAAATACACATTCAAGGATATAGCATAACTCTGACTAAAAAAACTATAAATGTACAGAAATGTAAAACAATAATATAACCCATATCCTAGCTACTGGTAGGAGATCCTCAGATTAAACTATAGTGTTCTATATATCAAACTTCATTCATGGGGAGTTTCTTGAAACAAACTATAACTAGATAAACTGTGCATGCCCATACACCCCACTCTTGTAAATAAATGATGAAACAACACAATTGTGTTTAACTCACTTGAGGCCATTTATTATATTGCTATCAATGTATGGTAAATTTGTACAAATAGTTAACAATTAAAATTTTTTGGGAGTAAACCATTATTAAACAAAACACCTAGCTACCACTGTCTATCTATAAATAGACAGTCACATCTGCAAGCATATCTTAAAATAGAAACATGATGTCATCAGCTCAGTATTACACACTGCCAGTGCATAAACCTGCCAGGCTGCATGCAGTTTCAGGGCTCCAGATAAGAGGGGTGTAAATTGAACAAATCTAACATTTTCTCACTCATTTCAGCACCAAACCCTATGGTGTTACCACTCATTTTTATCGTCTCGAAGAGACCATTCAAATGAGTTGGACATCATAGGGTTTAATGCACAAATAAAGTTTTTAAGTTTTGAAATAATTCTCTTATCTGGAGCCCTGGCTACTATCCAATCAGACAATTCAGTTTCAACAGGTGCGCTTAATTCTAAATTTCTGATCAAATATGATTGGTTCAAATGTTTGTCTAAATAGAAATTTGTGTCTAAATAGATAAAAGACAGCTCCGCTGAACAGCTTTTAATTATTAAAACAGACTAGACATATTTGAAAACTGGAATTGTCCATTTGACGGTTCAAGGTAGAATAAGCTAAGGCAGGTTGTAAAATTACATGTTAAACAAAAATAACTGTAAAACCGTCCGTTGCGAGTTTCTCTTAACCTGTATTTGTATATATCATCCATTTCACAAAATACGTTTGCCTTAATATATGAAAGAGAAAAACACCCTAACATGTTTGTCTCTTTGCCATGGAAACTGAAAGTATTCGGAATCAATTAACATCTCGTGTTTACAGTTAGACATTCCAATTTGTGTTTTCTTCTTTCAAGGTATCTATAATAAACATTCGTAGAGGCACAAATAGATACTGGAATCTATTTAACATGAATTGTTTAGTTAATAAATGCCGATAGTCTACATCCATCGGCAAACAGTGTAGATCTAGATGAGACGCCGCGTTACGCGGCGTCTTATCTAGATCTACACTGTTTGCAATTGCAATTGTTTACGTAATTTTTAAATCGACAACTGTTATCAGACAAATCATATGATTGACAATAAAACGTACTAACAATAAACCATATTATCGAGCATTATGGAATGTTTATTGATCACATTAACGTATATAATTATTAATAAAGCGTATGTCATCGGCATTCAAGCCAGATCGACTTATTGTGTCTAAATTACGACGATTTGGCTCTGTAAAGAGATTGTAAACATTACAGGTTCGTTCAACCGTCATTACATATCAAGAATTATTAGTAGTGCATTTCGCTATAAGGTGTACAATCAATTAACCCACTACTCCATAAAGAAGCAATTGTACGGTGACAGAGAATAAGTATGCTCTTTTCCATTTCATTTTGATCTGAGTGTCAAACAGTTAAGTACTTGATCAGACCCGGTTAGACCTGACAACAATCCTTTTTAAATAGACATAATACGACATCTTACATAATACATTGTAGCATTAACATGTTTATTAGGACAGAATAACGTTTGTTTCACTGTATACTATACACTCTGTTTTGTGTCTCTCCAGACTCCTTTCCAATAACAGACCGCCAGGACATTCGAGGCAAATGTCTCAATGTATACAGCTCGAGGCTAAACAACAATTAATAATTGAACAAACCTACTTTAATCGACAACTATATCTTTCCTTGTCATTGATTTCTGAGGCAAGGTAAAGCTATCCAAGGCAGCTAGACAATGAGACGTTGTATCTAGAACATCTACCGTAAACGTAAAAAGATTTAAAACAACAAAACTTGCATTAGCTCAGTGCCCTTTCAATAAAATAACTCTCATTTCAATTAACCGCTTCCTCCCTCAATCTTCAAATAGTCAATTCCACTTTCTAATTTTATCGGGTCCACTTTAGACTATTTGGGGTTGTGTTTGTCAGTATTAGCAGCCCTTTAATCTGGATATGCACTATTTGCATACGACAAGAGGACTTTTCATATGCACACTGCTCTTAATTTCAACGACCAAGCCAAACTATAATGCATTGCAAATGTTTTAACATCCAACGATCTAAATCCAAGTATACTGTTACCAAGAACTTTTCATTGATTAAGTAATAAAACTGTAGTAACGGTTTAGTTGGTGCTATATCCTCCCCCAAATCATAAAATAAAAAGTTCTGCCTACCAAAAAACATAAAAAATATAGTTTTGCATTTATTCCAAAAATTTATAGTTCTGCATACCAAAATCATAAAACATATAGTTTTGCATTTATTCCAACTCTTTGATCTATGATAATTGCAGTATAAACCATCAAATTTTCGAAATGAAACGAAAGGCTGTATTTTTCTTCAATAAAGCAAAATTTATGTTTCCCATGCTTGTACAGGTAAACCGGATGTTGCCAAGGCGCCATGTTTTTTTTTATTGTTGATCTGACTCCAACACGCATGTGAACATATGACAGTCTAAATCAGTGGAAACACTGGCCAAGTGAGATTTTTGCTGTCAACATAAAACTCTTACCTTTCTAAGTTTTGGCAACTCTTTCAGACAAGTTCAGCTCCTGCCAGACGAGAAAATACAGTTAAACCTCTCTATAACGATCACTAATTTCTGTAAGTTATTCAGTGTTTACGGCAGGTGACTGTATAACAGTGGAGAACACGTTATAATTTCCCGTTTGAACGCAAACGAAACGCAAAGCATAGATGAAATGGAGAATATAACAACTTTTTGACACTACTAATTTTAATCTTAGTAGCAAACAGTTTGGAGCCTGATCAAACGCCGGGTAACCCGAGGTTTTACTGTATGTTATGCCTTTCCCGTTTAAGCGATGCCAAACGCAAACGCAATTAAATGAAATATAGATAATGACAGCTTCTTGAATTTTCTAACTGCCAACTTAATATGAATTGCAAAATGTTTGCTTTGATTTGACATAAACCCGTTTATTGGTAAAGAGTAGCACATTATTAACTGTAATACAGTTCTATTTCTCCTTAAACTGCCATGAGCGGACTTTCTATAAAGGGACATTCATGCTGCTCTTAAATTACATGCAACTGCTAATTGCAGAACAAAAGTAAAATGATGGAGCTTTCTACGTTACTTTCGTCTAGCTTTTAGCTTCAATCTGTCATTAAAGCAATGCATCGCAATTTGAGTGGCTGTTTATAACATTATCCACATAGAAGCGTTTTTAGTGCATTTACTTAACCCTCATAGCTATACCTTTTAACTCATTGGTTCACCAGACCTGGTGAATTCCTCCATAGTTATATATTTGTTTTGTTAATGTTTGATGCAAGGGGTGCCTGATCTAAATTTTAACTTCCGTTTTGCTATATGTTGAAATCCTTCTTCAAACAGTGTAGGCTCTGAACAGACGCCGCATAATGCGGCGTCTGATCAAAGTCTTCACTGTTTGCCTATATCCAATAAACATGCCCGTAGGAACAAAATTAATGGGTACATGTTGGAAATACAAAATGTTAAAGAACAATTGTAAATGTTTCTGCATCCTGCTTTCTGCAGTAATTTCAGTCTGTATTAAACAACCACACTGAACTCAAGCTATGGCGAGAAAGAGTTCAGACAAACTTGATTTTACTACAGTGGGGAATATGTTGTTCTTTCCCAATAAACGCGTTTATGCGAAAACTATCATTTCCTTTGCAAACAGCTTGGAGCCAGATCAGACACCGGGTAACCCGGCGTCTGATCAGACTCCAAACTGTTTGCCACTCAGATAAATTTGAATACTCAGAATTGTCGAAAAAATGTCATTTTTTTACATTTTATTGCGATGCATTTGAGTTTCGTATGTGTTTAAACAGGAAATAATAACGTTTCTCCAATGTACATGTAGTAAGACTGTAGACATCAGTATCGTCTGCTTTCTAAAAGCTCGTCCCAAGATTGTACTAACGATTATGTTTTTCTTAGTCTTGTTGATGTACAGCCAATTTCTGCGTCGAGAGGATATTAACCCCCCTGAACGCTAAATGATATTGTCGTCTGCAATAATTGACGTCTGCTACTGTTCGAAAATTAAAACTTTCTGAATTTTATCTTTAAAACTCGGTGAGTGTTGCAAACAGCTTGGAATAATATGAGACTCCGCATGATGCGTTAATCCTTTCACCCCCAATGACGTCATAACCCTTTACCCAATAACCCGTTTATAACATTAAATACCGTTCATTACTTAAAGCAGGTTGAAAGTAAAGCAGAATGTGCCTTAAGGCACATTCTGCTTTACTTTCAGCCTGCTTTAAACTACCATCTGCTAGGCTATATAAAAATATTTGTTATGGTAGTTGTTCATGAGGGTATAAACTGGAACTATTTTCTTCAGCGGAGGAATAAATTAAATACGCTAAAAGTCGCTTCTATGAGGGAAAGGCATAAAGTACATTCCGCAAACAGATTTGATTCTGATCAGACGCCACTTGTACTTACGTAAATCTGAGTTTGAAACGATATAGCAGAGAACAATATTGAAGCAGGCGAGAATATGGCGGCGAAGGGGTAAAAACCTCACGATAAATTTGACAATGAAAAGGTTATGTTAACGCTAGATTCAGAGAATATCACTAGCGAACGTTAAACACGGGTATAAAACAGTTTGGATCCTGATCGGACGGAAAATTGTTTGCAAATTCGACGAATCTTTAACACAAACATAATTGTTTTTATATCAATCAGGGCCCGTATCGTAAAACTTTGTGCGACAAAACAATCGTAAGTCAGAGTATAAAAGTCTTAATAATTAATTATTTCTCCATTCAATCCTTGTCATGTGAAATCTCTTTGAATCGTATTGAAAGGAAATTAAATGTATTTAAAGTTTTGACTTATGACCATTTTTGACGTAGATCTACGAAGTTTACTGAAACGGCTCCCAGATGATTTACCTGGAAAAGGACTTAGTTGTTTATTAGCATTTTTCACTAATAAATGATGTATGGTTTCTACAGATTTAACATTGTGATATATAAAAATATTCCATAAACTCATATCGTTCCCTATCCATATAAAACACGGCCAAAACGTGATGTTTTGCAGTTCACACACAGCCAAAACATATTTATTTGTTTCAGTTACTTTGTCATGCCGTTAGCAGTATACCATACACACTACATTTCATGTCTTTACAGTAGAGAACATGTTACTTTCCGTTTAAACGAGACGAAACTAAAGCGCAAAATGTAGAAAATGACAATTATTTGAAATTATATTTGGTAAGTGGTTACCCGTCGTCTGATCAGGCGCCAAACTGTTTGGAACGGCAATACAGCCCTCCCTCTCTACAGCGACACCCAGTGGGACAAAAAAAGTGTATTCATTGTTCGGAGTGAGTCGATATAGGGAGGAAAATTTTGTCACTCGTCATTATGTTGTTGTTTTTAATCAAAATGTCCAATGTGTGATTTAGAGAAAACCAGCAGACAATTTTAAGTAGACGATATTGCAGCAGTAAAAGCGTTAGATATACATACTTGTCTTGTTTGGGGAACAGCGGAAAGGGTCGTTGTAAGGAGTGAGTCGTTATTGGGAGGGCCGTTGAAGGAGGGGGCATTGTAATACTGTCAGCATAAACACGACTTTTGGGAAAGAGTAACGTCTTCTTCACTGTACAATAAAAACTATATCCAGATTACATTTAGGTTTGATTATATGCCAAACATTTCAGTATCGTTTTCACGCCAAAATCTTACAGTATACTTTCATAAAAACCGTTTCTTGAAGTGTAGACCTTATAACCATGATGTAGAAATAAAATAAATGTATCATCTAGGGTGCATAAGATAAATTAAACGTTTTGTAAAAATGTACTAGTATTTGGTGCAAAATATATCCGCACTAAATCGCACCAATATTCTTGTCAGTACTTTCAAAGTAGAGTTTTCAAAATCGAAAATACAGAAATATGAAAATACGAAAATAAAGAATAAATATACAGCAACAACATCAACAAAAAAGCAATAGCAAATACAATGGAGTAGACGTTGTGCTTATGCGCTTATGCTTAACCCTTTTCCCCATAGAAGCGCCTTTTAGCGGATATGATTTATTCATCCGCTGAAGAAAATAGTTCCAATTTAATCAGCCATGAATATATAGTATAGGGAATATTTTCTATATTTTAGCACATGGAAGCTTAAAGCTGGATGAGAGTAAAGCAGAATGCTGCTTTACTTTCAACCTGCTTTAAGTTGTCAACTTTTTCAACACTAGAAATAGGCTATCAGGTAAAGGGTTAAACCATGTCAATTGTAAACCCTTTGAAAATGTTGTCATTATCTAAATTTCACTTAATTTGTGGTTGTGTTAAGCTTCTTTGAAAACGGAAAAGAATAACTTTCTTTTCTCTCCTGTTCAAAAAAGAAAATGAAAGAAACAATAGAACCACAAAAATGTTTCCTTTTTAAGTTTTATCATTCCCTATAGTTTGATGGACAATTCAAATCATATTCATGGTGGTTATGTTGGATTATATTTGCAACCCATTGAAAAATGACAAACAGTGTCCCAAATAAGAAAGCTCGTATGTTCTGGATATTCACTCTTTGTCTAGTATGACAAATGTATCTTTCATGGGTACAGTGGAGAATCTGTTATTCTTTCCCAATAAACGCTTTTACGCTAAAACTATTATTTGCAGTGCAAACAGTTTGGAGCCAGATCAGACGCCGGGTAACCCGGCGTCTGATCAGGCTCCAAACTATTTGCCACCAAGATGAACATGAAATATCAGAATTGTCCAAAAGTTGTTCTTTTCTACGTTTTAGTGCTTTGCGTTTGCGTACGTTTTCGTTTAAACGGGAAAGAATAACAGATTCTCCACTGTATGACAAATGTATCTTTCATGGGTAAAGTGGAGAAAATGTTATTCTTTCCCAAACTGTTTGCCACTACCATAAACATGATTTGTCAGAATTGTCAAAAAGTTGTACTTTGCGTTTGCGTTTCGTTTGCGTTTAAAGACTTTTCCTCAGTCCTTTCATGAACCACCAGCCCCTTGTATTTGATAGGCGAGAAACAACGTGATTCACAAGTTTTCACCGGGTTTACCAATTTCAGTTGGTGTGAAATTACAGGTAAGTTATCTGAAGTTGTCTAGAGAGGCCCTCACATACTCACACTCAGGTTTTTTTTCCATGGGTTTTACTAACCAATCTAAAATATTTAAGGTGCGGGCCACACATGAAACGCTTGGGTGAGTATATCCATAGACAAGATAGCAGTAAAGGACAAAACTTGCACGTGGTTGCATGCTTTGATAGCTGGTTAGGTGCTATGATCGAAAGGTCGTCAGGAGATGTCTTTAAGCGGGAAAGAATAACTTTTTCTCCGCTATAAATGCACCCTGTTTGTATAGGACGAGTATACTTGTCGCTAGGGCTCAGTAAATCAAAGCCAACCATCTGCATTGCATTATCAGTTATAACACATATTTGAATGTATCTTTATTCCAACTTTATCACTAATAGGAAGTGTACAATTACCTACAAAAAACAATACAGATAAATTTAGTGCGATCATGGCAACAAATTTCAGTTCCAAGACCAACCCATGTTACTTTAGAACGTGCCAGGTACAGTGGAGAAAAACGTTATTCTTTCCCGTTTAAACGCAAACGAAACGCAAATGCAACGCACTAAAATGTAGAAAATTCTGACTATTGATATTAAGCTGAGTTGCAAACAGTTTGAAGCCTGATCAGACCCCGGGTTACCCGGCGTCTGATCTGGCTCCAAACTGTTTGTATTGGAAACAATAGCTTTAGCGTAAATGTGTTTATTGGGAAAGAATAACGTTTTTACACTGTACCGTTAAACCTTTATTAATCGTTTTCAAAGGAGTAATTTTCTAACCATTTACCCATAGCCTGTTTCTTTGTTTTGAATACAGGTGACTACTAAAAGCTTTACTTTCAACCTGCTTGAGGCTACCACCTGTTAAGGTGTAGGGACTACTCTTCATGTTGCATAATCGTTCATGTTTAAAATGGAACTATTCTTTTCAGAAGAGATCTGAATTAAATGCATGTAAAGGCATATCTACGAAGTAAAGGGTCAAAACAGATGACTGCTTAAAGCAGGATAAAAGCAAAGCAGAAAGCTCATGTAGGTGATATTTGCTTAACCAGTATCCAGTTTTAACAGTCACATATGTTAACATTGAAGACTTAAATACATATTAAGTAGTTGTAAGATTGTGGTTTTATTGTTGTGTGTTCATCAAATTTATTTTCCAGTTATTTACCACTGAACTTATCACTTGCTGGGCATAAATTTGCTGGCACGCCAAACTCAGTCAACATTAATTTCATTTCAGTGCGTGTTTAAGTAGACATATGGAAATGCATCTTTATGAGAAATAAGTGTGTATGATACTGGGAATATAATACTAAACATGATCCGTACTTATCTTCTTAACAAACGACCTATAATATTAAACAATCAAATATCTGTTTCTCTTATGTTTTACATCAAATATTTCCTTTAACGACCACTAAACATGAATCATGTTTCAGGTTTAAGGACATAGTGTTTCCTTAACAGATGGAATCCTAGTATCACATATACACGTCAGTTACAAACAGTGCAAAAGTGAAACGTATAGTTATCTTCATAAACAGAACAGGCCCTGATCAGAGGGCTCCCACAGGAGCCCTTTGATAATTGCCTGCTCTGTTTGTCACTTTGAAATATATTGTTAATATCAATCCTTAATGATTATTTAAGAAAAAAGAATGACAATCATCCGTTGTAAAACGACTGTAATGGGGTTCGAATCCCGCTGGAGGTGGTTTTCTTTGCGAACATACACACCCCATGATGAATCAAACGAAAACCAATATACCATTTTCATTTCGTCATGGAATATATCAATTCAGGTTATACAGATTCGAACATCAGATCAAGCAGCGATCAAGTATTCACACTATTGCGCTGTGATGTTTCATTGGGTTTTTTCAGATGACGATCCAATATACACAAACAATACATAACTATACGACTATTTCGAACTAATAGATACAAACAATGTGAATTCAGATAGGATGATGTCTTAAATTCCAATTGGATCCCAGAACATCCCTACATTACTATGTTAAATCTAATAAAGGACGGGTTAGGCTTTTTAAGTAAAGACTAAACCTCGCTTTAAATAAAACGTAAAATAATGCATTGTTTGGTATTAAAGGTTTCGGTACACTTAAAGCAAACTGGTGGAAATGAAACAGAAACATACCAGAGGAGATTTCTGCTTTATTTCCACCATTCTAATTCCAACTAATTATAAGTAGACATCGTTAAATCAATCCGTGAATTTCACTTTAGTGGTTACAAATAGCCAGATTTTATCGTATGCTTATTAATATCAGAATGTCTGAAAACCTCATACTATCAGAACATTCCATATATTAATTTACTGAAAAATGGAAAGACACTTTTGCAAATTGGCAAACATTAATTTTGTTTATTTCCATTTTATTTCGTTCTGCTATCTAGTAAATCTCTGAGACAAATGTCTTCCATATTGTTCTTGGAATCGTGAACTCTGGTTAACGATCCATGAACCCGTCAAAACAAGCATTCCGGGAACACAAGCTGCAATTGGCAAGAACTCTTCTCAATAACAAACAGTTTAAACCCTTAACACGCCATGCAATTAACGTCTGCAAATTTTGCCGTCTGCAGGATTTCTAAGAATTGCTATAACAGCATTTTCCTGCCTGTTATTATCATCAGTGTGTCAAACAGTTTGGACCCAGATGAGACGCCGAGTAACTCGGCGTCTCATCCGGGTCCAAACAGTTTGAATAATTATCATAAATTTGCTGGAAGCGCGTTGTAGGTTAAACCCTTAACTTGAATTGTTTTGTCGTAAAATCACCACATTCTTTCAACCTTTTCCGGTATTTCCAGTTGGAATTTTGCTAAAACGTCAGAACAAATTTCAAATTTAACTTTTCTCCGAATCAATAGCTGTAATTACACGTTTAAGGAGTATTTTTGGATTCATAACCTTGAAAGAATTCCGTGAAGGGATAAAGTTAAAACGAAAACAAACCTGCGCATTGCAGTCGAATTTATCCTGACACTTAATAGGCGGCGCCATTTTCTCTTTACGTTGCTTTCGGAACACCTTGGGATTTTTGGCGCAGTTCAAACTGCACAGACGTGTAGAAAAAAGGGCTGTAAAAAACCATCACTAATCGAAGCAAACATTGATTCTTGCCAAGAGACGTCGCAAGGATATGAGAAGAACAAATGAAAGGCAGTGAATTTATCACAACGATTTCGGGTGCCAAATATTCCGGGTATAATAACGAGTTGATCGCCAAATTTCTGCATGCAACACTACATGCACGCGCGGCTGATATCTGAAAATGTCGACTGCTTTCAAATTATAAAACTCAATATCAATAAGCCTGTTTCTACATTTGAAGACATTAGATCACTTAAAGCAGGTTGAAAGAAAAGCAGTATGCGTCTTAAGGCGCATTCTGCTTTATCTTCAGCATGTTTTAAGTTACCATCTACTAGGATAATACAAACTATTTTTATAGTAAATATTCATCATTATTTATGCTTTTCGGTGGATTACCACGAAATAGCAGTGGATGATCACTTGGTAATCCACTGAAGTGGATTATCACCAATCGCTTTTATTATGAATTTTCCCCGTAGGGCTCCCCAAGTATCGCAGTCAATCGTGTCTTATCGTTAAATTCCGGCAGTCCGATTTGTCGCAAACTACTCACCGGAAGAGCACGAATCCAAACTCGGGAGCAACGAAGTCATTCGGATGACGTCAAATCAACAAATAAGTGACGTCATTATACCGCCAACTGTCACGCACATGTGTTCGACATAAAACGTGGGGCTCAACACGGGATAAATAATGTACGTTCGCTTTCAATTTTTAAACAATTTCGTTTAAAAAGTGGCTTAAAAGCATAAATAAATAGAATAA
Organism: Gari tellinella; assembly: GCA_922989275.2. Lineage (NCBI taxonomy): Eukaryota > Metazoa > Mollusca > Bivalvia > Cardiida > Psammobiidae > Gari > Gari tellinella. The sequence continues at coordinate 20,711,982 of OV277870.1, read as the reverse complement.
CTGTGTTTTTTCAGTGTAAGATCGAATTTAATCCATTTCGTGAACATCAGACTGTTATATTTTCACTCGTGGATTCGCCACTCGTGAAAATATAACGTCTGATGTTCACTCAATGGATTAAATTTCGATCTTACACTGAAAAAACAGTTATCCTCTATTTGTATAACGTGGAACTAATTTCGTCAGTGGTGGAATAAATTAAAGGCGTAAAAGGGCGTAATTATGGTGTAATGTGTAGTTAAACTGTAACCTGCCACATTATCGGCTGCTTTAAATTGTTGTCAGCTATTTTACAATTGTGTTTTAGACGTCTTTATTTTAAAAGAAGTGTCGGACATTTTGAGACTCAGATTATTCGTCGTGTTTGTAGGCATGCTGCAGTAGTTAAGGCGTTATTTTAAAATATAAAAACGTAGATCTACAGTGGAGAATCTGTTATTCTTTCCCGTTTAAACGCAAACGTACGCAAACGCAAAGCACTAAAACGTAGAAAAGAACAACTTTTGGACAATTCTGATATTTCATGTTTATCTTGGTGGCAAACAGTTGGAGCCTGATCAGACGCCGGGTTACCCGGCGTCTGATCTGGCTCCAAACTGTTTGTAAAAGAAAAAACAGTTTTAGCGTAAACGCGTTTATCGGGGAAGAATAACAGATGCTGTATGTCAATTCAAAAATGTTTGGAGACAAAGTATTATTAAGGAAATACCTTTTCACATATATCGGCTGGTACCCAGTTTAGTTAATGAAACGTTAATGGGTTCAAAAACAATAAACTCGTTTAAAATACACAAATGAATAATAGCAGATTAGTTTACACGGCATCTTATCTGGATCCAAACTGTCTGTAAATTCGTCCATAAAGTACTAAGGGTAAATGATCAGTCAGTGGGCCAGATATTATTCTTTCCAAATAAACCTATTTCTGTTCAAACAATTAGTTTCATTGCATTTATACAGTTTACAGTTTGAAGACATATTAGATGCCGGGTAATTCGGCGTCTGATCAGGCTCCAAACTGTTTGCAACTCAGATAAAAATAAATCGTAGGCTTAATGTTATTGCATTGAAAGTTTTGTTTTGTTTTAACGGGAAAGAAAAACGCATTCCCCACTATACGACAATTTTTCACTCTAACCACGCTAGCGACGGATCATGCCCCACATTGATTGCCTCTGCAAACAGATTGGATCCAGATGAGACGCCGCGTTACGCGGCGTCTCATCAGGATCCAAACTGTTTGCCACTCTAACTATTTTTTGAAAATAATTTTAGAAAAATCTTTTTTATAACAATAGCAGACGACAACTGCTGCAGACGTAAAAAATTACCCAGCATGCAAAGAGTTAACGAAATTAGAAGGCAATGGCATGTTAGTTAATTAAATATATTCTTAGTATTTTCCGGGAACTGTGTTTGTCATCTAACGAACGAAAGGTCTATTACAACGGAAAGCTTTTCGACACTAATTATCGCTCAGTACTTCGTCTTGAAAAGAGTCGTATTAATTTGTCCTGAATACAAACGGTCTTAAAACGTCAACGCTAGTTGAGGCGATTTTACAGTTGAACTCATTCTACTAATGGCAGGCGGAAATTGACATTAGGTGGAATAGAAAAAACACTACCAGGAATAGACGTTAGTTAGATTGCAACACGTAAAACACTGCAACACGTGACGTGGGTAGAAATTTACAGTAAATTTCGAAATTATATTGGTACCAGCTTAATTGAGGTCGACGCATGAAACACGAAGCGACACACGATACGATGCATACCATTTTGATCCGACGCACGGTACGACGCGCGACATCGCGAAACGACGCTATCATTTTGTCGAAGTCAACTTATTAGCCAGGGAAGAGCAACGGAGCACAATGTGCGTGTTCAAATGTCATGCGTCAAGTCGCTTTGTCGTGCGTCGTATCGTGCGCCGGATCAAATTGTCATGCGTCGCTTCGTGTGTCGCTTCGTGTGTCGTACGTCGAACTTAAAACACGACATACATGCACGACAATTAAGATTGCACCACGGAATTCCGCTCTTAATCGAATTAGCCTTTTTTGACGTATCTAGCATTTGCTAATAACAGATTAGATTCGAATCAGACTTCGAGCAAGAACATGTACAATGGAGGCATCCTTTGCCAAAACCATGTACTTAATAAATTCGCCATTTTACGCCTCTAATCCATTCCACCACTGGGAACAATAGTTCCACTTTATACAGTCAATTTCCAGCGAAACGTCATTTTTTAAGATTCGCAAACATTTTGACCAGCGAACATAACCACTTATACCTTATATGTACAATAAGGAATAGATTGTACATCCTTGCAAATGGTAGCTTAAGACAGACTTAAAGTATTGCAGACTGCGATGTGTATTCACTTTTCAAGTAGGTTTAGTTTAATTAGAAATGCATGAAAACGAATTATGTGTTCGAAAATGAGAATTTCGATGAAGACGATACCGGAACCAAGGTTAATGTGACATTCTTATCGAGTAATACGTGTTCGAGTGGAGAGATCAACTCGAGTGTTGTTTTAAGTTTCTTTGCTTGGTAATGACCTTGAAGAATACTATGGCCGACATGTCAGAGACGATACGATATCTACAGAAAATATTCAAAGGGTGTCATTGGTTGTACAGTGGAGAATCTGTTATTCTTTCCCGTTTAAACGCAAACGTACGCAAACGCAAAACACTAAAACGTAGAAAAGAACAACTTTTTGACAATTCTGATAATTCATCTTTATCTTGGTGGCCAACAGTTTAGAGCCTGATCAGACGCCGGGTTACCCGGCGTCTGATCTGGCTCCAAACTGTTTGCAGTGCAAATAATAGTTTAAGCGTAAACGCGTTTATTGGGAAAGAATAACACATTCTCCACTGTATCCATCCGAACATAAGTCATACATATACGCTTCCTTTAAAAAAGAGTGTACAGTGCTCCCTCCCTACAACGACCCTCACAACAACGAGTTCCTCCTTACAACGACCCTTGCCGCAGTTCTCTAAAGAGGACAATTATGTAACGCTTTTGCTGCTGCAATAGCGTCTGTTTAAATTATCGTCTGCAGTTTATTCTCAAAGAAACTTATAAGTGGACATTTTGATAGCATATATATTAAATATCATGATGAGTGACAAACAGCTTGAATCCAGATCAGATGCCGCTTAACGCAGCGTCTGATCTGGAATTCAAGCTGTTTGCAAATGTAAGCCATATCTTATTTTCCCCTCCCTATAAGGACTCCCTCCGAACAACGCAAACAATCTGTGTCGCACACTGGGTGTCGGTGTAGGGAGGAAGCACAGTATAGTCATGTACGTATGAAGAGTACTTTATGACGTATACAAAGAACGAAAACCAAGATCAGAGGGTTCCTTTTATTACATTGTAATATATTGATTAAATACAGGCCGATATAGTAAAATTGGAACCAATTGGAAACTGGAACATTGCATTTGAAGTTTCAAAGAGGAAATGGTTAATTTGTCATCGGCTTTAGAATGATCGTCTTCTTACAAAACTGCTCGTCTGTTTTGAAAATGTCACTGGACACAAAACTGCCATGTTTCTAAAGGGCATTGGTCACACAATGTACTTTACTGCCTCAAAAAGTTAAAGGCTCAATGGCAAGGTTCCGTACGACAATTTAACGTCGCACAGCAGCCACAACGTCGGATTTTCAACATGTTCATTTTCTTTGCGATCATCATGCGATATTTAGAGGTCTCTAGGCAACAGCACCGAGTTACCCGGCATCTGATCTGACTCCAACCAATTTGCTAACGGGCACAATGTACTTATGGTATTACATTTACTGGGAAAGAAAACCTGTCTTTTACACTGGTTCAAGAAGACACATTAATAAGACTCTGCTTTTTTCGGCCCCTTAATTATTGTTAGCCTTGACGTAAGTCAGGAGACGTCTTAAAACGGATATATAGTAGATTGTTTTGCTAGCAACATATTGCGAAATGACAGTACTACACACTAATACCTTGTAAGAATCGTTAGATGTTAGTCTACACTGTTTGCATATAAATTGCGTAACAAGGGTCACCCGACGTGGTATCTGTCTAGCTCACGCGCCCTTTTTAGGAAACAAAAACGCATTATCGACTGTTTCATGCATTAAACAGTCACCTCATACTACATAACTATGTTGTCGCTAAATAGAAGACCAACTGTGTGATCATGTTTTGATCCTAGCATTGTACGGGTTCGGAAACCTATTTAGTTCCCCTAGAACGTCGTAAACATTACAAGGAGCGCGACTTTTGGCGTCTACCATCCGACAAACAACAGGCTTTTCTTACTGTCTTTCTCAACCCTTGCATTGCCGCTAACCCTTATACTGACTTAACATCGTCTGCTTCGAAATTATCATCTACACCTTTGTGATTAAAGTAGGTATTATTTGTAATTTAAGAATAGAATAAGGGAACGTTAAAAACTGTAGTCTAACAGTTTCGAACCAGATCAGATGCCGCTTCTAAACTGTTTGTACATTATGTTCGAATTTGTGTTAGAGTTTCAAACAGTTTGGATCAAGATGAGACGCCGAGAAACTCGGCGTCTCATCATGATCCAAACTGTTTGATATCCTGACGCTTTATATTTTAACAAACTGTAGTTGATGCAACTCTATTATATTGTGCAGAGGACATTTTCCCTCTTGATTCCCTTCAGGCTTATAGTTTATGCAACTACAAGGAATGGTATCCAAACAAAAGCTAATGCTACTCTTTACAATATACGATAGTAAGTGGACATATAACTGTTAGATTAAAGGGCTCAATAGTGTGTATCCTATATAGGCCTGTAAAGCACCGTGTATGCTCTGGATCAATAGGTTTTGCAATTCCAAATAAGGAAGTAACAGTCGATTAAAGGTTGCAGGAAACTTGGAAATAAATCGCCTACTATTAGCCACGCTAATCCCCAGGGTAGTGATCTGGCAGTAGAAAATTGTCTTATTCTCGAGAAAAGTCGAACTGAAAGGTTACCATAACAACGAAAGGAAACTTGATGATGCTTTAAAGAAGTCTTCGCGTCCCAAGACATTTGTTCCAAGGCAGTTACAGGAGACTGGATGTTAGAGAAACGAGAGGAAAAGTGAACAAATTTATGGGCGAAATGTCAACTCGACGTATAAGATGCAGTAAATTACGTAGAAACAAGGTTTCAACTTTTGAGGAAGACATATATAGCATAGAACCAGGCGAAGTTAGGGAGCGTTTTACGGCAAACAATATATGCCAGGGAGAAGTTAATGTACCATTTCCTGTTTAAACGCAAATGCGATTCATTGAAATATAGAGAATGATTTTTTGTGTAAAACAATAAAATTAAAAATAACGATTTATTTTAATTTGAGTGGCAAACAGTCTTGAGCCTGATCAGACGCCGGGTTACCCGGCGTCTGATCTGGCTCCAAACTGTTTGCAATGTAAATAATTGTTTTACACGAAGCACGAACGTGTTAATTGGAGAAAGAATAACGATCTCCCCACAGTATGGTACAATATAAACTATAGCAATTACAACCAATCAAATAGGAATTTCAGATTAAAACAGGATGAGAGTAAAGCAGAAAGCTCATGGATGTTAAAAAATGGGAGGAAATGTGAACAAATTTATTATCTAAATGTCATGTCGCCATATACGATGCTGTAAATTACGTAGAAACAAGGTTTCAACTTTTGAGGAAGACAAATATAGCTTAGAACCATGCGAGGATAGGGAGCGTTTTACGACAAACAATATCTACCAGGGAGAAGTCGTTACCATTTCCCGTTTAAACGCAAACGAAACGCAAATACAATTCATTGAAATATAGAGAATAATTATTTTTTGTGTGTAAAAATAAAATTAATAATAACGATTTATTTTTTATATGAGTGGCAAACAGTGTGGAACCTGATCAGACGCCGGGTTACCCGGCGTCTGATCAGGCTCCAGACTGTTTGCAATGTAAATACTTGTTTTACATGTACATGTAGCACGAACGCATTGATTGGAGAAATGATTTCTATGGTCTCTGTATAAAGGTTACATATTAACCCTTTCATGGTCAAATTATTTGGAATATTTTTACCCCCCACCGTTTTTTGTCGCCTGCTTCAGTATTGGTCTGCAAGACACGTTTCAATGTTAGATTGTACGTTGTATGATTATCGATAAGAGTGTCAAATAATTTGGGTCCTGACCAGACGCCGCGTCACGCGGCGTCTGATCAGGATCCAAATTGTTTTCAAACGCGCTTTTAAGCGTATGATACAATATAACAAACAGGGTATACCCAGAGCAGAGAGTTCCAAAAGGATATGGGTATTCACTGCTTGCATAGGACAAATGTTCAAGTTACATTTCACCTGTTTGCAAATGATTCATGTATATGAACGACTAGGGTACAAAAGATGAAGGCAAAGCGGCTTCTTAACCCTTCCATGATCAAATTTATCGTGAGGATTTTACCCCTTCACCGCCATAGTGTCGTCTGCTTCAATATTGTTGTCTGCAATATCTTTTCAAAGTTATATTTAAGGCAGTATAACTGACGTTATTTCAAAACAAGAGGCAAAGAGTTTTGATCCTGTTCAGGCATCGCGTTTTTTTCTTCAGTTCATGATTTATGAAAACATGAGGATCAAAACTGTTTGCAAATGCGCTTTATGACGTCATTGAGAGTGAAAGGGTTAAAGTAGGCCAGGGTCCGAGGTTATAAAGCGTTTTAGTTGAGTCTGAGTGTGTTCCCAAGCATTTGATTGGTCAAATTTGAGCCTAGGCTCAAATCTGACCAATCAAATGCTTGGGAACGAGTCTAGACTCAAGTCAAAAGCTTTATAACCTCGGACCCTGGCTATTGTTTAGAGTGTATGTGGAAGGGGCATTTTCAAGTATCTATCATTTTCTGCATTTTATTTCATAGAGTTTGCGTGAAGCTTCGTTTCAGTTTAACCTTCGTTCCTCATCCTCTGTAATATAAATCGTTCACCATGCAGATATTCTAACTCCGTATAAATTCTTGAAAATTCCAATAAATATCGCTATCAGCTTGTCTTGTGATTTTCTAAGACTAGTAAAAGGCCCTATATTAGCCTGGGGAATCCCCGGGGTGGTTTATCTTGCAGTAGGATACTTTCTTAACCCTTAGAAAAGTGAAACTTTACTGTTACCATAACAACGTAAAGTAAACTAGATTCTGATTTACAAAAGTTTGAAATTCACAAGCATTCTCCCAGATGGGGATTTTTTAGCTGATAGAATACCAGGAAATATGGCAATTGAGCGATCACCAAGTGAAACAGATTTGAGACCTCTAAGGCAAGACAATTGAAAGTTTAATGAAGTACCTAATATATTACATGAACACTTTTTGTACATTGTTGTCGAGCATGACGTCATTGCCTTCATCATATACAGTAAGACCTCTTTATTACGATCACTAAACTACAATATTTGTTAATTTACAGGTATTGAAAGCAGATGACTGTTTCAAGCAAGGCGACAGTAAATCAGAAAGCTCCCGAGGGAGCTTTCTGTTTTACTGTCGCCTTGCTTTAAGCTGTCACCTGCTCTTTATATAATCAATTGCTCTTTTGAACGCATAACTCCTGTATGAACAGAGCGCAATAAAAAGCTGGTGTAATAATAATAATAATAATGAAAACAACAAACTTTCGTTTTAGTGGTCGTAAAAGAGAGGTGTTGCTGTACTCTGAACGTACTATCTAAAGTAACATGAACTGTGTAGAATACGTTATTCTTTCCGATTTAATCAAAACTAAAAGAAAACGAAGTGCAATCTAATGTAGAAAATAACACTGACGTTTTGAATATGTTGACTTGTTATTCCGAGTGGTAAACGGTTATGCCCCTATTCCACACCGACTACGAATCCCACGAATCCCACGAATTGATAAATGCTGTGATTCGTGGGGATTCGTGGAGTTCGGCATTTCTTTCTATCCAATTCGTGGCCCTCTACGAATCGGCTACGAACGAGTTAAGACTATTCGTGGGATTCGGCTCGAATCTTACGAATACTGTCAAGAATTCAGTACGAATTGCAAGAATCCACTACGACTACTGCACGAACGCTAAGAATTAGTTACGAATGTGCCGAATGCATCTACGAATCAGCTACGAATGAAATTTGATTCTTGACGGTTCGTGGGATTCTTGAAGGTATGTAGTGTTCCCTCCCTGCAACGGCCGTCCTAACCACGACTCCCTCCTTACAACAACACGTGTCGTTGTTTTCCAACCAAAAACAAATATGTCCAAGCTTTCACGCCTGCTATATTGTTTGTTTAAAATTGTTGGCTGCTGTTTTTCTCAAAGTAACATAATAGACATTTGACAGAAAAAAAATAATGGCGTGTGACAAACAGCTTGAATTCAGATCAGACGCAGCGTAATTCGGCGTCGGATCTGGATTCAAATTGTTTGCAAATGTAAGCCAATTTCCCTCCCTATAACTACTCCTTCCAACAACGCACACATTTTGTCCCCAATTGTTAGAGGGAGCGCTGTAGTTCCCGTTTCAACTCGGGCATCAGTCCAAAAATGGACTTTTAAGATAGAGCAGCAGTGGCACTGGATTTGGAACTGGCGTATCAACGCTAGCTGCATGCTTAAAACAAGAAGATATCCCGCAGAAGAAGGGAGAGATCCACAAGGTGCTGGGTTAGAGAGTGGCTGACTCCGACTAGAAGGCTATAGAACATTAGCTTATAGTGTGGAAGATGAGAATACCTTTACCAACTTCAGTGTTCACACTCTACAACGGCCCTCCAAACAACGACCCCCTCCGTACAACGACCCTTACGGCAGTTCCCCAAACATGACACTTACGTTTAACATTGTTGCTGTTGCAATATTGACTGCTTAAAATTATCGTCTGTTGGTTTTCTCAAATTTACATATTGGACATTTTGATGACGAGTGACAAACATTTGAATCCAGACCAGACGCCGTGTTACTCGGCGTCTGATCTTAATTCAAGCTGTTTGCAAATGTAAATCAAGTCTTAAGTTTCCCTCCTTATAACGACTCCCTCCGAACATATTGTGTGTGTCCCATTGGGTGTCGTTGTATAGAGAGGGAGCGCTGTATGTAAGAATGCAAGGATTATAGGTCAGTCATCCATGCAGAGGAGGGACACTCACGTGAGACCAAATATATATACGGGAGTGAAGCTGGCATTGACTCTCAGACTCCTGGCTACAGGAGAAAGGTATCAAACTGGTACTCACGAACCAACGAATGAGTTAAGAATACCACGAACGTCAAAAAAAGCCGTTTACGAATCCTACGAATCAGCTACGAATCCTACGAATGCACTACGAATTTGTTACGAATTAACTACCCATTGTTCCATTCGTGGAGGTCTTGGCCAAAACTTTGAACAGCTCAAAACTTTTGCCACGAACCCCCGACCGCTCACGAATTGCAAGAATCTACTACGAATGAGGTAAGAACTCCACGAATCTGTTAAGAATCAACTACGAATCCTAGCGTTTTCCAATTCGTAGCGATTCGTGGGATTCGTAGTCGGTGTGGAATAGGGGCATTACATGTAAGAGCAGAAGAGAGGTTTTACTATAATGGTTGGAAAAGAAATGCGGATTTTACATGCTGCAGTACAAGAATAAGCTCAATGTTCTACATGAGTACAATGGAGAAGACGTTATTCGTTCCCGTTTAAACGCAAACGCATTGTCAAAAAATGTGGAAAATTACAATTTTTTGACAATTATAACTATTCATTTTTATATGAGTGGCAAACAGTTTGGAGCCTGATCAGACGCCAGGTTACCCGGCGTCTGATCTGGCTCCAAACTGTTTGCATTGGAAATAATAGTTTTAGCGTAAACGCGTTTATTGGGAAAGAATAACGTTTTCTCCACGGTACGTAGCCAGACACTGTCAAAAAGAATCATACTGTTTACTGGACAATGACTACTAAAATAGGAATTTCGACTTTGACGTTAATTAATATGAACAGTTAATTACACGAAAACATCAAGTTAGATTGTTTCCCCTTTTTCTCAGACATTGCTGAAAGGGAGGTAATTATGACAGGTTAGATTGGAGTCAATGGAGATAAATTTGACAACAAGGCTTTCAACACATTCAAATGAAGTATCCGGAATGCTATGCTTATAAGACTTTTAAGCGTCAAACCCACAGTCTTTTAATACATGTGTGGATCCAGCTTTTTTCAATGAAGGGTGGGCTGAAAACACTTCATGCATGTACTCTTGCTAAAAGCCGTCACACGTAAATATATTCATTGATAGTGTTACATGTAACTATCGCTGAACTGAAAAAAGGCTACTTCCAATTTCCAAATGAGTTTTCCATTTTGACATTTTAGGGTTGAATTTTTTAAGAAACATGTAAATTAAAAAAGGACAATCAGTGCAGACCTTAGACAGGGGTTCCTAAACGGAATCCCTAAGATCTGGGTCTCACTGTTTGTATAGGATAAATGTACTCTTAACAGGAACAATTTCGCAGATGACGAGTATACTCATCAGTAGGGTTCATTGTGTTATAAAACCAGATGTAAAAGCCTGTTTGCAACAGTCATGGCTAGGGAATGGTGAAATTAGGAAACTATCAAGATCCAATTACATGTCAAGAAATTTAACTTTTTAAAGCATAAAATTGTAAAGTGTCGAAATTCTCAAGTAAAGTCAAGTAAACTGTTTGCCACTCAGATTTAAAATGTCATTTGCTACACCTTTTAGCATTGCTATGAGTATAAACATTATTTATTGTAAATATCTACATGCATTTCACAACCATACAACAAAATTTAGAATGAAAGCACGTACGCCAAATAGCTTATCTTGTTTCTATCTTTGAACTGCTATTGCATATACATGTAATATAAGCTTCATTTAATTTAAAATCGAGCAAGAAAAACGTCTTCTCCTCTATATAGTTACACCCAACTGTTACTATCAATCAAAATAAGTATCACTGATTGATTTAATCAGACATTAGCTGAAAACTTGATAAAGGTAAAGGAATTCATTCAGGTATGTGAGCTTTATGTTTCACTTTCATCTACCCTGAACAACTACATCTACTTAATACACCGGAAATTATATCTGTTTAATTATTATGTGATTGGATTTTAATATTTGTTAAAAACAAAAACAAACCAAAACAAAACAACAACATAATAAAAATGCTTATATAAAACTAAACAGTTATACACATTATATAGGGAAATTGTTCTTTATTTGAGTTGCGAAATGTTATTTGTACAATGTACATGTTTACAAGTACAGTGGAGAAAACTTTATTCTTTCCCGTTTAAACGCAAACGAAACGCAAACGCAATACACTTAAATGTTGAAAATAACAACTTATTGACATTTCTGACTATTGATATTAAGCTGAGTGGCAAACAGTTTGGATCCTGATCAGACACCGGGTTACCCGGCGTCTGATCAGGCTCCAAACTGTTTGTACTGAAAATAGTAGTTTTAGCGTAAACGCGTTTATTGGGAAAGAATAACATTTTCTCCACTGTAGCATCCAAACCATGTCTGACATTTCACATGTAAGACTGTGCCAATTAACATGGAGGTAAATTTTATCGCCGGAAAGGTACATTCTAACAACCGCAATTTTCGGACAATGATTTATTCTACAGATAGATACAAACCTGTCCGAATCGCATTAAACGTGATAGTTTGACCTCGCAAACCCACGACTGACCCCGAGCATATCTATATTGCAGGGTTTTGACTTTTCTAAAGAGGCCATTAATCACCCTGTTAGATCGCAGAGTGTTTATACGAATTTACTTATCTAGATTTGAAGAGGGTAGTTTTTGTCTTTCTTGAATACAAGAAAATCTCAATAATAGGACCACTCAGAACAATTTTTCTGTATTTTCAAGGTATATAGCTGCTAAAATCTAAATAAAAGTAAAGCAGAAAGGTCCCTATGGGAGCTTTCTGCTTTACTTTCATTTTGCTTTAAGCTGCAATCTGTATTCACTACCACCAATACGTTTTCTAATTAGTAATCGTATAAACAAGGATTTGTTGTAGCGATCAGTTGATATGGAAATAAATTGGGGAAATCGGAACGTCGGAGAGTGAGATATCACGGGAAATCACGAGAAAACAGTCGGGCGATAACAAGAATAACACCCGTCAATATATACCTGTAAACAATGATGACTTTTAAGAGAAACCTGGAAAGGTTTATATTGGCCTAGTGAAAAACATTATCAGCCTGTTTGACCATATGATATCGGTCAGATACTTCACTGATGGACGTCTTACTTACTTTGTTTAAATATACAATAAATCTTAGCATAAAATTAGTAGATATTATTCTTTCCCAAAAAATGTGTCAGTGATAAAATAAGTTATGTCCATTGAAGCCTGGTCAAACGCCATGTTCGAAACTATTTGCAACTCAAATAAAATGTCAATATTTTTAATGACTTGTTGTTCTTCAGTTTATTGCAGAGTTTTTGGTTTTCGTTTCTTTTGAACGGGTGATGAATATTTGCCAATTCTTTCCCAAAAAATTAGTTTCTTCTATTGTTTCTTCACTCTATTGTAAATGTATGTATTTGTGTTTTAAGTACATGTGTATAGTTTCATGTAAAACGTATTTAAACGCAATTCTAGGCTACTCTTTCTGTGTGGAAATAACGTCATATAAATCTGGTATAATAAATAGATAAAAACAACCTCTCTGCAAAAAGTATGCAGCCAAGTCAGACGCCGGGTGACTCGTCATCTGATAAGGCTCACATTGTGTGTCATTCATATTGAAACTGATAGTCAGAATTGTCAAAAAGTTGTAATTTAACAATTTATTTCCTTTTCGATCAAATGAGATAGAATGACGTATTCTCTATATTGCACTTGACAATCCAAAGGAAAATGGGTTTGATTGCTACAGTGGAGAAAACGTTATTCTTTCCCAATAAACGCGTTTACGCTAAAACTATTATTTCTATTGCAAACAGTTTGGTGCTAGATCAGAATTGTCCAAAAGTTGTACTTTTCTACCTTTTAGTGTTTTGTGTTTGCGTTTCGGTAGTTTAAACGGGAAAGAATAACGTATTCTCCACTGTATACGGTAACCGACTGTTGAATGAATATAATTACATGTATGATTTAAAAGTAAAGCAAACGTGAGACTTACCTAATGGAGCAAACCGTGGCAGAGGAGCAGCATATGAAAAGGAAAGAGATAACATCTGTATAGACTATGAAATACAGTAAAACCTCGCTATTACGGCCACTAACAATTGTTAATTATTGGATGTTTAAGGCAGGTGATCGCTTAATGCAAGATGTCAGTGAAACAGAAATCTCCTTTAGGAGCTTTCTGTTCCAATGTCACCTTGCTTTAAGCTGTCACCTGTCTTTTATACAATCAATTATCCTTCGTTTTAGTGGTCGTAATAGAGAGGTTCTACGGTAATAACAAACGGCATTGAGTCCAGAGCTTCGCGACATCAATTTAGCTATCAAATGACTTCACCCCATACATACGTCTTTTTACGCTTTAGATTTATCACTTCACTGAGGAAAATAGTTCGACTCGATACCAGCGGAAAGCAAAGCAAAACACATCTTAATGCGTATTCTGATATTCATTAGATCTGCTTTAAGTGGTCACAACACTATTTTGGGACCCTGATTATAAGAACCGTCAATAAAAACTACTTATCATGAGTTATCACAAAATGGTCCTCTTGCCTTGACCATGCTACTACTAAAATATGTCGGCATAATTTACACCTCAATTTAATGCCCGTTTACTCACCGAATCGTCATCAATTCTCAGAACATGTCATTTTTAGCATTCTAATGTGGATTTCTATTTCGGGTGCATTTCGATTGCGTTTAAACGGGCAGAACAATTTCTTAACTGCACATGCCTTCACTGGTTTAGCAGATACATTTCCATTATTTAACCCTTTACCTGATAGCATTGTTTCTAGTATTGAAGATATGTGACTACTTAAAGCAGGTTGAAAGTAAAGCAGAATGCGCCCTAAGGCGCATTCTGCTTTACTTTCAGCCTGCTTTAAGCTGTTGATTGCTAGAATAAGAAAAGTATTAAATATGACACATATTCATTACGGTATAATTTGGAACTATTTTCTTCAGCGGATGAATAAAATGAATGTGCTAAAAGTCGCTTCTATAAGGGAAAGGGTTAAAACGAAAAACACAAGTCTTTATTTGATATTCTATGTACAATTAAATTAACAAAACTTGTCGACGACACTTTAAGGAGAGACAAAAATTCCGTTGAGGAAAAAAGCAATTAAAACTGCACTGAAATAAAAACAGCAACAATGGAAGTCTCTTATAGCATTTCTCCCTATTTTACGAGGTGAAACATTCGACAACCCGTCAATGTAGTAGAGTATCACCTAGACGCTTGTTGTTTCTCAACGAAATAACTAAATTTCGTACACCAGTCTATCTTGTTCTTATATGATTACGCAGCTTGATACCACACTTCCTCCGTTTGTTCAAATTCAATAAAACATTAAATTAGATTTTCATCACAGGAACTTGAATCGAAAGAATAATTCAATAAGACTGATTTCACAAGATTTGATTTTATCAAGCCTACAGAACGATACGCTGGTTTGCAGTTCTGTAAGACATAAATGTACAGTTTCCAATAAGCGTATTTGTGCTAAAACTGTTATGGAAATGGCAAACAGTTTAGAGCCAGATCAAACGCCGAGTAATTGTGTATCTGATTAAGCCGGTTCGAAGCAGAGTTTTAATAAAAGCTTTAATGTTTTTTTAAGAATATTTAATTTTCTACATTTTATTATATTGCAACTGCGTTTGTACTAAAACATTTTTATCAATTCAGGATTCTAGATAAGAGAGGGTAAATTGAATAAATCCTACATTCTATATAAATTCAGCACCAAATCCTATAGTGTTACTACTCATTAGAATTGTCTCTTCGTGACGATTCTAATGAGTTGTGACACCATAGGATTTAATCCAGAAATAACGATTTCAAGTTTTGAAATACTGTCCTTATCTGGAACCCTGTCAATTGGGAGTTAAATCAGATGCCAAGTAACACCACGTCTGACTGTACAGAAAGGAACATATTATTGCAGTTTAGGATCAATGCAGTGAGATAGTTTGAGAGTTAGAGAAAATAGCTTATAGTTGTTTAGTCTAAATTCCTTGTACACTGTATAACTTTTTGAAGTTCATGACATGTTATTGCAAAGGGATGGTACTTCCTTTTATCTGTATATTTATTGAAACTCTTATAAACCTTCTATCTATTATTCCGAAATCAATCCCACCACAAATGAAGAATGTCGTTCTTCATTCGTGCTCCCACTGAAAGCTCTATTTGCATTTGCTTCGATAATGTTACGGAAACAGACGGACATATACGAATAAGTGCGATTGTAAAGTACTTGACTGACACGCCGGTAGAAAATTTCAAACAAAAATCTTATCTCTTCAACAGATGTGATTGGCAGTTTTTTAACCTTTTTGTGCTGAGGGCTTCAAGTTGGATATTCCACTATGAAAATGACCAGTCCATGTTAAATGTAAGGACTGTTTATACCTAATATTTCAGAAAAATAAACAAATAAACTAACTGTGTAGATCACTATGATATGTCCCTTTAAGGAACACTCCGATCATTGTCTATACTGTTTTCAAAGAAGACATATTCCGGTTTTTTTGTACTTGAAGGGTTACGACATTAAATGTTTTTCACTTCCAAAATATTTTGGATACGTTACAAAAAAGATACCTTAAAAAACTTGACAGTTACAAGATTCACTTCAGCTATGGTATTTAGCTTTTCTGAAGTCTAAACACTTTGCCTGTCAATCGCGGATTTGCTGGTATTTGCAAACAATTTGGATCCAGATCAGACGCCGCGTAACGCGGTATCTGATCTGGATCCAAACTGTTTGACATTCGTATTTAAGTTTATTCATTTTGAAATATGTATAAATCTGAATTGAACATTTTTTTGCAGACGACAATTTCAAAGCAGGAGATATAATACGGCAGGATAAGGGTTGAAATATACGATTCATCTAAACATACATTCCAATCATACATTATCTTTATTATCTTATCTTGTAAACCTGCTTTTACAATTACCATAAAAAGTTTTAAAGGAAATATAAAGTACTTAACTACGTCAAATCTATTAAGTTAATCTACATGTAGCCGCATTTTCGAATTTCATTTGTGTATGAAGGCCGTATTTTCGTATTTGCAGATGCGTAAACACAGACTGTCTTTACTTACAGTTTGATTTCAGATCAGACATCGATTTACTCGGCATTTGATCATGACTGATACTGTTTCCCCATTTTGTTAATTACCCAGTTAAACTGCTGTTAAATTTTATAGTTTTGCAGACGAAAATTTAAAAGCATACGATAATTTAAAAGCAGATAACATTATAGCAGAACCAAAGTGACTGACTTCTGTCTGGTTGGAACCGCAAACGCTGTACTTTGAACATATGAAAATTCCTAGGATTCTTTCAAAACCAGAAGAAACGGTAAAAAACAGCAGTTGAGAAGACGGGGATGGGATATGGCGTAAATTGCATATGCATGATCCAAGATGTTGTGTTTTAACATTCTGGCGGGATGCTCTCACCCAGTTACTGTCATGGTGTACAAATGTCTTATCTGTCAAACATACAGTGGCGAAGATGCTACAGCAAAATTCCTAAATTTTAAGACATCATGTAGAAGAACAGTTACTGCTGTAATTGTCCTCACGGTTGACGTTATTGCTCGGTAATTTGTCCAAAAGGTGGACATTGAATGACAAACAGTGAAGATCCTGATCAGACTGCTCCTTCAGAAGCAGTCTGATTAGGATCTTCATCATTTGATCAGGCCTATCTGCCCCAATACATACAGTATATAGGGTTGTTACGATATTCTTTCCTAATGACAGATTTGATGCCAACCAGTTATTTCTTTTTGCAAACAGTTTGGAGCAAGATCCGATACCTTGTAACCAAGCGTCCGATCAGGATCAAAACAATTTGCCAATTAAATAAAAAAAAAACTAAACATTTTCATAACCTTGTAGTTTTCTGTATTTAATTGTCATGTTTGTGTTTAGTTTAATTTCAGACCACGAAGCTAAAGGGAAATACTCGTGCAAAGGTACAGTGGGAAAAACGTTATTACTTCCCCTTTAAACCACAGACACTTGACACATATATCTAGATCTATTTAAAAAAAGATATATAATATATATTTTTACTAGAATTAGAGTAGGCTACCGTATATATAAAGAACAGGTAATCTTATATATACGGTAGCCTAATAGAAGTCTAGTAAAATTAAATTTAAAAAAATGTTTTTTTTAATAGATCTAGATCTATGTGTCGAGTACCTGTGCTTTGAACGAAAAGAAACGCAAAGCAATTAATAAAATGTCGAATAAGACTTATACATTCAGAGTTCCTATATTGCAATGACAATGACATATTTATTTTTCCGAGACCACCGTAATCAGTAGTTTCGCAATGGAGTAGAACACTTGGACAATTTGAATTTAACCCTCTTATCGCAACAGGATTTACCATTGAATATCTTATAGCCAACACTGTAGATGAAATGTGACTCTAATATTTTCATCACTGCATATCAGGTTTTTAATCTTTCTATACCATTTACAAACATAATGTATTAACCATGTCAACACACATACATTGTATACTATACAGTAAAACCAACCTTAACCGAACCCTTTAAGATAGAGAAATGTATTAAGTAAACCCCTTGAACCATAGTCACGCATATATATGCGCCATTTGCAAACAGTGTACAGTAAAACCTCACTATTAAAATTACTAAAAAGTAAACTTATTGATAGTTTGAATAACATGTGACAAAAAATAGCTTTCTGTTTTACTGTCACCTTGCTATAGACAGTCTTAACCATCTATACTAACATAATTTAGTGGTCGTAATAGAGAGGCTTTACTGTATGATAGAAAGAAAACACTTATCATATGCAAACAGTGCAGACCCTGATCAGAGGGCTCCGCCAGGAGCCCTCTGATCAGGGTCTGCACTGTTTGTTATAGACACGTATAAATGCATTGGCAAAAAAACATCACTGTCTAAAATAAATTGGAAACTGGAATTGTTCATCTGAATTTTTAGGGAGGAAATGTTTAAAAGAGGTTTCCGTATAAGAGAGGTTTCAAAGCCTTTGAAATACAGTCGTACTTCGATATAACAAACTGTCTTCGCTAACACATTTTGCTACTGTGGAATTCTATTCTTTGGATATCGCTTCAGTCATTACATTACGGTAAAACGTGGCTACATGTAGCATTTTAACTTTGAAATACGGACCGTATGTTTGATTTATGCGAGTCAAAATATACAGATTCAATTGTAATTTCAATAGTCAGTCGTTTAAGAAGGGTGGATGTTGTATAAAGCGGAAGTGGAGGAATACTTCAAAGGCGTAAAAAGGCATATTCCTTAGTGATAAGTTCAAAGAGAAAAATGTTAATACAGAGGGACACTGGTAACCTTAAACTTCATGTACATGTGTATAACCGCATTGATTCATGGTTTTGCATAATTAGGGTTTTCCCTGTAACCACTTCCTGCGTATTAATCAGACGAACTGCTTTCCAAGCTTCAACATGTAAGAAGACGCATACTTTCGTTTAACTCTTTCGCTGCCAGATTTTTCGTGATATTTTAACCCCTTCGTCGTTTCATTGTCGCCTGCTTCAATTTTGTTGTTTGCAAAATCGTTTCAAAGTACGATACAATGTAGTATGACTACATGTAACTGTAAAAAACCATATCGATACGAGTGCCAAACAGTTTGGATGATGGTGCCCGTTTTACTAAACAACTTGCGCATAAAGTCAAAATCGTTTAACTCTTATTTTTCGATCATAAACGTTTGCAAACAGCAAATAGCTAGATCAGAGGACGCGCTTAAAGCGCGTCCTCTGATCTGGCTATTTGCTGTTTGTAGCAAGTGATAATAAAAAATATAAATTAAAATTTAAGATTTTGACTTACGCAAATAATTTGCGTAAGTATTTTAGTAAAACGGGCCCCTGACGCGGCGTCTGCTCTTGAATCAAACTGTTTGTAAAGTCGCGTTTTGGCGCCAATGGTAGTGAAAGAGTTAACCGAAACTTTAACATAAACACAATGCAATAAAATGTACAAAATGGTCACATTTTGAAATTTGTTTTATCTTTCATATCTAATGGGCAACTACAGTGGAGAAAACGTTATTCTTTCCCAATAAACGCGTTTACGCTAAAACTATTATTTACAGTGCAAACAGTTTGGAGCCAGATCAGACGCCGGGTAACCCGGCGTCTGATCAGGCTCCAAACTGTTTGCCACCAAGATAAACATGACTTATCAGAATTGTCCAAATGTTGTACTTTTCTACGTTTTAGTACTTTGCGTTTGCGTACGTTTGCGTTTAAACGGGAAAGAATAACAGAATCTCCACTGTAGTTTGGAGCCTAATCAGATGTCGGGTTACCGGAAGATGTGCTATAGATGGTGTGTTGACAATAAATACAACTTTATGTTATGCTTTTTCGATTTCTCCTCAATCGTTTCCCGATGTTCTCTTAATTGATCACCCAGCGCTCCGTCGGGTATCTCTCAATTTGCCGTTCTTCAGCAGTTTGAGCATCGAAAACTAATCTATCACAACATTGGGTTGCAATGTGACGTCACTGATGTGACATAAGCGAAACTATCATTAGCAGCTTTAGATAAAACATACTGTTAATCGAATGAACGGGATAAGAAATTATTAAGATACAGTCTATATGTTTTCGTTCCTATGGTTAAATAATCATCATTTATATATTCAATAATCTAGAAATAGTAAAATACAACAGAGTGTCTCCTCCATATTCATTGACCAGGAACCTAGAAATAGATATAAAACAGTACGTCTGTTCCATATTCATTGACGAGGCTCCAGTATGATATAATTCATGACATTCTATCTCAATTTACAGTCAAACTTTTATTAAAAATCATCAAGCTGAATTGTCGTCGGCTTGAAATATATTGCCTGTGAAAATACATCAAAATCAAAACTTATCCCATTTTAACTGAGGAAAATTGGAATATGAGTGCCAAAACAGTTTGGATCCACGCGGCTTCTAATCTGAATCCAAACTGTTTGCAAAATATTGCCGAATCGCGCTTAGCTCATTGTGGGTTAACCGACCTCATTTCGGGAATTACGCTTATCTTTTAAGACAGGTTACAACTATCTAGGAGCTATCTGCTTCACTTTTGTTCTACATTAAGCGGTCCCCTGCTTCAAAGGCTGTAAATTCTTAGTATTTAAATTTCACTTCAAACGACGCCAAAAGGCGACTTTTGCAAACAGTTTGCAATCAGGATCCAAACTGTTTGACACACGTATCGACATTGTATAAGTTAAAACAGCCTTTAACCCTTTGAACCCTAGTCCCGCCTATAGGCGTCCTTGCAAACCGTGACCATGTCAATAGTACACTTGTCCTATGCAAACAGTGAAGACCCAGATCAGAGGGCTCCGAAGGGAGCCCTCTGATCAGGGTCTTCACTGTTTGTCATAATGCCAAACATTGACAAAAACAATCCTTAAAAGTCAGAAATGGACTAGACTAAAATGGAAACTGGAATTGTCCATTTAAAGTTTTAGGGAGGAAAGAGTTAAGCTGATTTTAACAATATTGCAGACGACACTATTGATACAGACGTCATTTTGACGGCAATAAGGTTAAAACAGACGATAAAACTTGCCCGCTTCAGACAAGTATGACTGTATTGCACGCGCTCTGCCACAAATTTTGATCAAACCGTGACATTTATAGGGATTCACAACAGAATAATAAATATGTTGGGAGGAAGCAACTGTCATGTAAATTCTTACAAATCTGAAATCCTCATGTCAGAAATGCCATATAAACCTCGTATCATTATGGTGTTTACTAGGGTCTGGTGCATTTCAAATTTGCAGAGAGAAGTGTCATCTGCTTCAATTAGTAGTATCTGTTAAATATCTTTACTGACACATGATACCGTATATCAACCATTTTCACGTGCATAAATCTAGTGTTATCGTATTGTTTCAATACATGTTATCTGAGGGGTAAGAATTTACAGTGGAGAATATGTTATTCTTGCTCGTGTAAACGCAATCGAAACGCACACGCAATGTATCCAATGTTTGTACAAGAAAGTATTCTTTTTGATGCATACTCATGACTGTATTATTTGGAACTTTTGAGTTAGGTGGAGGAATAAATGAGAGGCGTCAAAAAGACGTACATGTATTTATGGGATAATGTATTAAAATGCTAAAAATGAAATGGTTGTTTACGATTCCTATTTATATCAGCAGCAAACGGCTTGAAACCTGATCAGACGCCGGGTTACAGTGGAGAATCTGTTATTCTTTCCCAATAAACGCGTTTACGCTAAAACTATTATTTGCAGTGTAAACAGTTTGGAACCAGATCAGACGCCGGGTAACCCGGCGTCTGATCAGGCTCCAAACTGTTTGCCACCAAGATTAACAAGAATTATCAGAATTGTCCAAAAGTTGTTCTTTTCTACGTTGTAGTGCTTTGCGTTTGCGTACGTTTGCGTTTAAACGGGAAATAATAACAGATTCTCCACTGTAACTGGCATCTGATTTGGTTCCAAACTGTTTGCAATAGAAATAAAAAACAATACCGTAAAGGCGTTTATGGGGGGAAAATAACAGCTTCTCCACATTACATGTACCTTAATCTAGTTTCAGTGGAGAATAAGTTATTCTTTCCCCAACAAACACATAATGCTAAAACTGCTATTTTCATTGTAAACAGTTAGGCGCCATTTGAAAATAGTTCCAATTTATACAGTAATAAATATATCATCAGAAATAATTTCAATATTCTAGCAGATTGAAGCTTAAAGCAGGTTGAAAGTAAAGCAGAATGTGCTTTAAGCGGTCACCTATCTTCACAACTAAAATACAGGCTATGGGGTAATGGGTTAAAGTTAGGTAAATGAGCTTTAAGTTTTACTGTCACCATGCTGTAAGCAGACACCCGTCACAAGCACCTTAATATTAACACAATTCATTTGTCGTAATAGAGAGGTTTTACTGTACATGTACATGTAAATACACATGCATATTGGCGAGGCACTGTATATCAGTCTCTTTATGGAAAATATTTGGAACTGTTATGATCTAACGTTGCTTTAAAAAACAGTAGTTCAGTCATATCGCGACGTCCAGCTTATTACAGGTGGAAAAGGCCACAAGAAGACCCTTTATGCACTGTTTTAGGTACAAATAGGCAAATGGGTAGAACTACCGACCGTCAGCAACTAGCCGGAAGGTTTTCCCCGCATGTAAAAATCCCGAAATGTTCTTCGATATGGAAGAGAAACGTTTATATGAGGTCCTTCCCGTTGGCGCTGAATTGTAAAAAAACAAACCCCAACGCTGGAGCATGTATCGATTGAGCATGAACAAACGCAGTGTTTTTGCTGCTTTATCGTCTGCTATGAAATTGACGTCTGCATATTATTTTCAAATAAAATTTTATGCATATTGAAAGTTAAGAAAAGAAAAGCATAACCTTGTGTCAAACAGTCTGGGATCCAGATCAGACGCCGCGTAACGCGGTGTTTGATCTGGATCAAAACTGTTTGCAAAAACATCCCAACCGTCAATTCAAGATCTGGAGAGAGTAGGATAAAACGCGGGCGGTCGTCCTTTTTTAAGAGTCCAATGCTTGTTCGTGCACGAATCGCTGATATTGTCACAAACCGTACACTCGTATCTTAATTAAATCAAACTTTTGTTGAAATTAAACTCCCAAGAAACGGAAATTACTATTCAATAGCATGCTTATACTTTTAACCAGCATCGATCGCCCTAAAGTGTATAGTTTACACACCTGTCCTAACTTGTACCAGTTGATAAGACGTTATTCTTTCCCAATAAACGCGTTTATTCTGAAACTATTATTTCCCGTGCAAACAGTTTAAAGCCTGATCAGACGCCGGGTCACCCGGCGTCTGATCAGGCTCCAAACTGATTGCCACTCAGATAAAAATGAAAAGTCAGAATTGTCAAAAAACTGTCCTTTTCTACATTTTTGTGTTTTGCGTTTGAGTTTCGTTTGCGTATTAACGGAAAAGAATGACGTATTATCCTCTGTACAATTGAGAAGACATTATTCCATCCCCGTTTAAACGAATCTAAACGCAAACACAATGTAATAAAATGTTGAAAGTAAATTGTTTTTCGAAAAATGAGAACGGTCTTATTAAATCTGAGTAACAAATAGTTTGGAATTAGATCAGACGCCTGGTATCAAGTTTGCAATAGACATAACGTTTATAGTACATGTACAAACGTGTTTATTGGTGAAAGTAACTTTTAAAAAGTTTGTGCTTCAAGTCTTAAACCATGGAAGTCGAAGTTCGATAGCTCGAACTCGCATGAGTCGAACATATTTGTATTTCAAAGCGAAACTGTGACTAAGCTACGTATAATAGTTTGAACTACTGATATGTTCCACGTAAGCGATGGTCAAATAATGAAAATAAACTTTAGAAATATTAACAAGTTCGACTTAAGTGATTTCGATATATCGAACTTAGACTATGTATCCATTGCAAACCGTTGACTTCGGAGACAGATCAGGTGTCTAAACCCGGTGTCAGAACAGGCTCAATACAGTGTGCAATTCAGATATTCATAAATTGGTAATGTTTTAAACACAAATCTGTATTTTGTACATTTTATTGAATTGTGTTTACATTACGTTTCGTTACAACTGAAAATAATAGTATCTGTTCCAGTGGAAGTTTTTTAGTGTAGCCCAAGAAATATTGTGCTACCAGCTGGCCTAGTGATTATATTATCCAACAGATGTATCATTTCAAAACTTTTCGTTACAAGTACATTCAGTTTTGTATTAAACAACCGCTCATTAAAAGACCAATTAGTAATCTTTACTATACCAGTTTGCTTAATACAGGGTAAAATAATGCAGAAAGCTCATGTAGGAGCTTTCTGTATTATATTTACCTTGCATTAGTTTAGTCGTCATTTTTAAAGATATCAAGGCTTCATCAATTAGTTGTCTCTAAATACAAGATTCATTGTGCTTTGTTAATATTTCAAAGTGTCAAAATATTGAAAGTAAAAACGCCTTGTGTTTAAATTTAAAAGCTTTTCAATCTGCATACGCCCCATTGCATGAGGTGCAACAGACATAAGTCATTATAACTTGAGGTGCCCATTCCTCAATCAGTTACCAATACATGTAACTACGCCCATATACCCGTACAGTCATTATTGTATTATGCGACCATCATTATAAGGTGTACGGATACCTCTAAAGACGTAATATTATGACATCTTACTGCAGGATAAAATAACAAAGAATGTTACATGAGATTTATGTTTCCTCTACATTTAGCAAAAGTTGTTATGAAAGATTATAGTAAGTATTCTAGCTACATGTACAAGAGTTACATGTAATGGTTGCCTAAAACAATACTGAATATATACACTATCCGTGCTAAGCACTTAAGACGTTTTACGATCCTTACTATTCGTTTTCTCTTTCCTTTTGAAATTCATTCTTTGACACAGATCTAAAGAGACAATTCGCACGTATAGTACTTTACGTAACGTAAGTACTATAATAGTATGAAAACGTATGACACTACTAATTAATAAACGTTGAATTATGTTTTTCTCAGAATAAAGGTTGGAACATATATAGAAACGTTCCCGAATCATCTCACGATGTAATGATCGAATCAAATAATGGAGTTTGCCATCGGTAAATTACTGCAAGCAACAAGAAGAATCGCTCACAATAAGAACAAGAAAATCTGCGTTTTAAAATAAAAACTGATTATTTTTAATGTAAACAAAATGTCATGTTTTTCACTCGCCATCCACCTTCCGGAAAACATTGATATAATCAGCATAGAGCTCAAGGGCATGCTATACAGTGGATAAAGAGTTATTTCTCCTTGTTTAACAATTCGACTCTCAATGCGCGATTGCAAACAGTATTGACCCTGATCAGATGCCACGTAACGCGGCATCTGATCAGGGTCCAAACAGTTTGACACTCGTTTGGAATTTTATTCAGTCACACTGCCTTATTTTTTAACTTTGAAACGATATCTCAGACAACAAAATCGAAGCAAAGGAAAATGAAACGGTGAAGTGGTAAACATCTCACGAAACATTTTGTGGTGAAAAGGTTAAACGATACTAAACCCGCAAAAGTAATGCAATAAAATGGATATAATAACAGTTATCTAAAAGGTTGGTGCTTTGATTTTAAAAAACCGAGTAGCAAACAGTTTGGAGTCTGTCAACGACCAGTTTAACTGACCCCTTATCTGACTTCAAACTATTTCCAATGGACGAAGCTTTTTTGGAATAAATAGAGGATAACTGTTTTTTTCAGTGTAAGATCGAAATTTAATCCATTGAGTGAACATCAGACGTTATATTTTCACGAGTGGCGAAGCCACGAGTGAAAATATAACAGTCTGATGTTCACGAAATGGATTAAATTCAATCTTACACTGAAAAAACACAGTTATTCTATTTATGTATGCTTTTAAGCCACTTTTTAAACGAAACTGTTTGACAATTGAAAACGAAAGTACATTATTTATCCCGTGTTGAGCCCCAAGTCTTATGTCGAACACATGTGCGTGACAGTTGGCGGTTCAATGACGTCACTTATTTATTGATTTGACGTCAACGGAATTACGTCGTTACTTCCGATCTTGAATTCGTGTTCTTCCGTTGAGTGGTTCGCGACAAAACGGACTGCCGGAATTGAGCGATAAGACACGATTAACTACGATTCTTGGGGAGCCCTACGGGTAAAACTCATAAAAGAAGCACGAGCGACGATAATCCCACTGCTTGAAGCAGTGGATTATCAAGTGATAATCCACTGCTTTTTCCCGGTAATCCACCGAAAAGCATAAATAAATAGAGGATAATTGTTTTTTTCAGTATAAGATAGAAATTTAATCCATTGAGTGAACATCAGACGTTATATTTTCACGAGTGGCGAAGCCACGAGTGAAAATATAACAGTCTGATGTTCACGAAATGGATTAAATTCGATCTTATACTGAAAAAATACAACTATTCTATTTATTTATGCTTTTAAGCCACTTTTTAAACGAAATTGTTCGACAATTGAGAAAGCGAAAGTAAATGATTTACCCCGTGTTGAGCCCCAACTTTATATCGAACACATTTTCGAAACAGTTTCCCGTACGATGACGTCACTTATTTATTGATTTGACGTCATCCGAATTACTTCGTTGCTCCCGAGTTTGGATTCGTGCTCTTCCGGTGAGTAGTTCGCGACAAATCGGACTGCCGGAATTTAACGATAAGACACGATTGACTACGATTCTTGGGGAGCCCTACGGGGAAAATTCATAGTAAAAACGATTGGTGATAATCCACTGCAGTGGATTACCAAGTGATAATCCACTGCTATTTCGTGGTAATCCACCGAAAAGCATAAATAAAGACGTTTATTTTGAAAGAATAAACGTCGTTTAAACCGTACAAGCATACTTCTGAATACGAACCATTTTAGTTAAGAGAGTTTACATGTACCAAATTAGGAGGCGTCAACACAAAGGGTCTGGAGGTTGAAAAGTTCACCTTATTTGGAGCTATGATTTTTTCCTAAATTACGTCATAGACACTCATTTTTGAACCTTTAATGTATTCCTACAGAAAACAGTTCCAATTTATAATGAATATTTATCAAAGAAATAGTTTCTATATTAGGTCACTTATAATGTTAGAAACTTGCTACTGAGTAAATGGTTTAAATGAGTTGAACGCAGACAGTGTTAATCGGAAATGTCAAAAAGTGTGTTTTCCATAACGAGTTAGACCCTAGTAGACCCTTAACCCTTTCCCTTATAGAAGCGACTTTTAGCGCATTCATTTTATTCATCCGCCAAAGAAAATAGTTCCATTTTATACTGTTATGAATAAGTACTATAAGTAAAATTTTCTATACACTAGCAGATAGTAACTTAAAGTAGGCTGAAAGTAAACCAGAATGTGCCCTAGGGCACATTCTGGTTTACTTTCAGCCTGCTTTAATATGTCACATATCTTAACTACTAGAAACAGGTTATTGGTTAAAGGGTTAATTTGGAGGTAAATGGATTAAACACACACATTTCTTCTTATTTTATTATCATCAAATCGGATCTAACCTTCAAAAAAGAGTGTGTGAACAAGCTGTCGGAAGCACCAAATTCTACTTCAAATCGTCAATATATTAAAACGTTCCGCCATATTTGTTTGCCATACGGATATGTTCTTACATAATCGCAAAGCGCTACCGATCGGTGATTTAAGGTTTCTTCGATATCATGCTTAGCGCCTAATTGGTTAATGTTTAAACATGTTGGATACAGATCAAACGCCGAGAAACTCGGGATCTGATCAGGATCCAAAATAGTTTACAGTGAATTTAAAAGTGTGTAACCATTTGAAACGAACCACGAACAATAAAATTAAGTTACCTATGATAAAATATTTAGGAAATATTTTAAGCAGGTGACAATCTAGTATAGTAAGAGGTAAAGTAGTCGATATCAGGTTATTAAGTCAATGGTCAAACATTATAAGCTTAAATGCTGGTAAACACCGGTTATTAGTTTTTCCTATGATAATATCGGGTCACTTTAACCATTTTGATTTTCTAACTCTTTGACCCTTTGATCCACGTTAACGTCTTTTACAAGCAATGTGAATGTGAACAGAACACTTGTCCTTTGCAAAACTTTTAGACCCTGGCCAGAGGACTCCTGTAGGAACCCTCTAATTTGCAATTACTTGTTGAAAAATACAAGCCATAAAATGGATAAGAAACGAGATTGGTCAAATTTAAGTTTCAGGTGTCTGTGAATTTGATACATGTACCTGCATATGTTTAACTTTAATTTTGTAGTGTTTTGTTTGCTTTAAAACAGCCGATGATAACCCATTCTTCCGCCGCAGCGATTTTTGATAATAAACAAATTAATTGCTTTAATACGGAAAAAAGGCTTGCCTTTTTTCCGTTCTTAAGTAATGCGTGATAAAATCAAAGGTATTCCAATTCTATTCAATCACTGACAGACTTTGAAAAGTGTTTGATTTGCGCGTGAATAATTTCCTCAAAACTAGGCAACTACAAAACATGGGGGCTGACATCTTGGATGATGACGTCACGGCTTTTACGAAGAGTTGTGGGTGACGTTTCGGAATTCCCGATTTCGGTGATATTTTTAAACCAGTTTAAGAATGAATAACCCACAACACTCACTTGTACTGATTTCCTCCAAAATGACAAAATTTCAAACAGTTCAATTCACACCCTTTAACGCTAAAAATGAACGTTATTTGCAAAAAGCTACTTCTCAATCGAACCGATAAAAATAACGGATTACCGACACGTCATCAATATAAATAATGACGTCATTATTGGTGGTCATATGACTTCCAAAAATAGTTTCAGATTGCATTATAATACAGGACTGCCATACCTTTACCCAATAGCCGATTTCTAGTTTTGTTGGCATGTGACTACTTAAAGCAGATAAGCAGAATGCGCCTAATGGCGCATTCTGCTTTACTTTCAGCGTGCTTTAAGCTACCATAACCTGGGGAAAAATCCGGAAATTTAGGAAAAATCCGGAAAATGGCAGCCCTGATAATATAGCTGTACGGAGGAGTTTTAACTTTTAACATTGTATACACTTATATATCTCTTTGATTATTGGGTAACAACATATAGATCTTGTCCCAAACAATTTAGGTTTATAATAAAAGTTCGAGTCGGTTGTGTAATCCAGATCTCAGTCACGAGAGGCGTAGCCTCGAGTGTGATCTGGAATACACAACGAACTGATACAAGAGCGCTGATCACACACTGGCGATAGATCTATTCCGTTTTCATTAGTACAATAATTATTTTGCTTTTTTCCGTCCATAGGCAAAGCCTAAATACATATTAGATTTAAGCCATATTTCGTCGTAATGCGCATGCTTTAAAATTCAAAAATGGTAAACTCCAGTTTTATGCATTTGGAATGGACGCAATCTGACAAACAATTGCTAAACCGTTTTGATCTTGGTTAAACACCTTTTGAATTGTGCCTGACCTGGTTCCAAACTGTTACATGGAACAACTCCCAGTGAAAACGAGATCGACAGGTAAAGGGTCAATGCAATTTATGACTTTGTTCACCTATAGATTGAGAGTGAACAACGACCTTTAATGGAATTCACTCATGTCAGTTAATAGCCTTTGTCGTTATTGGACTTCATTTATTACTTTATATAGTACAGTGGTGAAGTCTTAATTCTATTCAGTTTAAACCAGACGAAACGCACATGCAATGTACTTAAATGTAGACAATGACAATTTCATGAAAATGTTGACAACTCATTTTAACCTGAGTGGCATTCAGTTTGGAGCCTGATCAGACGCCGGGTTAACCGGCGTCTGATCTAGCTCAATGTCCCTTGTTAAAAAATGAAGTCCCGGGCGATCAGACGCCGGATTATCTAATTAAGACCCTAAACTGCGTGCCCTCAAATGTATCGTGCGATAAATCGTTGTGCGATATCTCTTACATAAATGGGTTAATGTTTGATAGTAGCAGGCTGCAAGTAAAGCAGAAAGCTCTTTGATTTCAGAGGTCACCTATCTTAAACATAGCATATCTTTCTGGATAATTTTTATAAAAGAAGTTAAACCAAACATTTGATACGTTGACAACCAGCTCAATTTGTATCCTACATGTATCTAAAAATAAAAATAGGGCTACTTCAGTAAAACCAGCTCTGACTTGACAAAACTTTGACTTAAACTGACAAAAGTTTTTTTTAACCTTGATGCAAAAACTCTTAACAAACACACTCTAGTAGATAATCTGACATTAAACGCAAAAGCAACTCTGATATCACGTGATTACCATATCAGTCTTATTTCCAAACATGTTCGTACATCTTTGCCATTTGCGCCCACTTTAACCAACCGATTTCTATAACATGTACTACAATTGTATATGCTTTAAAAAGCTGCCTAAACCTTTATTTCAAAGACATTTCTAAAGCAGTTTGACTGAAGAAATGTCGATACGAGTGTCAAACAATTTGAATCCTGATCAGACGCCACATAACGTGGCGTCTGATCTTGATCAAAACTATTTGCAAAGTCAACATTAGTTGCCTATAATGTACTGAGGTTGAACTTAATTACGCTATGAGCGACATATTTGAAAACGTTTCAAACAGTTTGAGTCCTGATGAGACGCCGAGTCACTCAGCGTATCTGTTGTACCCAAACTGTTTGAGTATCTTGTTAATGATAATATAAACTTTGTTAAATAAAGTTGAAGTACATTTTTTAATTAATGTAGACGAAATTATAGCATGAAAAACCTGCTTAGAGGTTTTCAGGAAACTAGTGCGATGGGGTCCCGGCAACGTATAACAATACGGAATACGTGTTTGTCATATGGGAACAATATTGAACATTTCGCATGCCATTTTATTGGACAGGTAGCGAGATAACTAGGGTACTGACATAGGAATGCGAAAATTTACGATGTTAAGATGTCACTGATGAAAAGATTAATCAAACGGTTAACTTCGGGATACTAGATAAAATATCGTCTGGTTAATATTGTCGTCTGCCTTACCCCGGGGTCAAAGGTTATTTGCAAACAGTTTGGATCCTGATCAGACGCCGCGTAACGCGGCGTGTTATCAGGATCCAAACTGTTTGTTACTCATTTTAATATTTGTTAAGTTAAAAACAAATAAACTTTAAATTTAAGAAATTAAAGCAGACGATAATTTTTTTTAAATCAATGACGTCACGGCAGTGAAGGGGTTAATATTGTCGTCTGTTGAAAATGTGCTGTCGGTAACATTGATGTCTGCTTTACCGTAAAATGTTTTATTTCATTTTGCAATTTTATGCTTAACAAATTTATATAGGAAGGCTTTAACTGAAATGAACCCAAGATTTATAAATATTGTAACATATTAAGAAGATCTGGAGAGTAAATGACAAAATCATTAACTTGGCGAGGTTCACAATTGATATATGGGCACTCTATTACATAAATTGCGGATACGACTTTCCCGTTTAAACGAAACGAAAATAAACGCAAGCAAATCTAGAAAACTACAAATTCTTGAAAATGTTGTGGATTTATTTTATTCTGAGTGGCAAACAGTTTCGAGCCTGGTCAGATCTGTTTTCCATGTCTCACACAAGTTCCTACCTTGCAATTCTTGACATAAAATAGCAAATAATTTGGATATAAACTGTTCCAAAATCATGGAGTAATACATGTATAAGAAGTACTTTTGAGATAGACAAAAATTGACAGCATAAAAGTATGAAATATGACCTCAATATCTATAGTCTTACCGGTACCGTAGATTGAGGGGTATCCGAGGCATGCTAAGCCATGTGATAATCCATGGATTAGGGGAATCTCGAAGTCGCGCCATTAATCTTGTTTCATATTTTAATGAAGAGACATGCTATGATGTAGACAATTTCATATTGTTTTAAACAAGATAAATAGCATATACATGTACCTACGTGCAAAACATACTAGGCATAAAATGTAAATTGTATTAGACATACAACTTTGTTTGGACAAAGTTTTCTTACCCAAGTACCATAACGTGATTCAAACCCACATAAGTTCTCTGTATAATATCAATACTCGGTAGCGGATAGATGTATACCAAGATGAAACACTATGTCCCTGATGTGACGCTGTCCTCTACATGACCTTAACCTTCTTCCGATATAAACCAACTTGCAATGGGATCGAGAGCCATTTGAGTTGAGTACACATTCTCTATGACATAAAGTTCCAAAACTATGGCCAATGTAAAATGCAGCCTTTTTGACCTTAAATGACTTCCATATACTACAATGGAGAAAACGTTATTCTTTCCCGTTTAAACGCAAACGTACGCAAACGCATTGCACTAAAACGTAGAAAAGGACAACATTTCAACAATTTTGACTATTCATGTTGATCTGAGTGGCAAACGGTTTGGAGCCTGATCAGACGCCGGGTTACCCGGCGTCTGATCTGGCTCCAAAATGTTTGCAATGCAAAAACTAGTTTTAGTGTAAATGCGTTTATTGGGAATGAATAACGTTTTCTCCAATGTATATGCCCCCAAGTTGTTCTGACATCAAGTACTTTAGAAGTTGAGTACACTTCCAAATATGTATCTGTCACATGCGATTCCAAAGGTATGGACAATGTCAAAGTTGTTGACTGA
The DNA here is from genome assembly GCA_922989275.2 of Gari tellinella. Lineage (NCBI taxonomy): Eukaryota > Metazoa > Mollusca > Bivalvia > Cardiida > Psammobiidae > Gari > Gari tellinella. Next base: position 20,679,530 of record OV277870.1, on the reverse strand, counting down.
CAGACAGACAAGCGAACACAGGAAGACAATCTATTGGATTTGTTACGCTGATTTAAAAGTATGTCAATCAAATCACGACGTCCAGCTAAATACATGTGTATGGAGACTCCAGAAGTCCTTTATGCACTTTTCAGGCGCACCACGGCAAATAGAAAGAACCATTGATCTTCCGCAAACCAGCTGAGAGGCTTCCGAAGTACCAAGGGTTAGATTCGAACTCAGAACGGCGAGGAGCTGAGTGATTGTAATTCATGGTGACTAAAACCCATAGGTTACCCATTCTATCAAGATACTCCTTCTGACTACGGCATACGAGAGCATAAACATTATTCGAATGTAAAGGATAAGAGAAAAAGATAGAAGGCAGACGTATATACTATAAAAAGCCGTTATCTTAACATACATTTATCATAAATCTGATACAAATAAGTATGTGATAACTAGTAACGTCATCAAAAGAAAGTAAGGTGCTTAGCATCAAGAACTACTCGGTTATAAATGTTTGAGTTATGTGTATCATTATACAATCTCGAAGATTTGTGAATAAATTTATAGCGATAAGTGTAATTCTGTTATCATTTTTGCATTCATAAAACATCCAGTTGTGCAAATATTACTGTATCATCAAATCAACATACATTATGCGTATCCCCAAGTGTATCCAAAACATTTTATAAAACAAGTGTGAATAAGATATATAAATACTTATGTATACATTTATTCGTCCACTTTTTGTTTGCATATATATTTAATTGAAAGTATTTTATTTCTTTGATTTTGTTTAAGAACCATCGATAAGAGTGTCAACACGCACTATTACCGATGAGATTTGGCAATTAATATGTTAACCCATTTCCCCATAACATTTTTCTACTTTTGCAAACGGGTGATCAATTAAAGCAGGTTGAACATAAAGCAGAATGCGCCTTAAGGCTCATTCTGCTTTAAGCTCAACCTGCTTTAAGCCATCATTTGCTATAATATAGAAACTATCTCATGGTATACGTTTATGACTGTATAATTTGGAAATGTTTTCTTTCTTAAATAGCTATGTTGCATATTCATGACTGAATAAATTGGAGCTATAAACATGCATACTTAGTGATAAACATTTGGATGAAAACTGCATAAAACATAAAATAAAAATAACTGTGTCACCATAAGTTGCAGGTACCCCATAGCGTATTGATACTCGAATTCTGTTGTATTTAGACCAGTAAATATATACATGTAGTATAATCATACATAACATTTGAAAATGGTGCCTGCTATTCTGTCATCACAAGATACACGCTCACACCAAAATGTCCAGTTATTGTTGATCAGATATATATAGTAAGTATATGTATGGATGCTGTTTTTGTATAATTGAAACCAAAGGTCAAGGTCACATTGACTTAAAATGGTATGACACATTTCGCCATCCAATGAGGTACTCAAACACAACATTCCTAGTTGATGTTTTTCAGGAAAAATCCCAAAACAACTTTCTTCATAACTCGCAAAAGGTTCGTGAAGTTGTCGTAAGTTGTTCACAGTTGTTGTGCTGTCACAGTAAAGTCGAAACTGTTTCACATTCGGTTCAAATTTATTTAGTTAAAAGACTCATAAACCCTAATAAAAAAGTTCTCTATTGGGACTACTAAATTATCTTCATTATTAGGTGTTTAAGACAAGTGATTGCCTAAAGCAAGGTGACAGTAAAACAAAATGTTCCTTTTGATGCTTTTTGTTTTACTGTCACCTTGCTTAACACTTTCCTCCCTGAAACCTAAAATGGACTATTTCAGTTTCCATTTTAGTCAAGTCCATTTCTGACTTTTAATGGTTGTTTTTGTCAATGTTTGACATATTGACAAACAGTGAAGACCTTGATTAATATTTTATTATATCGTAGCTAGTGGTAGCATAGAGTAGGTTGAAGTAAAACACTTTCCTCCTGCTTTAAGTGACCACTTGTCTTCAAAACAAGAAACAGACTATGGGATAATGGGTGAATTGAGGTCGAAGGTCAAGCTAAATGTCACAGTGACTTTAAAACGATACGAGACACTGTGCCATCCCAAAACGTTCTCACACCCTTAACTTGGTGGCCCTAGCTGATGTGATATAGGTCATAATAATATTATTATTATTATGATATGTACCAGCGTTTCCTACATGTATGATATAGAACACAGATACATATAGGCTTACAGTGTATGCCCTTTAAACACTGCGCCATTCTAATATGTTTTCAAAAGATTTTGTATCCCTACATTGTAGCTGGTGTCGAATAGGAAATAAACGCCGAACGATTTTTTTTATTTTGGTATAAATTGCGGTCATAGGTCAATGTCAAGGTCACGGGCAACACAACGTACACTCTCAACCCCTTGCATTTGCTTTTCATTTGCGATTAAACGGGAAAGAATAATGTCTACAGTGCTACATGTACCTCGATTAGTTTTCCGTTGCCTAAATTCAGTTTCAGTTTCAGTTAGCATATCAGCAAATACACAGTGCCTTTGGTAATTTTCAAAGATATAAGGAAATATGGCAAATACAAAAGACAGTACATACATCACAAAGCAGCAATAATATCCAGGATATGTTTACGCAAGTTCATACATTTTGTACTAGTAGACATTAAATTATTAAATTTGCTAATATTTGGCCACTGTGTATTACCTAAATATTAGTACATTTAGTTATTATAAAGTTAGATAATATGAATGAAGTATTGTACTCATATATATATAGACCTGGTACACTCATCCAATTCATTTTTATTTAATGTACATAAACGTATTGTACAGGTAGATTTTAAACTATTTAGATAATGGCACAGAAATAAAAATTGTATTCACATTCGCCACTTATAGAAAATCCAAATTGTTAATATTTTGGATGTCAATTCTTGAAATGATAGTATATACAAACGCACTACACGTAGTGAATTGTACTCAAGGTAAAACAACTTAACAGCTGTCGACATGTTATCGTTCAAATGGTTTGACGTATTGATACCCCAAACCTATCTTAGTTTCTCCTAACTACAGGCAGCAACTGTTTTGTCTGTTCCTGTATTGATCAAACTGTAATTTATTTTGCTATTCTGAACTTTTGTGACATTTACTATTCTGTATTAGGTCGCTGTGATATTTACTAGTTTAAAAGGTCATCTGGCGATGTACTATGTATGTATACTGTTTTTGTTATACATTTATACTAAGTACTGATATAGGGAATCGGCGATTACAATAGTAATAATACGGAAAGAAGAAGTAGCAATCGTATGGAATGGAAAACCGAAAAAAGTAAGAGGTTAACTCAAATAAGAGGGACAGGGACAGACAGAGACACAGACAAACAGCAGAGAGAGAGAGAGAGAGAGATAAAGAAAGAGAGAGAGAGTGAGAGAGAGAGCCATACATACAGAGAGAGAGAGAGAGAGAGAGAGAGAGAGAGAGAGAGAGAGAGAGCGCGGAAGCGGGAGGTAGGTAGGTGGGTAGGTAGGTAGGTAGGTAGGTAGGTGGGTAGGTAGGTAGGTAGGTGGGTAGGTGAGTTGTTAGGTAAAATATAGATATATAGATAAACAGACATAGAGAGACAGGGACACAGAGACGTGGATATACAGAGGCAGATAGAGAGATACATACTGACAGAGAAAGAGAGGGGGAGAGACAGAAAAACAGACAGTCAAACAGGCATACTTTGTCCTTTAACCATGTAAGTGATATATGAGACCGAATAATTGTCACACATATATCTAAAAAGGTTACATTCATATAAATAAAGAAAAAGAGAAACTTATTCAGATGGATTTATAGGTGGTTTAGGTCATAATTACGAAATTTCCACATAAATAGAGATTACCCTTACCCTTGAAACGCACTGTGACAAGCATAGGCAGACAGTTTGGATCCTGATCAGACGCCGAGGTACTCGGCATCTGATCAGGATCAAAACTATTTGATACTCCTATAAAAATGTGTTGATAGAAAGGCGTTATATTTGATATAAACAACAAAAAAGTCAGCCTTCACAGTTTTAGCAGACAACACTACAGTGGTTAAACTCCCAAAAGTATGAATACTATATTAGCTGTTATTAGATTTAAAAGACGGGGATTATTTTTTCTAAAAGGAATTAAAGCTGAATGCAACAGATTTATCCTTTATTGAAAATACTAAATTATTGAAATTTTCATAAACAAGACACATTTGAATGATCGAAATCCATTGCCTTGGCAACGTAATTTACATAAAATTGTTAGAGTTTGCCCGCTATTGATATAAACGAAATGGGAGGTTTATGGATTGCATCAAAATAACTAGAACGGATTACCAGCTAAGACTAGATCAAATCGCATTAGGTAATAGAGTCACGTTGGCCTGTTTGGAATCTATTTAGGCTAAACTTTTAACTCATTTACCCCTGAAACGTTTAATGTTTAATGGACAATTCCAATTTCAAGATAAGTCTAGTCCATTTTTTGACTATTTAGGGTTGATTTTCACAATATATTTCAAAGTATCAAACAGTGTAGACCCATCCATAATGATCCCTCGGGTCAGGATCTACACTGTTTGCATAGGATATGATTGTGTAACCCTCACAGGTATTCTGTTTGTAAATGGCGAGTATACTCGTCGCTAGGGTTGAATGTGTTAAATTTACTATACCACTTTTGAAACGAGGCCAGTTTATAGTGATTTGGGGGATGCTTGTAGATTGAAAAATTAAGCAAACAAACAATGTAGACCCGAACAGATTGCATTTTCGATTGTTAATTGCATTACATTTGCTTTTTAATTCGTTTAAACGTGAAATAATAAAGCACTCTCTACTGTAAGCTATCTTTGATGTATTTTTTAAATAAGTAATTTGTTGTATTTGGGTGGAGTTCTGAAAATAACAAAACTGATGTCGTTGAATGTAGCTACGTGTACAGCTGAGTCTCTATTTTTCAAACTCGAAACCAGCTTTTCTAACCAGAGCCCTGTGAAAAGAGCTTTCAAATATAATAATTATTTCAAATTAAAACGCATCCTAGTTACGTTTAAACGTTAAAAATAAATAAGTTCGATATACATGTACATGTAATTGAGTTTAATTGGTTGGAGCCAGATTGTATTTCAACGTTCACAGTAGCTAAAATACGCTTTAAAATTGAAATACAACGCTCCCTCTCTACAACGACACCCAACGGGAAAACATTGCGCGTTGTTCGGAAGGAGTCGTTATAGGGAGGGATAATTGCTGACAGCTTGAATTCAGATCAGACGCCGCGTTACGCGGCGTCTGATTTGGATCCAAACTGTTTTTCACTCGTCATTAAAGTTTTTTCCCCATCAAAATGTTCATTTTGTAACTTTGAGAAAAACAGCAGACGATAATTTTAAGTAGACGACATTACATCCGTTAAAAGGTTGGACATAATTGTCCTGTTTAGGGAACAGCGACAAGGGTCGTTGTAAGGAGCGATTCGTTGTTGGGAAAGACCGTTGTAAGAAGGGAGCACTGTTTGTAAGTTTGATTTCAGAGAGTTTGTTTTATCTGTATTTTCACGTTTACTGTAGGCAAAAGAGACTATAAACAGCATTGAATCTGACGAGATCTACCAAAATAAGTCTGCTTAATCCCTTTCATGATCAAATTATTCGGGAGTTTTTTAACCCGTCACCGCTTTATTGTCGTCTGCTACAGTAGTATTGTCTGCAATACACATTGCAAAGGTAACTTTAACCCTTTACCTGATAGCCTGTTTCTAGTATTGAAGATATGTGACTACTTAAAGCAGGTTTAAAGTAAAGCAGAATGCGCCCTAATGCGCATTCTGCTTTACTTTTAGCCTGCTTTAAGCTATTAACTGCTAGAATAAGGAAAGTATTAAATATGACACATATTCATTACGGTATAATTTGGAACTATTTTCTTCAGCGGATGAATAAAATGAATGTGCTAAAAGTCGCTTCTATAAGGGAAAGGGTTAAGGATGTATGACTTAATAAATATCAATAAGGGTGCCAAACAGTTCTGGTCCTGCAGCTTCTGATCAGGACCCAAACTGTTTGCAATCGCGCTTTAAGGCGTCATTAAGAGTGAAAGGGTTAAATAGGATAATTACCTAACATGATAAAATACGCTTAGTTATCCTTTGAAACGGTACTGGTAAACACTGTACACCTCACCGGAGTCTGCATTGTTTGCTTATTACGGATGAAGATTAAGCTATTTTCAATGACAAAACACGAATTATCTATACATAACTTATCACCCTTCATTACTACATAGACATACTTATTTGCTGTTCATAAATACGAAATTCATATAAAGCAAAGAGTATAGAGAAAATGACAGAGTTTTAAACATGAGTTGCAAACATTTAACCCATTACCTACTAGCCCGCTTTTAGTTTTGAAGATACATGGCCGCTTAAAGCAGGATGGACGTAAAGTAGAATGCGCATTCTACTATTTTAGTTTCAGTCTGCTTTAAGTTACCATCTATTATTATATCGAAACTACATTGTATTATTTATGATACATTTTCATGACTATCTTCAGTTGAGGAATGCATCTGATCACTGCTGTTTTACATGTAACACGTACATATTTATCTAAAAGAATAGCGTTTTCAGATAACATGTACAATGTATACATGTGCTCGAATCTTGTTTTCTTATCAAATGTACTTTAAATGTTGGTTGGGGGGTTATCCCCTATCACCACCAGCGGCAATGGCCTTTGATGTTGATTGATCACGTGGCGAGAATTATCATTATGACTTCTTTCACTTCTGAATAATGACAATGATGAGTTTTGCAGAATTTTCCGATTTGAAAACATCAGTTAACCGTTGATTACAGAACAAGACGCAGGTATGCGATAGGACCCGGAACACAACTTTGAAATGTTTTAACCGACTCACACCATATTAAAAGTTTGTCTTTGGTCGACTTTGCAAACAGGTCGACTTTGCAAACGGTTTAGATCCTGATCAGACGCCGCGTAACGCGGCGTCTGATCAGGATCCAAACTGTTTCACAATCGGTTTGATGGCTTCAGTCATTTGACCATAGATATACTTTAGAAACAATGGTACAGATTAAGTAGATATTATGGCATGAGATGGTTAAAACAAGAGTCGAAATGGTTAAGGCCAACAATTAGTTACAGCTACAGCATAGATACTTATTTTTACGCATTTTAATTTATTCTTCCACTGAAGAATAAAAACACTTCATACAGTCATGGAAATGCACCATACATGTAAGAAATAGTTTACATATTCTAGCAGCTGGTAGCTTAAAGCAGGCTGACAGTAATACGGAATACACTTGAAGGCTTAACTTCATTTCTAGTAGCAGGCTATGTACATGTACATGTAGTAACGGGTTAAAATAGCCATCCAGTAATGAACCATGAACCTATATGTTTTAACCCTTTCCCCCACAAAAGCGCCTTTTAGCGAATATGATTTATTCCCCCGCTGAAGAAAATGGTTCCAATTTAATCAGTCATGAATATATATTATATGGAATATTTTCTATATTCTAGCACATGATAGCTTAAAGCAGGTTGAAAGTAAAGCAGAATGCGCCTTAATGCACATTCTGCTTTACTTTCAACCTGCTTTAAGTGTCACATATCAACCTGCTTTAAGTGTCACACATATTCAATTCTAGAAATAGGCTATCAGGTAAAGGGTTAATCGAAATCATGCGTAAGCATACTGGAACTATAGATGAGAAAAAGGCAGCTTTTAGAAATTTCTCAAATACTTAAATCCCTCTGTACGTTACTTATGTTCGCAATCTTGGGCGCCTTTTGGCATCATTAAAATAATGTCGTACTGACAGAATTTCAATGCATCTTTACAACAGGTAAATAAATGCATGTCTCTAGTGGACTTAAGTGTACATTTGAAGAAAAAAGTGCTCATTCCTGTTAGACGAAACTCACCTGACACGCAATGTAAAAAATGCAGAAAAATACAGTTTTATAAGGGTTTATACACTGAACGAATCTTCTAACTGTGCACTTATATATGGAATCATATCTCCGGCGCTAATGGTCAGATCGTGTTAAAGCTTTGCAGAAATCAAGAAGACATATTTCGGATGGTAATTTATTATATTATATTATTATTACTTTATTTTAAACAAAACAAAAACTATATAAATTTGAACGAAAACTATGAGTGAGTAAAAAAAGTTGGTTTCTCAAAAAGAGAGAGGGGACGTATACAGAAAACTCAGGTGCGATTCCCTACTCGTATTCTCTGGTTATTTCAGATGTAAAGAACTGTTAATACATTGGCCTTCGGATTTTATAAAGTTTTATCTGAAGGAATTGGTCAGGCAGGGGATCGATCCCACGACCCCTGGTTTCGTAGTCGAGCGCGTTACTCCTCGACCCCGTCCGACTGTGAGTTAAAACAGTATTTATTGTCAATTTAGTCAAACAAACAGTGTTGATTCGATAACGCCATTGTCCAGCATCGTTTATAACAGCCTGACGTCGACGTCTTATCGACGTTACGTATAGTTGAACGGCTATTCAACGTCGCTCGATCAATGTTTTCGCCCAACAACATGTTTTCTGAATGTGCGGATTGAAAGTGAATGCACGAGAAAAGTTTCGAAACAATTTCCAACCAGTTCACGATTTTCTCGTACAAATTGAGTATTTTGTCGTTTCATGGTTCAGTGGGTCTTCCAACACCATTTTTAAATTTGATAACGATTTGACAGACCAATGTCCGTCAATAGCCAACATGCAAAATATTGTGTAGAAATTCTTATAAATAATAGATACATAGCGAAAAGAAAAGTGCACAGTTAGAAGATTCGTTAAGTGTACTACATGTATTAATTATTCCGGGTGGCAACTAGTTTGGAGCTTGATCTGGCGCCGGGTTACCCGACGTCTGACCTGGCTTCAAACTGCTCGCAGTTGGCACATGAATTTTAGCGTAAACGCGTTCTTTTGGAAAGATTAACGTTGTCTCCGTTGTACATATTCAACATTCTGAGAATTCTTTGCATTAAGGTCTATTTGCCAACAACTGTTCCCTGCCACCAGAGAGCTATTTTCAAATTGATTGATTGTTATGAAATAAAAACAATTTGTCTCAGGGCACATCTCGAGTTAATGCGGAACAAAAGTAACGAAGAAAGCTCCATCTGGAGCTTTCTGCTTTACTTTCGCCTTCATTAACCAGTAACGTATCCGAATTCTTGATATACCCGCGAGTATTTAAAGGTAGGTACATGTACTTGAACACATGTTAGGCTTAAAAAAGACGAGTAGTCTCAAATGAAGATTGCTTAAGGTAGTACTCCTCTACTGAGATCGGCTCAACGCCGGTTAATACATTTACAAATTACCAGCCAAAGTTCGACTGCATAGTAAGTCGGAATGTGATAAATACTGTAAGGTCACTATGAATCTTAATAATTTAATCTTAATAGATTTTGTAAGGTCACTATGAATCTTAATTTTGCGCAAATTATTGAACTGACAAATCATTGTAATAAGTACTATGAAGCATATGACAAATACAGTAAACCCTCTCTATAACAACCACTAAAGTGTGATAATCTATTAGGTATTTTCGACAGGTGACTGTTTAAAGCAAAGTGACAGTAAAACAGAAACCTCCTAAAGGAGCTTTCTGTTTTTCTGTCACCATGCTTTAAACTGTCACCTGTCATTTATACAATCAATTCGTCCTCGTTTTAGTGGCCGCTATATAGAGGTTTTACTGTAATTCGCATCAGATGGCTTGCTATGTTGATTTTGCGACATATTATTGTAAAATTCCAAATAGACAACACTCGCCCTTGCCGAATGTTACTTGAGTAGCATTAGAAATAGTCGAGTCCTGGTCATGATCAAGACTTGTTTGAAGCTGATGTTAGTTACGATCAAACGACATAGAAGTGTGTTTTGTCATAGAAAAGTTACAAACAACAACATTGAAGCAGACGACACGCTAGAAAAAGGAAGTAACGATCCAAATAAGAGCGAGTAAACTAGAGTTTTCCAACATTTACTTCTTAACATTTTCTTCAAAACCTATAGTGTGACTAGTCTTTAGAATCGTCTCAAAGAGACAATTCTTATGAGTAGTCACCCTATATGGTTTGCAGTAGATATAAGGATTTCATTTTTGGTAAAAAATGTCCCTTATTTAGAACCCAGAATAAGGGTAAATATGTAATTACCTCAAGTCTAGCCGTCATATTTACGTCGCGCGGTTCAGTGTTTACGTCCATGGGTAAAATCCAGTCAACCAAATTCTCTACCAACTGATGGTTATTAGAAAGGCTTAATCTGTACTCCTTCGGTTCCTCCTTATAAAGTATCGAATTATTGTCACTCACAAATCCAGAATCCGAAACGCCCAGGAAATGTAGCTGTCAAAATTTTCCTTGAGAAATGTTCGTATTATAAGACCAATCAATTCGATTAGCCAAGCACTCCAGTCCGAATTTAACTTAACACACGTTGTTACAGAGCATCCACTTCGGACAGTGTACTCGGGATTTTGATAAAAGTTAGTCCCGAATAAAATAAATCTCGTTTTAACTAGCGTTAACCCTACTCAAAAGGGCGAGAGTTTGAGTCACTGGCCCTTTTTAAAAATGCATGGGACCGAAAGTTTCACCGGTGTCTGAAGAGATGCTAAACGATAAAACTAAACTTCAAAATGTCACTAAATAATGTACAATTGTTACAACCTTATCCGATGCTACTAAATACCAAATTGAATCGAACTTACAAACAGTTTGGAACCTGGTCAGACGCCGAGTTACTCGGCGTCTGATCAGACCCCAAACTGTTTGACAAATCAAAGGTTTTAGTTTTAAAAAAGAAAACCCTAGAACTTTATTATATGTTAATTAACACTCTTAAAGCATACGTCCATACAGCAGACTAAGGGTATTATTGACCTAAACTTTTGGGAAAACATCGCCCTTCGAAAGGTCAGCGCAAAGTCACGTGATATCGAAATTTAAAACCGGCCAAAATTGTTACGATAACAGTGGATTTATACCTACTGCTTTTGTTAGCTTAACCTTTGGCATGTTAACTGTGAGACCTCGAAGCCGTTGCAAACAGTTTAGGTCCTGATGAGGTGTCGAGTAACTCGGCGTCTCATCAGGATCAAAACTGTTTGACATCCAGACCCTGATTTTGATAAGGAACATTTTTAAATGTTTAATAATAGAACTGCAGCGGGCGGCATTTGATGCAGACGAGAGTACAGTATAACCTCTCCATAAGTTAACGACCAGTCAACTGCATTGATCATTGCATGTAGGCATTGTTAGCGATAGGTGTCTGCTCAAAGCAAAGTGACAATAAAACAGAAAGCTCCTTAAGGAGCTTTCTGTTTTACAGTCACTTTGCTTTAAAATGTCACCTATATTTTATAAATACATTTCCCCTTTCACTGCCAACTCTTTCGTGAGATTATTACTCATTCACCGTTTCATTGTTGTCTGCTTCAATTTTGTTGCCTGCAATGTCGTTTCAAAGTTAAAAATTAATGGCAGTATGACAGAAGAAATTTCCAAACGAGTGTCAAACAGCTTGGATCCTGATCAGACGCCGCGTTACTCGGCGTCTGATCAGGATCCAAACTATTTGCAAACGCGTTTTTAGGCGTCATTGAGAGTGAAAGGGTTAACCGTTATTTTAGTGATCGTAATAGAGTGAGTGTACTATGTGCTACCCAGCGATCATGGTATCTAAACATAGCAGTTTGTAACCATTAGTCTGTCATGGGCGTGCAATTGGCAGTTCATTTTGCGTAGGAGATATAAACAATAGAGCCCATTGTTGATACTTTATGAAATATTATTTGATAGTGTTTGTTTAACCCCTTTAACCCCATAACCTGTTTCCAGTGTTGAGGACATGCGACCACTTAAAACCGGATGACATCTTAAAGCGACAATTGATGCAGACGACATTGGCACTGCATGCGACTAACGGCAAACTCAGCCTTAAGACACATTCTGCCTGCTTTAAGCTACTATCTGCTAGTTTATAGGTAATATTTCCTATTGTACATGTTCAAAACTGTATAAATTTGCGCTATTTTCTTTGATGGAGGAAAAAATTAAATGCGCTAAAAGGCGCTCCTATGAGTTAAAGGGTTAAAATGTTATAGACGACTATTTTATCATACTGTTGCTAATCTAATTGCAGATCAACTGCTCTTGGATAAAAAAAAAAAACATTTTCAAATATAATTTATATGTACGTCTTCTGGATGAAAAAGTTTTATTTTCCATTAAACACGTTTAAACTTAAAAGTATTCTCTCAATAAAAACGTATATGCTTGAAACCTCAATCCATGGAAACGGTTTCTACATGTAACTAGATCAAACATCAGGTAACCCGGTCTCTGATCATGCTCCTAATTGTTTATCAGATAAAATTAAATCGTCAGCTTATTTGAAAAAGATTTTATTGCGATTGCGGTTAATTTTGCCTTCTATATATAGTGTATAAAGAAAGACAAATTATTATGCAATTTACTTGCTATCGAAATTATTGAATACTTTTTAGGCAGCAGTTATTTCACTGTTATCACCCGTTGCAGTTCATTACAAATATAGTTGTTAAGTGTAAGATTGGCCGTGGGTATGTGCTCTTAAAAGAAAGTGTCTGACTTTTGACTTTTCATGAATTACTTTCGCTCTAATGCATATCACTGTGTGCTGAAACAAAGCATGTCCATGTTTGACCCCACCTGCCTGGTTAAATAATGGTGCCACGTTGATCATAAATATAATGTTATTAAGCGAGCATTAGCGAGCTTAATAACTTTTCTATTCTAGACGAGTTTGAGATCAACTAAACATCGACGAGTGACAGATTACTTTTCTCACATAAACAACGATTTTAAGCTATTCTTAAAAGCAATTTAATTTTTTAAAAATCCCGGTGACGTCAAAACGCCTTTATAAATAATGACGTTATAGTTACGTCATCAAATTGATCTCACACATGTTGGAGACAAGGATATTCGTGATCGCTGTACGCTATAGAAAACAGGGGTAGTTATGTGAGAATACGTTATTATTGCAAGTTTAAACGGCATGAACACATATCGGAATGCAAAACAAATGTAGAAAATGACTTGCTCATCAATAGTTTGACCAGATCTTTTTAAAAGAAATTAAAATATGAGCGACAAATAATTTTGAATATTGACTGTAAAACAATTTCAAAAACAATTCATTAATGTTTTTAATACATGTACTCAAACTCAATGAAAACGCACCACTCCTAAAATATAATTATTTTTTCCAGCTAGGTTTAGTTTCTGATTTTCGTTATCTAACCAAGCTTATTTCTTGCATAGGTACACACTGCTAATGTTTTTTTGTTTGTTATGTAACAACACAATGACGTCAACGTGCCGTCCGTGCAAATGCCCATATTTGTATTATCAGTGTAGTATTCATGTGTATTGATTCATTTTAGCCCTAAAATAAACTTCTGTCTATACATGAATAAAAAGCCGCGAAAATTAGATACCAACGTCAAAGTTATGGGACATTTAACTGACGCCCAACGTCAACATCACCCTTACGTCATGATTTAACAGCAAGATAACGCAACATCGCATTCAGCTAGAGTGACTTCAACGAAAGTTATTGGCTACAAACGACGTTTGTAGCCAATAACAAGCTCAATATTCTTCATTGGCTGGCATTTTCGCCTAATCTGAACCAATTGAGTACATTAGGGACCAGTTTGGAAGTCGTGTGTACAACGGCGTTCTGCAAATTCAGAGCCGTCATCATGTGATTGACGCACTAGTACAGGAGTGGAATGGTATTCCCCAATACCGAATACAGCGTGTGGTCCGCCGTAAACGCTCCGGTATTGCCAGGCTGTGGTTAATGAAGTGGGTAGTCTTACCAGAATCTGAAATTTGTGACTTTTGAAATTCGACCTGTCTTGTTTAAGATATTACTTTGTAGAACTTACCATGAATTTTACAGGTACTGTTGTGACAATGTGTGTTAAAATGCGTAACGCGGCGTCTGATCTGGATTCAAGCCGTTTGTCACTCGTCATTAAGTTTGTTCTCTGTCAAAATGTCCATTATGTAACGTTGAGAAAAACAGCAGACGAAAATTTAAAGCAGACATTATTGCAGCTGTGAAAGGGTTAGACATAATTGTCATGTTTAGGGAACTGCGGCAAGGGTCGTTGTAAGGAGGGAGTCGTTGTTGGGAGGGTCGCTGTAGGGAGGGAACATTGTACTTTGTGTACCTTTCAAGGTTTTAAAGGTTGGTGGACACTTCAATCCCATTTAGAAAATTATCTGGAGAAGGAGTTATTCTGTCTCAGTAAAAGCTTTTATGCTTAAACGTTTGTTTCCGTTGCAAACAGATTAACCCGGCGTCTGATCTGGCTCCAAACTGATTGCCACCCATTTATAAAAACAGCTGGATCCGCCCATTCCGGGCTCATCTTTGATTCGTTATACAGGTTTGATTTTTGAGGGTCTAATGAAGCATGTTTTAATTAAAATTCCATCAAAATCAAGTTCAAACGAACACACGTGACGTGTTTGTCAGCAAGTCATGTTTGATTAGTCTAAATCTCGCTGCCAAGAACGAGAACTCCACGGGAATTAACGAGTTTTGCAGCGTGGAGAGAAACGTGCCCAAAGCAATAAACACTTGTACTGTCAAACATATAGTCTGCTTTAAAATTGGTTTCTGGTTTAAAATTTTGCGCCCGGGTTTTCTGTATCCGCTCCCCTGTATCTGGGGCGTCAAAATACATGGCAGAAACGGACGTTAACAAACAAAAACAAAACCGGAAACTGCATTGGGGGAAGACGTGTTTTACCCAATAACGCGCTCATGCTTCTGAAAAACCATATGTCCATTGTAAACAGTTTGGAGCAAGATCAGACGCCGGGTTACCCGGCGTCTGATCAGGCTCCAAACTGTCTGCTACTCACATCGAATATTCGTCAATATTTTAAAGAAAGTGTCATTTTCTACATGGTATTGTAATACAGTGCTCCCTCTCTACAACGACACCCTATGGGAGACACAGATTGTGTGTGTTGTTCGGAGGGAGTCGTTATAGGGAGAGAGAATTAAGATAAATTAAGATTTTGCTTACATGTACATTTGCAAACAGCTTGAATCCAGATCAGACGCCGCGTAACGCGGCGTCTGATTTTATTCAAGCTGTTTGACTGTCGTCATTATATTAAATTAATTTTATTCTTTTCAATTCTATAAAAATGTCCACTTATAAAAGTATGTAACTTTGAGAAAACAGCAGCAGACGACAGTCTTAATCAGACGATATTGCAGCAGTAAAAGCGTGGGAACTGCAGCAAGGGTTGTAGTATTGAAGGAGTCGTTGTTAGGAGGGCTGTTGTAGGGAGGGAAAATCGTAATTGTAGTGAGTGTTCGATTCATTTCATCTACTTTAAACGGGAAAGAAAATCAAAGTACTGTAGTACTACAGGCTCGGACGTTCAGTTTAATGTAGAACAAAAGTAATGCAGAAAGCTAATTATGGAGTTTCTGCATTACCCTTGCCATGCATTAAGCAGTTACCTGCAGTGCTTAAAGATCCTAAAGATTTTTGTAATGTGCATATCTTATAACGCATCGTCTGCTATGACTTATAGGTGAATGTTTATAACAATGGGGTAAATACTGTGTTTAAATCACCACAGGTATACAGACTAAGGATCCTGAGTTTAACTCAGTGCTGTTACACGGTTTATCTGATAGTGACGTGATCTGCCACTGAAGCGCCGTTAGAAAGCATGTGTAAACCCCGTATGACATATTTTTTCGAGGGGGAGCTAGACTCGCACACCTTTAGAACTTATCATTCGATATAGGCTTAGGCTCGTCCGAGCCAAAAACAGATCACGACTAGCAGGATAGCAGTTACCAGAATAAACATACTGCAGAAATATACTTCTTGAATAATTTGAGTCAAATAGTCTAACACATGTCAATTTCATTTTAAAACTTTAATTAACGATTATGCAAAGGTTTCTGACTTCTGTGATCTTAAGACCGCTCAATTAATCACACTTGCCAGAGTGGTAAAAGTTTACGATTTCTCGCCGAGTGTTGATTTATTAAGAACTTACTTTCGCTAGGTACAGTCGAACTTCGATATCTCGAACATGCTTATTCGAACTATCCGATATGTCGACACATGAATATCATTATTGCATGCTAGGTTTAGTATAACATATCCGTATTACAAAGTAAAACGTGGCTTAGCCACGTTTTAACTTTGAAATACGGGTTTGTTCGACCTAACCGAATTCGAGATATCGAAGTTCAACTGTATATGTCGAGACGTAAGATTTTGTTTAGTAAGTAGAGCGAAAAGCATATTTGTTGCAGTTTATAGATACAAATGTATATTATCTGAGAAACCCATTGTACAGTATTGATTAACTCGTTCCCCTTGAAGCTTCATCTGGAGAATTACAGTTTCAAATTAACCCCTTCACTGCCTTAACCCGAGTACAATAGTTATTTGCAAACAGTTTGGACCCTTGTCAGACGCCGCGTTACGCGGCGTCTGATCAGGATCAAAACTGTTTGACACTCATTTCAATATTTATTTAGTCAAATTGCCTAAATTGTAAATTTGAGCTATAAAAGCAGACGACAATTATTTGAAATTGATGACGTCATGGCAGTGAATGGGTTTAGACTTTGTAGGTTTGGTTTAACAATAGAGTGGAAAACAGTGCAGGTGATGATTTGAATGCTCTTCCTCGAGCTCTTAAGACACCATCATTTATATGTTCTACACATACCTTGCATTTTTCCGAGTTTTCAGATATGCTCATTTTCTTAACAAGAAGGACAAAGACAAAAAGTGAAGACTCTGATCAGACGCCGCATTTTGCAGCGTCTGATCAGAGTCAACACTGTTCGCTGATAGGAATTTCAATATAAAACAGAACGAAAATGAAAATTTTGCCTAGGACCGCCTTACATAAATAAAAACGATCGAAATCGATACATACATGTTTACAGTGGAGAATCTGTTATTCTTTCCCGTTTAAACGCAAACGTACGCAAACGAAAAGCACTTAAACGTAGAAAAGAACAACTTTTGGACAATTCTGATATTTAATGTTTATCTTGGTGGCAAACAGTTTGGAGCCTGATCAGATGCCGGGTTACCCGGCGTCTGATCTGGCTCCAAACTGTTTGCACTGCAAATAATAGTTTTAGCGTAAACGCGTTTATTGGGAAAGAATAACACATTCTCCACTGTATGTACGAATGGAATATTCCACTTGGCAAACTGAGTTAACGTCTAAAGTGGGTAATACTTAATTAATTCCCAAATTAACACATGTATGCTAAAACAGTTATTACCATTCCAAACAGACGTTATTTCTTCCAAATAAACATGTTTATGCCCATTGCAAAAGTTATTTTGCCATTGTATTCATTTCAATACATTTTATTGTCGTTTTCTTTCTTTTAAAAGGGAGAAAATAATATTTTCCCAGCTTTCCACTCTACTTTCAATCCAGTTCTTTTATTCAATCATTTTTCATTATGTCGCATTCGATCGTATAACAAATAATGTCTTTCAAATGTGTTTTCCTTTCAAATCTCATTTTCCTGATACGTTTTGCAATTTTATCTGCCATACATTTTTTATTACCCCTGCTTAACGTTTATTTATTTCTCTCTGTGCGTTTATGTTTTCCCTTTTTCTTTAAGATCTTACGAAGCCCTTGGGATTCATATTAGGCGCATGAAACCGCGTTACAGTTCTTAGGGGATTATAACATCAAAACCGATATCTGATAACAGTCTTACATGAGTCAGCGTGAAATATTTCCATTATGATATTCATCCGATAATATATTCCGTATATTCATGAAATTATTTTTTTATGATTTCACGTAACTATTCGGAAGACTTCGACAATTTCCGTCAAACGGAAGCCCTCCAGTTAACCGGAAATAACCGAGGTTCTACGAATGTTTGTATTAAGCGACACTTAAATTCAGAAATGACTTGTAGAGTTAGTGACAGCTTAAATATAATATGCAAGGCTTTATGCATTAAATCTTTCAACACCATTAATCTATATTTAAAATATACTCCTTACATTACACACAGTTTAGAGCAGGATATGCACTGCTTGCTTAATTAGACCAGTCTATATTAAATTTAATTAAAGGTACATTCTGATTTCTTTAGCTTGCTTTCAGCTACCATCTTCTATGATATAGAACATTATTATATTATCTTATGGTGCACATGACTATCAAATAGAAATATTTTCTTCAGCGGAGAAATAAATCAAAGGCGTATTAATGCGCATTTATGGAGTAAAGGATTAATACATGCCTGACTGTATTCTATACAGCGCTCCCTGTCTACAGCAACCCAAATGGGAGACAAAAACTGTATGCGTTGTTCGGAGAGAGTCGTTGTAGGGAGGGAAATGGGCTTATATTGCAAACAGCTTGAATCCATATCAGACGCCGCGTTACGCGGCATCTGGAGTCAAGCTGTTACAAATGTAGTCACTCGTCGTTATGTTTTGTTTCTGTCAAAACGACCATTATGTAACTTTGAGAAAAACAGCAGACGACAGTTTAAGCCGACTATCATTGTAGCAGTAAAAACGATAGACAAAATAGTCCTGTTTAGGGAACTGCTGCAAGGGTCGTTGTAAGGAGGGAGTCGTTGTTGGGAGTGCCGTTGTAGGGAGGATAGTTTTATGAAGATCTGACTGTATAAGTAAACAGCAGATGTTCTTTATAACGTATAGACTTGTTGGGATACAAAACAAGCTACAAACACACCCTTCGGTCCCAGAGGGACACCCAATTCTCTTTTTCCACTTGCTATCCGATCATCAGACAGTCTTCTGGCGTCTGGTCAAGACGTCTGCATTAAACCTTACCCTGCATATCGAGATTTGACTGGTATTTGCAAACAGTTTGGATCCAGATCAGACGCCGCGTTACGCGGCGTCTGATCTGGATCAAACTATTTGACATTCATTTTAAAGTATTTTTTATCAAATATGTATGAATGACAATTGATAGCAGACGAAAGTACCGCAGGAAAATGGTTAACCCTTTCACCGATATACAGTGGAGAATCTGTTATTCTTTCCCAATAAACGCTTTTACGCTAATACTATTATTTGCAGTGCAAACAGTTTGGAGCCATATCAGACGCCGGGTAACCCGGCGTCTGATCAGGCTCCAAACTGTTTGCCACCAAGATAAACAAGAATTATCAAAATTGTCCAAAAGTTGTTCTTTTCTACGTTTTAATGAATTGCGTTTGCGTACGTTTGCGTTTAAACGGGAAAGAATAACAGATTCTCCACTGTAAGTGGATATACATTCAATTTTCAAACACATATCAATGTATCTTAGACCAAACTACTTGCAATTTAAATTTTGCTTTGAAAATATATTTTTGGTAAATATATATCTTTCTCGAAATTCGAAGCTTTGGCCAAGAAATAATATGCATTTTAACCGCAGTATCTAACTGGATTACGTGAAAATCAATCATATTGCCATTTATTTAGTGTAGACTGTTTTCTTAAAATCATATATGCAGTAGTAGTATTAGTAGTAGTAGTAGTCACAGGGGACCGTCAAAATATAAGTCTGAACCCCAAAAGACTTCTATAGTGACGATCCCCTGTGGTAGTAGTAGTAGTAGTAGTAGAAGTAGAGGGAGTATAAGAAGAAGTAGGCACAGTAGTTGCTGACGTAGCAAAAGTAGTAGTATCGTAAGTTTCGTTTCGTTTCGTTTCGTTTAAACAGGAACAAGTACATTCTTCTCCATTGTAGCTCTTACTTTTTTTGCACGTGCTATAAATATCAACAATTTATATTAGATTATGCAAGGTCACTTCACCTTGGGTATCCAAATCTTTTGTAAATCTTGTTTTGAGTATTTTCGTATCAACCAATCACAACCTCGCTTTCATCATCAAAGATGATGGACAAATCTATTGACTCTTTGCATGCTGGATAAATTGTACGTCTGCAAAATTTGTCGTCTTCTAATGGTCTAAAAATAAAAGTTTCTAATTTTCTTTTTAAAACAGGATCAGAGCGACAAACAGTTTGGATCCTGATGAGATTCCGCGTTACGCGGCATCTCATCTGAATCCAAGCTGTTTGCAAAGGTAACCACTGTGGCACATATATCCGCCACTAGCATACATAGAGTAATTCTCCTGAAAAAGAATTACTTTGCACCTGCAGTTGATAAAAGCTATACGTCAAAACAAATCCACGTATCACCAAAATTGACTTCAAAAGCCAAAGATAGAGTAGAGAATAAATCAACAAAGTTGTTCACCTAGCCTGCCTGTAAAACACTAAAATAGAGTTCAGCATCTTTGAATAATTGGTCCATCTGTCCAATCAGTAAATATCTGCAGTTACAGTGGAGAAAGCGTTAAACTGTTCTGTGTATACGGAACTAGACGCAAACGTAATGCAATAAAATGCAGAAAATTACTTTTTAAAGAAATAAAATTATATATATTGTGTCTGACCGCTTTTCCTTATCCATGCGGCAAACAGTTTAGGGTTTGATCAGGTTGCAAACTGTTTGCAATGGAATTGTTTGTTTTTGAAGACAAACGCGTTTATTGAAGAAAAAAAAGCATCTTCTCCACTGTGCGCCCACTCTAAAGAAAGGTTTGTCTTCCATCTAAAAGGACATG
Source organism: Gari tellinella (assembly GCA_922989275.2). Lineage (NCBI taxonomy): Eukaryota > Metazoa > Mollusca > Bivalvia > Cardiida > Psammobiidae > Gari > Gari tellinella. Next base: position 20,658,770 of record OV277870.1, on the reverse strand, counting down.
TGTTTTATTTCGTTATTTATAAATTTCGTTATACATGTACCAGGCCCATTTTATATTATACATTATTTACACTTTTCGAATAAACTTTGTTTTATTTTATCCAGTATTTCGCTATATCCAATTTCGGTATAAGTGCGTTTCACTGTACTAAAATTTCTCTATTACGACCACTTAAACGAAGGCTATTTGATTGTATAAAAGACAGGTGACAGCTTAAAGCAATGTGACAGTAAAACAGAAAGCTCCTTTAGGAGCTTTCTGTTTTACTGTTACCATGCTTTAAGCAGTCACCTGTGGTAAACACCCAATAATTATTACAATTTAGTGGTCGTAATAGAGAGGTGTCTGTACTTCAACGGGTGGCCGCTAAACCCACGATTGACTGTAATTGTTCTAGTGTTATCAGAAACACGATCCGCCAGTATATCAAATCCATAATGAGAACACTTGGAAGTTTCAACTTGAAATACAGCGAATTAATCTTCCGCATGCTATATGTGAGAATTTATTATCACTGTTGCAAACAGTTTGGATCCAGATGAGACGCCGAGTAACTCATCTGAATCCAAACTGTTTGTCATTCCGATGATAATATTTGAGAGAAAATGCATTTCAGTCAAATTTTAGAATTGTTGCAGACAAGTTTTAGCAGACAACACAGTTCGTTAGCGTGATGAAGGTTAACGAACCCATGCAGTCAAATAGATAGATAATATATACCCTTCAATCCACTTAGAAGATAAGATGTGTTCTGTTTACTTTAAAAAGTGCAGTTCATATCTCCCTTTGCTCATCCTTCTCTATGTTTGTTCTTTTATTTTTCTTTATTTCTCTCTCCCTACATGTACTTTGTCGGTTAATCGGTCTTCTCCAGCTACGTTTCTATCGTCGTTTATTTCACACTCGCTCTATCCAATCAGTTTCTATTTAGATATACATGTAATTTGCAGTTTTTCTGCCACATGCACTTTCAAAGTATACCTTTACCCGTCTGCCCCACTCTCCATCTCTCTCTCTCTCTCTCTCTCTCTCGCATATATCCCACTCCCTCTCACTCTCGCCCTCTGCTGTCCATCTCACCCGCCTCTCTATGAATATATGTATCCCCATTTTCTCTTCCAAATCTCCAACTCTCTCTTCCTATCTCCCTCACTGCTTGCCTGCCTGTATGTATGCCTGAAAATACCCTTTATTTGTCTGTCGCTTACTCTATCTCTCCATCTTAAAGGTGTTATTTTCAGCGATCGTGCTACACGTAATTGTACTATTGACTTTTTAGAACTAGAGAATAGTAAACTACATTTATATTATTACAAGACTAATTCACACTGGCGTATGTTTTTTTGCAACTTGATATTCTTAATCTTACAAAATACTGTAGCAGAAACATAACAAATGGTATTAAATTTTAATCGTGTGAATTGTACAAAGAAACCAGAATCTGCTAGCCACATCACGAAGCAATATAGTTCAAGGGAGGTAATCGAAGATGTACCAAACACACGAAACACCTTGTTCGGTGGAGTACAGTTGGGTGACGTTGTTCTATCACAATAAACTCGTTTGTTTTAACTGTTTAGTACATTCTGTCCATTGCAAACAGTTTGGAGCCAGATCAGACGCCGGGTAACCCCGGCGTCTGATCAGGCTCCAAGCTATTTGCCACTTAGACAATGAAAATCGTCAAACATTACAATACCCATTTTAGTGCATTGCGTTTCGTTTCTGTAAAATGAGAAACGAAATCGTGTTCCACACTGTACACTGAATCTCTATTACTGTGTGTTCGTAAAACCATTTACTCCAAAGATACCCATTTGTACGCGTTTAAAAATATTATTACACTGAAGAAAAAAAATAGTTCCAGTTGATACAGACATGAATATGAATCATAAGACCTATTTTCCACATTCTAGCAGATAATAGCTTCGAGAAGGCTGACAGTAAAGTAGAATGCGTCCTCGGGGGTATTCGAATTTAGTTTCAACCTGCTTAAAGAAGTCACATGTCTTAAATACATGAAACATGTTATGGGTTAAGACATCATCTGCGTAACTCCTTCACTGTCTTACTCCGAGTTCAATGTTTAGTTTGCAAACAGTTTGAATTCGGATTGCCGTTTAATCAGGATCAAAGCTGCTTGACACTCATTTAAATATCTTAGGTCAATATAACTTGAATTCAAATTTGATAAATAAAAGAAGACGTCAATCGTGTGACGCAGACGACGCCCCATCACATCGCAGTGAAGGGGCAAACATGGTTGTACTCGTACATGTATATACAATGTGCGCTCTTGCATGCCGAATCGGACAACTCTGATTGCAAGATCGTTTCAAAGTAAGATGAAATGTAGTATGGATTAAAACATATCGGTACGGGTGTCAAACAGTTTGGATCCTGATCAGACGCTGCGTTACGCGGCGTCTGATCAGGATCCAAACTGTTTACAAACACGCATTTAAGCGTCATTGAGCGTGAAAAGGGTAAGTGGAACAAACGTGTATGGTTAAAATATTGAAATACGTATACGTTCGATTTGACGGAGCTCGATTTATTGAAATTTAATAGTGCTTAAGCGAGCTGGACATATCGACGTTAAGTGTGTGCAAAGATAAGCAAAATATAATAAAACTTCTACTGAGTTTGACATACACAATTGATAAACCAGAAACCAGTATGGCAATGTACATCAAAACTCGAGTACAGAGCCAACATGCAAACTTTCAAAGCCTATTGATATTGTAAACATTTCAATGTATTTCAAAACATGGCTATACATTATTCAAAACATGACTGCCGTTTTTCTCTCAGCATTCGGAACACTTGGATCTATCGTTGGTATATATGAATAGTTTGTTCCGCAGTATTCGTTATGTTCTGTTATCGTGCTTAGCAAGACTTATCTAATACAGTGGAGAATCTGCTATTCTTTCCCAATAAACGCGTTTACGATAAAACTATTATTTGCAGTGCAAACAGTTTGGAGCCAGATCAGACGCCGGGTAACCCGGCGTCTGATCAGGCTTCAAACTGTTTGCCACCAAGATAAACATGAATTATCAGAATTGTCCAAAAGTTGTACTTTTCTACGTTTTAGTGTTTTGCGTTTGCATACGTTTGCGTTTAAACGGGAAAGAATAACAGATTCTCCACTGTACAAATCAGTATACAAATCAGTATGCAAACTGAACAATAATTTCGATATACTTTCAGTCTTGTTGCTTTTAATGTAGCTTTGGAAAAATAATACAGAATACGGTATGAGGGAGGGGAAAAGGACACCCTAAATATACAAGACTCCCACAAATGAGACCCTAGCATTCGGGACATGCCAGGATGTCTCCCTAATTGTTGCCAGCAAGATACTGAATACTTACCAAAATTGTCAAAAGGTGTGTCGAATATACGATGTCACGGTAGCTAGCCGCTTGCAAAATTCCAGAAAAGAATGGATTCAACTGTCTTCTTATCATAGTATAGACACTGTCAGGGGTGTAGTGTAGAATTTTCTCAGCCCCATCCAACTCAATATATGCTAGAGAATGCTTAAATGCTAAAGAATTTACAATGTTAGACAGTGAAGTCCCACCCAAAGTACCCTCCCTCAGTTTATCAACCATATCTACCATGGGTGTTTTATCATACTAAATGTATCCCAATACAAAGATTTTAAATCTCCAAAGAACTTTGGATACATTGTTGTGTTCAAACGCGGCAGCTGTAAAGAATGGCCAGAAAACAGAAGTGCTGCTCTCACTTTAGTCTCCATCATCATGATTGTGCTTCGGAGAATTTCGATCAAACTTCAACTTGGGTAAGTCTCGTTTAATCTTTCAATTATACGCCGTTATGGGTGTGAAAAATTTATAAATCTCTTTCGCAGCTGATGGTGCCAAAACGGTGACTTTGCAAAGAATTGGGATCCATCGACTGATAGGATGAAAACGCTTGACACTATACAGTCGAACTTCGATATCTCGAAGTCGGTTTTGTCGAACATACCCGTATTTCAAAGTTAAAACGTGGCTAGGCCACGTTTTAACTTTGAAATATGGGTATGTTCGACTTAACCGAGCATGAAATAGTGCAGTTCATATGTCGAACTATCGGATAGTTCCAGTTAAACGAGTTCGAGATATCGAAGTTCGACTGTATTTGATATTTATAAAAAGTCCTAATTCTGACTTGAAGAAATATTGCAGACGACACTATCAATTGCAGACGGTATTTTGGCAACATGAGGGTTAAAGCAGACGATAAAGTTTGGTAGTGAAAGCGTTAAAGCAGATACTATGGTGGTGAATAGGATAAGCAAAAACGGCACATCTTTTGTGAAAGGGTTTCGTCTTTTCTTCTCTAATAAGAATAATTAAAGTGCCTCGTTTCTGCATGTGTTCATGGGTGAGAGAAACGACATACAACGTTCCCTCTCTACAACGGCCCTTCCAACAACGACTCCCTGCTTACAACGACTCTTGCCGCAATTCCCTAAACATGACAATTATGTCTAACGCTTTTACTGCTGCAATACCGTCTGCTTAAAATTGTCTCTTGATGTTGTCCTCAAAGTTACATATAAATTGACATTTTGATAGTATAAATATAGTGACGAGTGACAAACAGCTTGAATCAAGATCAGACACCGCGTAACGCGGCGTCTGATCTGGAATCAAGTTGTTTGAAAATGTAAGCAAAATTTTAATTTTCCCTCTCTATAACGACTCCCTCCGAAACAAACGCACACAAAATGTGTCTCCCAATGGGTGTCGTTGTAGAGAGGGAGCACTGTATAAACGAGCAGAAGACTTATAAATTACATTGGCTTTCACTTGTAATTTAATTAAAGAACAAGTAGCTTGTTTTAATGTGTTACAACGATATCCTTTGTTCTACCCTAGTAAACACGTTTGTTTTTCAATCATCTATGGAATATTTTTATTGCAAACAGTTTAGAGTCTGATCAGGCTCCAAACTATTTGTCACTAAGAATGAAATAAAATGGCAAAGTTCCAAAAATACTATTTCTTATATTTTATTTACATTGCGTTTAAGTTTCAGTTTGTTAAAAAAGGGGAAGAATAACATTTTCCCGCTGTTACATTGTTTTAACTAACTTAAGAATGGAACCTACAGGCTAATCTAATTATAAAATATTTTAACATGCTTTTACCGTTGAAAGTTTAAACCTATTTACATAATTCCTGTTGTTAAACTGAGTTTTAGAACACATCTATTTATCTGAAGAGGTCGTTTCACATTTTATTAACTGCCACGCCAATTGGTTACGTGATTGTAAAATAACTTGCATTGCAAACTTTGTAGACCCAGATCAGTCATATCATCAATAACCTCCGATAAGGATTTTATCAGCACTTATTGGTACTCTTCAAAAGTATGTTATAAGTAGTCTTGTTGACGGAGGGGTGAGTTTTGTTTTTCGTCATTGCGCGCAAAATAGGTCATGACTACCACTGCAAAATATGCAGACTCAGATGAGTCAAGGTGACCAAGGGAAGTGGATCTACATGTACATTATTTAAAAACGCGGCGTCTAATTTGGATCAAACCTGTTTGACACTCGTATCGATGTTATATTGTATTTCGTAAGTCATAAAACAATTTTTTTTGTATACCGTCAAACACAGTACAGATACAATGTAAGCAGTCACCAAGACGCTGTGACTGTGTTTAAGTTAAAACGAACCCGAATGCACCGGCAATGTAATAAAGCGTATAGCAATGCAGTTTTTGAAAACGATTCTCTCGATTTACATTAATCTGAATGGCAAACAGTTTAGAGACCAATGGCCCGTTTCATAAAACTTCGTACGGCGAAAGTGGTCGTAAGTCAAAAAATTAAAATACATTAAATTTCTAATTTTCAAGACGATTCCAAAGAGATGCCACCAGACAGGATTAGATGGAAGAATAATAAATGAGACTTTTATAGTCTGACTTACGACCATTTTTGTCTTACGAAGTTTTATGAAATGGCACCCTAGCCCAGCGCTTATGACATGTTTGAGTTGATTCTGAGTTCTTTCTCAAGCATTTGATTGATTATAATTTTGAGCATCGGCTTAATAAATCTTTCCAATCATATGCTTGAGAATGGTTTCAGACTCAACTGAAACGCTTTATAAGCATGGATATATGCTCTTCGTGGTTCGACCTGGCTCCGAACTGACTGCAGTAATGTCCTCTTCCACTGTAAGAAAAGCGCAAATTCTAAATGCATAGTCACTAAAGGCATATAACAAAACAGGAACACAATGCAGACATTTCCTTTATGACGGTAAACCGTATAATCAGGCTGATTAACCCCTCACTGCCTTACACCGAGCACAACAGTTTTTTGCAAACAGTTTGGATCCGGAACAGACGCCGCGGCGTCTGTTCAGGATCGAAACTGTTTGAAACTCATTTCAATATCTCCTCAGTCAAAATAGCAAAAATTAAAATTTAAAAAATAAAAGCAGACGACAATTGTTTAAAATTGATGACGTCAAGGCAGTGAAGGGGTTAACATCCTTGCACTGAAAAGGGTATATTAAAAACTGGCTGTACGTTCAGAGCTGTGCCTATCATAACGTTCAATTTGCAACTCGCAAATCGTAACTCTTTCATTGTCATTTTTATCGTCTTCTTTCTTTAACCCCGTTGCCGACAAAATAATGTCTGTATTGATAGGGTCGTCTACAGGGCTGCCATTTCTCCGGATTTTTCCGAAGTCTTCGGATTTTTATCCTAGCAGATGGAAGCTTAAAACAGGCTGAAAGTAAAGCAGAATGCGCCTCAAGGCGCATTCTGCTTTACTTTCAATCTACTTTCAGCAGTCATGTGTCCTCAAAACTAGAAACAGGCTATGGGTAAAGGTACAATTAGAAAAATCGCGTCTGAAAAATTGAAATCTTAGGATTTTTATGATCAACTTATGGTATGGCAGCACTGCGTCTACCATATAAGTCAGCAGTTTTAGGTTTTGACTGAAAAAGTGTCGATCCTAGTGCGAATTTACAAAGTAGCCTTTTGGCGTCATTGGCAGTGAAAGCATGAAAGAAATTACAGAAATTTACTCTACGTTTCCTTCCTGATAAAAATAAGATTGAGGTATCGAATACCGGATTATAAGGATACATTTGGGAAGACATTCTTCATTAAATAAACGTGTTTATGCTCAACTATTTTATGTTCATTGTAAATAGTTTGGAGCCAGATCAGACGCCGGGTAACCCGGCGCCTGATCAGGCTCCAAACTATTTGCCATTCAGAATACATACACTCGCTAACATTTACCTAAGAATTGTCATTTTCTACATAATATTGAAAAGCGTTTGCGTTTAGTTTCTTTTAAAAACGAGATTAAATAATAGCGTCTCTCCTGTATTTATTCCTGTGCCTGGATAATTGAATAACCCTCAGGGATCAACGTAATTAGCTTATCTCAATACCAGAACAGATTATAAGAGAGAAGAGCAAAGGAAAACAGTTTTTTAATTCCACAATGCATTGGCAAATTGAATAAAATTCTTTCGAATTAACAGTAGTACACTTACAGTCGAAAAGACGTAGTTCTCTTTCAATAAACGCGTGTAGCAACCGGTAGTTGTAATAAAACAGGAATCCAACCTATTTGTCGAAATCTTAAAACAATGAATTTTAGTTAATTTCTTATTGACTATGTCAATCGGAATCGTAATATCAACATGTTTTGTAATAAGATGATTTTAGAGGCTAGAACGTTTTACAACCCCATCCCTGTTTCATCACAACTCCGGTACATTTGTAGCTATAAAAACAACCCAACGTATTTGAAAATACAGCGCTCCCTCTTTACAACGCACGCTGTGTGCGCTGTTCGGAGGGAGGCGTTATAGGAAGGGAACTATGCTACATTTGCAAACAGCTTCAATCAAGATCAGACGCCACTTTTCTGTCAAACTGTCCATTATGGAACTTTAGACAAAACAACTGAGGACAATTTTCAGCAGACGATATGGCAGCAGTAAAAGCGTTTGACATATACGTCCTTTTTGGGAACTGCGGAAAAGTCGTTGTAAGGAGGGAACCGTTGTTGGGAGGGTTGTTTGTAGAGAGGGAGAGTTGTAACTAATGAACTGTAGGGAATGGGTTAATCTACAATTCAGTCAAAGGTCCGCTGTTACAGAATACGTCGGGATACGTATAATACAGAAATCTTCTATTGGGACTTTCTTCAATCAGTTTATTCTTCATTTAGCAGCCACCTTGCCGCTTCTCCAATCGTAGTTTTCGCTTAACCAACTACTCCATCAATTAATATTTGACGTCTCTGCTTTATTACCCCACTGAAGAAAAAAGTTCCGTTTGATAAAGTCATGAATATGCGCCCTAAGAAATATTTTCTATATCTTATCATAAAGTCGCTTAAAGCAGACTGGATGTAAAGCAGAATGCGCCTCAGAGCGCATTCTGTTTTACTTCAACTTGCTTTCATTGGTGATAGAACATGCTATGGAAAAATTAACCTAAGACATCCAGAAGAAAACATTGCAGTTCTTTTCGAAGAAAGCTAGCCAATATTTATGTTCAGACACCTGACATTTGAAATGTGCTAAATGTTAACAGGTTAACACGTGTTCAAACTCTTCAATGATATCATTATTACTTTAGCCAAACTGTCCTTACATTTGCAAACAGTTTAGATCCATATCTTACGACGAGTTACATTTAAGTTTGATCAAAACTGTTTGACACTTTTATCAATGTTTCTTTATTCAAAATGCTTCGTATATGAATTCAGAAGGTTATACTTCAAGCAGAAGATACCCTGATGGCAAAGGGTTTAATTATAGTTTACCTTTGTTTAACCATAGATGTCGGCCCTCTCTCATATTTAAGCAGATTTTTGGATGCTTTCGGCTAGAATCAATAAACACCATCTGCAGGTCATTTAATCCATTACCCCATAACCTGTTTCTAGTTTTGAAGATTTGTGACAACTTAAAGTGGGTTGAAAGAAAAGCAGAATGCGCCATAAGCGCATTCTGCTTTACTTTCAGTTTGCTTAAAAGTGACATCTGCTAGGATATAGAAATTATTTCTGATGATACATTTTTAGGACTGTTTACGAGTGTACATTAGAGCTAGGTCTAATTTCTTTTAAAAGTGGTAGAATAAAGAACATGCGTAAAATGGAGTATTGATGTGTTTATGGTATAAATAGTGAGAAAAGAATATGCAATTCTACTTCTGCTGAATCCATCAGAAACAATTTTGAAGCTAATGAAAGGTTGACACAAGTACGTCCATACCACAAACTTATAAAATTACAAAAATGTCTATTGCTTTTAAAAATAGCTCAAATCGTTGATTGCCAAGGCTCGCTAATAACAATTTCGATTCTAGACCAGGTTGAGATCAGCTTGTCTAACATATTGACTCATAACAGATCCTATATTTCTCCACTGTTCAATTGGCGATGATTTAGGGAAACATATGAACATCAATTATCGTTCATGAAGTTCGTATCTATCGGCACTATTCTGCCCAACCCCTTCACTGGCTTACTCCGAGAACAATAGTTATTTGTAAACAGCCTAGATCCTGACCAGATGCCGCAAGATCCAAACTGTTTGACACTCATTTCAACATTATATTAAGTCAAATCATCTGAATTTGAGAGTTAAAAGCAGGCGAAAATTGACGACTTCAAGGCAAAGAAAGGGTTAATTGCATTTCATCTTCGTTTGGTTTGCGTTGAAACGGGAAAGAATAACGTCTATTCTCAGTAAAATCGACGGTGAAAAACTGAAACATTTCAATATCAATTATCTTTTGGTAAAACTTCTATCTATCTGTACGTCACTTGTTCTGCTTTAAGGTCTACTAATAGAATCTGTTTGCACGAGAAGCCTCATTAATGTTTAAAGTTTAACAACGTCACTCAATTTGACACGTGGTTGAAATCTCATTATTTACGCGAAACATTTAACATTCCAAAATTACCTTAAAAATCTGAGAAACCTCTGATCGGTTGATCTGAAGATTATGTGTCACTCGCCATTACCTCAGTTTTAAGAGTGCAAAAACATTAATCTTCCTATAATTCGTAACTTTGAGAATACAAGATACAAGAAGCTTTATCTTTAGTAAGTTTACAATGAGTAACATACATTATTAGCTATATTTCAATTATATACTGACTATGTTAATATACCAATAACATTTTACAAAAAACTGTAGAAATAAGACAGCATAAATATGCATAAACAATAAAAGTAAGATCTAATATATAACTGTTTTCAGCAAAATATTGCAAATTGACAAACAGTGCAGACCCTGATCAGAGGGCTCCTGCAGGAGCCCTCTGATCTGGGTCTGCACTGTTTGTATTGGACGAGTATACTTTTAATAGGTTTATTTTAATGGCTATAGATAATAAGTACATGTATACTCATCGTTAGGGTTGAATGTGTTAACAGAGAGCATTCTGGTTTGTCAAACGGTTGCTAAGCGACAGACTTATTAGTCATGATTAACTGAAGGAAGTTTACATATGGAATATATCAGGGATTTTCGAGGATTAATTCAAACAGATAACACTGATGAATGATCCCCACGGAGCTTTACTATAAGCTTGTATATCAGGTTTCATTTTAATAAAACGTTGTTTTATGCGACCATCTAAAACAATCATAGTCTGTTATTATGAGAGATGGATTGACTCAAAACGAATGTAATCAAGGATATTTCTGCTTTACCTTTTTCTAAATTAAGCAGTTTTATAAAAGAATAGTATTTATTTTATCTTCAAGTGGCCGCTAAACAATATAATATATATCTGTAAAATAGTGTTTTTTATTGTTTACAAATCTATTTAAATGTATAACTGTTATAGATTAAATAAATCTGAATAAGTGGAGATCCTTTGAAAGCACAGAAAACAAAACAAATACTGAAAATTGCAGACTCGGTTTAATTGAGTCTGTTCATGAGCAATACTGAAATATGCAACAGTGCTCACGCCCCCTAGCACCGGCTTAAGCGGAATTCAACTTCAACTGTAAATGCGCTGAAATCAATGATTCCAAAGGACCAGAAAGTATAACAACACTGAGAATGAAGTACGCCTGTTGTGCTTAGACACTGTATTTGAAAATAAACGATTCCATAATTATATGCACACACAGAGGACCAAACATTGTTCTTTTCTTAAACGAAACGCAAATACATTCATTGAAATGCACACAAATTTTAAATACATTATTTTGACGAAATATCTAAGTCTTAAGGGCAAACAGTTTAAATCCAGATCAAACTCTGGGTTTCAAACTGGTTGCAATGAAAGCAAATGGATGCTGCTCTAGTATAAACATTTTTGGGGACGAATAACGTTTTCACCACTGCAACACGTTCCCATTATATTTGAATGGGTAACAATTAATTTTTATATGATTTCCAAACAACTCGAAGTGACTCGATGTCTAAATCTGGCCCAAACGTTTTGCAATGACCTGCATATTTTGCGTGAAAATAAAGGGGAAAAATCGTTTTTTCCATATTTCAAAGTCTATGCTTACAATTGCTATGGCTTCAGTAATACATTTTCGAAGGGATAGGATACATTTTCGTCCACCAATTTACACGATATACTCTTCTAAGTATGCACATTGACAGTCCAAACATGATCAAATGAACAATTTGACTGATTATACAGGGCTCCAGATAAGAGGGAGTTTTCTGACCAAATCCAAAAGTTTCTCACTCATTTCAGCACCAAATGCTATGGTGTTACTACTCATTAGGATCGTTTCGAAGAGACGATTCTAATGAGTAGTGACATCAAAGGGTTAAATGCAGAAATAAAGATTTTAGATTTTGAAAAACTCTGCTTATCTGGAGCCCTGTTAAGATATATAGTGTTATTCGTTTAAAATGTTAGGACGAGTTGATAAAACGTGGGGAATACGTTATTCTTTGCTCCAAAAAATACCTTGGAACAGTTAAAGTGGAGATGATGTTATTATTTCCCGTTTAAACGAAACGGAACCCAAATGCTTTGCCTTTGTATGCTAAAATGGACATGTTTTTGGAATTTCTGCCGGATTATTTAATCTGCTCAGCAAACAATTTGAAACCTGATCAGACGCCGGGTAAACCGGCGTCTGATCAGGCTCCAATGTGTTTCCAGTGGACACCATGATTGACTTTAGGATTCAGGTACGTTTTATTGCACTGAGTTCGCAGTTTCGCTTCAGCGAGAAATAATAGTTTCAGTTTCAGCTTTATTAGCATATCGGCAACACATTTGCCTTTGGCTAATTACATACATATAAAGAACATGGCATAATACAATAAATATGCGTACACAAACACATATATCAAATACAAACACTTCATCCAACAAGATAGATTTTCCATCAGAATTACGAAACAGTTAAAGACTCTAGGGTTTTTTGGCGTAAACTATTTGCCTTCCTGATATAAACTGAGAGCTTATTTATTACATTTCTATTTTTAGAACTAAGCAATGAATTGAATTTTCCTATAGATGGCCAAGAAACATTTCCTAAATACTGTCGACGTAAACTTGCATATTGTTAAACAACATAATACAAAATGATATTCTGATTCAACGCAGTTGAAATTACACATCCTGCAAAACCGATCCTCTCTTACAATACCTCTATATCTTCCTGATTCTATTTCTAACGAATGGGACGATAACCTTAACCGAGTAAATTGAATTCTGTTAGAGTCATATCTTATTTTATCAAGATATGGCTCGTAACAGAATTATTTTTTAAATTTGCAATAAAATGACAGTTTGGACATATTTGTTATTGAAGCATTCCATTCTTGTATAAATTGGTCTCTTATGCGTATTTTAATTGAGGGTAAATAAAACACATTAATGTTAAAATTGTGTCTTAATTCAGTGTATCCAAGATGATCAACTATTGAGTTGATTCTTTTAGCCCAACATTTACCATTAACATTTATTTTATTACATTGATCAATATACATTTGGTACATAGGTGAATCAGTATTCTTCATTATTTTTAACAAAAACTTAATCGATCTTTCCTTTGCAATAATAGATAATGGCAGTCGACCTAGCTCACCGTATACAGCATTATTTGGCGTAGATTGTTTAACACCAAGTACATATTTACAAAACTTAATATGTAATTTATCAATTTCAGTATAATTGTATACTCCCCATACTTCAGCCCCGTATAATAATATAGGTGCAACTAACGAATCAAAAAGGGACAATTTGGTTTTTAAGTCAGGTTTCACCCTGTCAAATAAAGCCACTAGATTATAATAAGCCTAGATGGCCTGTTCTGACAGTGTTTTAACGGCTAAGGACATGTTTCCAGTGTACGTGAATTTTACTCCTAAATATGTAAAACGATCAACAAGTTCAATTCTTTCATTGTTTATGATAAAACTTGCATTGTGAGCTGTCTTTCTTTTTTCACAAATGCAGACTTTTGTTTTCTTAACATTGATTTTAGACCCCATTTTACTGAATACCTTTGCACACTGTCAATTTGAGACTGAAGACTAACTGGATCTGTAGTAAACAGAACAATATCATCAGTGAACAAAATTAGGTATCGTGATAAAATATTAAGATCATTTTCGGTTAAAGAACCAAAGTCAATAGAAGTATTTATGTCATTTACAAACAGAATGAACAACAATGGTGAGAGCGGATTCCCTTGTTTCAGTCCAACTGTAACATCAAAAAAATCTGAAATATTCATACTAGACGAGACTTTCACACATGATTTAACTACACCATAAATAGATTTGATGATACTTTTCATTTTACAACTTACCCCTGACTGTACTAACTTAATCCATAACGCATCCCTTATAACTGCATCAAAGGCCTTTTCGTAATCTATAAATGCACACCATAGTCGTTTATTGTTTGACAGAACTTTTTGTATAATTGCATGCAACATGAAAATAGCATCAGCAGTTGACCGGTTATCACGAAAACCAAACTGAGAATCATTGAAAATATCATTACTTTCACACCACTTGTTAATACGATTTCTCAAGGTAAGTGAGACAATTTTAGCTAAGATATTTACAAGAGTTATCCCCCTGTAATTAGAAGGGTTTTCAACATCACCCTTTTTGCGAATAGGAACTATAACACCCTTAGCCCAGGCGTCTGGATATACTCCAGAGTCAAAAATGTAATTAAAAATAGAACACAAATATGGACTGATAGAATAGTTCGTGTCAATGAAAAAATCGGCAACATTACCATCTAAATCAGCACTTTTGTTACGTTTCAACGTAGAAATTGTTTTTTGTATTTCGTCTATTGTAAATGGACTATCAAGCTGTTCAATATTCAATTGTTGATCTCGAGAAATATGCACGTGGTCGCTCGTGTCGAACTGACAATGTGGTGTATTCGAGATGTCCCTAAAATGACGGGTAAAGTCATTTGCGCTTATATTATGATTTTGACTTGTTTTACTTTTAAATTTATTAATGTATTTCCAGAATTTTCTGGGTGCAGATTTACTCAGTAATGATAAATTATCTTTTTCTTTAGAATAAAACAAAGACTTTGCATGCCTTTTTACCTTGCAATAACGTGATCTGCTAGAGAGAAACTCGAGTTTACATGTTTCATTTTTATGTTTACTAAATGAACGTTTAGCCGATAACGTTTAGCATGCTTCGCCTGCCGACACTCTTCATTGAACCAAGGGACCCTTTTAACTTGTTTCGGCTTGTTCGACGAAAATGACTTTCCAAAGTTTTCAAAAGAAACTTTTGTACAGTATCCGAAAATGAATTTATACACTCGTTAATGTCGCTTGATCCAGATAACAATTGGTTTGTAATTTCATCGAACACATTTATGTTACTGTAAAAAGAGTTTAAAAAGGATTCTGATTATCCACTGTACTCTTACAAACAGGAAGGATCCAGATCAGAAGTCATATATGTCAGTTTCTGATCATGATTCAAATTATTTGACACTTGTTCTGATGATTTCTCCTGAGTCATAAAGTGTGAGTGGTTGAATCATTTCCCATAGAAACGGAATAAAACACAGTTGACAAACGATTAGTTCAAGTTTGTTTTTCAGTAATAGTCGATGCTCAATTTCAATTGAAGTGCAAACAGCTTGCAGAATTGCCCGGCCTCTGATATGGTTCTTAAATGTTTGCGACTGGTATCAGTTTTAAAAGAAAGAAAACTTAACATATAGCTATTATTTCTATATATGGCTTCATTTCAAACATATTTTGCGGACAAACAATCAAAACCTATTGATCAATCTACAAGGTAGACACTTCTTAGTATTCACAGTGTCATTGGAAACAGTTTTACTGACTTATTACATCACAAAGTGTCAATCGTACTCCTTACGTTTTTAAACAAGTTGGTACATGTAAGTGGTTTCCTGTCTAGCACAAGATGCTCAACATTTGAAAAACAGGTAGGAAACTAATAAGACACCGAGGTGTGACTATCTATTTCAAATCAAGTTTCAAACAATTTGGTTACCCGGCGTCTGATCAGGCTCCAAACATTTGTAACGATAATAATAAATTTAGCTTAAACGCTTCTGTTGGAAAAAGGATAGCGTATTCACAAATATACCTAATGTTATAAATCCAATACTTTTGCATGTACATATAAACATATTTCTATTTTACTGATATAATTATTGTTTTTATACATTCAAACTTCGATATCTAAAAGTAGCTTAAGTCTTATTTACCCGTATTTCAAAGTTAAATTACCACATTTTAACTGTAAAAGACAGGTATTATAAGTTATGCGAATGCGACATCGATATACCGTGTTGTGACTGTAGTACTTTTAAGTGTTCGTATAAGTACAATCCGTTTTATTTGTAATATTGTAAATTGCATCTTTTGCGGATTGAAAAGAATAATTATTATTAAGAGACTAGTTATATTATGCATTCTCATTTTGAAATGTTCATATGATTGGTATTGTTTCAGCGGGGACTCATAGGCATCACGATTTCAATGTATTAAATGATACTGTACATCCTACCTACAACGGCCCGTCAGATAACGATTCCCTCCTTACATCAATGCTGGCAGCTTGTACAGTGGATAAAAATTCTTTTCCCGTTAAAATGCAAACGAAACGCAAACGCAATGTACTTAAATGTAGAAAATAACAATTTTTTGACAATTATGACTGTTGAATTTAAGCTGGGTGGCAACCAGTTTGGAGCCTGATAAGACGCCTAGTTTACCGGCGTTTGATCTGGCTCCAAACTGTTTGCACTGGAAATAGTAGTTTTAGCGTAAACGCGTTTATTGGGAAATAATAACGTCTTCTCCATTGTATAATAAGTCTAAGGCTTTCCTTGCTGCAACATCGTCTGCTTATGTTTGTCGGCTACCTTTTTCTCAACGTTACATAGTTAGTGGACATTTGGACAGAAGGAATATAATGACGGATGGCAAACAGTTTGACTCCAGATCAGGCGCCGCATCATGAAGCGTCTGGTCTGGATTAAAGTTGTTTGCAAATATTTTAATGTTAGCCAAAGCTTAATTTTCCATTCCTATAACAACTCCTCCGACCAACACATGCAAACTGTATTTCCCATTGGGTGGTGTTGTTGAGAGGGAACACTGTATTATAACATTCTCATTTTGAATTGTTCATATGATTTGTATTGTTTCAGAAGGGACTCATAAGCATCACGATTTCAAAAGTATTAATTGATAGTTGAAGCAAGTTTTAGTAATAATATATCAAGCACCAATCTACTTAATTCTTTAATCGTAACATTTACTGTTTGTAATAACCACTTCACCATCTTATTAACTTATTTCACCATGGAACTCAAAAACGAATATTTTACAATAAATAACAAAAAAATAAAGAATAAATAACTAAAATAAACCCCACCTAAATAGCCAACAATTGAATAGATCTTTATCTGACTGGAAGCCTCCATTACTGATTAAACGTTTGTGTGGTGAATGAATTAATTATGAAATTCATGAACACAGAGAGACCGCAATTTACACAGATCCAAATAGTTGCTTTTGCGTTTAAATGCTCATGCCTATTGATACAGTTTGGAGCCAAATGAAATGTTATCCGCCGTCTGTTCAGGATACAAAATGTTTTCCATTCAGATTCAGATTAAAAATACCGCTGATACGTTTCAATAACCATTAATGATTCCCACTTTTGTTCAAAAACGTTTTGGTTTAAACCCACCCGCTCAGCAAACCAGCAGCTTATCAATCAAAATGATATAAAAACATGGTACTGCATAATCCATTAAGTACACAGAGCTTCAAAATGCATTTAATTAAAAGAACAGTTAGGAGGATGACGTTTGTTTTTTCAAGTTTGAACATAACTTCAGTAAAACCTCTCTAAAACGACCACTATATAACAATAATTATTTTGTGTAAAAAGCATGTGACTACTTAATGCAAGGTTACAGTAGGGGTTTTGTGTTTTACTACTACCTTTTAACATTTTTGCAGTGGTCGTAATACACACGACACGTTTAACAATAAATTCGGTGTAAAAAATGAAAATATGACATTTTTTTGACAAGGCTGAACATTACTTTTTGTGTGTTAAATAATTTGGAATCTGATCAGACGTTGGGTTACTCGGAATCTTATTTCCTGAAGATTTCAAAGAGTTTTGGAATTTCTATGATCGATTAGTTTAAAGCAGACGATATTAACTCTAATCAAGCCGAAATGTCGTCTGCTTCTAAAATGGAAAAGTAAATGAGTATGTGTGTCAAACAGTTTAGATGTAAATCAGACGACGCTTTACGCGGCGTCTGATCTGGATCTGAACTGTTCGCAATTGTCAGTCATGTCACACTTAGAATGATAAGGGTTAAACAATCATTTAAACGGTTATTCCACACCTTATTAAAACCGGAACCGGATACGAACAGCCTCTGGTATAATAATTAATAAACACCATTCATCATGAAAAAAACTAAATGGGAAAAATACTTTAGAGTACAATTTATTATTTATGTGTGAGTGATGTGTTTTACAGTCAAACCTGTATTAAGCAATCTAAATACATGCACATATACTAGTTTAATCCAGGCTAAAAGTAAAACGGAATCCTGGTGCTTTCTCTACATTTATCCGGCATACGCGGCTTGTTATTCATCCTTTTGTGCGTGGCCGCTATACACAAGATTGACTGTATCATACAAAACGATCAGTTATTTCTGAAAATGGACGATGATGTATCATTGCATGTAATAACTGCCAAACTGTTAGTATATCTAACATATAATTGAGCTGTGCCATTGCAACACCAGGCTCCGACGTTATAAAGCCCTTGAGTTGAGTCTGAAGTCATTCTCAAGCATTTGATTGGTCAGATTTGAGCCTAGGCTCAAATCTGACCAATCAAATGCTTGGGAACGAACTCAGACTGAAGTCAAATGTTTTATAACCTTGCACCCTGCCTTATTGCATTGTAACATTGTACATAACAACCACCGTTGCCATCTCTGGCTCTGTATATGAGTTTGTTCTACATTGGGCAAATACCATATATAATACAGCTACATACAATGCTTTAGATGCAAGTGGGTGTCAAACAGTGTAGATCGGTCTTTGACACGGCGACTGGCTTTGATCTACACTGTTTGAAATGCAATAAGGCAGATTTTCTCAACGCACGGCCCGGCCCATATAATGAATATTGCAATGGACCCTTTCTGTATACTTGCTGGAACATTTCATTGTATATGAGAAAGGGCGATATGAAGGTACTGAAGTGTTTGTCCATATAGTGAAATATTTCATATGATCAGGCAAACAGTGCAGACCCTTATTAGGTGATGCGTAACCACCAGGTCTACACTGTCTGCAAATGTCTACTTCAGTAGACACTAGGCTTAAATGGGCTAATTCAGAAACAAGAGCCCCATGGAGCATAATTCGCTCACCTGAGAATAGCTGAAAAAATGGAGATATTGATTTATGTCCAGGACTGACCTAGATAGGAAACAGACCGGAACAATTTGAACAAAATATGTAAAGTATATTTAAAAGTGTCACCATACAGAATATAAAAAGCTCTGGCCATATTAAAGTCAGAGAAGAAGACGTTTGAAATGTTCTCTATATAACTCTATGTAAACCTGTGACCCCCGGGGCGGGGCCAATTTTGACCCCAGGGACATACTTTGAACAACCTTGATAGAGGACATGTAGACGATTCTATGTGCCAAATATCTCAGCTCTGGCCCTTGTAGTTTTAGACGAGAATATTTTTTAAGTTTTCATTGAAAAAATCTATTTTTAGCTTATGTGACCTAGTTATGCAACCGACCAGAACCATTTGAACAATTTTGGTAAAGGACATCTAGAAGTGTCACAGTGCCAAATATCAAAGCTCTGGCCACATTGGTTTCAGAGAAGAAGACGTTTGAAAATTTCACTATAAAACTCTATGTAAAACTGTGACCCCGGGGCGGGGCCAATTTTGACCCCAGGGACATAATTTGAACGACAGAGGACCTGTAGATGATGCTATGTGCCAAATATTTAAGCTCTGGCCCTTGCAGTTTTTGACAAGAAGATTTTTTTAAGATTTCCTTATTTTTTCACTTTGGTTGCCATGGCAACCAGAGTTCTGCATTGTTTTTAATTCTTTGAACAAATTTGAAAGAGCTTGACCCAAGGAACATTTCTGTAAAGTTTGGTTGAATTCTGTCAAGCGGTATAGGAGGTGATGTCATTTGAAGCAATTGTTAAAGACGACGGACGACGCACGACGGACGATGCACGACGCACGACGGACGACGACGGACGCCGGACACAGGGCCATCCCAATAGCTCACCTTGAGCCTTTGGCTCAGGTGAGCTAAAAAAACATGTTTGGTTCAGGTCATATGTCTACGTCGATTTAGTATCCATAATTCATTGACATTCTTTTCTTTATCCTAGTCATCTCACCTACTCAGCACCACATACGTAACACTTACTCCATATAACACATAATTTACACATTTAACTCATTATTTCACTGAATAAAATAGTTTTGCTTTATTTGTATATGAAAATTATTTCAATACGCCAGCTTAACCCTTTACCCCACAGAAGCGACTTTTAGCGTATTTAGTTTATTCCTCCGCTGAAGAAAATAGTTCCAATTTAATCAGTCATGATTATATAGTATAGGGAAAATTTTCAATATTCTAACACATTGAAGCTGAAAGCAGGCTGAAAGTAAAGCAGAATGCGCCTTAGGGCGCATTCTGCTTTACTTTCAACCTGCTTTAAGTAGTCACCTATTTTCAATACTAGAAATAGGCTATTAGGTAAAGGGTTAAAACATGTTGAAAAGCTTAAAACAGGCTGACAGTAAAGTGTTTTTTTACCTGTTTCAAGTAGTTATATATCTTTAAAACTAGAAACAGGCAATTATGGTTAAGAGTCCCCTTCTGTATGGGAATAAGATGACACATAATTTTAAGCAGGTACTAGTTTGGCGCACATGAATTTAATATCGTATAAACTGAATAATTAATTATAACTATTAATCATTGGGCAATATTTCATGGTTATTTTAACCCTGAACAATTAATTTGGATACAATGAAACCTGTGTTTAAAAACACTTTAAAATTACATACATGAGCAATTGGTAAGATTAATTACAATTTCATGAAGAACGAACGTTATGCAGAGATTTCTTCATTACTTTTGGCCTACATAAACAGTCATTTGAATATATAAGGCAAAGACATAAGGCAAAGACATTAGGGCCTGTCAAATATTGCAATTACCACATCAATAAGAACAGTGTGCTCTTTTTTTATGGCATGGACTTTCCAGTAAAAGCATTCCGTTTACAAAACCAATTTATTAACTCATTCCCCCCTGAAACTTTTAATGGGTTATGCCGATTTCAAATTAAATCAAATCCATTTTTAACCATTTCGGGTTGATTGTAGCAATATATTGCACATTAACAAAAACAATGCACACCTGATCAGAGGGCTCCTGAAGGAACGTTTTGATCAGGGTCTATCTTGTTTGTATAGGACAAGTGTAAGTTTTACATGTACACTGTTTGTTAATGTCGAGTATACTCATCGCTAGGGTTGAATATGTTAATAACGTCAGCCTCAGTGTTTGAAACGTTGGCAGGACATACTCATGAAAATGTATCCCTATTGGGAATTAGTAAACTTACTGAAGGGCACTTCAATGGGTGAAAAGGTTAACAGAAACAATTAAATATGATCAATATCGCGCTTAAGGACATTTCAAGTATATTCATTTATCTGATGACAAGATGAATGCTGGAATTGGTGAATTAAATCGATCTTATATACTGTTACAGTAACATGTACACTAGTACCGCAAAAGTCGAAAATAATATCCAGGTAATTGCATGACCATGGTCCGAGGTCATAAAGCGTTTTCGCTAGAGTCTGACATCCTTCTAAGACATTTTAATGGACAGATTTGCGAAAATACTTGATAATGATCTCAGACTCTAATCAAATGTTTTAGATCCCAAAGGTTATGTAGGAAACTCACACTAATCTTTTGATACAATATTTATAGTCATACCATGGTCAAAAGTTTTAATGCTATTTTTCCAAACAAATTCGTTTATTCTTTTACAACGAACGACCATAGTAAACAGTCTGGACTAACCTCAGACATCGAGTAACTCCAACTGAAAACTTCTCAACTTTCAGATTAAGATAATTCTTCAACACTTAACCCGTTTCCATATAGTTTGTTTTCATCGTTCAATATTAGTTGTTAACTAAAGCAACCTGAACGCATACAGTGGAGAAAACGTTATTCTGTCCCGTTTAAACGCAAACGTACGCAAACGCAAAGCACTAAAACGTAGAAAAGAACAACTTTTGGACAATTCTGATATTTCATGTTTATCTTGGTGGCAAACAGTTTGGAGCCTGATCAGACGCCGGGTTACCCGGCGTCTGATCTGGCTCCAAACTGTTTGTATTGGAAATAATAGTTTTAGCGTAAACGCGTTTATTGGGAAATAATAACACATTCTCCACTGTACTTTATTCCTGCACTTTGGACAGAAGTTTTACTATATGCATGCGCTAATTTGCACCATATGGAAAGCTTTCTATATCCTAATAAATGGTAGCTTAAAACAGGTTGAAAGTGAAGAAGAATTTATTAAGGAGCATCTGCTTCACGTTCAGTCTGCTTGAAGCGACCATCTGTCTTAACCCTTAGCCCGCCAAATAAATTGTCGTCTGCTATATTTCTCGTCTGCTTCAAGTTTCAAAGTGCTTCAAAGTTGCTCAAAATTGCTGAAAATGTTGTCCGAGTGTCAAACAGCTTTGATCCGGATGAGACGCCGAGTTACTCGGCGTCTCATCCGGATCCAAGCTGTTTGCATATGGAGCTATAGTCGTGACTGGCAGGCTAAGGGTTAAGTATTGAAAACAAGCTATGGGGAAATGATTATTTTAGTAATGAATAACGAACAAAAAATGTCGAACTGTTTAAATCCTGGTCTGATACGGATCCGAACTAGTTTCAAATACGATCCTATCTTACTATGTAGGATTATGTTCAAAACTAAATCAAATCTGGAATGCAGTTATGCGAAATGCAAGACTGTAGCGTGACTGGCGTCTCTGTGATTGACAATGATGATACAAAAACGATAAGAGGCGGTTGAGTAAAATATGTCAGATATGTCTCTAGTAATAACCGAAGGTTTAATTAATAAGTCTTAACGAGGAAAGGATTTAGATAAAAATGCAGGCTTACACATATCATAAGCTATATATATGTAATTCTGTTGATACACAATGAATAGATTCAACACACCGAATGGCATATGTATGCGAATTGCAAACAGTTTGAATCACATTCAAAAGCAGAATGTGATCACAATTTAAACTGCTCGTCACCCGCAACAACGTTTCTCAAGCAAAATGCATTTATTCTTTGAACATGAAGTATCTTACATGTACATTGTGGGGGGGTGGGGGGGGGGGGGTTGTTATATGTTTTAAACATTTTCCCCAAAAAAATGAAACGCCCTTTAAGAGCATTTCAATATATTCCTCCAATAAAGTAAATCGTTCCAATTTATTAAGTCGTGGACATAAACTGCATGAACATTTCCATTATTCTAGCAGATGGTACCTTAAAGCAGACTGAGAGTAAAGCAGAATGCTCCTTAACCCATTACCTGATAGCCTATTTCTCGTATTGAATATAGGTGACTACTTAAAGCAGGTTGAAAGTAAGCAGAATGCGCATTAGGGCGCATTTTGCTTTACTTTCAGCCTGCTTTAAGCTATTATGTGCTAGAATATTGAAAAGATTCTCTATAATTATATTCATGACTGATTAAATTGGAACTATTTTCTTCAGCGGAGTAATAAATCATATTCGCTAAAAGGCGCTTCTATGGGGGAAAGGGTTAATGCAAATTCTGCATTACTGTCTACCTGCAGTATGTTACCTGTCTTCAACACTAGAAACAGGCTATAGGGTAAGGGGTTAAACGAAACGATACGAAAATGCCATGCAATATATACACATTACCAGTTGACAGTGCGATACAGAGTGATGTATTCGGCTCGAGATGTATTTGCCGGAAATAGCCGATCTGACGAGCGCCTTGGCGCGGGTCTGATCGGTTGTTTCCGGCAAAAACGTCAACTGGTGATGTGTTTATTATATACCTTGAATACAAATAAAAACAGCTAAATAATTGTTTAAATCATTTTATATCCAAAGTGTGTTAGTAGAAGAAGGATTGTTGTATGCCACCAAGAATAACGCGGCACTTGTATATATAAGTAAATGACGCCACGCTAATCGAAAGCGACGTCAGACTAAAATACAAAGTGGCTGATACAAGGTGGCTGATACGCTATCATACCAAGGCATATAATAAAATGTAGAAAGTGACTGTTTGGGATATATGTACATGTTTGAATTAATCTGTATATGAGTGGTAAACAGTTTGAAGTTAGTTGGTACACATAACATTCTAGGTGTCTAATCAAGGTCCAAACTGTTTTCAATGTTATGCCATTAATTTGGGGAAGACAAGCGTGTTATCCCCTGCATGAAATAATATTCCATACTCATTCATTTTGACATATTGTTTAAATCGTTGGAACTAAATCTAAAGAGGCAGAATAGTAAAAAATTCCAGACCAGACTTATTACAGAAACTCTTTTATGTAAGTACATTGAATGGAAGAGGATTCTAGATAAAATTAATCATCATTATAATTCATTCTGAGTCACATATAAAGCTTATATTATATAGGTTTCAGTTCAAACCACTTGGATTCATACAATAATACTGACTTATCATATCTGCTTACAATGGTTGCCACTTATCACAGTAGGTAGGCAATCTATTACTGAATAGGCGACCGTTATATCTAAAATAGCTCATTCTAGCAGCCGTGATTCATTAACCAATTCTACGCTAGTAACCAATATTTACAAAAATTTAACAGTATAACTGTATACTTTGCAAACAATGTAATGTCTGATTAGAGAGCTCCTAAAGGATACATCTGATCAGGATCAGCACTGTTTGTTTTGATTTTATTTTGACTAAATATGTTCTGAAAGTTAGACACAAACCAATACTTAAATTTAATATAAACGGTCATTGCATAAAAGTTAAATATTCGGACTTTTTATTATGTAGAATTTAAAATAGAATGGGCATCTGATTGGCTCAAAACAGTTTGCAAATCAGATTGTGATCATTCATCAATATTTGCAAACAACGTCCTATTCTTTATGATGTGTATCATCGCGCGTTCTTTATCGTTCCTTTGAAAGGAAAGTCACAATAATGTTTCATAAATTACGTATATCTAAATGATTAATACTAGACACAATAATTATTATCGATGTTTTCTTTATTTTACTCTTCAACTAGTATTGTCATTTACCCTATTCACTATCAAAGCGATAATGTCGGTAACGTATGAATATCTCATAAAAAGATTCGACTCAGCGTTTAAGGCAAAATCAGAGTTTTTTATATTCGAAATTGTTGAGAAGGTGTTCTTCTTTAGCAATAAACCCGTAGATGCTAATTTAAAGTTTGGGGTCAGGCTGTTTACTACAGTGGAGAATCTGTTATTCTTTCCCGTTTAAACGCAAACGTACGCAAACGCAAAGCACTAAAACGTAGAAAAGTACAACTTTTGGACAATTCTGATATTTCATGTTTATCATGGTGGCAAACAGTTTGGACTGGAAATAATAGTTTTAGCGTAAACGCGTTTATTGGGAAAGAATAACACATTCTCCACTGTACATGTAGATTCAAATCTTTACAAATCGTTACAATCCTTAAAAAGTTGTAATTTTCTACATTGTATGGCATCGTTTTTGTGTTTGATTTCATGTACAGTATAATAAACAACGTCTCACCTACTGAAGTAATACGTCTTACAGACGTCACATATTTATTAAGTCAAAAGTCATAGTCTATAATGTCCATACATGATAGTTAAATGTTCTTTCTAACAACAACATAGATAGCCAAGGAAGGAAAAGTCTGATATGTTTCAAATCAACATAATACATGCTTTAAAAGTGTCTGAGTTGAGTTCGACGTCGTTCTCAAGCCTTAGATTCGTCATATTTGAGCAAAAGACTCAACTCGGATCAATCAAAAGCTTGAGAATGATCTCAGAACAACTTAACCACTTTATAAGCATGTAGCCAGTTTAGTCACATTCCAGATTCAATCTTATACAGTGTCTGATAAGGACCATAAACTGCTAACAACTGTATAGATACACGCATTCTAAGTACTCAAAAAATTAATTTTATTTTACTTTCTGCTGTTACAATGGAAAAACATTAGTATATACCAATATACGGGTTTGTAAAAACTAAGATAATTACAATATGTCAATTGAAAGCAGTTAGGGGAATAGATTTGCAAACGCCGAGAAACATGGTCTGATTTAGATATGTAATTCCAAACAAAGGATTGGACAACAGTCACTGTCTATGGGAGTCCGCTTCAAAATTGGTCTATTACAGTGGATAATCTGTTATTCTTTCCCGTTTAAACGCAAACGTACGCAAACGCAAAGCACTAAAACGTAGAAAAGTACAACTTTTGGACAATTCTGATAATTAATTTTTATCGTGGTGGCAAACAGTTTGGAGCCTGATCAGACGCCGGATTACCCGGCGTCTGATCTGGCTCCAAACTGTTTGTAGTGGAAATAATAGTTTTAGCGTAAACGCGTTTATTGGGAAAGAATAACACATTCTCCACTGTAGTCCTATCGAAATCCGCTTCTGGTCAGACTCCACAATATTTGCCACTTACAGTTTAATAAATAATATACGGTTTCAAGAACCTACTATCATTTTAAACATCCAATTAATTGCGCGGCGTTTGTAATTCTATACTATTAAGCAAGAACTAGTATCGTCTTTCTCATTGTTCTAGTATTGAAGAAGCCGTTAACCTGATATAAAACGATTTACCCTTTAAGTGCCAAATTTGTCCTCAGGTTTTTAACTCGCAAACGTCATATTATGATCGGCTTTAATATTGTTGTCTGCAGTATTATTTCATAGATAGACTTAGGACAGTGTGACTGACGAAATCTCGATACGAGAGAAAAACTTGTTTGGATCATAATCAGATGCTGCGTTACACGACGTCTGATCAGGATCCAAAGTCTTTGCAAAACGCGCGATTTGGCGTATATGAAAGTAAAATGGTTGCGATCCTAAATTGTGTCGATGTATCGACTAACAAGGTAAACAAAGACATAGTCAATACTCGTATTAATTATAATAGTGATATAAAAATGTCAAAAGGGTATCGGCAAACTGTCACATTTAATCTTATTAATTGCGAATATTAATGTCACTTTGTCATTTAAATATAAAACCGTATACACTGGGAGAAGACGATATTCGTTACCAATAAACGCGCATATGCTATAAGTACTGTGTCGATTGCAAACAGTTTGGAGCCTGATCAGACGCCGGGTAACCCGGCGTCTGATCAGGTTCCACACTATTTGCAACTAGGATTAAAGGAAACAGCAATATTTTAAAGAGACTGTCATCAGCTACATGGTAGTTGATTGCATATGTGTTTCGTTTTAAAGCAGGATCCGCCGTACGTAATGTCATGCTGTTATGACCTCTCAAACGGCCAGTCATTTGCGACATTGACCGTTCCCCATCTAAAACGTCATGTTCAAAACCCTGCCCACAGTTATCTATGATCTGAACTATTACATTGGCTAATAAAATAAGAAAACAATATTTATCTAGGACATAAAGCGGAATCACGTCAGACAGAGTATATTTAGACTCCGACAAGAATTGCTTAATTTTTGTCTAACCTGTCAAACAAATAGCCGCGTCAATATATGTTTATGGAAGGAGAAGTAGTTTTGAAAACCGTGAATTAACATATTTTAAATTGTCTACCATGTCCAGTTAGATATGCAATATGCAATAAAATTTGCTTCCTTAATTTTGAGACATTCCTAGTCAGCTCATTTAACGCGAAACTTTGCAAATAGTTTGACTCCAGACAAGTTCCACGTCCCGCGGTGTCTGACCAAACATATTCTACTTGACTCTCGGTCTTAAAGACTCTAAATGTTTTTTTAAGTTAAACTGTGGAACGATTTTAAACTTTATAAATAGAAGTAGACAATAGGTTCGCTACCAGACACTATTCAAATGTATTTCAACAATATGTCATTTATGAAATTTGCACTATGCACCTGTCACGATAATATCATAATACCATTAACTTACTATAAACGGATTCATAATCACAGTATGATAGTATTTGTAATAGAAGGGTTGTGGCGTCACACATGTATCGACATTGAATACGTCAAAGAAGGGTGATGGTAAAGCAGAAAACTCCTGTATTATCTTTCTGCTTTGTATACAAATATAGAAGCAATGCAAGATAGATGTAAGCAATAACACACACTAAACAATGGAAATAAGCATTAGTGTGAGTGATCATAAACGCTTTACTGTCAAACAAGTGTCCAAGTGATATTTGCACAGTTTTACGGTAATCCTGATCAGACACCGCGTAACACGTTGTCTGATCAGGATTCTCTTTGACTCCTGAATCGACGTATCAGCAGTAAAAATGTTAGAAATCTAAATCTGAGAAATGACGCAGACAGCGTTTGTTAAAAGAAGATGACGTTACGACAGTGCAGGGGTTAATAACTAGAAGTTAACAGTAATGACAATTTGAAAATTTATATAAACAATGTTAACTCCTTAGCCCCAGCAACAATTATACTCCGCATTTAAAACATATAATTGAGAAAAGTACATGTATCTTATGCAAACAGTGCATACCCTGATCAGATGGCTCCTTTTGGAGCCATCTGATCAAGGTCAACTTTGTGCTAGATTGCAGAAAAACAACCCTAAATAGTCATAAATGGAATATTTTAACTGGAAGTTGGAGTTTTCCATAGAAGGTGCCATGGATGAATAAGTTAATGGTACATACCCGTCTTGGCTTTCGTCTTCTATCGCTGCCACACATGCTATTTTCAAAACTATTTCCTCAATGTGCACATTGGCACAATAGCAACGAATATTTTAAAACCCACTACCTTTTGTTTTCACTAATGAGACAAGGGTAATGTATAAAACCACGGTAGAACAGGTAATTTGGTAAAAAGTCCGCGAACCAGTCAAAAGAAAGCTGTTTCAAAACAGTAAACCAGTCACCACACCACGTGAATTTACATTGAGCGCGTGCGTCGAAGGTTGCTATGAGCGAGAGGCTTGAAGCCGATTAATATTTACATATTGATTCAAGAAGGACGCAGACGCTATCAAGGCGGGCTACTAGAAAGGCAAAGGTTGTATTGGTGAAAGGGATATAATGCAGATAAAACCGCCTTGTTGATTTTTACAGCTCTTTAGTGAGTAAAACACGATATTCTGTCGACAAGAACTCACGACTTACAAGTATGTACTGCAGGAAAGAAAAAAAGGTGATTCATTCCCGTTGAAACAAATCATTGACGCATACAAATACAATAAAATGGAGAGGAAGAGAAGTTATTTCAAATGTTGATGATTTTTAAATTTTTGTAAGAATATCATTTGTCATACAATCAATAAGCATCGTATACAGTGGATAATCTGTTATTCTTTCCCGTTTAAACGCAAACGTACGCAAACGCAAAGCACTATTTAACGTAGAAAAGAACAACTTTTGGACAATTCTGATATTTCATGTTTATCTTGGTGGCAAACAGTTTGGAGCCTGATCAGACGCGGGGTTACCCGGCGTCTGATCTGGCTCCAAACTGTTTCCACTGCAAATAATAGTTTTAGCGTAAACGCGTTTATTGGGAAAGAATAACACATTCTCCACTGTAAGTGATCTTACTAGAAATGTTTCACTGTATTATGATATCAATGACAAATAGTTTGGAGTCTGATGGGGTTCCTAATTGATGGTAAAAAGGCTTTCACAATAAAGGCTGATATATAAAAGGAGAACGTTTACCTAATGTATTAATGTTCACTCATATGACTATATAATTATACTCAATTCCAAAAGAAAGTGATTACATTGCTTTCTTTAATCTTTAAAGGACCTTTTTCTGAAAACCTATATATTGAGTAACAAATTTAGATCCGTTTACAAGCAATATGGCGAACATTTCAGATTTTGAGTAGTGATCGTTTCAGGTGGATGCTTTTAAACGAGAAAGGACGCAGTGTTATTATCGAAGTTTCAAAGTATCTCTGAAAAATCAGTCTTTTTACAGTTTATGTTGTTTTAATTGTAATATCTATGTTATTTTGTCAGTTTGGAATGTGCCAACATTTTGTTAGTTTAAACTTATTTTATTTCAATATATAAAATGACATGGGGTTGGGCCACGAGTTCTT
Source organism: Gari tellinella (assembly GCA_922989275.2). Taxonomy (NCBI): domain Eukaryota; kingdom Metazoa; phylum Mollusca; class Bivalvia; order Cardiida; family Psammobiidae; genus Gari; species Gari tellinella. Next base: position 20,628,808 of record OV277870.1, on the reverse strand, counting down.
ACAACATTAGATTAGGCCATTCCAACATTTTGTTATGATACAAGCGACAATAAGACCCCGCGTAGACTTTACGTAAAGTCTGAAATCGACGTTAGAAATAAAGCGTTGTCCTATTCCTTATTTAGGACATTAATTTTGCAAGATCCGTTGGATCTTTTCACGTAAAACCTCGGCTGCGACCTTCATGGTAACTAAGAATACCAGGGCTGCCATAAGTTGACATGAAAAATCCTAAGATTTCCAAATTTACATTTTTCAAGTGCGATTTTACGAATCGTACCTTTACCCCATAGCCTTTTTCTTGTTTTTGTGACATGCGACTACTTAAAGGAGGCTGTAAGGCGCATTCTGCTTCACTTTCAACCCGCTATAAGCTACCATGTACAAGGAAAAAATCCGGAGATTTAGGAAAAATCCGGAGAAATGGCAGCCCTGGAATACATATTGTTTGACCAATCAACGGATATACTCGAAGCCAATGCTGTCGCCCCAAACGGGAATGACGCCTTGCTTGCTTGTAATAATCAGACCGATGACGTGTTGTCAAGAAATGCCCAAAAAGAACATTCTAGCCCGAAGTTAAGTGTCCAAAATGTGCCGTGCAATACAGTGAAACCCCTCTAAACCGGACATGTGTGGGGACAACAAAAACATCCAGTTTAGAGGGGTTTCCGGTTTAGAGGGGTTTTAACCCATAGCTTGTTTCTAGTATGGAAGGTGGCTGACCACTTAAAGCAGGTTGAAAGTAAAGCAGAATGCGCCTTAAGGCGCATTCTGCTTTACTTTCAACCTGCTTTAAGCTACCATCTGCTAGAATATAGCAAATATTTCTGATGATATATGTTCATGAAATATTTTCTTCAGTGAAGGAACAAATCAAATGCGTAAAAACGGTGGGAAACGGAACCAAATTTTTTGTCCGGTTTAGAGAGAATTCCGGTATTTAGAGGTTCCGGTTTAGAGGGGTTTTACTGTACAGTAAATCTTTCTGGTGAGAACTTAATGCCTTGCAATACTAGACGATGTTTGAATGTCCGTTTGTTGACTCGATGACGAACTTCTATAAACAATATTTGCAGCCATCTGTCACTCAATTCGTATGTTGAAAACATTTGAGCAACTGAATTAGTATGCTACTGTAACATGCTAACTACCTACTGACGTCAGTGACGTTGTAGTTACGAGCAGGCATCGCAAATGCTAGAATTCGTTTATTTTCATTCAATCTTAAAAAGTTCTTTGTATACCTGTGTAAATTTAATTGTGATTTTCTCTTGGTATAAGGCATACGAATTACACCTATTCACTGTATGGACAAACACGGTGGTGTCTTTAGATCACTGCAGCGTACAGTGGAGAATCTGTTATTCTTTCCCGTTTAAACGCAAACGTACGCAAACGCAAAGCACTAAAACGTAGAAAAGAACAACTTTTGGACAATTCTGATATTTCATGTTTATCCTGGTAGCAAACAGTTTAGAGCCTGATCAGACGCCGGGTTACCCGGCGTCTAATCTGGCTCCAAGCTGTTTGCAGTGAAAATAATAGTTTTAGCGTAAACGCGTTTATTGGGAAAGAATAACAGATTCTCCACTGTCCGAATTACACCCATTCACTGTATGGACAAACACGGTGGTGTCTTTAGATCACTGCAGCGTATATATAAGGACATATTGTGAAAGTTCGCCGCAATGGAAGCAAAAAATGGTACAATATTCCAGTGTGGTGTAACTCTTTATGTACAGAGAAAAATCATTATATTAATGTACATGTATTTTGTGTCTGGTCAATCTTCAAACTATTTGTACCACTCATGTTTTTTTTCAAAATCACCAACACCTTGTCGATTTGTTCAATTTATGGCATTGTCTTGCAAGTCGGTTCTGTTGAGCAGTAAAGAAAACGGTCTTACATTCCGCACTGTATAAAACTGCATGTTTTCTAAAATACATGAGGATCAAGACTCTGCTAAGAATGGACACCCCAAGTCTTTGGAAACTAATTCAGCTTGATGTTTAAAACCCGACTCCACAAGATGGCTGATAATAATTAGCACAGAGACCCTCTGATAACACGGTAAATAAATTGAGGATCAAACGTCTCGTTTTCCCCTATAACTTTATTGTTTCCAAAGGCCACAGTATCCCGTGGGACACATGCGAAGCTTAGTAAACAATATAGCTGATAAACACTGACAGAGTAGCCGTCTTGTATCCAGATAATGCGTAATGATTGGAAACATTTGACGTTCGCAGTATGGCGTTTTGTATGTTGTATTCTTTATGGTTTGTTTTGTTGGTTTTGTGAACGGATCAGTATGTTGTTGTGTTTTGTTCCTTGGAGAGGACAACGGTAACCACTGCAAATTGTTTAAAGACTTATCAGACGTAGAACAGAAATCGGCGTCTGATCAAGCTCAAAACCGTTTCCTATTCGGGTCGATATGAATCAAAAATAGTTTCAATAATCTAGTTTCGTCTAACTCAACTACTCCTAAATCTTCGAATAAATACTTCCAATTTTTTTTTATTAAAATGACAAACAGTGTTGACTCTGAGCAGAGGGTTATTTTATGAGCCCTCTTATCTTATTACTCAATGTTTGCATAAAGTGACAAGTTCACTTTTCACAGGTACACTGTTTGTAAAGCCCGGACATGTATGTTGCTATGGTTCAATTAGTTAAATTGGCCTGTCATATCCTAACGGTACCCAGATATTGCATAATGATGTGTAATATTTGACATCCACAGTGTGTTGTTTTGTATCCTGTATTCTTAATATGTTTTGTGTTAACGGTATAATTTAGTGTGATGCTTTGAAAGGATGTCATGACTCGGTACTGGGAAAACGCTATCATTTTTTCCCAATAACTCATTTGTATTAAAACATCTGTCTATTGCAAACAAATGTTGATTCTGATCAGAACCGGAGTTATTCTGATCTTGCTTAAAATGTTTGCCAATCTGATTGGAAGTATGTCCGAGGTTTTGAGGAACGTTTCACGTGATACACATTATTAAGTATTCGTTTCGTAAAAAAAAATTATTTCCACCCCTGTCGTCAATAATAATGTTTTATGTTATGAGAACAATTTGACGTCTACATTATCTTTGTTTTGTATTTAACGTATAATAAAGAACGTTGTTGTATTGCAAAGAAACGTATCGTGTACGGATTGGATAACATATCATAGTACATAAGTTTAGTTTTTGCCCGGGTACCGAAAATCGCGTGTAAATTGTTTTAGTCTTGGTTTTGGTGGCAAACATAACCAGAACCGCAAACAGCATTCCATACGCCCTTTAGGGGGGCATTGGTCATGGCTAATTTGACAACGTTGGACAACTCGATATGCAAACAGACATAATATACAGGAATTCAGCTCAATATGTGAGGAATACATGTGGAAAAGTTAAGAAGGACATTATTCATGGAAAAAAGACAGGTTTTGACGAAACATGAGTTTGACAAGCAGATCACGTCAAATATACCAATTTTCAGTTTATATTTGAAAGCATTAGTAAAAAGTCGTTATTCCAATGTAAACTGACAGCATCTTAACCATTTCCCCCAAAAGAAGCACCTTTTAGCGCATTCAATATATTCCTCGACCGAAGAAAATAGTTCCAATTTATACAGTAATAAACATGCACCATAATAAATATGTTCTTTATTGTAGCTTAAAGCAGGTTGAAAACAAAATAGAATGTGCATGAATGCCTGCTTTAAGTGATCACATATTTTCAAAATTAGAAACAGGCTAGCGGGTCAAGGTTTAACATGGTATATCACACCGTATTACCTGCAAAATACCTGTATCACTTTGAAGTATTTCGTATATATAGGGACTTCCTTATCCTAAGGTACAATATATATTTTCCAACAGTTTAGACCCTGAAAAGACGCCGCATAACGGCATTTCAATTCGAAATGGAATACATTGGATACGGCATGTTATATTTCTTTCTAAATAAGAACTTTTTATGCCAAAAACATAAAGTTCTTTGCAAACAGCTAGCTGTTTGCTGATATGTTTTACAATTAAAACCAAAACGAAGACGAAACTCTAGACCAGACACGCCTTACATAAAATTTGACTAATGTAATAAATAAGCATGGACAATTCCAAAATGTTTGCAACGAACTCCCATCAAAAATAAAAACTACCTATATATGGAGAAAGGTTACGAGAAGAAATAAATTTCTTAAGTTTTAGAGTAATTCCCCAAAGCTGTAATGTGCAGTCTTGCTAACAATATCATAAATAGACACTGGCAGCGTACAAAGGCAATTTGAGATAATATAACATTATACATGTTGTACCAATAATGTACCTCCCATAGGCTTCTTCGTGCTTGTCTTCAGGAGAAAATTAGCATTTTATGAGAGCGCGCAAACAAATACAAAGTAAACCTCGATACTAAAACGTAAACCAACATTTGTGTTTTATGGCGGACTGAACTTTCTGTTCTTCTTTCAGCCTGCCTTAACTAATATATTCCTGAATCTGTTTATGAACGTTCCCAATTTCTTATAAAATCCATTTCTGACATTTTAGTGTTGCGTTTTAAAATGTATTGCAAATTGACAAACTGTGTAAACCCTGACCAGAGAGCTCAAGAGAAAACCCTTGTTGCATTGCGATAGCAGTGTGTTTCGTTTAAAGTTGAAATTACAACTTCTTTTTAACTGTATCTACATTGAATTGAGCCGCGTTCGCGCTCAGTTGAACATTTCGCCTTCTCCACTGTAGGTCGAAAATAAGTAAATGACATGGCATCAATATGAGAAAGGCGATGGGATAGGTTGTGCTAAATTATGAACTGTTCTAGTAATTAACACCTGACAGTAATAATTACCTAACTGTCTATGCTAACGTGAACTCGACATTGGACTCGACAGTTTAACATAACCCACAGACTCCTGAGCAGATACATTGGGAAACACGTGATTCTTTAAAAGTAAACGCGTTCACACTACAACTATTATTTCCATTGCAAACAGTTTGAAGCAAGATCCGTCTTCAAACTGTTTACCCCTCAGATTGAAATAAATACATGCAGTCACAAGTATCAACAAGTTGGCATTTTCTACATTTTATTGCAATGCGGTTTGCATCTAAACGGACAATAATAACTTCTTCTGCACCTTAAAAACAGCCAGTTTTGGTTTTGAAGACAGGTGATCACTTTTAGCAGATTGACAGTAAAGCAGAATGCGCCTTCATTCTGCTTTGCTTTCAGTCTGCTTTAAGCCACCATCTGCTATGATATAGAAAATATTTCTTATGACTGTATATATTGAATAAATGCGATAAAATCATAAAATGTGATTCTACTGAAAGTAGACTTTAACTTGGTATATTACTTTATATTATTTGAGAAAGGGTTAACAGTGTCCCCCCATAGAGAAAGCCAGAACACGACCTTGTGTTGTTTTCCTGGATGCATCAACTAATTAATTTGTGTTCATCTTTATAATTTATATGACACTGGTATCCATTAGAAATGACAATGCAATAATGCAAGTATTGATGGTCTGTTGGCAACGGATTGTCCATTCAATAGCCTATAGAAAATAAAAAACCTGTTCAGGACGTTACCGATCTCTTCATAATTCACATGCTATGTTGCTATCTGCCTTAACAATGACAACCCTCGACCAACAGAAGAAGGCTTATTGGTTGTATGAAAGACAGATGTCAAGAAAATGTATGTACAGAAAACAATCATCGACCACTACAAGAAAGCGGGTTGGTTGTATATAAGATGGATGCCTTGAAAATGTATGTACAGAAAACAACCATTGACCACCACAAGAAGGACAATTGGATGTATGAAAGACGGAAGCAAGGTGACATCAAGGTGAATGTAAAACAGAAACCTTCTACAGAAAATTCCCTTCTAACTTTAACATTGCTTTAAACATTCACATGCCTTATATACCTTATGATGAAACAATTTAATAACAGGTTAATAGGTGATGCACTAAAGAGTTTTATGTTTTTATATTAATCAAACGAACATTAATGAAATGTACCTATTCAGACTTTAGTCAGAATAAAGAAAACAAGGAGCATACTGGTAAAATCTTAGCGAAATCTGCTGCAGTTAACCCATTGACTGTCATTATCATCTGTTTTTACATGTATTTCTAAAATTCAAATTTAGGCATGACGTCTTATCATTAAGACAATTATCGTCTACTTTTATTTCTAAAATTAAATTTTAGGTAAAATGAATAAAGTAATTATTTAAAGAGTTTAAAAAGTTTGGATTCTGCTCAAACGCCGAGATACTCTACGTCTGATAATGAACCCAATCAGTTTGCATTTAACCGTTGTACTCGAGATAAGGCATTTCAAGGGATAACCCTGTTACTGCCATACTCCGAGTACACACTTTATTAACAAAAAGTTAAGATATTGATCGTCTGATCAAGATCCAAACTGTTTGAAACTCATTTCAATATTTCTTAAGCAAAATACGTAAAAATTAAAGTTGAGAAACGAAAGCAGATGACAATTGTTTGAAATTGATGACGTCACGGCAGTGAAGAGGTTAATGAAAAATATTGGAATGTCCTCTATCAATCACGCCATTTTTAAAGAAAGTCAGATTTCGCCGGTTCCCAGCTGAATATGCACATTTACTGATAAGGAGCGACGGATTACGGCCGGTAATCAAAGTAAATCCCTTCATTTTCCCATTCCAAGTACCACGGTCATTTGCAAATAGTTTGGATCCAGATCAGACGCCGCGTAACGCGGCGTCTGATCCGGATCCAAACTGTTTGACGCTCATTTCAATACGTCGTAAGTTAAAATGCATAAAAATCGAAACTGAGAAACAAAAGCAGACGACAATTGTTCACAATCGATGACATCATGACAGGGAATGGATTACGGTTGGCAATTAAAGTTAATTCTGTGTAATATTCAAAGCCCTCCCGCCTCCCTGGGATACGACTGGCTTTTTTTGCCTTGGGGTCCGTTGACAATTCAGAGAAGAGCACAATAATAACACTTCTAGCATTGCCCTCTCCTTTTATTGTTCTAAAAAGCAATCGAAACCCCACAGGGAACAAGCGTAGTTTACAGAATTTCTAACGGAGAACGGTAAAAAACTAATGAGTGTATCGATGTTAACAATTTGACCTGTTGCAACAGGAGATACATGTAGAAGGGGAGGATGGGGAGGGGGTTGCAAGTTATTTTCATGTCATTTCAGACAATGTGGGTCATGAAAATACAGCGAATAAGTTACTGCTTTCAAATGGCATAAAGACATTCAATGACAAAACATGTATTCTCCTCTTTATAAAAAACACGCTGTTTATAATATCTCGGAAATACTAAACAAGTTCCAATGTAAAATAAACATTTGATTATTTTCTCAAACACGCGGTGACGCATATTTTTTTTTATGTTTAATTACCTGATTAGAAGCCCATGTACTTTTCATTTGAACATGACCCATCTTGTTTTATACTCATTCCCATGCTTCTTCAAATTAAATCTTACCAAAAACATACAATATTACACTTTAATGGCCCATATTTGTTGAAGGGAAATATGAAAGTTTGCTTACCAAAAGTTGGAACACGTGTCTTTGTAGGTTAAACAAGCCTCCATATCTCACTACAGCAAGGGACAAAATTGTTCATTATATCCAATTACATACACAAAAACAACTTCATTTCAACTAACTTAACTGTTTAAATGGTAACTGTTCTTTAGATTGGATGGAAGTAAACTTAGCGTCTTGTCGTTTTCACTACCTTCGGCGTATCCGACAGTTTAAACAATTTTCCTTTTATATTTGGAACTACAAAATGTTTATAATGGTAACTAATTTAACATTTTCATTGTAGCATTATTTCATATTCAACATTTTGTTTACTTTAATCTAGCAAATCCGGAAACATTTATCTGCATTTTAATAACAGTTATTGTATATGCTGTCATCGTTAATTTTATAATAGAAGAAGTTTCTGCTTGGACTTAATACTGAATTGCTTGGTTTAAACATTTTATTCCAGATATTTACATGAATTACACACACATACAGCTAGAATTAGGATTGAAACAAAACAAAGACAGCATATTGTGTTTCTTTCCTCCTTTCCTAAATTGCATTTGAGTTACATTTATCGGTGTTATTTTCTTAACAGTAGAAAGGCAACAGGATATCTTTGCTTACTTTCTGATGACGAAGTGGACGAAGAAACATTATATGTGTCTTCTCCGAGTACACAGGTCAGAGAGACATGTCATTGTGCCCATCGGCATTCGATCACAGACACTAGTATGCATTCAAGGTAAAGATATAGGACATCTTAGGACATAAAGTTGCCAAATACGCGTCTCTATTAAATATACAAGTTACAATACCGCTTTTAGTTATATGGTATGTAAAATGAGATCACTGCTCAAACTGTTGATTAAAACAGTGGTAGCCTATAGAACTCTCCGACGGTGATTTGCTGCATTAGTCATTACCTATTTAACCATTTCGATCTCAAAGGCGCCCTAAAATGCGTTTGCAAACAGTTTGGATCCTTATCAGACGTCGCGTAACAGACGACAACAGAGATTGAAGGGATACATACTTCAAAATAATTTGATCATGAAAGGTTAAACAGCAGTCCATACTTAGTTTTTTTAAAAAGTCGCTCGACACATGTCTTGTTGCTTACAGTTTATGTAGTAGGTAATGGTACCGTTTACAGTGCTCCCTCTCTACAACGATATCCAGTGGGAGACACAGATTGTGTGTGTTGTTCGGAGGGAGTCGTTACAGAGAGGGAAATCAAGACTTGGTTTACATTTGCAAACAGCTTGAATCCAGATCAGACGCCGCGTAACGCGGCGTCTGATCTGGATTCAAGCTGTTTGTCACTCGTCATTATATTTATTCTATCATAATGTCCACTTATATGTAATTTTAAGAAAAACAGCAGACGACAATTTTAAGCAGACGACATTGCAGCAGTAAAATCGTTAGACATAATTGTCCGGTTTGGGGAACAGCGACAAGGGTCGTTGTAAGGAGGGAGTCGTTGTTGGGAGGGCCGTTGTAGAGAGGGAACGCTGTATTTTCTTACATAACTGTTAAAATATTCCGTTCCGAAGGAGACCATTACATGACAGTACCTTTACACGAGCATTACAATGTCAGGATTTTCTGAAATATTTGTTGTTTGCTTCAGGCAAGGCGACAACAGAAATCGCTAATAAATTACATTGTCCGGCAAGTCATTTGGAATGATTTACTTTAGCAGTCAAATGGATTCTAATTTTATTGATGCATCTGTGTCATTGTGTCATTCACAATAAACTCAAATAGTTCCAAAACACTCTTGAAAGATGCGGATATCTGTATGAAACCGTTGTTTGATCAGAATCTAGTCTGCAAAGCCTATCGAATTGGTTTTACATATTAACACATTTCACCTTAAACATGGTGACATTTATTAATGTGATAGCAAATCCATTAGTTACGAGTACTTATCAGAGTCTGAGGTAATTAAACTTTGTCAGTGTGACCATTAAACCAATTAAACCATTGTCACATTTAAATGTCGCTTTGAGCATATACAGCAAAACAATGCAGATGCTTTTTAACTTCATAAAAGGACCTGCAAACTATGATGTTTTTCAACTTTTGTTTCACACTTGCAAATAGTCTGCATATTTGGGCAAATAACAAAATATTCATACTCATTCAGATTTGAGTACAAATATATTAAGCCGTTGTATGCTCAAATTGCGAACGTTTCATAACATCGGGCCCATTTATAGAAGAAGGCATTTGCAATTAATGGAACGTTAGTCGGGTTTCAAACCTCGATGGCGTTGTATTGCACGTTGAAATATAAAACTACGATTGGCAAAAGAAAGTTTGATCGATTATAATCATGGCGTTATTATCCTCATCAACTAGTTCTACATCTTAAGATTCCAATTAAGATATTCCACAGCACCTGCTCGGTATGTGTTAAGTGAAAATCTATATTGCAGTGTTCCCTCTACTCTACAAAACAAGCATTCGGAGACTAATATTTTGCGTGCTGTTCGCGGGGAGTAGTTAAAGAGAAGGAACACTACCCATTTCACTGCCTTATCCCGATTACGCGAACATTTGCAAACAGTAAAGATCCTGATATAAAGCCGCGTAACTGTTTGACACTTATTGTGATATTCATTTGACCTAATTTTAGATTTAAGAAATAAAAGCAGTTTATAACGTATTAAAGCAGCTGGCTTCGTGGTAGTGACGGGGTTAAACAAAATCATCATGTTTGGGCAATGGTAGAAGCATTGTTTTAAGGAGGAAATTGTTGTTCGGAGGGCTGTTGTAGCTCTAGATGAAATACTTTGCTGCCATGTTTCTCTCATTGTAGGAGGTTGAAATTCCTTATTCGTAATTTAGCATAGTCACCATGTTTTATTGAGTAGTGCGTGTACGCCTGTTGAAGCATCAACGCGTATTATAGCAACTACTTTACTACCATACATCAAAAACCATTTAGGAGACGAAGCACATAAACAATTACTGTACAA